>CM028926.1:9391388-9995000 GCA_016801845.1 Polydactylus sextarius | reverse complement strand
AACAAACAGTGAGTTTAACAGAAGGGGATGTAAGTCTGGTCATTCAGGGAACTTGTTACCAGTTCTCTGAACTCAAAGTGTTTCCTGGTAATGTCATCACATTAGCTGAAGCACAGAGGCCGACACAGATTCACCGTGTCACAGAGTACAAACTATTTCTGTTTCAGATATATGACAACAGCAAAGAAACCCAAATATGAACAAAATTCAGAGCTTCAGTTTCAGTCTTTTTTCGACACACACACAAGTTTCACTTCAAATTTTGCAGCAGGACTATGGATCAAAATTAGTTCCCTCGACTCTTGTTGCAAAAAAATAAAAATAAATTAAACAGATACAAGTTTAAATGTAAAGAGTATGACAAGAGTCAGTTACTTATTATGAAATGCAGTCAGATGTTGCTAAACTGAGCCTGCGATCTGAAGAGGAAGCATTAATCGCATCATGAAACAAAAGAGTCTCGTTTTGTCTTTTTAAGGGCATTTGAAAGATTAACTCCGTGCTAACTCTCCAACAACATGGTTTTCTTCAGTTTAAATTTGTTGTTTTGTTTTTGTTTGTTTTGGTTTGTTTGCTCCAGGTCCGTTAACGGGTGTGGCTAAAAGGCGTGTCAAACCATAGCAATTTCTAGGTTCCTCTTGTTGGCAAATTACCACCGAAAACCACAATTAGCATCATCAACACATCACGTCTGACATCAGTGGACGTAAAACTGATGGATTTTATTTCATTCTCGCTTATAGAAGTTTGTTAGAGAGCTAAAATATAATTAAAAATTAAATAATAAAACACCTGAGAATGTGTTCAGTTTGACTGCACTTTCTACTTAGTGTGGTTCAGTGTTGTGTTCCCATATCCTCCGTACTGTACATAACACGGCAGTAAATAACAGCGACTGCTACCACGGACGCCACAAACTGTGCTGCTTCTCATGAACCTGTCAGGTGCTGAAAGCAACTCTGAGGAAACACCAAATAACCACAATGACTTGTAAATTAGCATCGCTGGAGAATTTCTAAGTTTGACCTCATGTAAATATGATGTAATATTGTACTTTCTAGGTGGATGGGTGGGGGTGGATGTTGAAAAAAAGAAATCATTGGAAACATATTTATCTCACTAATAAAACACGTATCAGTCATATCTTCTATTTTAGAAGATAAAAAGCTTCAGGCCAGTTTTTTTTTCTGATTATGAAACTTCAGTCTTTAACAGCCTGCGACCTATTTGACCAATAATGAACATTTATCTGTCTAAGAAGAGAAAGGCGAAGAGCTGTTTACTCTTGTTTCTGCCTGTGCGAGATGGTTAAGACAGCTGCAGCGCTGTAGCGCAGCAGCTTATCAGATGTGGGGAGCTGCATTTCCTCAGATGCTGACCTGCACTACCTCACCACAATTTGTTCTAGTTATTTCTAAGCTACTTTTATACTTATACTGCGTCTGTTTATCTATCTATCTGCTTCTGCTTCTCTCAGGAAACCCAGTGATGTCCACGGTGCGTTAAAGAGGGGTGGGCTGGTCCCGCGGAGGAGAAACACATGTCCCAGTCCTCAGGACATCAGCCGGGCTCTGCAGAGTCCCAGCTCTGCTCCCAGCGCCAGCGCCGCCAGTCTGGATGAGCTCATTCTACGCTGCCTCAACTGCTTTGGTCAGTTTCTGTCCTCCCTCCCTCCCTGTGTGTCATGTGTCTTTTACTCTTTATCACAACCAGGTTATATAAATGAGGGGAGAGGGAGAGTGAGATGCAGGGTAAGAGAGAGAGGGAGAGAGTGAAACAAAGACCAGTCTCATACAATCAAGCTTTGTTCTGCTGAGGCCAACGAGCTATTCCCATGCACTGTTTCTCTTTTTCACTCTCTTGGTCTCACACTTCATCACCAAACATAGAGACAGTTTATAATTTATCACTTTGCTTCATCAGACGTAAATAAAAGGAAATAACCAAATAACATATCCTGAATATCCTGATGCGACTATAAGGAAGCTGAGTTTTGCTGTAACAGTCACAGTCACGGTCACTGACGACAGATCAGATCAGATAGAGGAACATTTTATTTTATTAAAAACACAGCAGGTAAACAAGTACACTAATGGTTTTTACCTATAAATGAGTAACTGTTCTGTAAAGCCAATTTATTCTTCTCTTCTTAATTTTATTCAAACCGATGATCAAATTGTTTTGTTACAGACTCAGAGGGGAAACTCTCCCGAGGATCCCAGCTGGTCCACATGACGTTGATGATGCACAGTTGGGTCGTATCGTCTCAGACGTTCACCCAGAAACTTCTCACCCTATATCCTCCTCCACCGTGGCTCACAGAGCAAAGAGCACACACACACACTGCTCCCAGGCCTGATCACATGCCCTCATGCTCATTAATCAGATCAAGAAACACACACACACACACACGCTCAAAGCTTTGTTGTGTTTTGTACTCCTTGTCGACAAAAGCAGATTTAAAAGCACACATGTACGTGTCCCCCTGCTGCTCGTGGTTTTAGTTCCTTGACTCTTTCTCTCACTTATAAAGATTCTCCCCTGGACAAGAGAGGACTGAGGCGGACGCAGATCTGCCACTTTGTCAGGTGAGTAAGGACAACAAACACGTGCAAGAAGTGACAGAGCTGGTTATCCTGCTCCGTCTGATGGTAGTAAACATATATTTTCTGTTCTGCTTCGTTGGCAAGGCAGTGGATCAGCCAGTTCCCGGCAGTATTTGAGGCAGACCCCCTGCTGGAGCAGACCATGGGGGATTTATGGGCTCTGGTTCGATTAGACGGAGAGGAGACGCACTCGCAGCTCATCGATACTTCCTGCTCGTGAGACATGTTTTGAACACGTTTTTTTATCAATAGAAAATAGACTTTTCCTTAAATAAAAACCTTCCCCTTCCTGTTTCTTTGTTTTCTTTTTCCCCAGAAGCCCTCATGAAAACATTTCCCAGGCGCCGTCGCCCTCTGTGAAGAAGAGGAAGGTGTCTCTGATTTTCGACCACATGGAGCCGGATCAAATGGCCGCACATCTCAGCTACCTGGAATTTAAAAACTTCTGTAACGTTTCTGTAAGTTTCTGTTGTTTGTTTAATACCGTGAAAACGTAATAACATGATTAACTGACCACATGTTGCAACAATTAAGATGCCAAAGGTCATGTGGATATAATTAATCCCTCTGTGGTAATGAAAAACATGAGACCGGGATGTTCCCGAGAATCGTTTTCATGGTTTTTTAGTTTTTTTTTTTCTTCTTCTTCCAGTTCCTGGACTACCGCAGCTACGTGGTCAAAGGTTCGGTGAGAGACAACCCGGCTCTGGAGCGGTCGGTCATGATGTGCAACGGCGTCTCTCAGTGGGTTCAGCTGATGATCCTCAGCAGACACACGGCTCAACAAAGAGCTCAGGTCTTCACCAAGTTCATCTACGTAGCTCAGGTAAAACACACACACACCTCCCTCCCCCTTTAAGTTAAGAAGCTCAGAGGCATTTATGTTGCTGACAGAAGCTGCTCTGTTCAACTCTAGTTTTTGTTTTGTTTCTTCTGCAGAAACTTCGAGCTCTGCAAAACTTTAACACTCTAATGGCGGTAACTGGAGGCCTCTGTCACAGCTCAATCTCCCGCCTCAAAGACACTTCGAACCTGCTGCCTCCTGACATCACTAAGGTATTTTTTTTAATGTCAGTCAATCTGTTAATCAGTTGGACGAGGGACTTACTGGTAGATAGATATATAAATATATATAACTATCTATGAGCAAGAGGAATGATGTGTTTGGGTGTAACAGCACTTGTGTGTGGTAAAGGTGAGAATTTCACTTCTTGTTCTTCTGCGGGGGGACGACATCTTCACCTTCTCGCTTGAGATTTTTTTTTTTTTGTCTTGTGTTTAGAGTAAAAATGAAATTGGACTCAGTTTTTTTTCGTTATTCATGGAAACAGACACACAAATATGATGATTTAAGCAACCACAGAGACTCATTTATGATTCATTTAAATTTTTTTTAGGCCCTGAGTGAGATGACAGAGCTGCTCTCCTCGCGAAGCAACTACAGCAACTACCGGCGGGTTTACCAGGAGTGCAGCGGCTTCAAGGTTCCCATCCTCGGCGTCCACCTGAAGGACCTGATCTCATTGAACGAGGCGCTGCCGGACTACATCAGCGAGGACAAGATCAACCTGAGCAAACTGCAGCATCTGTACAGTAACATCAGCGACCTGCTGGCGATCCACAGCTGCACGCCGCCGTTCGAGGCCAACAAAGACCTTCTGCATCTGCTCACAGTACGAGACAGATTCATTTAAACAACACTGATTTTCTTTGTTAAAGAGAAGAGCCCATGAAGAACATCTTAAATTATGTTCTTTTAATGCTACAGCTCTCTCTAGATTTATACTACACCGAGGATGAGATATATCAACTTTCATACGCCAAGGAACCCAAGAACCCCAAGATCCAGGTCAGTAGAGCTCCGATCTGGTCTTTGAAGTACGATTCGATCTAACGCCATCAGCTTTACACTTGTTTCAACCCTTTTCTCACAAGAGGTGGGACTTTTGTGTACTGTCTGTGGGTGTAACAATCTTCTTAAAAACAAAAGCACAGACAAAGTGCTGAAATACATCAAAGTTAGCCACATCAAAGCGCCATACGTTAGGGAAGCGTGTTATGTGGTGGGTGTGCTCTTTTTTTTTTTGGTCTTGTTTTCTTGTACGGAGACGTTTATATCTGATTTCTGTGTCTGCATGCTCTGTCCTCTCAGCCTGTAGCTCCAGTTAAACCACCGGTTGTGGCGGAGTGGGGTTCATTAGTCACCCCCAGACTCGACCCTGACACCATATCCAAACACGTCAAACAGATGGTGGATGTGAGTATGTGACTCTGCAACAAACCTCCTGTCTTTCACTTCCTTATTACTCGGCAAGCTTAAGCAGAACTAACCGCTGTTTTTTTTTTTTTTTTTTTTTCTAAACTATCTAAAACATCCGATTGCTCTGCTATTGCCCCCTGCAGTCCATTATGAAAAACTACGACCAGAATCAAGACGGATACATTTCACTGGAGGACTTTGAGAAAATAGCAGCCAACTTCCCCTTCTCCTTCACTCATGAAACTGACAGGTGAGGAAGCTGGGCCTCTCATCTCATCTCACCTAATCTCATCTAATCGCGCTCAACTCACTTACTCACTTTGGAAATTTTTTTCTGCCCCAGGGAGGGACAAATCAGCTGTGAAGAAATCACCTCTTACTTCATGAGGGGAATGTCTGTGTGTGCCAAGTTGGGCTACAACTTCAGAGACGTTCACAACTTCCACGAAATGACGTACAAACGCCCGACGTTCTGTAAAACATGTGGAGGCTTTGTTAGTATCTATTCTGGTTTCATGTTTTTGTTTTGTTTGTTTTACAATAAATCAAGTTGTAACATGACATATCATGTCTGTCTTCTTGTAGCTGTGGGGAGTCATCAAACAAGGTTACCACTGTAAAGGTACATTTTTTTTGGAGTTTTTTTTTTTTTGTATCATATTTTGATTTTTATCGCCGTAGAAGTGTCTCAACATTTTCTAAATCTTTTAGATTGTGGGATAAACTGTCACAGACACTGTCGAGACCTTGTGGGAATGGAGTGTTTAAAGAAACATAAAAACACAACAGGATCCTGCCCGTGTACCCCGGCCCCCGAGTCAAGAAACAAAGGTAACGACTTATTTTTTTTTCTTTTTTTCGCACACAATTTCCCCTCCTTATAATAAAACTAATGATAATAATACTAATGTTCCTCGTCAGGCTCAGAGGACGAGACCTTTGTTTTCCCTCAAGGTAACGAGACAGAGCACAACAAGAAAAATAACGCGGTTGACTCGTCGCTGTCGGACCGGTCCACGCAGACGGATCCTGGAGTTTGGACCCCGGAGACGACCGGCGACAAAAGAGGAAACAACCACCACTCTCACGTTTATGCGTCTCCAATTAGAAAGGTGAAGAGATTTCTTAACTGTTTTCACATCAACATATTGAGTCTATGACACAATAAAAGCTTCCAGATGTGAGTCAAACCCGTCAGTAGCTAATAAATGATGAGTCAACCAGTATTGGTTGAAACTGGTGGAAATTTATGACTTTATGTGACTCTTAGTCACATCCTTCATAAGTTAAACAATACAAAAATAATCCCAATAAATAATTGTTATTTTGTGTCCAGTTGTACTTTCTAAAACCATTTTTTTTTCTCATTTACAATAGAGAACTGAAAACAGTAACTTCAGCCAAACGGATGCGACAAACTCATAGTTTTGGTTTCTTTAAAAAAAAAAAAAAATTGATTGAAAAGTTTGTCCCATTTACCGATGAACAATAATAATCATACTGCACCTTCTTGTTGACAACTTCTCTTCTTTTACTTCTTTATTTTCTTGGTGATAAATGTCATCTTGTTGTTTTTTTTTTTTTTTTTCCCAGGTTCACACGCTGCCTCCAAGAAAGCGAGGCTGCTCCCCGCACACTTCCTCTTTGCGGGAGAAGATGGAAGAACTGCATCTCTACAAAGACAAGAGCAGAGAGCCAGACTGAGGATTCGTTGTTTTAATATTTCTTCACCCCCTCCCTCGTCTCCTCTCTATTCTTCACATAAAAAAAAAAAAAAAGAAAGAAAGAAAGAAAAAACAGCCACCAGAGACAAGAACTGTGTCCCACTGGTGCTGGACTCATGAGATCTTACTGGACTCCTTTGTGTTTCAAGTTGTCACTTGTGAACATGTTTTTAATTTTATTCGCGTCAAGTCTCGTTAGTTTGGCTTATTGTTTTGTTTTTTTTAGGCTTCAAACATCAATTCTCACTGTAACTTATAAAAACACCTCATCGTGCCTTCTTTCGGTTGTCTGGTGCTACGATTCTTACACAACCTTGGTCTGTAAAAAAACAAACAAACAAACAAAAATGCAGGGTAGGAAATTAACACTAACCTCAACAACAATCCTGGTTGGCAGCTACAGCGATGAATTTGGTTCTTTATTTGCAGCAACATCGGCTCTACTGGATTTTACTTTCTCTTAAAAAAAACAAAAGAAAATGTTCATTTCCTGCCCTGACATTTTTAACGTCCATATTTCCTCCAACAGTTCATTCAAGGTTCAGCAGGACTGCACTGGAACTACATGTACGCTCAGAGATGATCTTTTGTTTTTTGTTTTTTTTTTTTTTTAGTTAAATGTTTGTTTTGTCTTTTAAATTTTGTTGAAAAGAAAAAAAAAATACAATAACAAACTTATGTACGTGTTGTGTTTGTCCCGTCAACCCCCCCGGAGGAAAAACAGAAGGATAATATTAATATTTACAGGCGTATACAATTGTGTTTATTTGTATAAAGACAATAAGACAGTTTGGGTAACTGGTCAGATTTTTTTTCATTTTCAGGTAGAAAAAAAAAACTTGGGTTTCAAACAGAAGAACATGAGGATTTTTAAACTACTGGACTCGATGAACAGCAATCACAGAGTGATTTCTTTTTCTTTTTAAAAAAAAAAAAAAAAAAAAAACAAAACGCACATACGACTACTCAACAAGAGTGGCAAAATATTATTTTCAATCAAAGACTGGATTAATGCTTAAATACTACAGTATCAACATCTATAAAAAAAAAAAATAATAATAATCAAAACAAAAAAACAAAAACAAACATGTCCCATGATGTTTTGAGTTTCTATCAGAAAAAATAAAAAGCAAGACAAAGGTTGGAGGGTGATGGAGGTAAAAAGCATGCACTTTGTTCTTTTGTTACGCGTCTCAAAATGTAAAATTATTCTTTTTTATTATTTTATTTTTATTTGTATTATTATTATTATTATTACTCGGGCTCTGCTGTCACTTTTTTTCACACTAACGCATCCTAGAAATATACAATTCCCTCTTCCAACTTGTGGGGAAATAAATTTGCAGTTCAACAAACATCCACATTCGATGCATAATAAGATAATAACATTCATTTAAATGTTATGATACCTATCGTCTACCACCTCACGGTCACTGCTTTAGAGTAAGACTTCTGTTGGTAAAAAACAAAAAAAACAAAACTTAACAAAAAAGACATCAAACTGTGTACAGTTTATGTGCACGTTGACTGGAGAGGAATGAGGGAGACGTCGTTAAATCAAGACAGAGACGGTTACGGTGATGTTATGGTGAACTGTACAAAAAAAAAAAAAAAAACCCAAATCGTTCGATCAATCAATCAGCTGCAGAGGTCAGAGGTGTTTAGGACACTGGTGGACGCAGATGTAAAGATGTCGAGACTGAGCTACTGGGAACCGGAGGAGGAGCCTTGGCTGCCCTGTCCAGGGTAGCTGCCGTACTGGCTGTAGTACTGGTTCCACTGGTTCTGGTTCTGGTAGTACTGCTGCCACTGCTGAGCGTACTGGAGGAGGAGAAACAGAAGGAAAACAAGTTTTTTAGTTTAAATTCAAGGAGGAGACTCAACCTCCGCTGCCGTCTGACAGGTTTGACTGTCGCCGTGTTACTGAGCCAACTGGAGCTGCTCGTGTCCTAATTTAGCTCTGAGCACACATGTTTGTGAAGGGCCGTGTTTTCAACTACCTGCTGATATTGCTGGTTGTAGCTCTGTTGCGGCTGCTGTTGCTGTTGCTGCTGCGCCGGCGGCTGCTGCTGCTGCCGGGCGGCTGCTGGTGGTGGTTGTACGTCTGT
This sequence comes from Polydactylus sextarius, assembly GCA_016801845.1. Lineage (NCBI taxonomy): Eukaryota > Metazoa > Chordata > Actinopteri > Polynemidae > Polydactylus > Polydactylus sextarius. Next base: position 9,986,302 of record CM028926.1, on the reverse strand, counting down.
CCGGTGGCAGGCGTCTGGCTGTAGCTCTGACTGTAGCCCGGGTACTGGCTGTAGTTGCTGTAGTAGTTCTGGTTGTAGCTGCCTTGGTTATAGCCTTGGTTGTAACTCTGGCTGTAGCCCTGATGGACGACAGAGGCGAATTTTATAGACATTTACTGAAAAATTCAGTTTCGTCAGGACATGTCTGTCACTGATTTGAGCATTTTCTTTCTGAGCACTTCAAGAAATCAGACAGGGTCGGTTGTGTTTGATTGTTTAAGGAGGAGCTGGAGCTTTGCGTCAATAATTTTGCATCGTCCGTCATCGTTCTGAACTGATCGATCATTACACCTCTACTACCCACCTGGTTGTATCCTCCTCCCTTGTAAGGAGCCGGGCGGTTGTAGCTTCCTCCCGACTGCTGGCTGCGGTTGTATCCGCTGCGAGCATCAGAGCCTCCGTCACGGTAGCTGTTGCCCCAACGATTCTGGTTGTAGCCGCCACGATTGTATCCTGACAAACAGAAAAACATCACACTCATTAACTCACAAGAAAAACTTCTATTACTCAAAAGCTGTAAATGTTCATAAATATTTCACCTCCTCTGTATCCGCTGCCTCCGTCTCCGCTGCGGTTCTGGTAGCCGCCGCGGTATCCGTCGCGGTTGTCGTAGCGCTGGAAGCTGCCGCCGCCGCGGCCACGGAAACCTCCGGTCGGCCTGTTGTCGAAGCGTTTCTCGGGCGGCGGGCCGGCCTTGCGGCCCTCCTCATTGTACTGCTTCAGCAGCTTTTCAGCCTCGTCTCGCTGCAGCTCAATGTACGTCACCGCCTCCAGGAAGTCGCAAGGCTCGGGGAGAGTAAAGTTGGCTTTGGAGAGTGACAGAGGTGACCACAGGAGGAGGAGGAGGAGGAGGAGAGAGAGTCCATCCAACAAAAGACGGATGGAGAGAGAGAGAGAGAAAGAGAGAGAGAGAAAGAGAGAGAGGGGTGGGGGGTTGTAGTGAAGACCAGAGCAGCCACACCACCGGAAAACAAAATGAAAAACAATTACTACCATACAGAGGCGGTGGAAATCATAGAGAAACTTAAGAGCTGATAGATGAAAGCAAGAGGGCGGGGTAAAGGAACAAACGTCACCTCCAGGGGGAAACATGGAGGAAACATTTGTTAAAGCAGACACGGGGAAGGGGGGAGACTTCAGTAGAGGTTTGGGGAGGAGGGGAGGCAAAAAGGGGGACAACTAGGAGGTTGGTGAGAAGAGGAAACAGCACTGCAAACCAAGGACAGCTGGTGTAAATGCTATTACCAATTAGCCGCCGACAAACTTGAGCGTGCGAACGCTTGAAAAGTTCATCCATTCATTTGGAAATGACGTCGCCTTTTCAGGGAAACCTGATTGCGCATTTTTTTTTCCCTCTTTCTCAGTTTGCAGTGCATTATAGGTAAGCTGAATGGCAAGTGGCAGATAGAGGGCAACAAAAATAATATAAAAAAATAAAATAAGGAAGAATCAAATTCATGTGGACTAAATAAAAAAAAAAAAAAAAAAAAATCAATATCCAGGTCTGATATCTGACCAAAGTCTATGATAACAGGGATGGGGGTAAAAAGGGGGAAGGGGGGGCATCTTCCAAGTTTTGATTTTTAGAGACAACACATAGAAAAAAGTAAAAAAGTAGATCTGGTGTTTTATTTGTTGTTTCCACAGCATTCCTACCTTTCATTTCTAAAACAGCATGATCGGGCACATCCTTCCCCTGCTCATTGGTTTGCTTTAATGTTCGTTCTTTTAAATCCTCGTCCGTGGGACAAATTACAATAGCCTTGCGTTGAAAACCTTCAAAAGGACGCATTTTTCGTCTCCTTGCTGATCCATATACATTTGTCTAGCAATGGTGACAAGAAAGAAGTAGAAGCTTGTTTGTTATTGTTTACTTGTAATGGCTTTCCACTGGAAGGAAGCTGGAACCCTGCAATAATGAAGTGAGAGAGGTTTGGCTTGGATGTCAAGTCTACGGTTTTTACTCGAGTGCTAACGGCCTCTCGTCACTCCACAGACTTACCTCGCGGTCTGTGAATCTACGAACCCACTGACTGATCATCAACGCTTGTTATTTACAAAGAGGGACCCAAAAAAAAAAAAAAAAAAACTCATCTAAACTTACTTCTCTGCATCTTTTACGTGGTTTAATTTACTTAAAAAATGGCTGCGTTGAATAAATGTTGCAGTTACAACTTTGCGTCAAAGACAAAAAAAAAGTTATTTGCAGCGTGAATGCAAAGTTAAGGACGATACAACATGCACATGTTCTGTGTTTACATGTTACTGTTTGCATGTTATTTGCATAAAGAAAATATAAATGGATAAATGGTCAAAAACAAACAACTTAAGCTGCAATTTGCGATAAATAAATTACAGTATTTTGTGATTCTGACTGGTTACGTAGACCGTCTCGATGTTGCCATGCTGTATTTGATTTAGCAAAGTTAATATCAGCCATTCTGGGGAGCTGTGTTCACCATGCTGCCTCGTCGCCACGTTAGAGAAAATATCAACACTTAACGTCCGACGCTCATAACAGTTACTGCTCCGCTCGGACCAGAGGGGCTCAAACCTCACTTAGAAACATTAACCTGATCGTTTACAAACATGCAGATGATAATATAACGTGAGCGTCATGCTGCACAGTCGACGCTACGACACGATTCGTTTAAAGTCGTCGTTCAGTTCGACTTTAGCTACAATTACAAACTCTTAACGTCCAAACTGTCGTCTGCCGCACAACAAAGCTTCTACTAATAAATAATAATAATAGCGATTTTCTTCTTCCTGCTGCTCTGACGGGTCCCTCGTCACTCACCTCGACTTACCTCGTCTTCATACGGTTTCTAGTCCCGTTCAAGACAACAACAGACAGATATAACTTACCTGCTCATACTCACAGTGTCCTTTGAAAAGCCACAACCAGACCCACCTACCTTTTTGTTTATTTTTTTTTTTTTTTTTTAAAACCACATGTGGATCTGAAAATCTAAAAACTGTTAGTCAGTTTACTTACCTTCAGGGGCAATTTATTAAAACACACACTCAAAAGTTCCATGTATCTCACTTAAAAATAGCTTTTAAAAAAGCTATCAACTCTGTCTTTAAATTAAAATTAGCAACAGAAGGTGTTTTTCTTACTCACCAGTCAGAGCTTACTTGTTTCTCAACATCTTTACATAGTCATGGTTTACTTGTACATTGTTGAAATTCACAAGACAAACAATACTGTATTATGACAAGAGATAGCAAGTGCAAAAATATACTGAGGGATGAAAACATGAAATATTCTGTCACTTATGAGAGCCATTAATCATTTTTCTTTAACAATGCATGACAAGCAAGTGACAAGAGGGTGATCAATGCTTCTTCTAGTCTATAATACACAGAGCCACCCTGAAAGATAAATAAATAGTCCATTAGAGAGAGTGATCATCAGGGCACATTGACTGACTGTGGCGAGAATAAAGGCAAGAGTGTGGCTGAAGGAGGCAGTACCTGGTCCAGGATGTAGTTGCGTCTCTTGCGGGCGGCGATCTCGATCAGTCTGTTCAGACACTGTGTGGCCTGTTGGATGAGAATATCCCAGCGACCGGCGTAGTTCCTCTGACGACGCAGACCCATCACCTGCAGGGAAAAAAAAAAAAAACAACAATACGATGATGAGACGACAAACTAAAACTGTTTCAGTCTGTTTGTTTCAGAGGTCGCGGTCTGAACTGACCTTCATCTTGTCCATGATGGCGTTGGTGCCCAGGATGTTGTACTTTTTGTCAGGGTTGGTCTCTGCGTGTTTTATGGCCCAGGTGGTTTTTCCGCAGGCGGGCAAGCCGACCATCATCAAGATCTGAAACGAATCAAAAAGAAAACCGATTAATTCTGCACCAATGTTTTAATTTAACTCATAGATGGTTAAAAAAAAAAAAAAACCTACCTCGCATTCAGACTTGCTGGCAGGTCCTTTAGTGCCTCTGATCTTGTCGTCCATGCTGAGGTTGTGGATGTAGGTGTATCCCTCTGGTGGAGGGAAGTACGGCTCCCGCTTCTGACCGAAGTTGAACTCGACGGCACAATTCTTCACCAGCACGTGAGGGAACAGGGCTCGGCCCGCCAGCTCCTCCTTGGTCGTACGGAAAGCGACACCCAGCCACACGCCGTTCTTAGTGTAGCCCATCTCCACCTCGTCGCCGCTGTCGAAGTTCTGAAATCACAACAGGGAGTTTGTGAGTGATGTCAACTTTATTAAACTACATCTGGTCACTGGATGTTTTTAAGTAACTTACGATGTAGCAGCCGATGACGTCGTTTTCGCCAAACTTCTCGCCAAAGTCGGCAAACTTACAGTCCACTGATTTCTTTCCTGTGCCTCCGTACCCGAAGGAGAAAGGCTCCTCACCTGAAACATCAGAGTCAGAGTCAGAAAACTGGATTGATCATCATCATCGTCGAACGTCATCTTGATTATTCAGACGTTTGCTCTTCTTACCGAGCTGAGTGCTGCAGTGGTTGAGGGACCAACCGATCCTGACCACGTGGGGATCTGGTTCACTACTGGGCAGGTGCTTCACGGGGATTTCCTCGTTGATCTAAATAAGAAGATGAATCAGGTCAAAAACAAACCCATTTAACATGTAACAGTGTTTGCAGAATCAGGGACTTTTATGACACGTGTGGACATCGTGCACCACACAGGCAAGGTTTCGTTACAGTGTAAAACCTACGTTGGCCTAGTTTTAATTCCACTTTGCAGAAAATAAAAAACATGCTGTGTGTGTGTGTGAGTGTTACCTTCATCTCATAACACACACGTCCCTGGGTGACGCCATGTGTGGCTCGTGCTCCGGCCCACAAATAAGCGAAACCTTCGATGGTCAGTGGATATCCGCTGTAGCGATCTCGCGAGACTTTGAAGTGCAGATCGCAGTTGTCTGTGAAAAGGAGACGATAACAAAACATTTAAAACCGTGATTTTATAGCCAAAGTACAACATAAACACACACTACTTCAGTCTACACTGTGTGACTCTTTATCCAGTCTTAGGAGACTCTTAAGTCCTTAACTAACACTTGGTTTTGGAGCATGTTTGGTTAAAAATTCAATTAATTTTCTATCTGTTGAAGTGTTGAGAGACAGGAGTGAATTCGTGTGAATGAATTTCTTTGTCATCTTCTTACTTACACGTATCGATTGTAACGAGAGTGTCGTCGATGTTCTCCTCCTCGTCTTCAGCGGGAGGTTGAGGTGTTCGGGATCTGAACAAAAACACATTCAAGACATTTTCAACTGTCCTTATTTAGAATAATGTTACATGAAGGTTTTATCAGTTTATTAAGGTCATACCTCTTGTCCTCGCGGTGTTCGTAGTAGCCGTACCCTCTGCTCTCCTCGTACGGCCTCTTTTCGACTGTAGTGTCCACCTCGGTCAGATTCAGCTTTGACCTGCGCCGCCTGATCGGCGCCGTCTTGTTCACGTTGCTGTTCTGTCGCCTGATTATCCTGCTGCGAGTCTTCAGCCACCTCCGGTTTGTCTTCTGTTTTGATCTCCAATTTTATTTCTAAAAACGATAAATGAACAATAACAATAAGTCTCAAAATAATTCTGGGACGAGAATGTGATGAAGATTTGTTTTTAATATTAAACCATTAGACTAGAATCATTCTTATTGGATAAATAGACAACATTAAATTCTCATTGCAAATTTTCTCTATCAATTATCATCAGCTATCTAATATTACGTGTCTTTTCAAGTCTTAACAGACCTTTGCCTGGTATTGTTAGTTGCCAGGAAAGAGGTGGGTGGAGAAATACTGGAAATGAGACAAAATGTTATGTGACTAAATATATTGACACGAACATTTAACCCCCAAAAACCCAAGCTGCTGTTTGGTGTCCATTTTTAATTTCTTGTAGATTTTACCTAATTTTACACTAAATGGCAGTTTTACTGTCATAGCATAGATAAATATTATAGTATAAACAGGTCTTAGGAGGTTAAGTACTTATATTTTAAGAGATGTGGGAAATTAATCCAACTGTGAATTAAAATAAACAAATAACTATGTTCCTTTTAATTAATTTATTTGGATTAATTTACCTTAAAGAACTTTGTAAAAGTCTTACTGACTAATTTTAATTAATAGTTTATATTATTATGATGCTATTTGATGAGTAGGACAACATTTACATGCTTTAAAGCACCTGAAGGGAAAGTTGTTGTGTATCCAAGATTCACCAGAACAAATTACCAACCAGTTCCTGCTTGTTCAGTGAGGTGACATTACAAACTAATGACTCACTGGACCATCCCTCCACTTGTCACCGTGACAAATCACTTATGATTTATTGCGCAAGACGAGTTACTTCCTCTGAACTTTCAATTTAATTTGTCATGTCATCTTGTGACATGATGCAATGGGCAAAATAATTTTATCCTGTCAAATTCACTTTCAATCAAAACATCTTTGTGACGTCAGAGCAAAAAAACCCCGTCTCCAGCACATCACTGAGTTTTATGTTGTGTGTTTGGAAAATCTGATAAAAATCACCTGGTTTGTTCTCGACGGCCTCCACTGGCTCCTGCACAGGTTTGGGCTCTTCCTCGGACATCATCTCAGATTTGGTCGGCTCCACGTCCGCGGTGAAATCCGGCATGCTGTGACCCGAGTCTGACGTTGGTTGACTTTCATACAGCTCGCCCTCAGCCTCGCCCTCGCCTTCACCTTCTGCCTCCTCTTCCTCGTAGTAACCACCTGAATCTCTGCCTTCATCTTCCTCTTCAGGGATGTCAGCATCAGCATCAGCATCAGCGTCTGCATCAGCGTCTGCATCTCCATCTCCGTCCCCATCATCATCTTCTTCACCTTCCCCATAATCTTCAGCTGCTTCTGCAAATCAAAAAGATTCAAAACATTTAGTTCTCACAAAAGTAAGGAGAATTGCAACAAAATATTATGATGAGCCCATTTTACAAAGCAGACTATAAAGATCAGACACATGTTTCTCCTTTTGGGAACGACTGAGACGTCTACACCTTCTCCTTTAGACTTAAAGATTTTTCATACCATACATGGAGATAGAGCTAAACACACAGCTCTGATTTCTAACATTAAAACTCATTTTAAAGTTGAGAATCTTTCAACAGCTGATGAACAGAACAAAAGACAAATTAGGACAAGACTTTTGTTCTCAAATACTCTTTCATTCAATGTCTCTATTTCCTTCAGAGGCTGACTAATAAAGAATTAACGAGCAACAATTTGTCAGATTAACCTAAAGTTTAGGAGGTAGATAATAATCAGCACTTAAGCTGCAAATTAAGACAGTGAAGACACTACAATTACAGATTCACTGCAGCAGGAAATAGGTGCACATAGTTGCACACCATAAACGCATGCATAAAGCGTGAAGTCATTGACTGTATCAGTTGTATATAATTTGATTTGAATGGCATACAGCCAAAGTATAACCGACTTACCTTGTTGCACTTCAGGATCGTCCCCTCCTTCGTCTCCTTCTTTATCTTGGTAGTCCTCACAGAACTCATCCTCCTGCTCCCCGGCTTCTGAAGCATCAGCCTGGGCTTCAGTCTCCAGAGCGGCTCGGAGTCTCTCCACCAGGTCCGCCTTCAGGCCTCTGGTGTCCAGGCCGCGGCGCTGGAGCTCCTCTTTCAGTTCGTTTACTTTCAGTTTCTTCACGTCGACACTCATTGTGTGTGTGTGTGTTTGGATGTTTCACGTCTTGATTTATTTTACTATAAAATATGAGAGAAGCAGAAAAAGACAAGTCAAGCGCGGCTAACAACACAGCGTCCTGCTAACTTTCAAATCTGTAGCTGTTGCGCGGCAGCCTCCGCTAAACATTAGCTCTTTAGCTAAGCTAGCAGCATTGAATATACACTAAAGTATTACAATTTGCTCCACTGCACATATATAAACCACACAACCACAACTGCATATTAAATATTTACTATCAGAACAGTTTACAACACAAACGCAACAACTACAACGTTTATTATTATTACTATAAACCTCATGTTGTTGCTAGGTGGCTAATGCTAGTAACCTTCTAAGCCCAACGAGAGCTAACGTCCCGCCAAGCGAAGCGGGAAAATAAACTTTAACTTTGATCATTTGCAAGCTGCAAACGTTACTCTATTTTTGCATTGAGGTTATATAGTAAATGCATTGTTTTCTCAATTTATAGCATGGTAAAATATGCAGAATATGATCAAAAATAACGTTGAGGCCTACCTCTTCTCACGCTAGCTGCGCGGGTCAGCAATGGTAGAAGACTGAAAGGGTCGCTACCGCCCCCTCGCGGCGGCGACTCAAACCGGACGTTACCGAGTCTGTGCGCGCGCATATTTGCTTTAATTCTTTTATAAAAGTACATTTAAAAAAACACCTTGTTAAAGTTGTTGTTTCTGCTCAAAAATGATTACAAACTTATTCTGAACGACAGAAACATGAGAAATAGCAGATATATTAAGTTAGCTTATTTGTTACCTCATTTGCACTACAAACCCGGAAGTGGCGTGCTGTTTACATCAAAGGCATGCTGGGTAATGTAGTAGGTAATGTATTTCCGGTTTTAGATTGTTTAAAATAGTTTTTTTCGACATATTTTTGTGAAATGAGACACAAATCAAGTAAACAGACAGCATACAATTTAATTTTATTTTACATTTTTTTTTTATACAGTTGTTGTCACATCTTGTGTACAAGAACCAGCAAAAGGATTCACAACATGAAGCTGCAGGGGAAGCACTGTCAAAAATAACCCACTGATGTAATCTAGAGCCGCTGGATTTCCTAAGTGTTTCAAGTGAAATTAAAAATTAATTTGCTGGAGCTGTTGTTAAATATATTAACTTCACGATCACCATTGCCTTGTACTGTAAATCTTCATATACAGCCATTTCTAGTAATTGACATGCAAGATGAGCCACAGAGATTCACTATGAATATCATAGCAACTCCCTTCTTTACAACTAATTGCTCAAAACATGAGCTAATGATAGCGCCCAAATCCACAGCGCACTGGTATGCTCATGTCCACCTCTTCCACCCAGCTTTATGGGGTTATAGGACACCGTCTGAACAGGGCTGTCATCAGGCTGTACAATACTGGTGCTCTCTTATTTCTTCACACACAGATCAACAAACAGTGCCACACCGTACAGCAAAGAGTTAATTCAATCACTATTTGGTAGGAGTGGGAAAGGACAACAGTTGCCTGTTGACCTCTCTCAGTTGAGCATCTAGTGTCTCTGTGGTTAATGATAGTTCTGCTATTTGAGTCTGTAGGCTTATGAGGGTCTCATTCAGCTCCTCCTCTTTGCGGCGGGAGTTAGCGGCCTGTCTGCTGTACTCCAGCACCATGCATCCACCGCCAACGAGGAAGATAATCGCCTCTCCCAGCAGCTCTGCTCCCAGCTCTGCGGCCGCATCCTCGTTCAGCGGCTTGATGGTGGAACCCCGAAAACCCATGATCCGCATCTTTGTTCTCATCTCAATCCAGTGGTAAACTGTGAAGACAACAAGACTTTTAGTATAAAACAATGGTGATGCCTTCACATTTGCACAAATGTACCAGATGATATTGATATTTAGGGAGTAATATTCTTTATCTAACACAAATGTTTTGTTCACTCTTATTTACCAAAAACTCAACTGTGATCAACAAAGGAAATTTGGTAATCTGGCTGTTACCAATATATAATCTATGTATTGGTGCATTTCTAATTATTCAAACACCTAAGAGTGGGCAGCATGCAATTACTGGAGTAACTAAATAATAAAGAGACAAGCTTATCATCGAATATAACAGTAATAATCGTCTGATACTGGTGTCAGATATTATCAACCAATTAATATTAATATCAACTGATTAATAAGATTAATAAGTCGTAAACTAGTATTTATGATCATAAATGCACATGTATTGTGATGTGTCCTGTACTGTAGGGTGCACTGTTTGCTTGCATAACAATTTCATTGACTCTCCTGACTTTCTTTTTTTTAATGTCTCGTTCTTTGTTGAGTTACCAGGTCTTATTTTGTGTGATCACTGTCAATGTTTTTGTAAAATAATAATAATAATAACAATAACAGTGATTATTTAGAGTTAGCTTAGCTTTTTGTTAGCTGTTTCGTCCTATGAGAGAACACACTGTATAAATAACATAGGACAAGCTAAAGCTGCCATTTTGTCAGTGTTTTTTTACTGTTTCTAAGCGTCTAAATAATATAAATATCATATTTTCTGAACAAAAACAGTCAGACATCTGTCCTTTTTCCTGAATCAAATGGTTTCACACTCCAACCTGTTCAATGACAGATAAGACCCGCCCTCTTCGAACTTCTCGGGCTGCTATTGGTCAACCTGATAAATCCTTCATAGTGATTGGATGAGCGGTTTGGCTAGCTACAATCTCATTGGTCGCTGCGGCTCTCCCCCGCTTTAGCCACCGTCCGGGTGTCTGACACTGTAATGTAGCGGTCATTAGCGGCCGTTAGCTCGGTTACTCACGCTGCGCCGGCGGCAGACAAATATAATTCTTGAAGAAATCGCTTCTCCGAGCTCCTGCTTTTATCCGATTCGCCACGGGCTTGCTCATCTGCCTCACTCCAAGGTAGAGGAGCTTGGCGATGGGGAAGGCACCGACTACCATCTTGGCGGAAATGCTTCGCCAGTGAGGGGCGGGGCGTGTAGAGGTTACGTGATGACGTATTATGATTGACAACGCTACACGCTCATGCGCAAATAATGACTCACCTGATCCTGAGATTAATTAGTATATATTATGACTGTGTATAATTTTATTACGATTTTATTATGTTCTTTGTTGTTTATTTTGACACCAGCATGAATCAGACGGATAAGACGTAGTGAAACTTTACTAAATGACCCTTTATAGCACCGGAAATGACGTGGCACATGAACTTCAGACTTTTAATAATATACAAAATAATAAAAAATCATTATAAGCGGAAAGATACACTATTTCAATTAAATGTAATTACAAAAATGTATTATTATTTAAATAACAATAATAAAAATAATAGTATTATTATTATAATAAAAGAAAAAAAGAAAAATATATAAATATTACAAAGGGTAAGAGACAACTGTTACAACAAAAATTTTAAAAAGTATTTGTCCCTGAGGGACACATTAAAAAACATACTAAAAAGTAACATTAGTAAAATACATAAAAAATATTAAATCATCACTTTATTACCAATATAATAATAATCATAACAACAGCAATAATAATAAATAATAATAATTTTGACAAAATGTAACATATCTATATGTATTCACACACACATAATATAATATTTTTTTTTTTTATATTTATACCTTTACAAGTCTTCTTACCTTTTTTAATTTCCTTTTTTGTTTTTTGTTTTTTTGTGATTTTTGTTTATGTTGTCAAACAGATAAATTTCCTCTTGTAGAACAAATAAAAATATTTTCATTCTAGTCTATATTTATTCAAGAATTTTATTTGTATATAAATTGGGGTCTATTTTGCAAATTAAATAACAAATGCTTAGTTTAAAAAAAGAAGAAGAAGAAGAGGAAGAAAGAGCTGACTGTGCAGGCTCGAGCAGGTAAAAGCGTCATTAACGACATATTTTACCTGTTCCAGCTGTGGTCGCAACACCTGGCTCGGGTTACAGTAACAGTGAGAGGCAGAGAGAGTCAGAGGGGCTGGACTCTGAGCCAAAATAACTCCAGCGAGTGCGCAGCTATGACTAAATGTCTGGAGGCATCGCCACAAGAGACAAGCAGACTAAAGGAGCCTCACTTCAGGAAGACAGGAGACTTGGAAGACGGATCTGCTTTGTCTCCCGCAGTCCGAGACAGAAAAAAGTGGGACTTTGGTAATTTGAGGTGAGTTTTTCTTTCTTTCTTTATTCTCTCGCTCTCTGGGTATGCACTTCCACGTTGGATTTACCCGAATGAGGTGAAGTTTCCTGTAAAAGTTTCTGTTTTGTTTTATTATGTTTGTGAAGTCGTTGAAGTGATTTGAGTCAGTTTGTTGCTTCAGTTGTTGTTAAAAACGTCTATTGTGTGTTTTTTTCTGCGTCTTTCTCGCTCATTGTGCGAAATCCTCTTTCTGTGTATGTGTGTTTGTGTGTGTTTGTGTGTGTGTGTGTGTGTGTGAGGAGGAGCTTGTTCTCAAACTAATGAAAATCAGATGTTACCATCTCAGCCTGGCATGCCTCTCAGTCTACAGCCACAGAGAACTGGACATCGACTGATGTGCAGCCTTTAATAATCACTTTAAACCGACTGATCATAATTTATTACATCTGTTTACAACCTAATGAGAATCACTGTCAGTGAGAAACTAATGGTCTTATGTTATCAGATTTTCCTGGATATTATAGAACTATTAAGTGTATTTACATTTGTATTTCTCTGCACTAAACGTCTTAACACAGTCGTGCTGTATGTAGGACTTTGTTGGTGTTCAACCAGCTTGTGTTATTGTGCATCAAGTCCCATCTAAAAACCAGCTGGGCTGCATTGTTTTACATGCATTTGCTGTAACTTTTTTTTTTTTTTTTCAAACTGTCAAACACTTAAAAACTATTTCTCATCTCTGAGTAAAACTCTGCTTTGCATGAGCGTGACACACTGCAAGAACTTGTCAGAAATGTCTGTAATGTTGTGAAGGACCGAGAGATTCCTAAGTCACATGTTGTTGAGAGACAGTTTTTACTCCAGAGTTGCAGTTGGAGGATAATTTGCATATTGTTAGAAGTCTGCAGCTTCATAAACTAAAAGAGGAATGAAGACTAATTATACTGTAGTCTGGGATTTGTTGTTTACAGTCTCAGACATTTTACTTGATCCGTTCTGTCATTGTCTGCAGAGACTGATTGTTATCCTCAGCTTGAAGAGATCAGTTGAGCTACATTGTTTCAGGCTGTTGTCTTTGGCAACAACTGTTGCTACCATGAATAGTGTGTTGTGTGTGTGTGTGTGTGTGTGTGTGTGTGTGTTGGTGCATTGAGGCGTGCACACTTATTTGCTAATAAAGAAGCTTAAACATTTCAGTTAGTAACTGGGCTGGAGGTGCAGCTTTTTGGGAGGAGGCTGATGAGCTATTTCTGGAACATCATACATAAATGTTGAAATCATCACTCAACAGCTGAAATTAGCTCAACAGCTAATAGAGGCGGGAAATGATAATATATATATGATCATCATGATGTCCTGTGGATAAACTTTTGTTTTGATTGTGGCGGCGCTGGAAGGTAAATACATAAATCACCCAGATGATCTTCGTCTTCAAGATCCGTGACAGATTCCTGTTCTTTTATGTAATATTTGCACAAAAACTCCCACCTGCTCATACACACTTAGCTTTGACCAGATGAAACGGTAGCGAGCCAACATAAACGTCACCATTAATGTTCATCTTTAATCTGATTCCACCTTAACTGACATGAGATGTTTTAACTGTGTGACAACAATTAACAAAAATTGTAAAATTACATTTTAATACCAGGGTGTGTGTGTGTGTCATTGCTGTCATGTAAAACCACGACTGTGAAGTGAGATATAATTGAGTTTGTGTTGTCTACATGACGACGTATGGCTTGGATTAGGTTCTTAGGACTCTAAATGGAAAAAAAACAAACCACTGAGGGAAGTGTTTTTGTTGTATCTTGTGCTGGATTTTTGCCGAGAGTGACCACAGACAAAGGCAGGTCGACCTGGAAGAAGGATATGAAAAGAGTGAACCATAGTCCAGAAAACAGGAGGTGGAGGAAATGAATGGACGCCTTCATGGGAAAGAGCAGTTAAGCAGAAACTGTGAGTGAGTCGATCAATTGATGCGTAATCCTCAATCGTCGGTGAAGGACGTAGAAAGGAATTTGGAAAAAAAAAAAAAAGAAGGAAGGGCTGTTTGTCGTCTTAGTCGGACACGCCCTGGCACTCTGCAAACTAATGATTATTGTTTTTAATCCTTCAGTTTTCTGCAGAAGTGTCCGTTAAGAACGTTTCTTTACTCCTTCGTGTCTTCATCTTCTGGCTTTTATCTTGACTTCACCGCTCGACAGAGCTAATTGCAGCATGTCAAAACTGGTGGAATCAGCTGACATTGTAATCAAAGCGTTGGAAAAGGATAATGAGGTTTTCCAGGAAAAGTCAAGAGAAAGAAAAGTAAACGTAAGAGAAGCAAGTAAGGCACCGAGCCCGGGCGCAGACCACAAACCACAACTGTCACAGTCCACCTTAAATTTTCACATGATTAATGTTTCTGTTCTTCAGTGTTTTAAAGATAAACGACTGAAATAAAAGAAAACAGGAGCTTATTTTCTTTTAACCTGATCTTTTTATTTCATAATCATTTATGTCTCAACATGTTCAGTTTATCATGTCAAGGCTAGAAAAGCAGTTTGTTTGCAGTGTCATAAAAAACTCAGATAACAAAAGCAAACACAGACAATATGCAAATAACCAGAACAGATGATTAGAAACAAAAACAGATACATCTACTGTTGAATCATGAGGGAAATGAATAAATACTCTTAGTCCAAGTATAAACCTTCTTAAAAACCTTTTGTAAGTTGATAATAAGACTTTAATCACAGGTTTATAGCACTTAAAGTTTTGTATACGTTAAGACACATTGACAAAGTTTGTATAAAGAAAATGACAGGTCTTGTGAAAGAAATATAAAAGTACTAAATCCTAAAAATAAAATCAAACCAGTGAGAGAGAGAGTGAGTTAAACATTGAAGGGGTGGGGTTGAATGAATCGCAGCGCAGGAAGAGGAGAGTTCAACGAGCGAGCGAGCGACCTTTGTGAGTCAAGTGAGAGTGCAATCTCTTTTTCTTTTTGTGTGTGTGAGCTGCTCCTGGCAGAGATAAGAGAACGGGGCGAGGTGAATTCCTCACCGGGAGGAGTGGCGGCGATTGTTAGCAGGTCACCGGGTCACATGACCGAGACACAGTGTGAGAAAGGTTTGTTATCTGACGCTTGACTGTGCTGCACACTTCAGTCTAATGGTTTTATATAACATGTTGCTTCTGCAGCGCTTCAGCTGGATGTCAGCAGGATGTTTCACATGTTAGTTTAACTACTGTATCGGTGGAAATTAAAAAAAGATAATAACAATAAAGTAAGATATTAGCACCTGGAGGTGTTGTTTCTAGCAACACCTAATAAATCTGTGGTTCGCTAAAACAAACACATCAAATTAATGCGCTAGTGGAGTTTGAACGTCGTTGCGGTTTGTGTTTGAAGTGGGAAACAAACTGAAAATAGCTCACAAGAAACAGCAAGTGGTCACACTGCCGGCCTGGCTGCTGAATCATCAGCGATGGGGGATTTTTGTTTCGTTTTTTTTTTTTTTCCACAGTTAGAAAGAGAGAATGACCTCACTTTTCTGACTTACTTCATGAAACTTGAAAACACTGTTTTACTTGTTAATCTGGGGCAGGACCATGAAATGTTAGACAGGTTTGGATGTTGCAATACGTATTATTTAGTATTATTATAACATCTAAGTGAAATAAAAGAGATTTGATTTGATTTATCTTATTAAATCTTTAGTTTCTCAGTATTATGAGTGATTATTAAGCTTTGTTAAACTTTATAGTTTGTTTTTTTGCATCCAGTCTGGACTTACTGACGTGTTTTCAGACGTGACTGTCTGCAGTATTCGTATACAGTAATTTGCACCCATTGTTTGTCTGAAAAAGTGACGCTTAAATAGACGAGTCATAGGTGAAACACCTGGTAGCGCAGATGATGTGGTTGAGTCTGCTAAAGAGGGACATGATTTGTTGTGCAGTTTACTGGAGTATGAGGAAACAGTGGCTTGTTTGGACACGAAGGGTGTTCAGGTTGTGTCTTATGAAACGATTGGCTTTGTGTCAAGACTTCAAGCTGGAATGAGAAAGCAAAGAGCTGCTGCAGAGTTAAACACTACTCTGCATATTTAGCTCATAGCATCAAACTAACAGACCAATGGAAAGCCCAATGGAAAGAGAAGAACCTGCAGGGCAAAGGCTTGCAAAGCCTGCTCATTTGAAGCTGTGGTGGTTTAACAAGAGTGGGAACAAAGCCAAGCCTTATGAAGTATCTTTGCTGAACGCACATTCCTCTCATAAAATGGTACACAACATTGTTAGCTGAAGGTTAGTGTGAGAGTTGTTAAGATTTTCTTTTTTCTTTTTGCAGGAGACGTTGAACACTGCCGCTTCACAGCCATGGCCTCTCAAGCGGGCTTTGGCACCAGCATGCTATGTGAGTTTCAACAAAATCAAACCATTTTCATTAAAGTTTTCAGTGTCTATTTTGTTGTTTTAATTGTGTGTGATGTTGTTTATGTTCAGTCCAATCCATGAATGATGATCTAAATGCATCGTTGGCCACGGCAGACGAGTTATCCAAAGAGTTTAGCTCCTTGTTGAGCGAAGCGTGCTCTGAAAACACCACGACGCCTGAGCCTCAGGTACGCACACATTTAAACGCACATGTCGCCTCTTAAAAAAATCTACAGTCATCTGTGACACCTCAACTGTGAAATGTTTCTCTGCAGATGAGCAGCACCTTCACCAGAGAGCAGCCTCAGTCCAACTCCTCCATCACTTCACGGGACTCAAGCAGCTGGAGTAATGGCAGCATCAGCTCCCCGACCACATCCTCTTCTTCTTCTTCAGCTTTCCGTGTCCAGGACTCCGTCTTCACCACGAGCCCGCTTTCATCCCCCAAGACCCAAAGGCACCAACCACAGCGAACCGGATCTGACAGCTACGCTCATAAGCCCCAAACAGTCTCCTCACATGCAGCGGCATAATTCTCCCATCCGTTACAACAGAAGCCCACAAAATTCAGTCAGCTACATGGACAGAAGCCCTTCTTCAAGCCCTCCACCTGTTCCTTTTGACCAGTTGCCTCGCTCTGCAACGCTTCGACCCTCTAGCAACCAGCTGAGTCCGCACGACAGCCTCCAGATGGGCCGCAGGTCGCCTCGCCCGAAAGGAGCCCCTCACCTTTGTCTCTAAATCGTATGACGTCCAGCACGCTCCCTCGAAATTTTGGTTACATGCAACCTGGTAAGTGTGTTTACTACAAAACAAAAAAAAAAGCCTATTGTTGCTATTTTCTCTTTTGCAAGAAGGGGAATTATCTGAAACTTCTCCATTTGTGCTGCAACATTAAGACCAGACAAGATAAGATACCTGGAAAGTTTGTTTAACATTAAAGTTTCAGCATAAAGCAGGTACGACTGCATCTCTAGTGTTTAGTGTATTTAGATAATGGTATGTGTCAAGGTAAGAAGGTGTGGTACTGAACAGTATCAACCACAAAAAGTTGTTCTCACGTAACACAGCTGTCATGATGATAAACCGCAAACAGTGTGTGTCGTTAGAGGTGGGTGAAAAGAGAAGCTCTGGAGGCTAAAACCAAACTCTGGCAAAAACAAAAATGGGCGTCGTAGTTTCACAGCATTATAATCTGACTGGTTTGTCAGAAAAATTTAGTAAAATCCTGCTACTTTTTATACTTTAAAACTCTAAATACACTGTGACCTTTCACCGAAAAAGAGCTTTGTGTCATCCTGCCAAGAGTTTAACTACTTAATGTGAGTTTAATGTCACCGTGCTCTCACTGTGCTGAGATCCTCCTGCTTTACAAATAAAGAGCTGCTCTTACTCCTCTTTCCAGTTCTTTTTTTTAAATCTCATTTACTCTCGTCTTTCTCTCTCAGAGGAGGGTGTGCAGCGGCAGAAAAATTATGGCAAGTGGAACGAGACAGATCTGGACGTGTCGTACGAGAGAAAACCTCACCACACCTACGACAGTAAGTTGACTTCAGTTCTGTGCAAACGGTCCGTGTTTTAGAGTCTAGGTTTGTCTCCTGTTTCTTTAACTTCACACTTTTGTTGTTGCAGAGTCAGAGTGGCTGCGACCAACGGTGCCAAACGCTGCTTGGAGAGAGTCCAACCTCGATGGACCTCCTCCAGCCCCGAGTCCAAAAAAGGTGGGTTGGTCCTAACTTTGAGAAAGAGAAAGAGATTTTGAAATTTGTCCAAAATTAAAACCGAGTTCTTGAGAAGAGTCAAACCTCAAACACACAACAACAGCAGCGACACGCAATGATTACTGCACTCAGCAACAACAGGGTGACTAAACTCAAAGTGGAAAAGGGAAACACTATTTATAGAAAAGACACACTTCATTGACTTTATGAACATTTTATGCACTTTCCTGCTATAAAACTGACCCGTACCATTAAATTTTCAGCTCTGAAATGAAAAAAAAGAGCAAAAACAGGCTAAAGACATCAGACCCTCTGTGATAATAAACTGGATCTTTATTTTTCTCCTTCCAGGATCCTCGATCTCAATATTCCCATGGATCTCTTCCTCGTAACACTCATATATCGGTACCTCCAGATGTTTCATCCCCATCACACTCTCCTTACTACTCTCAACCCATCATCTCCCGTATTTCCATTCCCCCGACTTCCGCTCAAAACCGTCAGCGCAAACCCATCCCTCTCTCTGTCATCATGCGTCTCCAAAACCCACATTGGAGGGCGATGGCGGCTCAACACCCCACAAGAATGGGAGGAGACGGGGATAATAAGCCGTACCAACCGGCTGCACCCATCCCCAGGGAGTTTTTCCACCAGCCTATTCCTCAGCATCCACCTGAGCTGCGACAGCCGGCGATATACAGCGATGGTAAATTAAATTAAATATTAAATCTGCAACATCTTAAAACAACAATAGTTTGCAACACTAATAAGTTGTGATATCCATCTTTGCAGCTCTGAACCCAGGAGACGTAGATGCAGAGTTAGAGCGTCTGGACTATATTCATCACCTGCCTGTGATTTCTGAGGTCAAGCCCAGTGGGCCTCATGCACCGCGGCCTCTGAGTCCCACCAGGCTGCAGCCGGTCGTTGCCCCTGAAGCCCAGAGGCAGGAGATACCCGACCTGGAAGAGGTGCTGCGCATCCGTGCAGAAATCCCCCGCGCCTTGAAGAGACGAGGCTCCATCGACCACTCGCAGCCTCTGCTGAAAGCTTCGCAATACCAGCCGAACCAGTACAAACATCTCATCGATAAGCTCTTTCGCAGGCAGGAGCGCCGCTCCAAGGGGGAGCAAGGCAGCGAGACAAGCAGCTCGTCAGAGGGAGAGGAGAGCGCGATGCCTCCGGCTCGTTTACCTCAGACCTCCTCTGTGATCCCACATGACTTCAGAGTAAGTCAACAGACCTGTGTTTATCATTTACTGAAGTCAAATGTTTCAATTTATGCAGTTAAACTTCACGTTTGTGTCTTCAGAGCTACCATTCGATTCTGCGACGGTCCAATCGCGAACGGAAAGGCTCCGGACAACGAGCTCGTCTCAGTCCGCTGGTCCTGCTGCTGGACGGAGCGCTGGTCGGAGAACTGGACACGGTGCAGAAAGCTGTGCAGGAGGTAAATTATATACATTTTTAATCAACATAAAGCTTTTATTTGATTTATTTGATATATTTATGAAGGAATAAACCTTGAGTAACAGACCTGTTCTACCAGTTTTGGATTTGAACTTGAAGAAACAACTGAAACATGTTTTTTTTATTTAACAGACTTTTGCCATTTTAGGAATCTGAGGTTAAGCGTCACACCCATTTGATTTGGCACAAAATTATACTATTTTAAGATAGATTGCTTCTAGTGTAATTAATCACAGTTGTGCTGATGACTCCACAGATGAACGACCCCAGTCAACCGAACGACGAGGGCATCACCGCTCTTCACAACGCCATCTGTGGCGGACATTACAACGTGGTGGAATTTCTTGTTCGTGCCGGCGCCAACGTCAGCGCCCCAGACAGTCACGGCTGGTGAATATTGACCTGTTGATTTACACCTCTGTCCACCTGTGAAGATTTTACGCCGCGATGTATTTAAATCCTGTTTGTTTCCTCTCGTCTCTCAGGACTCCACTCCACTGCGCCGCGTCTTGCAACGACCGCATCATGTGCGACTTCCTGGTGAGAAACGGAGCCGCCGTCATGGCCATGACAGAGAGCGACGGAGCCATCGCTTCCCAGAAGTGTGACCCTTACGCTCCTGGATTTGAGGAGTGTGAGACGTTTCTGAGGGGTGCGGCAGCTACACCCACACATGAACCATCACACACATGCATACGCCCTGTCACAATGCACTTCTAACTACTTAAAAGTTACTCAGAATAGTATGAATCATATAATGACACAATGAAGTTAAATCTGACATTTTTTATCTCCAAACAGTCACGCAGTCGTTCAGTTTATATATATTTATACTGTGATCTTTGCAGTGTTGTACAAAGTATGTGAAAGTCATGAAGTACAGACACTAGAGTAGAAGTAGAGACACTAGAGTAGAATAAAATAACTTTGGTAGAAGTTCAAGTCGTCACTAGAATGATTCTCCAGTAAAAGTCTTAAAGTATCTAGTATTTACTGTACTTCAGTATGACCTATCTATAAGTATAAGACCTGATCTATAAGTAAATGTAGTTAAGTGTAGAAAGTAAAAGTACAAGTACATGTTAATAAAACAGAAGAATATTATGAAGTTTATCCAGCACTTTAAAACATGGAGCTACAACAATCTTCACAGACAATGAATGAGTCTGAACTAAAGTATGTAAATTTTCTCCATCATCCACCTTTAAGATGGAGCTACATCAACCCTCAGACATGGTGCTGAGTCTGAACAGTCACAGGTCGACTCAGACTGAACCAGAAAGGAGCTTGACACTGAATCTTTGTATCATCAGGTGCGGAGGACGGTATGGGTCGGGACAACGGCGGCGTGCTCTACGCTCTGTGGGACTATCCGGCTCAGGCGCCTGATGAGTTGAGCTTCAGAGACGGAGACATGGTCACTATCCTGCAGAAACACGAAGGGTCGGGCTGGTGGTGGGCGTTGCTCTGCGGCAGGGAGGGGCTGGTCCCATGCAACTATTTTGGCGTAAGATTTTCAAATTTCTTCCTGAGTTGCTTTTTTTGATAATGGATAAAAATAAAAATGTAATTATTAAAGTTTACTTTTTTGTTTGTTTGTTTGTTTTTCAGCTTTTCCCAAAGGTGAGGCCTAAATCTCTCTGCTGAGCGTCGTCTTGATGATCAACGACGTATAAACGTTGAAGAAGTTGAATCTCTGCAGACAAAAAGAAGACGAATTAAAAAAGGGCCAAGTTCTCTGGAGTTTCAAGTCAGTAGACATGTTTTGACTCATGAGTCGATTACTAACCTGATTGTGTGCAGAAACGATCTACGCTGGCATCAAGATGTAACTGATGATTGCTCAATTTAAAAAAAAAAAAAAAAACAAGGGGGTGGATTTAATCAGAGCCAGATCATCCTGCTCACAACTGAAACTGGAGTTGTCGTTGTTGTAGTCACATCGTTACGGTGCTTTAACAACATGGAGGTTTAGATGTTAGCGTTAGCGTTAGCGTGCACATTCCTGACTTTAATAAACCAAACATGATGTTTGAAGTGATATTTTCCAGTCGCAGTATGAAATCACCAGCATTAGGCTCGTTTCTGCTCCTGTGTTAATATTTTTATGCTGCCTATATAAAGTGAGGGACAATGACACTGGTCGTGTTGTAGATGTATCTGTTGTCACAGTGGGTGAAAGAATATTTTAATGATGCAAATATAATGTTGTCTGTCTGTTGTGTTATCAGTGTTTATTGCTTCTCCTCACAGGAGGAGAGATGGTGACAGACAATAAAACAATAAACTCACGTAGTATCTGCGGCTCAAAATAAGAAACGTGAAACGTCCTTCACCGACCAGCAGATGACACTGTATTATCAAGGATGAATTCAGCAGCAGTTTTACTACAAAACAACCAGCTAATGTGAAGTTAAAACACAGTAAAACATCAGACACCAGAGCATCACTCCTCTGTGTTTTATTAAAAACCTTTTCTTCCTTGAAGTTATTTTTACTCTCGTGTTCAGAGCTGTCGAATCAATTAGCCACACTAAGTGTAAGTTTCTAAGAAAGAACATGAACACATGAGTAATATTTTTTTTTAATTAAGTCTGACTCAGGCTTTTTTTGATGATGTGCTGACTACATCTCCACCCTGCTGGTATTAAGCAATATGTTTAATCATAAAACCCTGAGGAGGATCAGTGTCAGTGTCAGCGTTTGTTGGATGTAGATTACAAAAAAAAAAAAACATACTCATATTAAGAGCTCAGCTCGCTGTGGTGAGTTAATGTCATGTTGTAGGTTTTCCTGCTGAATAATTCAGGGGTCATTCGTAATGTTTGTCCGGAAAGAAAAAGAAATCTCCTTCTGGCTTCGACTAGAAGCAAAAAGCAAAAGCTGCAAAAATTCGACTGTTGCCATAAAAAGGGTCAATAACTTGACCAAGAGGTCAGATGATGTCATGTTTTCCTTTCCTTTTTTTGTTTTTTGCATGGAGGGAATTAAAAGTTATTTGTTGTGACTGAGATTAGTTGCATTTATTTAAATCTCTTTGTTTTAAACATGTGGTGGTGATATATGTTTAAAGGGTCAGACACTAAAAACAGTTTAGGAACAATAACTTTTTAACAACTGCTATAATTTGCACATTTTCTGCAGAAAACGAGTTGTATACGGTTGCATTTGTGAAAAATTTCCTGCCAACAATAACCTATTAAACAGCGTCTCTCTCTCCAACACGTATCTGTGGCAGAGCTGCAGGATTAAGATTCACTTCACTGTGTGCAGTGTTTTTTTTTCTCTCTCATCACTCAGGCTCAGACTTGCTCTCGTCTGCAGCCACAAATGCATAAAACGTTTTCGTCGCCTTCGATCGGTTCGGTTTTGCTCGAGGCACCTCTGTGTCATTGTTGCTCTTTTGACACGGGAGAAAAGAATTGTATCTGCAGCGGTGAAGAGTTTGATTCAGTTCAAGCAGAACTCATTTGATGCCTCATTGAAACCCCATTATAACGACGATGGAGCAAAAATGAACTGTTATTGACGTGGTTCTGCAGCCAGACGCTCGTTCACGTTCTACAATTTTTACGATTCGTGCAAAGCGTTTTTTTTTCTTTTCGTCTCATTCTCACTACACACATCTACACATACACACTGTGATTTCAGTCATACTGGTCATTATCAGAGCCAGCCTCTTCAGCCCATCAGGGTCTGAACCCCACTTGACATGACAGGCCTGTCCTGAAACTGCTGCTTTCAAGGAAACGCATAAGAGCACTAGGAGCAGACGGGCTTTACAGAGACTCGACTGAGACAATGACAGCAGCAGGATGGGAAAATTGAATGAGGAGAAATAAAAAACCTTTCCTGAGTGCACTACACAATTTTCTTTTTGATGGGATACCTGCCAGAGGAATGCAACAATAATCTATAACCTACTCAACCAAGTCAAACGTGCTGCGTTAAACCTGCACCGACTGACTCAGCGATGAGGATCTGAAACCTGCTCTGATGAGACTAAAAGTAATGAAAGTCACATGGATCATTTCTTAGCAATTTGTGAATATACACTACCTTGAAAACGTATTTATACACCTTAAACTTTTACACATTTTGTCACGTTATGTACGTTATGGTCCAGACTAATCTGGACCCAGAGTCTATTTCACCATGAATACGAGTCAAACTCCCCCTCGAGAGATATTTTATGTTGGTTGAAGTAATATCGAGTTTGATTGTCTTTTGTTTTCACAACCAAATAGTTAACAAGTACACATAAACTGAAGTACTGATTCGTCGTTTTTCTTGCACTCCACGATCACATCAGTCGATTATTCAGGAAAATGATGAATCTGCTGATGTGGAACATCCTTCATCACCAGTTGTTATAAAACCAGACGTTGGGTAAGTCTTGTAAAACAGTGTTTTTAATAAACTCTGGGTTCACTTACTAAGTTATCAGTACTTCAGTTTATGTGTAGGGACCCTATTCATGCTACTGCTGAAGTGAAGTGATATTTTGAGCTTTATTAGTGGTTAAAAAATGACAATTTAGATACGTTTGGCTGACTGCCCCATTTACTTTCATTGTTAACTATTTGCTTGTGAAAACAAAAGACGGTCAAACTCGATGTTACTTCAACCAACGTAAGTTGGTTGAAGTAACATCGAGTTTGACTCTTTGACTCTTTGACAGCTACTTTACATGACATTATTGTGATGAAGAGACTTTTCACAAGGATATAAATGTGCAAATGTTTAAAAAAAAAAAAAAAATCAAGGACAATTTCATTAAAATATGCCCTTGATATAATTTAAATTAACACACGTGTTGCAGACATTGTTACAGACACAACTGAGGTACATGATGCCTCTGTCTTGATGGCACCAGGTCATCAATGTTGTATGTTTATGCTTTTTAAGTATTGAAGAGATGGTTATTCTTCTGAGGAGATTGGTTCTGTCAGACCAGCGGTGGGAGAGTATCTCATAATGTGATCTCAGTAAGAGCTACGCTTCATTATTTAGGGACAACAAACGTGTACTTCTGTGTGTGTTTGTGTGTCTGCGGCGGATCATACCACATGCTATTATGTCTCTCTTGCAACAGTGCAGACCAGAACCGGACTGCTGTCATGCTATATTGTGTATATTGTACACGACAGCCAGGAAACTGCCTCGGAGGTATGTATGTATGTGTATTTTTTTTTCCCCCTGCGTTTTCTGCATCCAGTGCTCTGCTCTCAGTGAGACGATGAGGTGAGCAGACAGATCCACGGCCCTGCAGAAACACCGAGCTTCACTGTGTCCCGCATCAAGGACATACACACACACTAAACAAACACAATGTAAATGTGCAAAAAAAAAAAAAAAAGAAAGAAAAATGTCCGTTCCACTTCTGTTTTTTCCTTCCTCTCCTATTCTAGCCATGCTCCCACTCTGTGTTCCAGTGGAGTAATGAATAATAGAGGAGTGCTTGTCCTCCCTCGTTCCCCCAGTTAATCAGAGCTTGCCTGGCTGCCCTCTTCTCTGCCACTCCTCGCTTTAATAAATCATTCAGGCCTTCAGGACGACAGGTCCGTCAGCGCGGGGCTAAAGCAAGAGCCAGAGCTAGAAAAAAAAAAAAACATCCCCGCTACAACCTCCTCCTCCTCTTCCTGATTCCTTCAAAACCAGAAACACAAACAAGCTCCGTCCTTTCTCACCATCATCTCTCTTTCTTTTTCTTGTCTGTGTCCTTCACTTTTTTTTTTTCTCCTCTACTCTTGGAAAGACAAACCAAACCAACGAGGAGTCCCTCTCCTCTCCCACGGGGAAACCATTTCACTTAAGCTCTCACTCAGCCAGGGGTCGACCCAACGCGTAATGTTCTCATTCCTCATCCCTTCGCCTCCCTCTCCTCTTTTTTTTTTTTTAACACCACCTCCTCTTCCTCCTCCACTCTCTCTCTCTTTGCCCAGAAATTCCTGTCAGGGGATGACGTCACATGAATTTGTCCCCGATGGATGCTGCTGCATAGAGAGGGTCATAAAAAGGATGGATATTGAAAAAAACATGCACACACACATAGCAGGATGTGATGAGACTAACTCCTCTGCACACAAGACAAATGTAGAGAGTAGTTTGACTCATCGGCTGCTGCTGCCGGGAGGAGGAACATGTACGTGATGTGACTAATGTTTAAAAGCAGAAGGTAAAATGATCGGTGTGACTCAGAGACGCTACTGTCAGGTATTTTTTTTATATATAAGTCACATAGTCACAACACATCACAGAGTCATTTGGGGATAAAAAAAAAAGGCCACAATGCATAAGAAAACAGATCCTGCAGATCCTGGATCAGGTCTTCATCAAGGACAAATACCAGGAGTGAATTTAGAGACATGAGAAGGATTTAAAAAGCTTTTGTTTACTTCCTGTACTTTTTACAAATGCTCTCACAGCTTCAGGATCCTCTCGTCTCAGCTACTTCAAGTCCTTTACAGACAAGACTTCCTGAGCAGCAGTTATTCTTAATCTGGCTCCATTAACCAATCAACAACCCCCCTCCCTCACCACCTTCTTGGGGGAGGGGGGGGTATTAATCAGTTTAATTGCCTTAGATCCCCTTCATCCCATCCCATATTTGGATGTTTCTCATTACATTACATTTCATTATTTCCCACAATTATTATTATTTATTATTATAATCAGCAGAAACGTGTGTGTGTGTGTGTGTGTGTGTGAAAGCTCTGGTATTTTCCTACTGTCCGATCTGATTAGTGACTGATCGTTTATAACGTTCATAACGAGGTGCTGTTATGTTAATGAATAAAAAAGAAGATGAAGAGAGGGGAAAAAATAAAAAAAAAAGTCATATCACAATGAGGGCAAATGAGGGAACGAGAGACAGGACAATAGTCTGTCTCTCTCAGAGGAGAGTTGTGTAATATCATCGTTTTGTGTGGTGACCTGTTAAATATTACAGTCTGTGTTCATGCAGCTCCGTCCTCTGAGCTGGAACATA
Source organism: Polydactylus sextarius (assembly GCA_016801845.1). Classification (NCBI taxonomy): domain Eukaryota; kingdom Metazoa; phylum Chordata; class Actinopteri; family Polynemidae; genus Polydactylus; species Polydactylus sextarius. Next base: position 9,959,799 of record CM028926.1, on the reverse strand, counting down.
AATGTTTGTAACATAAACCTGCAGAAAAACAACAACAAAACAGGTTTCTGATCATGTTTGTTGTTGGAACGAAAGATCATATTTACAGAAACAAGAAAGAGCAGAGCTAGCATTAGCATGCTAATAGCAGCGTTGCTAACAGCCGATGTGGTGTTTACCATTATGTGTTAGCATTAGCATGCTAGCTTACACTAATCAGCAGGTATTTGACCTGAATATGGAAATAATTATCAAAGAAGAAGTTTAGGGGGTGACAGTCAGAGTTTAGGAGGTGACAGTCGAAGTTTAGGGGGTGACAGTTGGAGTTTAGGGGTGTTTAGGGGTGATAGTTGGGAGTTGACAGTTAGGGGTGACAGTTGTTTAGGGGTGACAGTTGGAGTTTAGGAGGTGACAGTTGGAGTTTAGGGGTGACAGTTGGAGTTTAGGGGGTGACAGTTGGAGTTTAGGGGGTGATAGTTGGAGTTTAGGAGTTTAGGGGTGACAGTTGGAGTTTAGGAGGTGACAGTTGGAGTTTAGGAGGTGACAGTTGGAGTTTAGGGGTTAAGCAGGAGTTTAGGGGGTGATAGTTGGAGTTTAGGGGGTGACAGTTGGAGTTTAGGAGGTGACAGTTGGAGTTTAGGGGGTTAAGCAGGAGTTTAGGGGGTGACAGTTGGAGTTTAAGGGGTTAAGCAGGAGTTTAGGGGGTGACAGTCAGAGTTTAAGGGGTTAAGCAGGAGTTTAGGGGTGACAGTCAGAGTTTAGGGGGTTAAGCAGGAGTTTAGGAGGTGACGGCAGGAATTTAAAGACAAAGAGTCAGGAGACACCAAATCCAGTAAGTAATCAGGACTTTCAGTAATACTTGGCCTCCTGACTGCTCTGAACCAAGAGATTAACATTTCTAAACATGGAAATTTTTGAAAGAACCAAAAATAAATAAATAAATAAATAAACCACAGATCAAATATGTCAACAAAAGTATTTTGATTGAGACTGAAAACCCTTTACATAACTGTTGCTGCCAAAAAAAAAAAACCTTAATTACTGCTGCTCAGTCAACCACTTGAGTTGTTTATAATTACACTAACCACTCTGAAACGTTTGTATCGACATTAAAAATGCTTCATTAGCTTTGACAAACAACGCGTAAAGTTTAGCTTGTTTCTTAAAGGTGAAGTCATTTGTAATGTTGTGTTTTGTTTGTTATGAGGATCAAATCATTGCACCTCATTAAATGTTGTTTTTTTTTTTTTTTTGCCTAAATGTTTATCACTGATCGTCTGACATCTGAAGTCGTCTGCTCTCACAACGACGGATGTTGGAGACGAGCGACACGACTCTGAAAACACGAAGCAGAGATGAATAATCTTCTGGAAGCTCGGTCCTATTTCAACAGGATCGAGATGCCGAACCGATCACAGTTAGGCTGGAGGAGGCGATGTCGCATCAATAAACTGGACAGGACTGTTACTCTTTGGGTGGTCTCTTCATATCTCTCCCTTCTGTCACATTTTCTATTTGCTCAAACCATTAAAGTGAAGCTCAACCTGTGAATCTATCTTTTTATTTGTCAAACAGCGCTGGAAAATGCGGCTCTGTCGTTCTGTCCTTTAGCAAAGGAGCTGCACTTGCTTGAATTATAGTCGCCACAATAAATTTTTTGAAAGTTTTTAGAAAAAGTGAAGCTTCTCGAACCGACTCAGTAGATAACAAAGAGTCATCGTTTCATCTAAACGTGGTCAAAATACGCAAAACAAAAAGTGCATCTGTGCAGTTAAGTTCCTTTCTCTCTTTTTTAGTACTTTTATTTTTAATTTAGTTTTTAAAACTCTTAAAAATCCCAATTGTTGCTGTTGCACGATACATCATCTTGGGTTAAAAGTAAAAAATCATACTATGTAGTAAATCTTACTCTTGATTTATATATTAGCTGCTTCCTCCAGCCTTTAATAAAACATCCTTACTTCATTTTTCAGTAGAGTCTGATACATAAGTTGTTTTTTTTTCCTCGACTGCAAGGTAAATCTTTACCAGATAATGATCTTTTAAATGTGCATTTTTTCCCAAATGTCGCAGGAAAAGATTTATACAAGATTGAGGGATTATATAAAATAAACAGAGTGTATTTAATCCAATACAGGCTGTTTTTTTTTTTTTAATGCATCTTATGCAACATATTCGTTGACTTTTCAACTGTTACTTTTAATTTCAGACGTATTTTCCACAGTTAGACGTAAAAGATTTAGCAGCTTAATAATCTTACATTATAATACAACGCTGCAGCTACATTACTGCTCGTTATTTATCTGCATTAATCTTTTTTTTAATCTAAAAATCCAAAGCGACGCCACTGACGTTGTTTCGCCGGCGTCGCGGTGATGAAATCTCAATCCTGCCAGGAAACGTTTACATGACAACGAGCTACTGTTTTGACTTGTTGGTCCCCAAACTCTGCTACTCAACAGTGCATCATTTTTTATTTTTTATTTTTGTCGTCTTCCACCACCTCACAGCGAGCTGTATAATCAATTTACTGCTACATTAATCTCTCTCCTCCTGAGAAAAACCTCCTCCTCTCCTCTCCCACGTCTTCCCTCAGGCCTCTCGTCCATGTTAATTCAAGCAGACCAACACTCTCTGAACATGGAAAAAAAAACAAAACAAAAGCTATCACCAAGAATGTAAATGATGATACTTTTTCAAGCATCTATAATCACTGAACCGTGCACCATCCATATTCAAACTGCATGTGTGTGTGAGTGTGTGTTTGTGTGGTTTCTGGCTGACCACGTGACCGACTGTGTGTGTGTGTGTGTGTGAACCTAATGCTGATTGTCCTTGTATCACTTAGCATTTCTCTCCTTATGTAAGATAAATAATTCAGGTCCCCAAAGGCAGAACATGTTTAAAAAAAGTCATGAGTCCTTGACTTTCCTGGTGAATTGTCTGTGAGGGAGAACAGGGGCTACATTTCCCTTTTGTGGTGGCGTGTAAAAACCCAAGTGGTGCTGCAGTGGGCGCACATGCAAATCAGCCCAGACGGGAGAGATAGATTGAGCTGCTGCATTTGCATTTTTTTTCTTCTTCTCTTTTCCTCTCTCTCCCAAAGCAAAGTGCTTGGCACAAAAACAGGAGCTCTTGTTAGCCTCCTCTCTGTAACAAGGATAATAGATTACATCTTGTTAAAATATCGATACGTCCTCCTCCTTGAGGCAAAAAAAAAAAAACCCAAAAGAAAAACAGCAGATCTGACGAAGAAACATCCTCAAATCTACTGTAAAACCACACAGACTAGCCTGAGCAATTTCTAGTAATAATTATGTTTTCGAGCTCTGAAGTGATTTTGTTTTTCTTCCTCTGTGAGTATTGGATTAGCTTTGTTTTCCCTATTGAGCTACTTACCACCTCAGGCTTTCTGTTAATACTACAGCCCCCTCCTTCACGCTTCCTCGCAGGGTTTGCTGAGGTGGTCGTTCACGTCGATGTAGCTGCTGCTGCGAAAAGAAAAAAACACAACACTTACTTATAATGTCAAGACTCGCTCTGTTCGCCTGCAGCTTTTTTTTTTTTTTTTTTGTCATCTAATTAAAGACGTTGTAGCTGAAGTTAATTTAAAGTCTGATTACTCTGATAAAAAGAAACAACTTCTCGCTGCGAGGTGGTGGTCGTTTCTACGAGTCGTCTCAACTCAATCCCCCTGATTAGCTCATTATTCTACAATCGGCTTAAATGACCAAAAGGCAAGAAGATAAGAGTCTTATTCTCACCTGGTGTCATGTTCCTCGACATCACATGGTGCCAACCAACATAAAACACACAAACACACACAACAAGTCCAGAAGTAATATGAAATAATGAAGAAAAAAATACTGGATTATGAAACTTTTAGTGCAACATTATTCATCTCTGAGTTTTCTTTATTTAGAAACAGAAAAAAACAACAAATATCTGTTTTTTAACTGTGTACAGGATAAATCTGCCCAGAGAGAAGGATGATAACGACAGACAGAGGTTTAAAAAAGAAGATAATAATAATAATAATAATAATAATAATAATAATAATAAGAAGAAGAAGAAGAAGAAGAAGAAGAAGAAGAAGAAGATGATGATGATGAAGAAGCAGGAGAAAAAAAATTACTGTCAGCTCTGTGTCTGAGAAGTGATCTGTCATCCATCATCCATCCATCATCCATCCATCATCCATCCATCATCCATCATCCATCCATCATCCATCATCATCCATCCATCCATCCATCCATCCATCCATCCATCCATCCATCAATCATCATCCATCCATCCATCATCCATCATCCATCCATCCATCCATCCATCCATCCATCCATCCATCCATCCATCCATCCATCCATCCATCCATCATCCATCATCCATCCATCCATCCATCCATCATCCATCCATCATCATCCATCAATCATCATCCATCCATCATCATCCATCCATCATCATCCATCAATCATCATCCATCCATCATCATCCATCAATCATCCATCCATCCATCATCCATCCATCCATCACATCCATCCATCCATCATCCATCATCCATCCATCCATCCATCCATCCATCCATCCATCCATCCATCCATCCATCCATCAAATCCATCCATCCATCATCCATCCATCCATCATCCATCATCCATCATCCATCATCCATCCATCCATCCATCCATCCATCCATCCATCCATCCATCCATCCATCCATCCATCCATCCATCCATCCATCCATCATCCATCCATCCATCCATCCATCCATCCATCCATCCATCCATCCATCCATCCATCCATCCATCCATCCATCCATCCATCCATCCATCATCCATCCATCCATCCATCCATCCATCCATCCATCCATCCATCCATCCATCCATCCATCCATCCATCCATCCATCCATCCATCCATCCATCCATCCATCCATCCATCATCCATCCATCATCCATCCATCCATTCATCCATCCATCCATCCATCATCCATCATCCCTCCATCTATCATCCATCCATCCATCCATCCATCCATCCAACATCCATCCAACATCCATCCATCCAACATCCATCCATCCATCCATCCATCATCATCCATCCATCCATCCATCCATCCAACATCCATCCATCCATCCATCCATCATCCATCCATCCATCCATCCATCCATCCATCCATCATCCATCCATGCCAACCTTTGTGTATTTTTTTATATGACGTCATAAAATCAGTAAACAAAATCTCCACAACACCAGTGAAATGAAAACAGCTAATGCTAACGCTAACTTGGTTCATAATAAAGTAAAACCAACATCACCGTTATATTTCTGTGACTAAAACATGTTTCTATTGAACAACGTCGTCATCATACGACTGAAACTTTAAAAGGTACAAGACAGTGTTTCTACATTAAGATCAATATCAGCTGGGTGTGAATACATCAGTCTAACTCCATGTAATATCGTTAGGGTCCTCGTTTAACTCCTCCCACCAATTTAATCCTCAAATCTCCCTCTTCCTTCTTCGTCCTTTACTACACTTGAGCTAATGAACAAAACTGAGAGATGAAGATGAGAGTCAGAAGGAAAACAGAGCGATGGGGGGAAGATGTGCTCAGACTAAAGAGAGTGTATTGATCCTTGCATCATGATGGACTGAGAGTCCCCTTGTCGCTCTGACAGCCAAAGACAAACGCAGCATCACGTCAGGTGGCTTTGCAGCTGGAAAAAGAAAAGATGCAAACAACAACAAAAAGAAGAAAATGACAACAACAACAACAACCCAGAGGTTAAAACATTTCTGAGGGAGGAGGAGGAGGGGGTGGGATTCAGTGCACCTCATTAAATACTCAGCGTAAGCTCTGTGGATTTCATTGATTGCTGGTGTCCAGTAATGCCTGAGCTTTACCTTGCACCACCCTCCCTCCCCCCACTGCTGCTAAAAAGAGGCAAAAATGAGCACAAGCCTGCAGCAGAGATGATTGTTTTCTTATTTATTCTTTTTTTTTTTCATGCATTTTGACCAAAGTGGGTCACAGGGTGAAGTGGAGTTGCTGGGGGGCATCGCTTCACCTTCATTTCATGACACAAATACACACAAAGCAACATCATGACACCAACCCCATCCCCCATCTCTTCTCCTGCCTCCGTCCTCTGATTTTCATCTCATCATTCTTGCACCTTATCCAGATTCCCCAGACCGGTTTGCATCCTTTTCTTTAGTGCACACACTGGTATTGCTAAGGCCAGCTAACCTTAAACATCCCTGCTACATCTATATCGTAAACCCAATCCTAATTCCTAACCCAAAATCAAGCCCTAGTCCTTTTAATCCTCTTAAAGAAGTAAGAAAAGGCGAAATGTCCTCACTTTGCTGCGTGTGGTCTGGTTTATATCCTTAAGAGGACCTCAGCAGGCAAAAACAGCGGCGACAGGCTTTAGGACCCAGTGTTTCCTCTGTGATAAGGTGGCAGAGACGAAGAAAGAGAGAGAGAGACATAGAGAGGAGAAGGAGGAGGAGGTGGAGGAGGATGAGGTGAAGAGAGAGAGCTGTATTTGGAAAGTCAGAGGAAAAGCTGAGTGACAGAAGAAAAGTTGACACGGTGGCGAGACGCGCCGCAACATGGATTAATGAGACACCACCTTTACTGTGAGGAAGAAGAGGAGAAGGACGAAGAAGAAGAAGAAGGTGGAGAAGGAGCGAGAGAGAGAGAGAGAGAGAAACGTGGTGGAGGCGAGAGATGATGGAAGAGGAGCCGGTGACAAAGCGCCGCCAGGCTGCACAGGTGTAACCGGGACGTCTCCGTGCGTTCAGGGCGCAGCGCCACAGGACGGATGCAGACAAGTTTGGGCTCCTACTGTGCAACTCAGCGACTTACACACACATTTATAGACTCACACAAATACACACAGGACTACACACTTCTCTGCACATGCCCACGCTAAGAGGAAGCAAAGCAAAGCAGCGCGCTGACAGTGTGAGGATGGATAAACCTGAGACTCCTGGATTCTGGGTTCAACACCATGTTTATTCTTATTATTTTCAATTTTTTTCAAGACAAACATCAGGACTGAGATGGATCTGAAATCAACAGCTTAGAGGTGAGAAAATACTTGAATCATGAGGTTTGTTTATTTATTTATTATAAAATAAAGACGTTATTTTTTTTATCCAAACCTACACAAATAATCTGATATAATGCACATGAAATAGAGGATATTCTGCTTTCTAGTGGACCTCCACATCTCCACATCTCCACCCTCCTATTACAAACACCCACACATCTCAGCTCCATTGTTTACGTTTGTGTATCTGTTTACTGCTGTAGGACAAACCTGATGTGCTGTAATATAAAACCGTAGCAGGCTCAGGCAGCTTTTTTTTTTTTTTTTCCTGAATCATCTCAGACAATCTGATGCTCTGGCTGCATTCCTTCACACATTTACAACCTTCTTCTTCTTCTTCTTCTTCTTCTTCCAGGAAATCTGGTAGAAAAATGTGACATGTATATAAATATATTTGATGCAGACACTGTGTGAGGGAAGACAATGTGAGAAAATGATGCACTGACAGTTTTTCTTTGCTTTTAACCCGTCAGTTAAAGGCCAACAAATCTGCCCTCCCACTCTGCTGCTGCTGCTGCTGCTGATGATGATGATGATGAGAGAGTGTAATACATCATCGCTCATGTAAAGATCTGCGAGAGGCTAATTACCTCCTTCAGCTCATTTCTGCGCACGAACCTTCACACGTACACACACACACTTCGTCTTAGTTTCTCACGAGGACGCTGAATTGATTCGTATTTTGCCTCCAACATTAAAAAAAACATCAACAAACCAAAACATCTGAAGAAACCAAACATCTCCAGGTTCAGGTTGTTACGCTGCAGTGTTGCCTTTGTGTACAAGTCAAACCTCGACATTTACGGAGATTTTTTTTAACCTAAAACAAACCAAACAAATTAAATTAAATAGATTGTGTTTCCTGTTACGATAAAACTACGATTTGAGGCAGAAAAACTGAATTAATCAGGTCTCAAAATCCTCATTTTGTCACCTATAATCCATGCATTTGAGGTTTTACTGCAGGTGTAACATGGTTTACATTGTGTAGTTTGTTATTGAAAATGTTACAACAAGACTTTAAGTATCAAGATGTTTTCTGAGCATCCATATCACCGTTTAAAACCCTGGAGAATACGACAAACTGAGTTGCAGCAGCTGTAGAAGAGCACCGAGGCGCGAGCGACATACGACACAAACAACACAACATTGTGAGCTGCATCTAGTCCACACACACACACACACACACAATGTTAACAACATACACAACACACACACGCTCACTCTGCAGAGACAAAGAGAGACACTGAATCCATTTGCAACATATTGCAGATGGTAACTTCTTCTCGTTCCTCAGGCCTCATTGCACACGAGCACCAGCTGTGTGAGTGTGTAGTTATGTATGTGAGCATGTAGGGTTTGTTTACTGCATGTATCTTAAAGGTGAATGATGCAACGGGCTGCGTGCATTTGTAGTTATGTATGTGTGTGTTTGTGTGAGGTTAGAGCAGGGCATACCCATGCACTGATTAATGAGCTCATGCTGTCATACACACATTGGACACGGGGGGTTTGAAGTAAACCCAGCGCCCGGCGTTACAGCTCCCATTTTTTATTATATAAAGTAATTCTGTGGAAATTATCCGTCCTTCTGAATGTGACAGAAAAATGCAACACATCCTCCTCAGCTACGAGGAGGAGAATTATCCCATCCAGCTATTATCAAACCGAGCAGAGGAACAGTACTGAAATGGCAAATTAGCCTCCGCTTCATTTATCCTGCAGTGAACACTGCACTGAATGTGTTTCCATAGGAACATGATGTTACTTTGAGCTTCACGAGCTGTGCAACACTCTCCATGTCGCTGCCTGTGTGTTTTTATTTTTTATTTCTCTTATCTTTTCTGTTTAATTTTCCCTCTGTCACTCTTCGCACCGATCAAGAACGAAGGAGAGAGAATACGTGACAACCATCACTTGGTTTTTTTGAGATCTTGTTGTTGCTGTCATCGTCTTTTTTGTCACAGCATCGTGTCCTTTTTCCTTTCTACAAGTGTGTTCACTGTGTCTGCATCTCCTCGATCTGTATCAGCTGAAATATTACAGCAATTATCTCCAGCTCTGTGCACGAGTGTGTGTGTTTGAGTGTGTGTGTGTTTGAAAGAGACTGCAGAGTTGCTGAAAATCAGAATCGGTGTAAGAGTCAGAGTCAGCAGCAACAGGGTTTTAAGGCAACATTTCACTTTGGTTGCACAAAGAATAGGCAGGAAAAAAAAAGGGAAAGGAAGTTAGAACCAGAGGAGATGTTTGTGTTTGTGTTTGACTAAAAAGAGAAAAGAAAAGGTGAGAGAGACGGAGATATGTGGAAGGAGAAGAGAAGCTCTTGTAAAAGTGTCAGTGGTGATTTGCGGCGGCGTCCTTGCAACCTTCCTCTCTACCTGACTGGATGTTTTATGAGCGTTGCAGAATCAGAAAAAAAAGGAGGCAGGCTTATAATACAGCTGACAGAAGTCTTTTTATGGTGGATGGGCAGAGGTGAAAGGGGGTGGGGGGTTTGGGGGGAGAGGGTGTAATAAAGCTGAGTGCATCTCTCCTGGAATGAAGCTGCAGCGATTAAAGAGAGAGAGAAGAGGGAAGGATGGTGCTGCAAATATAAGTGTGTAGCATGCATCGTGTGTGTTGCAGGTTTGACGTCAGCGCGTTGAACAATCACTCAGCTTGTTTCTTATGAGAGGTACTACGACGGTGAGGAAGAGGAGGAGGAGGAGGGTGAAGCAGTATCAGTCTCAGAGCAGAATCACTTCCACCCAAAGAAACACAATTATTCCCGTTTTTTTCCTCCTGAGCTGTGTAGTGAAGCGTGCAACAAGCAGCCATTGAATTGATGTGCAGCCTGTGAAGCAGAATGAATACTTACTGATGAGATATTATGCCAGTCTAGTTGAAATGACACTTTTTTTTTTTTTTTTGATTCTGCAGGAAATTGAAAAGCTCCTTTAACGTACAATACACTGATTTTTTTTCTCTCTCTCACCACTTCTCAGATCACTGTAGCGTCTAATTTACACGGCACTAATTTTAGATCTTATTCACATTATGGAGAATAAAACAAAACAATAAAATAATCGTATCGTATCGTCATCTGTCGGCACGTTGCTTCCAGGCCATCGTAGTTTTAACTAAACGCTTTCAGATGAATATGTGCAAAAATAAATGATTTATCATTTTATTCTGCATCCACATGCAAAAATTAAACAATTCTCTATGATTATCTGTTTAAAAATAAGCAACATTCACATATTTAACAAGTTAAAATATTTAAATTTAAAGTCGTCTGCTGATTTATCCTCCAAGGGGTCGTAAGAGGTCGGAGGTTAGATATCCCAGCATGCATTAGAGACTCCGTGATTAAACCAGAATCGCTATATATTTATTCTGCAAGATTAAATTTTGTTGGGAAGTCGACTTATTTCTTTCTTTCTTTTTAATATATATGAAAATCTGCAGCCAAATTCTAAACGTAACTATGGTTCATAAATCCAACCTGTTAACCTGCTGTAGACGGTGGTATGAATATATATATAATATATATTTATCTGTTGCTGACAGAGTTTCTCCACCTGCTGCTGCTGCTGCAGTTTTGTATCTCAGGTGTCGTTAAAGCTCAGAGCAACACTGCAGTAACTAAAAACGTACAGTTACAGAACCGAACGCTCGTGTATCCATCAGAGATTTAGTGCTGAGTTTGATGTTTTTTCTTGAGAAACACGACGAGCTGTGAGCCAGGAGGCTGCTGCTGCACACACACACACACACACACACACACACACACACACACACACACACTCTAACTACTTTACTACACTCAACCTTGTTGTTTTCTACCTTGTTTTTCTGCTGCCATGAATTTTACTGAAAGAAAGAAAAAAACAAAACAAAGAGACTTTTGTTTGTTTATTTCTCTGATAGTTTGTAAAAAAAAAAAAAACAACAACTTCTGCAGCTGAAATTTGTTTCCAGAGATTTAACATATAAACACGTTTTCAGATTTAGATCAGTTTTAATACTTTTATATCGACCTTTAGGTTTTTAAAGAAGCGAAGTGATTTTATCATAATTTAGACGTTCAGTTATTTTTTTTTTTTGTTTTGTTTGTTTTCTGTCTGGTTTATGTTTTTTATTGTCCTTATTTTTTTATTTCTTTTATTTTTTTGCAGCATACAGGGCCCATACATCATAATGTATGTTCAAGCTTCTGGATAAATTGATTTAATTACAACATTAATTATTCTTTTGGTCTAGAAAATTAATTTTATTTATTAGAAAATTAAATTATATATAATTAAATAATTTTACTGGTGGAATAAATAAAGTATATTCATCTATATATCTATTATAAACCATTACATTTGTAGATAAGTATATTTATTGATAATCTAATAAATAAAATTAAATTTTCTGAACAAAAGAAAACTTTTTAATTATTATTATTAATATTATTAATTATTATACATTTTTTTCCCTGTTTTATCCAGACGTGTTGTGTTTGACTTATAACACAAAAACATTATTTTCTCTCTGGAAATAAATGTTTATTTTTATTAAGAGTAAAATTTCAACAACTTTTACCTTCTCTCAAATGATTTCTGGTCATTTTCTGCCTCTTTCTTCTGGACTTTTAAAGACATAAGTTGTCTTTCAGCATCTGTCTCGTCAGCGGCGAGCTGAAGAGACATCTGCTGCCGAGGACAGTCACACTGCGACAGAGTTGTTGGGACACACGTGGACAGTAGTGCTTACACTGCACTGACGTCTTGTATCTGAAGGAAAAAATACGCTGCAAACAAACAAACAAACAAGCAAACAAACAAACAAGCAAACAAACAAACTGAGTTCACAGTTAAATCTAAAACATTTTCTCTTTCACCTTCTGCTTCTTTCAACAGATCTCATCACCCTGAATGAAAACCCTCTTAAGACTGGACGACGTGTATTAAAACCACGTTCCCAGACGAGCGTTGCAACAACAGGCGACGAGCTCGTGACTATAAATCAAAACCAGAGGACTTTGATTTCCTCATTTTCGCTTCCTGCAGCAGCAGCACCAGAGGAACAGGCATGTTCGCAGGCCTGCTGACCTGCGGATGTTCACCATAGGATGCTATTTCTGGAGACTCATTGCTTTTACAGATTAACTGCCCTCAAATATGGCCCCAATCCGTTGGTTGCGCCACTAGTTTGACTGTAAGTTGCATATTCAAGCTTCTGCAACGATGTCACGACAGCTCGATAGTCTTTTCTAGTCGTTGTCATCGCTGATTTTCATCCCAAACCGTCAAAAATGTCTCCACGCTTACATTAAGACTTAATGTTTTATCGCATGAGACGTTTTCCACGAGTTCCCGAGGGCAGTCGCACTGAAATCCCATCGCCTCGGCGTATTCATTAGTCCGTCCAAGGCTAATCAAGGTCCTCCATCATCAGATCTGACACTTCCACCATTATATGAGACAGAAAGTAGCCGTCATTAGCATATTCATGAACACTGACACACTCAATCATGTGAAAATGGACGACGTGGGACAAACCCGGAGCCGTCAGGTCCTGAAACAAATCGCTGGTGACATGTGAGGAGGAGAAAATCTCCAACATCACGTCTCATCACAGCGATCAGAGGCCGGCAGCGTGTGGTTAGGCCTCTGGACTGAGGCTTATAATAAGATAAAAATTAAAGAATAGGATTAAAGATGGATTATCAAACCAAAGCAGCTGCTTTTGCGTAAAAAAAATCCCCAGACGCTCTTTTGTAGATTACATTTGGTTGTTGATGTTGTTGGTATTTAAAAAAAACAAAAAAACAAAAGGATGGAGAATCTAGATGAGCTGGAGCACCCCCTCCTGGGAGAAAACGCCAACAACAGTCGAGCAGCAGGGCCGGGGCTCGGTCCAGGACTGGGGCCCGGGTCTGTGCAGGCCCCCGGTGGTGGACTCTTTAAAGGCTTCCTGGTTAAATGTGAGGAGGACAGAGCGTACCCTCCGTTAGCGTGGAGGAGCTACTGTGGACATCCTCCTGAGCTGCAGCAGCAGCAGCTACTGGACCCTTGTTCTTTACCTCGTACGCTCGAGTCCTTTTACCCTCCGGCTCCAATCTGGGGCCACGCAGACTCCCTGCTCAGCAAAGACTACCTGGAGACCACGTTTGTTGACATTCGACCCGGATCAACGCTGGAGAGGAAGCTGCTGGCAGAGACGCAGGACTTCCACAGCGTGTCCTACAGCATGGACGACGAGGACGACCTGCTGCCGGACTCTGACGTAAGACAATTTCCAAATACTTCCAAAATTTAATGCATTATTGATCACTAGTTACTGTTATTTCAAAGTAATTTGTTACATTATAATATTACTGTTTCTATATTGCAGTGTGTTACATTACTTCTGAGTTACTTTTACCAAAACTTTACCTCTAAATTGATAAAATATAGTTAACTGTAGTTCATTCTACATCCACTAGAGGGCGATGTAGTGCAGTGTAATGATTATATAGGACCTTAAAGTGACGTCCAGAGTCACATGAACCAGAGTCTATTTCACCACGAATACGAGTCAAACTCCACCTCAAGAGATATTTAACGTTGGTTGAAGTAATATCCAGTTTGACCGTTTTTTGTTTTCACAACCAAATAGTTAACAATGAAAGTAAATGGGGCAGTCAGCTCAATTGTCATCTCAATTGTCATTTTTGAACCACTAATAATAACTTAGCTCAAAAGAGTTTATTAAAAACACTGTTTTACAAGACTTACACTTCAGCAGTAGATCAAGGTGAATCAGGATTTAGCATCCCTACACATAAACTGAAGTACTGATAACTTATTCGTTAAAATGAAATAGACTCTGGTGATGTGACTCATTGAACTATTTGTCAAAACTTTCAATCAAACATCTTCCAACCATCAGGAAATATCTCGAGATTTTTCTCGTATTCGTGGTGAAATAGACTCTGGTTCATGTGACTCTGAACCGTCACTTTAATCATCATCTTCCACCATCAGGAAATAGTCAGATTTTTCTCTTGTGCCAAATATGTCGCGGTGTTACACCACTAAATTTCAAGTTAAAACACGCTACTGAAATATTAAATATAGGTATAATATTATTAATATTGCTAATGCCAAAAAAAATGATATAAAACAGAGAAATTGTAACAACAAATCAAAGATCAAAACAGTCGTCATATGTTTCATTTCTCTTGATGTTTGGAGGAGTTTTACATTTGAACTCTCATCTTATTCTCAACACAGACTCTCTCTCTCTCATCAACGAAAGAGGAACTTAAAATAGAGCAGTGCATTTAAGGGGAAGGCAGCGACTGAACGCTTACTGTCAAAAAGCCAGATTACATAAAGCTCCTCTCTCCCGCTGCGGCGCAGGTTATGACACTACAGTAGCGACGGAGGAGGAGGATGCCACTTCTGTTCTGCCCTGGAGTCAAAATGTAAATTAACGTTAACAAATATAAAACTTTTTGCAGCGACGGTTCTGTCGATGTCGATGCTGCAAATTAGAAAGAATATTATGTAAAATGTTGCAGGAAGGTTTAATTAAAGTTTTAATCACCTGTTTTATTGATGAAACAGCAGAATAAAATGTAGAGAAATCGACTTCTGCCACAAAAGTCAGACTCATTTCGATGCGAAAGTAGAAGCCTGTGGGATTAAAACCGTGTCGTGATCTCTCACTTCTTAGTTTCACTTCAGGTGAAACAGACGTGCTGAACTCCAGCTGATCGATACGATACGAAGCAACATTAACGTCTCCATCTTTTGAGATTTCTTTTTCTTCTTGTCGCCGCTGGAGTCGTTTCACTGTACGTCAACAAAACAAAAAAACAAAACAAAAGAAAATCCTGCAGGCGAATCAATCCTGATGCAGCGAATCAAATCACATCAACTTTATTGTCTTGTCAGAACAAGACAACGTCTCTGCGGACTGAAGGTGCAGGAAATTGAAGACGGCATCACAGATCAGACAAGTTCACGTCATAAGAAAGTTTTTTTCTTTTATGTATGAGGCTGCACAATTATATCACGGACTAAATAAAACAAGCAGAATAATCCAAAAGGGTCAGAGTCAGAGTGAATATGCAGCTGTTTGCATGAGTCACAAATCACCTGCGGTCAACGGAGCTGGTGCAGATAAAAACTAACCTCATTCAGTCACATTATCTCACAGGCAGAGTTTTACAGCTGTTGTTGAAGACGCGAACGCAACAAAACACAAACAAAAACAAAAAAAAGCAAAGTGGTTTTTACTTGTTCTTGTGTTTAAGATTAATATTCAGTCAGACACGTCAGGATCCATACGTCACTTCCTTGTTCCTGCAACTTTATAAGCAAAAGCTGCAGAAAAATCAGGTAAATTAAACCTCAACAATATGAAAAAAGACCTGAAGTCCTGGAGGAACTATAAAACTTTATAATGATACTTTTATTGCAACTTTTTCCCTCTAAAAGACGAAAAATTGGAATGAAAGTCACATTGTTTTTAGGTTTTTTTGTTGCAATAAAGTTGCAGGAACAAGTCAAAGTTGCGTTATTTTTCCCTATGGAAGAGAATCTTTTGTGAAAAGATAACGATTTTGATTTGCTCCTTCAAGTTTATTGCAACAAAACATCTAAAAACATCATAACTTTAGTCGCAATTTCTTTTAAAAAAGCTGCAAACAAATCAGACAAAGCAGGAATTAGAAAACCTGTAAAATTAAAATGTTTTTCACTTTAAAATGGAAATAAATGCAATGAAAGTTGAGTTGTTTTTAAGTGTTTTGATGCAATAAAGTTGCAGGAGAAAGTTAAAGTTGTGATATTTTCCCTTTAAAAGAGAATCTTTTAAAAAAAAAAAATAAACACTGCAACTTATATTGCAAATTCAGATGCAATGATCTCAGAAAAAGGTCTGAAATCCTGGAGGGACTGTAGAGTAAAGGAAAAGGAGTTTGTCCGTGTGGTTATCAGACCGTCTGACCTCAACACAACCTAAGTTCACTGTGTTTGAATCCCAGGACTCGTCCATTGATGACTTCAGTGATACAGACAGTGAGAGCAACTTCCCCCTGATGATCCCTCAGGACTACCTGGGTCTGGCCTTTTTCTCTATGCTCTGCTGCTTCTGGCCTCTGGGCATCGCCGCCTTCTACCTTTCACAGAAGGTACACACACACACACACACACACACACACACACACTCTCTGTCCTGAGCTGACAAGATATGACCTGGCAGTGCAGTTCACAGCCCAGGGTGATGTTTTATCCTCTGCAGTGTGTGCAGACTAACAACAGGATCGCCGTGTTAAATGTTGCACAAATGTGCAATTATTAACACAGAAACTTATAGAAATTTCACTTCCATTATTTGCTTTTTTTTTTTTTTTTTTGCAACCTGAGCATCGATAGAAATTAAATAAGAGTCTCCTCTGAGGTAAAGTCGCTGCAAATACGAAGGAGGTCAAAAAAAAAAAAAAAAACAAAACTTATCTCATCAGTCAGTATTACTGCTAGCGGAGTGAAAAAGCCCCCGACGCATCTATCTGTAGTCGCCAGAGGCTCATAGTTTATAGAGGCATCATCCAAGAAAAAAAAATCCCATTAATGCTTTTACAAAGGTAACTGGCAACAAGCTGCAAAAGGCTTTTGATCAGATCAATAGCCTTCGTTAAGGTTTAATTAGAGTCATAACAAGAAGCCCCAAGGTGATAGATTTCCAATATTGTGTTGAGCTACGTTAAAAAACAAGAGGTCAGAGTCAAAGGCAAAGACCAGAGGGAGAGAAAAGACGAGGAGGAAGTGATGAATGAGGCTCAAACGGCGACCGTGGTTCAGAGAGAGAGAACATAATATAAGTTTAGCGTGGAAGAGGAAAGCGTAGGCCAGGGAGGACGTTGACAAATGATGACAAACGCTTCATCTCTTCGTGCTAATCCTTATCCTCCTCCTCTTCCTCTCCCACTCCTCCGTTTCTCAGACCAACAAGGCGTCAGCTCAGGGGGATTTTCAAGGCGCCAACGCTGCGTCTCGCCAGGCTCTGTGGCTCTCCGTTCTCTCCATCGTGTTCGGGATCATCACATACATCTGCGCCATCGCTGCGTTGATTTCCTACTTGTCTGGAAAACCACCGTAAAAAACAGCAGCTCTCGCACACCCGGAGGAGGAAGAGGAGATGATGCACTCAAAGGAAAAACCTCTCTCGCACATTTCATGAATATTCAAACACAAACCAACACATCACCTGCAAAATGTTCAATAATTATAATAATAATCATAAAAAGCGCAGTCTTTGTCTGTCAAGTTTTATCTGCACCGAGCTGGAAAAGCCAAGAACAGACAGTAAAACAGAGCTGGAGCAGAGATCATTATCACTTCTAATTGGATTAACTCAGAGGACGTTTCTCACACATGAAGAACAAAAAAAAAAAAAAAAAAAAAAAATGAATCAGTTCATGTTCGTGTTATTTATGTTGTCACTCTCAGTCTTAAGTTACTCAGCTGTCTGTTAAATCTGTGCTGTAGTTGTCATCACATATTGTACGTTACTGAAGTTAAGGAAAAATATGATAATAATAATAATAATAATAACTGCAGATGTTATCACAACACTGGAGGTGTCACTGTCAAACCGACGGAGGCTGCAGATTTAAGAAGGTCACGACAAGGACACGAAATCCTGATGCACCTCGACGTTGTGGCGGTTTAGACGCTTTGAAAACAGAAGAAGAAGAAAAACTGCATAAAAAAATCCTGATTTCACATCCAGAGTCTTCACCCTGTGGACCTGCAGAAAGAAAAGACTGATTCTGCTTCGTTTATGCCAAGTTGAATAAGAATCTTTATGTTAAAACACACTAAAAAAAAAATACATATAGTGCCATTATGTAAGGAAATAAATATAAATGAGGAGTTTATTTAAGAGTTTTCTTTATTTTTAAAAAAGGTCGTGATGTAGAAATGCTTCAAACAAACAGTACGCTGCAGATTAGATAGACGAGACGGCTGCAGACCAGCGAGGAAAAAAATAAATAAAAACATGTTAGAAACTCTGAGGTTGATCCTTTTATGAGCTCTTCTTTTAATAGAAGCAACTCAGCGCTCCACAAATAGACATTTTAGCTGTTTCCTCCACTCCAAAAAAAAAAACCTGAAATCCTTCAGGTACGTGACTCTCGCAGAGCGACAAACTTAAAAAGGAAATTCTTTCCTTTTTTTATTTAAAAAAAAACTTCACAGCGAATGTGAACAAACGAAGTGACACTTTGTTAAAGATGAGAAACGAAGCCTGACGGGGACGTGAAGCGCCGAGCTCCATGATGCATGAGTCAGTAAAAAAAAAAACTCTATTTCGGTCACAGCAGATACCTGCATGGTGAGTTTGCAGTTTGCCGTTAGCAAACCTGCACCAAGCTTCCTGAATCACTGCAAAAGAAACTTTGATTAAAGAATAAAAATATAAAACTGAGGCCATATTGGTTTGAGGTTAAATGTGCTGCAACGTAAAAGAGTCGACCTTTTCTATGTAGATTATAGTTTTTATAGAACTACAACCAGTTCAAAACATCACTTTAACCGTTCACTAATCACTACCAGTGATACCTGAGTGTCTAACCCTCGTCTGTCACCGTTGATGTGATAATGTGATAAAAAGCCGCACCGAGTCACGACGTCGCCCACTTCCGATAATCCCGACCCGCCTTCCTCCGCCGTTGTTACAGCCGATTTACCACGATTAGTGACGATTCACGGGAGCGTTTGAGGCCGACGGTTACGCTGCAATGAAACAGGGTTTGGTCAGATTTTGTGTCACGACTTGATTCAAGTGGATGAGGGTCAAAAGGTCACAGCGAATGAGATTTTATTAGTAATAAAGATGTTTAGTTTTCTCCCAGTTCACATCCATGTGTGACATGTAAATATTAAACTGAAGGAAAATCAATGAATCTCAATAAATGCACTTGTTTGACATTTATCTTTACTCTTTTTTTTTTTCTCAATCTGGTTTTTCAAACAATGTCCTCACATCACCTGTGTTGACTACAAATGAACTGAAGTGCAGATGTAGCCAAAAGTGTTTCACTGAATATTTTATTATGACATCAGTATTTTTATGCATTATTAACAAAAAAAAAAAAAAAAAAAGAAGAAAAACAAGAAAAGCTGCTTCTGTGGTCAGAGGGTTTTGGAGTATCGTCGTTTGACTGAGTCTCTGTAAAACCGGAAGATCTTCTCTGACGCTTTCTGACTGACGGCGATACACTGCTGCAGCTGGAGAGGAAGAAAAAAAAAACGAAATATTAACGGAAAAGGTCAGTGATATCACAACAGGTAGAGACAGAAAAATACATGACACAAAACATCGGTCCTGAGGGAAAACTCTGACAAATACGATGAAGAGGAAGTACAAATCAAACGTTTATTTATTTACCTCGTGAACTGAAAACGATCCTTTGGTCGATGACATCAACACTCTACGTTCAGCGCTGTCGATAGCAAAGGTCATCAGAGCTCGACTCTCCTGGAGACAAACAGACAGATCATGTGATGAACAATGAAAAATGTGCAAGTAACTTTGAAGCTTTTCCTGTTTTGATTTCAGTTTGAAACCAAAAGTTTTATGAAGTTTAGAAGGAGTAAAAACCAAAAAAAAGAAAAAAAAAAAGTGATTCCCCTCAGAAAGTTTTCCTTCATTCACCTCAATCCAAGTGAGACAGATGAATGTGAACGTACCAACCTGCTGCTGCTGACGCTTCCTTTTAAAGTCAGTTGAACAAATTTGCCGTTTTTGTCTCCAGATGTGTCGACAGTCGTTTGACAAAATTCACAAACAACTTTTCTTTGAGAAACATCAGATCATACGGAGCCAGACCACAGATATTAAGGCTGTTATGTCATGACCCCAGTTTCTGCTGCTTGTTCACTTTGAATCGTTTGCAAAAACTGAAGTACGTGGGCAGGTTTGTAAACGTAGCCTTGATTTTCCCATAAAATGTGCACAACTCTTCTCACGCTCCTTGTTTTTCTAACTTACCTTCTCCTGAGCAGCCGTAGGGTCTGTGATGATCTGACCGTCTGCGTCGATGGCGCACGTCACTCCGCAGAACAGGCAGCTCATCGGCAAACCGGCGTCCATGAGCGCCATGCAGGCGGCGTTCAGAGAGCAGGACAAGAGCTGAGGAGCTGGTAAGGAAGAGAACTCTTCCCCCAAGAAGAAACAGCTTTTCAAAGTAAAACACAACTCAGCAGCTGAAGGATACCGAACCGTCGTCGTGCAAAACCTGGAGGACGAGAGTGAGGGAGGAGCGAGGGTGAAGCGACAAGAGCAGAGACGCCTCACATGTTTCACGGACACACTGCTCCTGCGATCGCTCTCTTACAGCTGGAAAATAAACAAATACATGTTGAGATACACGTTCAATAAAACTTCCTGGACAACATGTTCCACCTGGTGGAGTGTGGTGGTGTGGCAGCGTTTAATTAAACAAGTGGAGGTTTTTCTGGCCTCCTTACATCTCCCACAGAAGCTTGTAGAATCAGTTTCTGGATTTTAAGAATAAATGATCACTTCCCACGCTGTTTGACAGCAGTATTCATGAGCTACATAATAAATTAAATTGGGCTGCTTGAGGGAAAACTTACTCGGCAGTCCCACTTTGGGCTGCACCAACACCTCCAGCGTCGCTCGGTCATATATTTCCTTACTGACTTTGACCTCAGCTGGTCCGTACACTCCAGCCAACACACTCGTGTCTCCTAAATACAGAGAAATGTCAGAATAAATAGCAGATAATGACAAATATTAGGATAAAACTAAAGTTGCTAGATCATCTCAACACATGACATAACCAAAAACAGACACGATATATCACAATATTATAAATTGTAGTGTTGATGTGATTGTTAACATGAGAAAACATGGTTCAATAATATATCAACAAAACAGTGAAAGAGGAAACAAACTTGATCAAAACAATTCAAATATATCAGAAACAATATGACACTGTCAAACTTTAACAAATATTTCCCTTTTCTTTTGATTAAAACTCTTAAAAATACATTTTCCAGCAACATTTAACCAACAGTTGTTTAAATCTTTTTATTTAGCTTAAATTGAGTCTAAATAGAAACGGGACGCTACATTAAATGTAGCTAAACCAACATAATTAATATTAAATACACACGTTTATTAAAGTGTAAAAGTGTGTTTACCTTGAACAAACGACGCTGAACCGTCAGGTCTGGTTAATAAACTCTGTTCGCAGCCAAACTCTCTCAGAGAAACGTTAGAACCACAAACCTCCATCGTGTCGCCGCCACCATGAAGCGAACGAGTCGAACGTGGATGACGTAGAATGTTTACCGCTCCACGGCCCTTACTGATGACGTAACACAAGCGGAAGTGCCGATAACGAAATATTAAACAAAATTGCCCAATTTTTTGATTCTTCATCTACTTTTTTATGAAATTATATACTTAAATAAACAAAAAATTAATCAGAGTTAATAGTTCATAAGAAAATGTTTAATAAACAATCTAAATATCTAATAATATTTTTATAATATTAGCTAGCTAGCTAACTTTTTTCTAAAATCTCTTTTTAAAGAATTAACTAAATGTTACTGTATAAATCCCCCATAAAAGAATTGGCACGATCGTTTCTGTTCTCAGTTTTGTCTCAAAAAAAAAAGTGGTTGTCATATCTTATTTGACGCTTTTTTTTTTTTTTTTTTTAATCACCTCTTTTATTATCAACCCCAACCAAAAAATGATGGCGTAAATTACAATATTATAAAGCTGCGTAGTTAAACCATCAACTTTTTTTTTTTTCAATTGGTCGCTATATTTTGAAAAGAATATACCGGAAGTGTCTGAATTAAAGCTGGTTGTAGTTCCCTGTTGTGGCCACGAGATGGCAGTAAAGCCGCTGGTTATTTATAATTAGTGTAGTTAGATGTAATACCACAGCGCTGCCAGCAGATGTCACTAACGTGACTGCAACGAAACAACTGTGACTATTGTTTCATTTGCGGTTTATTTTCATACCGACAGTTTTGTTTATTATCTAATTATTGTTTGTTTAAGATTCCTGTATGAATTGTTGGCCCTGTGTAAACAGACTCAATAATAGAGAGCATAAAGCATATAAATATACTTTTATTACAGTTGTAGTTAAAATTGTCTCCGTGACTGTGTAATTGACAAAACAATGCGGAAAGGGAAGACAAATAATATGTTTTTATTTGTTTTGTCATGATTATACCAGAAGTGTTTTTTTTTTTTTTTTTTTTCCTTCAAATTAAGAGCAAAGACTACACAGGCCTTATAAACAAAGTTACACAAATAAAGATATTGTAGTTTTACTCAGTTGGCGAGTTTATGAGGTTGATCTAGTTGAAGCTAAAAAACAACAATATATATATATATATATATGTGTGTGTGTGTGTGTGTGTGTGTGTGTGTGTGTGTGTGTGTGTGTGTTTGAAATACGACTCATCAGTCATATAAACAACATAATAATAAAACAAAATAAAATAATTTAAATTAAAATAAAACAAACCAAAATAAGTTACAATTAAATTATATTAGAAATAAAATAAAAAACGTAAACCAAAACAAACCAAAATAAGATACAACTAAATTAAAAAATAAAATAAAACACAATTAAATAAAAATAAAAATACAAAATAAAACCAATCAAAATAAGACACATTTAAATTAAAAATAAAATTAAAAACGTAAAACAAAATGAACCAAAATAAGATACAATTAAATTACAAATACAATAAAATGATATAAAACTAAATAAAAATAGAAAATAAAATAAACCAAAATAAGACACAATTAATTAAATTACATAAAAAATAAAATAAAAAAACAGCGCTTGACTTTAAACATGGTTCTTTGGGTTGACCTTTATTTTGAAGGGCTGACCGGATGTCCTCATCAGTGTGACGCTGCTGTAGAAGTGAAGCCGCTTCCAGCTTCAACACACGGGTTGTCAGCTCCTACTGTTGCACATATTAACTATATATGCAACGTTAGAGTTGAACATTTAAGACGAGTTTGTTTAAACAAAACGGTTGAATTAAACAGAAGCGACCGTGGACGTAGCAGATGGCGGCGGCGGTGAGCAGCATGAACAAACTGTACGGAGCTTGTTTCCACGCTGTCCGTCAGACGGCGGGACTCAGGGCGACCAGGCTGCTCCAGCACCGAGGCTTCAGGGTCACCGTGAGTGTAAATACACTACAATATGAGCGGGTGGTGTTAGCTAAACAAAGCTAACGTTAGCTAAACACCGAACACGAAAGGTCGGGGACTAAAGTTGGCTTCCGGTTCGTCGGTAAAGGGTAACCGAAGTGCGATCAGGTGTATCGCCTCTTAAAACACCATAAAATGAATAATAATCTTAATAAAAATATTTTTTTTGAGGCTTCATCAACGCACAACACCCTTAATATAATAACTAGACTACCAGATAACGCCACACTTAATTGACGATTAAGAAACTAACTTCATCATCATGCTAACGCTGCAGGAAGCTAGCTAGCTAACTCGTAGAAATTACGACATCTTAATCATATTCATACTTTATTAACTATATAATTAACTAAACTTTTATGGAAAGACACGTGTGATCATTTATATTAAGGTGTTATCAATATCTTGACTCTGTGTTTGTTGTTTGTTGTGACATGTTTAGCTAAAGTAGCTAGCCGGCTAATGCTAACTAGCTAGCTTCGTTCTTATTGGTCGAATAAAGGGGTGTGAGCAGGTCAAGTTTAAGTAGAAATAATGTTTGATTTTTATTTAAAAATGATAACATATAGAGAGAAGAACCGTAAAACTATAATTTATTATTGTTATATGAACTATTTTTATTAACGTCACAATAATTCATTTGTTTTTTTACAATTTAAATATTAAAAATGCTCCAAAATAAAATGTTTCTCTATATAATTACAACTAATTAAACCTCTGCGTGGTGTTTGATATATAATTTAATATTTATTTTATTCCTCACATATAACAGCTGCTTTTTCCTTGTTTTTATAAGTTTTTTTTTTTTTGCAGTCACAGTGTTGTTATGTTATCAATAGATTATGGTTTTATTCAAATCTCTCAGGCCCTGCACCGGCAGCAGCCTTTTGACTCGACGCTGGAGAAGCCACAGTTTCCTGGAGCGTCTGCTGAGTTTGTGGATCATCTAGAGTTCATCCAACCCAACGTCATCTCTGGGATCCCAGTGTACCGAGTCATGGACCGGCAAGGAAACATCATCAATCCATCTCAAGACCCTCAGGTACAGCCAGCCCACGTGTATCCTGTGTTTTTTTTTTTTTGTTTGTTTGTATTTTAAGTGGCATTATTTTTTAACATCTTGTGTATGTGTGTTTCCTCTCTACTCAGCTCTCCAAAGAGACGGTTTTAAACTTTTACCAGAAGATGACTATGTTGAACACAATGGACCGTATTCTTTATGAGTCTCAGAGACAGGTATGTTGTTTTTTGTTTTTTTTTTCCTCTTTCACTTCCTTGTTTAATTGCAGAAGAAGAAAGGTATTGTTTAAACTGTGTTAATCATTCTCTGCCAACAGGGACGTATTTCCTTCTATATGACCAACTATGGTGAGGAGGGGACACACATCGGCAGCGCGGCTGCTCTTGACCCCAGTGACCTGGTCTTTGGTCAATACAGAGAAGCTGGTGAGGATCAGACACCACAGAGAGTTAGAAGTCTATAAAACATGATTTTTCTATCTATCTAAAGCCCTCTATCTCTGAGTAACACGCTTTATTTTTGTCTCTTGAGTAGTAGTGTTATAATTCCCATGTTTCCCTGCAGGAGTGTTGATGTATCGAGGTTTTCCTCTGGATCTGTTCATGGCTCAGTGCTACGCCAACGCCGACGACCTCGGTAAAGGTCGTCAGATGCCTGTTCACTACGGCTCCAAAGACCTGAACTTTGTCACCATTTCTTCTCCGCTGGCGACTCAGATTCCTCAGGGTGAGGCTGCGCGTGTGTTTGTGTAAATATGTCCAGGGATAACGACACACACGTCCGTAAACGTACGTTCATTTTGCATGTTTGTTTTTCTCAGCGGCTGGAGCTGCGTACGCAGTAAAGAGAGAAAACGCCAACCGCGCCGTGATCTGTTATTTCGGAGAAGGAGCAGCCAGCGAAGGCGACGCACACGCCGGCTTCAACTTCTCCGCCACCCTCGAGTGCCCGTTGATTTTCTTCTGTCGTAACAACGGCTACGCCATCTCCACGCCGACCAACGAGCAGTACAGAGGAGACGGCATCGGTGAGCGCCGTTGATGTGGTTTTCTGATGAATCTAATCTGACCCACTGCTGCTTTTATAACATCCTCCTTTATTGTCTCATCTTGTTTGATCAGCTGCTCGTGGTCCAGGTTATGGCATGCTGTCCATCCGTGTCGATGGTAATGACGTGTTTGCCGTTTACAATGCTACGAAAGAAGCTCGCCGCAGGGCTGTGGCTGAAAATCAGCCCTTCCTCATTGAGGCAATGACCTACAGGTTAGTTTATTCACAGGAACTTCACAGACCGCTGCTTTAAAACAAAAGCACTGCTGTACTGTTTAAACCCACAATAATCCACAAATAATCTCTGCAACCTCAGGCACAAATGCAAACTTCAAAATAAAAAGCGGAGCTGCAGCTATCTGAGGTTAGAATTAATTGGTTTGATAAAAAAAGCTTTAGTTACACAGCTGCAGCAATGTAGGAGAATGTAAACAGTATTTAAATACTGTAAAGCAAATACAAGTTAGTTGGTTAGAAAGTCTTTTAAATATCACAATGTTTGCAGACGAAAATGCACATTTCAGCCTCGTTTACACAGTCGCTTTATAGAGAAGGCTCTTGGTCTTTACTCTACTGAACTGAAATGTCTCATGTTTGCAGCTTTAACCAGGTGAAAGTGACACAACTTTTGCAAGTTAGAAAAGATCTTAAGGCTTTGGGCAGAACAATGAAGCTGTAGTTAAGAGAAGTACAATGACAGACGGGGTTTCAGATGTAGACGCAGCGTTTATTTGCTGTGGTTAAACTGCCATCAGAATAACCACGGTCGTCTGTGCACCTGCAGGTGGTTTCAGTAAAACAAATATGAACTGACAGAGCTCTAGCATTAAGTATTTTAATGAAATATTAGTTGTTCCTGTCATATATGCAAACTGTAAAAGAGCTTGCATGTATATTAATAAACTCTGAGCTCGGTGTTTGTATTTCTCAGATTAAAATAAAACGAGTAGAAGAACTGCACATCATGTTCACAACTCAGCAGCCAAAACCCTAAAGAGCACAAACAACCACAGCCACGAAGAACGAAACGATCAGGATTTTGTCTGCGGTTTTGCTCTGTTTCCCTTTTGCTTTGGTTGAAAGTTTGTTTAACATTATACAATTGCATTTTAACGAACCTAAATAATATTATTTGCCGCATTTTTATTTCGTCAGAATCGGGCACCACAGCACCAGCGACGACAGCTCCGCGTACCGTTCGGTGGACGAGGTGAACTACTGGGACAAGCAGGATCATCCCATCTCCAGGCTGAGACACTACATGACGACGCGAGGCTGGTGGAGCGAAGACGACGAGAGAACCTGGAGGAAACAGTCCCGTAAGATGGTGATGGAGGCGTTCGAGAAAGCGGAGCGACGTCAGAAACCGAACCCAGAGCTGCTGTTCACGGACGTGTACAACGAGATGACGCCGGGTCTGAGCAAGCAGAGAGAAGCCATGTGGAGACACGTGCAGCAGTACAAAGAGCACTACCCGCTCGACCTGTACGATAAATAATCGCTCTGGTGGGGGTATTTTTTGAGAACAAAAAAAGTGGGGGTGGTTCGGTAACGAGACTTGGATAAACTGTTGCACACCTTTACCTGTTCATAAAAGATGTAGTTTTGATATGATGTGTCATTTCTTTCTGCATAAAACAAACAAACAAAAAAAAGAAATCTCCTACTTCAGGCCTCTGGGTTTGGTGCCTTCACTTTACATATTAGATTAACTATCAGTAGTTTGGCTCCTTCTTCTCACTAAAACCACTGCACAAATCGAGCAATAAATGGTGAAGGTTTCTTTCTTATTGTGTTTGTTGTTTGTCTTCCAGGTAGTTTGCATATATAACAGATTCAAGTACTTAACCTGGTGCGATGGGGTTTTTAAATATATATTTACACCCAAATTTTTGATGGGTTTATTTGCTGTAAAGCTGTTACACACTACAAACAATCCTAGAAACCGAACATCCTCTGTACTCCTGTTTCACGTTTGGTGTTTTGTGAAAATAAAAGAAATAAAATATGAAACTTTAAATCATCTTGGTTGATTTTCTTTTCTTTCTTTTTTCCAGGGTGTTTATTTATTTAGTTATTTAAGACACATCTAAACTGGACATGACCATGAGATATCTCAAAAAAATGAACAGAAAGCTTCCACATTAATCTCAAGTTTGGAAATATTTCCAGAATTTAACAGTGAGACCTGTTATAAAATTTAAAAATATCACTTCACTTGACTCCTGGTGGTCAGATATCCTCCTTGAATGGAAGCAGCTGAGGCATTTGTTTTGATAACGTCTCTGCAGTCGCTATTTGTGTTTTGTTTAAATAATATTTTATCTGCACCTAAATTCTCAACAGGTCAGCCACGGGCTGTGAATTCCCTTCCACAACCGCATCATCTGCGCCGGTGAACGCTGATGAATCAGTATCAGATCTTTGTGAACACACAGGTTTTCACGATCCTGTTCTTTGATGTCAAAGGTTTGAAAACCACTGTGCCCTTGAGGAGAAACTCCCAGAGCTTTAACTAACATACCGGTGTAGACATCATCGATAGGGAAGAAAGGAATGACTTGTGAGACTGAGTACAGGGGTCGAAGCAAACCTCCGGAGATAAGAAACCCTCCTCCGCCTGCGTACGCCGGATACGGGCCTTCGTAGAAGGTCTGAGGGATGTAGTATTTGCTCTTAGGGTCTCTGAGAGGACTCGCCGTGCTTATGACTTGTCCGATGTAGAGCTGAGATGTTTTCGGCGTCTTCAGAGTTTGCAGGTAGTCGATCAGAGCAGGCGTGTTGACGAAAACGTCGTCGTCCCCGCTGAAGGCGAAGGAGATGTGAGAGCAGTCACTCAGCGTCCACTGGAGGAACATGTTCATCTTAAGAGACAGGTTCAACAGCGAGTCTTGGAAATCCCACTGCAGGACGTCTCTGAAGTGTTGAGCTTCAAATCTCAGCAGAGCGCCGATGTCGGGGTCGTCCGGTTGAGAGTTTCCTAAAAGAAACACGGTTCGTATTCTCAGTCCTTTCTCAGATAAACCCTCTTTACCCCAGGTTTCTCGCACCGCTTGTCGTCTTTGAAAGTTCCCAGGAATCGACTTGATGGCGAACAGCAGGAAGGTCTGGTTGGCGCCGTCTCCGTCTCCGGACACGCACTTGTTGGGTTGATTGATCAGGACCGGAGCCGACCTGCAGTTCATGCCCTGCATGAAGTCCTGGAACAAGGCCGGGTAGGAGCCGAAGTCGTGGATGTTGGTTTGAAGACGTTCTCGACTCATCTCTCTGCAGAGACGCCACGATGACTTGTATCCAAACGGGTTTTTCTTTTCCTCCACGTTCTTGAGAGACAAGTACAGAAGCCGGTTCCAGTACGCTCCGTTCTGAGGGATCGTCTCCTTGAGGCCGCTGGATACAGAAACGTTAACAGTCTGAGGTTGAGGCTTGGTGACGATCACCGGTTTGGACGTTTCTGTCGCCACATCAGGTTCTTCCACCCGCACGTTACTGAGCTTTTGCACCACAGCCGACTCCTCGGGTCCGGCTCTGCGACTGTGTGTCGTCTCGAGGTGTAAGGTCGAGTAGAAAAAAATCAAAAATAAAGTGACGAGGAGAACCATGGCAGTGAAGGTGTGAATACGTCTCATTGGCTCGAGATAAGTAAGCAAACAGTGCGGTGTGAGGTTCCTAGAGATGGATCATATTTCAGGGAGCGATGTTTGCTGGACCTTGTTGTTATTGTCTTCAGGTTACAAAGACGCTTTCTGAACCTGTAAAGAAAAGAAAAAAACAAAAACAAAGAGAGAAATTTAGTCGACAATTGATATAACTGCAAATATTTCTACATCTATAACGAACAGGTTGGATGACCTTTGAGTGTTTTCAGATTGGAAACAAAGATTAAAAATAAACAAAGAAAACTTGTCAGACAACTTCAGCTGTGAAATACGAAACCCAACAAATGAATCCACAACAAATAAATTAATATAAATCGATTTAACTTCAAGTTCCAACACAGGAAATGAGATAAGGAAATATTGCTTCCTTTTTTCTCCCTCAAAGACTAGACAAACTATTTTTAAGAGATTATATTATGTTTGAATTGAAACACGTCATTTTTGTGGCCGCAAATAGTTTTTTTTCCTACATAACCACTTTTTTTTTTCTCAAATTTATCATTTGAGACACAAATTATTAGTTAATTTAACAACGAATTAATTAATAAACATAAAACATCTGCACACTTCGGTATGAATATCACTAATATTATATTAGTAAAACTTACAACAAAGCTTCTTCCTAATTTCGGTGGAAAAACCTTTGATGTAACTCGTGTAACCATGGCAACACGACTTATTTTACACTTCCCGTTTTCTTGGATTTTTTTATTTAAATATATATATATATATATAAAATAAGGTAGCAATGTCTATATTTGTTTTAAAAAATATATATTAAAAATTTTATTAATAGGAGCGAACTTCCTGGTCGCACGCGCGCACGCACATCGGTCAGTGTTTTTTTTTATTTATTTATTTTTAATGATTAAACATCTAATCTCTTATTATTTAAACTGAATATCATTTTTAAAAAAAAAAAATACGGAAAAAAAAATAGAAAATAAATGAACGCACGCGGCATCGTCGTGCTTTTATTTGAATATAAAACGCACGTTCACGGTTAAACCAGAAAGATCAGCTCTAACCCAAAAAAAAAAAAAAAAAAAGGTAACCATTATGAAAACTACGGAAACGAGTCATAACAGCGTCAGAGTTAAACACAAACGTTATTATATAAAATAAAAATACAAATATAAACATATAATCATACATTACCTTCTAACTGCTGCTTTAGCGCGTGGCCAACAGGAAGAAACGCACAGTAACACATTAACACACACACCTTTATTACTAACACCTCCTCCTCCTCCTCCTCCTCCTCCTCCTCCTCCTCCTCAACTGTAATTTCAGTGCATCTGTTCTCAAATTTCTGCCCTTTGAATCCTTCAAACTGACCAGAACTAGACTCTATTTCTATATTTAATCTCCACAAATAAGCATGCAAACTTAAATTAATTTAACAAAAAATACAACCTATCTTTTTAACTATTGCACGCACACTTAAAAAGATTGGGTTTAACTTATAATTTAATATGAACTCATGAGAAATTAACGTCAAATCACACCGAGGAGGCTCAGACTGATGTTATTTTGTCTCATTACATCAACAAACATGTTGAAGCGACGTCGACGTGTTGGTATGTGTTGGTGGGAGTTTCAGTGGCCTGACAGGGAAGAAGCTGCTGCACATCAAATCAAATCAATACAAGGTTGTTTTCAGGTACTTCCTGCATCCTGCTGTGAATAATTTCCATCCACAGGACACAGGAGGATCACTGAGAGGTCTGAGGTGTATGAAAATAAAGTAGTGAGCGAGCTATCGCCTGAATAACCACAGATCTGAACACCTGTGGGAAAAACAAAAAAAAAAAATGTTTGGACAAACACACCACAAAACCAATCAATCAAGTTACTGAAAACAAAACTTTGAATATTTAAGTTAAGTCAACAACAAAGACGCACAACTTCAACGACAAAAAGAGAAGTAACACCAAACACACTTGATATTTAAGTGTGTTTGTCTGAGCATTTCCTCATGTATATGTGTGATTATTTACATGTGCATGTACATATACTTGCCTCCCACATCCTGTCAGTGATACGGTCACAGCTTAATAATAAAGGGAGAAGATTTTCTCGAGTGTGTTGTACTGTCTGTCACACAATAAGTCAGAGGATTGTTTTTGTGGCCATTTTGTTTTGTCGTTTTGTTGTTTGTTATGTGTTCGTGTCAGAAAACGAAATAAAAACATTATATATTATAAAAAAAAAGGGGAGTTGTCGCGGTGTAATGTAATGATCAACCGAATAACTTAATAAAACTATAAAAATAAACAACAAACAGAGAGAAAAAAAGAAGCAGAAGTGGTTATTATCAGACACAGTGACTCAACTGCAGCTACTTTTCATTATTTTCCTGTACATGTTGGTTTAAACTAACATGTTTCATGTAGATAAATGTTGTGAAAGTTTGACATTTTCATAACAAAGTGGTTTAGTTGCTCAAACTGACAAAAAACAAACAAACAAACAAACAAACAACAACAAACCACATTTCTTACAACACAACAGAAACATAAAGGGTGAAAGGAAATGAGACAAGAAAAAAAACAACCACAGTCTGACACCTGCAGTTGAAAACGTACAAAAAAAAAACACAAGTTAAGTTTCTGTTTTTATCTTTTTCCCTCAATAACTTGATCTTTATTTAACTCTGCTACCACCTGCTGCTTTATTAGAGGAATATATCTTCTAAAATAAAAGACGAACAAACAAACAAATAAAAACTATCTCTTTAGTTTTGTTTAGGAAAAATAAAATAAAATAAAAATAATCAAAGTTACCACAGGTGAGTCGCTTGTTGTGTTTTCTGTTGGGATGCACCTGAACGCGTCCTTCTCTCTGGTGTTTAATTAGTTTGTACAAATAAGACGATAAGAAAAATCCCCAGAGACGTGAGTGATGAGACGGAGACGCACCTGAGCTTCGTTTTAATATAAAAAACACTTTATATTTCACCTTAAAATCACTCATTTAAATGTAAATTATAAGGATAAATAATAAAAAAAAAAAGAATAGACGCGAGTCGATCGATTAAATCCACAATATACCGATAATTTAATAATTAAAAGTTGATAAAATATTTAAAATACTCACCAAAAGCTGCATGAAGACGGTGTTTACGTTGATGTGATTATTATAAATAACAAGAAAAAACCGAGGGGGGAAGTATCCAGGAATGTTTGTAGGGAAAAAAAAAATCATCCACCCTCCACGCGCAGGTGTAAGTCTGCACGAGATCAGGTGATGAGAGAGAGAAACATGGAGGCCACGCCCATGATGCTGTGCTGAGACAGGGTTTATTCAAACGTTTTGACAGGAAACATCACTGATGTACAAATTATTTAAGACCAATTGTCTCTGGAGACAAAAATCATCATCATGAAGAGGAAACATGAGCACAGTGTTCAGATCAATAAAGCTTTTTTTTTTGTTTTTGTTTTTTTAATCTTCTTCTTCACTGTATTGCATCTTATTCAGGCTTTTTTCTTCTTCTTCTTCTTCTTTTTCCAGCCTGGTTTAATTATGACAGAAGACAAACAAACAACAAAACAAACAAACAAACAAACAAAAAGAAACATCTATCGTTTCTAGCTTCTCTCATCCGTACAAACCAAACCATGCAAATGTTTACAAAAGGTGACTTCACCTTGTTTTGTGGAATAAAAAGCACTTTTTTTTTAATTAAATGGAATTAAGCAAAGTATCTTATAACGCTTGTAGTCGTTGATCAAATCAGTTCACATCCTGAGAACTTTGCAGTATAATAAGGCAGAGGGGGTTTTATTTTATTCATTTGATTTATTTGCTGTGGAATAACCTCAGCAGCTGAGATGAAGTGCTGTTTTTTTTTGTTTTGTTTTAATTAGAGATGCCCTGATTTGTTGACCTACAACACAACCGAGAACTTACAAACCTACCAAAGTAACCGCTTTAAAATGATGATACCGGCATTTTGGTTCAGCGTTAGTACGTTGGCATCTTCTCACACATTTTTATTTTATTGTATAACAACGACGATAAAACAAAGCCTTTATTAAATGTGCTGGTATGAGTTTTTTTTTTTTTTTTTTTTTTTGGTATTGTCGCCGCAATTATGAAGATTTAACCGATAATTGGGTCAATACCTGTGTCGTAATAATAATAATAACAATATACAACTAACACACAATGTGTGCAGTGTGCACTGAGGGAAATAGTGTTCATACCTATAAAGACGTTGAGGAGATTTAATAAAAAGGCAAGAAAAAAAAAAAAAAATACTGCAGATGGTAGGAAGGAGACTGAGTGAGGGAATATAAGAAAGGTTTAAGGTTGCTGCTTGAATGGAAGTGAAAAGGCTCGAGGCAGAAACGAAGGATGCAAAGTCAAATGTGGAGCGACTGAAGACGAGAAGAGAAATCAACGGAGGTCGCTCTCGTCGTCTTGTATGGTTTTCTTGATGCGGAGAAGCATAGTGGTGAGCCACTGGTCCAACCGTGAAATGGTGTCGTATTCCTTCACCTGAGAGACGAGGAGTGATTCATTAATCTATTTATTTATTACGAGGAAAGGGTTAAAGATTAATCTTTTAAAGATAAGAAGAGAGAAGTGAAGGTGACACTCAAAAAATTTGACCAGCACAAACTTTTTAGATCAACTCACCGAGTCAGTGTAGGCGTCCACGTTCTGTTCTTCGTAGGCATCTAGAAGTTTCTGATTGAATTAAAAAATATATTTTTACAACAATAATGTTCACAGACAAACATATGTCTCTTTTCTACTAAACCGTTCTAGCGCTGCTCTACTCAGATTGACAGTAAAACATCAGTAAACATTAATGGAGGAGATGCTGTACTTGTTGCTGGGTTAGCTTACGACGAGCTAGGCTACGACGACGGATATCACTCTGGTCGCTGTTTATTAAAAATGGAGGTTGATTATTTTGTTGACGCTCCCTCTGACCAATCAGTGGCCTCCAGTCTGTTCACGTCATGGACTCAGATCGATCTGTTCCTCGACAGAGTAGGAACTAAAAAAGTAGCTGGTACCAAGTCTACACGCATGTAAAATCATTATACAACTAATTAATCACTTGTACAGTTTATTAAACAACGTCCCTCAGTGTTGAAGTGCTGAAAGTTTCAAAGAGAAAAAAAACAAAACAAAAATAAACAGACAACAGTCGTCGGCCAGTTGGAAGGTTCACCAGCTTCAACTCTTTATACCTCCAGGATTATTAAATGTTTTGGGGGATTTTAGAGCCAAAACACCACCTTACCTTCAACAGTTTGCACTCTCTCGAGTCTGAAAAAGCTGGAAACATTTCTTCATACTTCTGCACAGCGAGCTGCCAGACGAGAGAGGATGAATGTTAAAGAGCGGCGGTGATTTGGGTTATTAGAGTTATAAAATGACAGCGTCTGAACATGAAGAGTGACCTACTTTTGCATTCAGCATGTCTACACAGAAGTGACAGAGCGCTGCCTTGAAGAAATGATCCTTGGCACTGTATTTCAGCAGCGTACTGTCCATCGCGTGGGTTCCGACCTGAAAATCACAAAGTACAATTCAAGTCCGTTTTATTCTTGCAGCAGCTGATAACATGGTGAGATGAGAGCAGCTGCTACATGAGCTGCTGCTGCTGCTGCTGCTGCTGTGTGTGTGTGTTGTCTCACCTGCTCGTAGATCTCAATAGCTTTTGGATACTGCTCCAGCTGAGCTGCGTAGGTTGCTACTTTCAGAAGGCACTTGTTTGCTGAACTAAAATAAAAATAAAAACACAATCGTGTTCATCACATAAAAATAAACCCAACAGCAAGATTATGAAACAGATGTTTTAAAAGAGATAATAATCACCTGGTGGATTCTTCCCCTTTGTAATAATCTGCTGCCTGTTCATAATGAGCGATGGCCTGAAGCAGGAAATCGGACAAAAGTTGGACGCGAGGCGTAAAAAACACGTGGAGCTTTGCCAAAACTCAAAAAACAACAGATCAGCAGTTGAACTGGAAACAAGAATCCGCTGCGGAGTTAAAGAGTAGAACATAACAAACAATAACACGGATTTAATCAAACCTTATCGACGTCCACCAGCTCTGTCTCGTATATTTCAGCGATGGTGATGTGATGTTTGGCTGCGATGGTGAAACGGCCCTAAAAAATAAAATAAAAAGAGATTAAATTAGTTGTAATTAATATGAGCTACGTGTTACATAAATAAATAAACAGGAAAATAATATAAATCAAATGAAAACGATGGGAAAAATTAAATATTTATTATTATATCTATTTTAAAAACAACCCATAAAAAATAAAATATTATATATTTATTTTAAAAAATTATTAAATTAAATAAAATAATAAAAATATAAAATAAATAACCAAATATGAATAATTAAACTTAATAAAAAATAAAATATGAATAAATCAAGTAAAAAATGTAAATAAATGTAATTAATAAAATTAATGTTATATAATATAATAAATAAAATAAACCTAAATTAATGATAAATAATAAAATAATTATAATTTAAAAAAATAAAATAAATGTTATATAATAAAATAAACCTAAATTAATGATAAATTAAAATAATAAAAATAATTATAATTTATAAAAATGTTAATAAAATAAAATAAACAAAATGAACATTAATAAAAATAAAATAAAAATATAATTTATCAAAAAATAAAACAAATGTTATATAATATAACAAATAAAATGAACATAAATTCAATGAAATAAAGAACATATATGTAATAAACTAAACAACAACATAAATAAATAAAACAAGTAAAGTATAAGTAATCAGATAAGTAAATCAGATGTTATCTAAAAATGAAGACTCACCATATCCGTGTAAATCTCAATAGCTCGGTTTAGGCAGTTTATGGCCTCTGTTGAGAAAAATAACGTGAGATATTTTAACACTGTCACTACAATTAATCAACAACCAGTTGAGAAAAGTGCAAAGTTCAAGGTCAAAGTCAATTTTTTTTTCACATCCTTGTCTGATCGCTGCACTCGAGGAAGACACTTCAACATTTTTGTCGCATCTGTTAATCTAAAACGTCTCAGTGACGTCAGAGAACGAGGAGTTTTAGAAGTTTTATCTGAAACTGTAGCGGCAGCTCGTAAAACGAGCAAATCCAGTGAACTTAAGCTGATCCACATCCCAAGGGCGATGGTGAGTAATGATTACCTAGGGGATCTGCTTTTTTGAAGGCGTTTCCCGCGTCTATGAAGTTAGTCGCCGCGTCGTGTTTGCTCTGCATCTGCAGGTGAAGGCGAGCAGCTTGGGAGAAAGCATTCCCCGCAGCTGAAAATAAATAAAAACACTGCATGTTAACGTACAGAAAGTCTTTACGAGACATTAACAATCTCGTTCAAACTATAACAATCATCTTACCACACCAATTTTTGGCCATTTTATACATGTTGGCTGCTCTCACATACATGTCGCAGGCCTCTTCCAGCTTGGATGAACCCCTGCATGACAGCACACACGTTTAGTCAAACAACAACTCTTGTTTACCATCTTACTAGCTCAACTATTTGTGTACACAGTCATTGATGAGACTACTGAAAGAGGATACTGACATATCAAGTGTCATAGTGGTTGTAAACCAGTTTTAAGACACAATAGAGCATATTATTAGTCTTATCTTATTACAAATATCATTTACACTTGCATTTTCAGGTAGTTGCATGCAAAATCAACTTTTTATAATAAAAATATCCAATTAAATATATTGTTTTATTTGTTAAATCACTTCTCAGCTGCACTGGTGAGTGAAAGCTGGAGGGGTTTTCTCACTTATTAACTTACTAAATGTGATGCAACTCACAAATCCGCTCGACTTTTCCAACTGTAAACACATGTGATTGACACAAGATGTGTCGAAATTGGGAAACTCTACCAGGTGATGGCGCTACAGCTGCAGAAAACTGTATCTAACAGTCAAAATAAAACATTATATAATCTTATAAATTGTCTGCTTTAAAACAACTTAAAATGCACTTAATAGAGTTAATTCATCCTAAAATATCTATCACATCAGCTGGCAACGTGTAACTGAAGCTATATTGCTAATTTATTTAAGTGTGTTTACAGCAGTGAGCAGAGAGGAAATAAAGATGTTAGCATCATAAATGCAGCGTTGACCATACAACATAAAGCTGGTTATAATAATGTGATGTTTAATTAAAGTGTAGCTAAGTGTTTCCAGGAGGTTCAGGTTATTTTTGACAGCTAACCACCTTCCGCTTACTTGGCCCTTTAGCTTCACAGAATTAGCATAAACCGTAAAGCTAACCGACATACTCACCCAAACAGCGCCCCAAAAAACGACTGCGACGACTTTACTTTCTTTTCAGCTTCGGCCATTAAAGCCATCGCTTCTTTTTCTTTCCCGCTAACGTCCATTTTTTACTGTCACAGCTCCGTTTTTTTTCTTGTTTCTGAGGAGGGAACAGGGAAATGTGAAAAATCAACAAACTTGCTAACCTAGTGCTAACAGCGGCAGCGGGTTCGCCTTGTCACATCACCAGCTATGACGTCATGACGTCACCATCACCTCTGTCATGTGATATTAGTGATGCGTTCAAGTGCTCACCGTAAACGCAATACTCAACGATTCACCGAACTTAAACTAAAACTATTAAATAACTGATTTGTACTTAATTTAGAAACAAAAAATAGCTTAACAGCTAAAATATGAACAACGCTGATGTCTAATTTACAAAAAATACCAAACACTAATGCTTTTAAACTTTGTTAAACAGCATCTTATTTATACAAGCGAAAATGTCCCGATAACACGTAAAGTAATCTCGTTGTAAACACTCAAACGAAACAAAAACAATAAAGTCTCTGAAATGATGGCCATATCCAGCTTTATTATCATATTTATGAGCACATAACAAAACCTGATGAACATCAGACACCTGTATATTGTAATTTGATCATTCATGATAGTAAATAAATTAGTTAATATAAACAACTCGCTGTTTATACATGAATTAAGTATATTTTTTATCCTCAGGCTGCCTGTTCAAAGCACTTTATTGTTTCTGTGCCTTTTGTAATAATATGTGATGATACTGTATGGTTAGATGATGTCGCAATAGTTAAATTTTATGCACAAAATAATAAAAACACACTAATTTATTCACCACATCACCTGCTCGGTGATTCAT
Organism: Polydactylus sextarius; assembly: GCA_016801845.1. Classification (NCBI taxonomy): domain Eukaryota; kingdom Metazoa; phylum Chordata; class Actinopteri; family Polynemidae; genus Polydactylus; species Polydactylus sextarius. The sequence goes on along the minus strand of CM028926.1, from coordinate 9,921,547 downwards.
ATCCTAAACTTTCTGGTGTTAAAATTATTTTATTTCTTAAATATAAGGACTGCAATACTTCAGTTGTAATACTCGAGCACTCCAGCTGGATAAAGGATGTTTTGTTTCATTATTTAATAAGTTATTTTTGTTGCAGTGATTTTCAGTCACATTAACGACACTTCACAGTGTTCACAGTGTTATAAAATATATTGATTACATCTTGTTAGAATTATCTGATTATGTAAAGTGTTGCTGCAACATGTGCAGTATTAAACACTGACACTGACAGTGTAATCAAGATAATACTAGGTTGGCTATGTAATAATTTAACCTCTTAACCTGCAATTTATCAGTAAATGTTTTAGTTTATGAGTCACATCCTGGGTGAAAATGAGACTTTCCCTAGACATAATATGATATGTTTGGGTGCTGAGCAGCAACACTTTTTTTTTTTTTTTTCCAAAACATGACACTACTGTTACCATATCTATTTTTTTAGTAGAGGAAGTTGGGGAAGCAACATCTTACACAAGTCACACTGTGTAAAAACTCCCTATATTTATTTATCTGGCATGGTTTTCACCTATTATTTAATTTTTTTAATATTATTTGGTACAATTTTGCAAAATTTTGTGTGTGATTCACGTGAATGTATCAATCTAGTTTAGTATTATTTAGTATTAAAAAACACGTTTTAAATGAAACAAAACAAGGTGTGATTGGTTATCTAATGTTTCCAAGCTTTTAATTTATTTATTTTTTCATATAGAGCACATTTTCTGAATTAGATCTATTTTTATGTTTTTTAGCTTCTTTGAGGTATAAACCCTGAACCATAAACTTCAAGGTTTAGTGATAAGTTTGTCGATAAGAGCACAGAGGGGCTGTAGATTTCGATCAGGCAAAGCGGAAGTCTGCTGTTTCCTGCCCTGTAGTTGGGTCCTGTACAGCAGCCCGTGCGAGGCTGTCCTGGAGACCCCGCGCTGCCTGCACCTCTATCGTCTCGGGTGAGTTTGTTATAAAACTGCATTTTTCTTTATTTATCCGTGTAACTCTAATAAACCTGCAGCATTTACGTATTGCGGACAACCCGCAAACTGCACCGCTAACGCAATCGTAACGCCACATTGCTGCACCACCCGGCAAACATTGTCATTTTCCACCGAATTCCCAAGCATACCCCCCTCATCCAAGAGTATTCCAACATTAACTCATATTTTGCTTGCAAGGAGAGACAGATAGCTCGCTACGCAATTACGTTTACACCTCTAATCAAACAATGCTGCCTTTTATTAGTCGAATCGAGGTGCCCCCGTACAAAACGAGTGTTTAAAGTGTGTCAGTCGGTGGTTTGTTTTGAATGTCAAAGGCTTCAAGCTAGCCGTACGTCTGAATATTGTTGATAGCTTGTTGGCTTAGCATGCTAGCTAGCTAGGCTAACGAAATTCAACCTAGATGCATCAAAACGTTGGAAGCGGAGGTAAAAAGGGCTTTTGAATTTAAACGTTTTATTAAAATAAAGTCTTAACTCGATCGTGTTGTGGTTAGATAACACGCGTTTTAACGAATCGGTAAAATATGCATGAAAAGCTCTTTGAAAACACCAGCTAGCATGTAGCTAGCAGCTTGCAGCGTCTCCATTCATATCCTGCGCACTGGCTCTGTTCTGACCGAGTAATGGCTACGATCCGCTACCTTTTTAGAGCGGCAACTACCGGGGGATACATCCTCAAATCACAGCCATAACCTCTTTATTTATGTTTGCTTTTATTATTTAACGTTTTGTTGTGATTGCGTGAGTGGAAGTAGTGTTGTTGTCGTTCAGACTTGGTGGTTAAATTCAGCATCAGTCCGCACTCTCTCTTAAATCTTTCCAGTTTCTGTGTGTGTGTGAAAACCGCGCGTTTTCAGTTTGTTGTCTATTATCAATCCGCTGTTTCTCGGTGTAAAAGCGAATAGAAACGTTGATTTATCTCTTTCTGTTTCCATAACAATAGATGCGTTACTTATAAATAGATATTTATATATTTATTTATATCTTTAAAGAAAAAATCTAACATGGCGTTTAAATGAGGATACAAACTTTTATTCTCTTAATTTAAAAAAATCTTAATTGTAATTATCATTAAGTTTTATTTTTTTTAAAGTCACAGTAACTAGAAGTTTTGACAACAATTGGTGATGTAATGTTTGGAGCCATTAGTCATAATGTAACCCAACTGTTACACATTTAATTGTGTAATAACAGTTTTTTTATAAAGTCAGTATTTTTATAACAATACCATAAAAGGACTTGTACCACAGTTATTAACCTTATAACACATTTTCTAATTACCCACAGTGTGTAATTCAGCAATAAAGCAGTAATAAGTTTATTATATCACAACAATGTTGAAATAATCAAGTTTATTTTTGATTATTATTTGTTAAAAGAGTAAAAATCCTGCCCATAGAGTTAATAAATAAATCACAACGTTGTTTAAATTTACTCAGACGTCTTTTTTTTCTGTTTTTATTCACAGTTGTCATGGATGATGAAGACGGCAGGTGCCTTCTAGATGTAATTTGGTAAGTTGTTGTTGACAAAATGAATATATTGCAACATCAGTTTGATATTATGATAAAACCGTTCAGTCGTCTGTTTCGTCCTCTTGTGAAATAACATTATTTTCTCCTTCAGTGACCCAGAAGCTCTCAATGACTTTCTTCATGGATCTGAGACCCATGTGAGTACGATAGGGTGGAAAAAAAAATCAACAAGTCACATCTGTGAGACTTGTGATTTCCTTTTTTTTTTTTTTTTTTTTTTTTTTAAACGGGTTTGTAATTGATGCGATAAAGAGTTTTTATTGTGTCTATTTTAGTTTAGGAGCTTGTGTGACTTCATATTAAAGTCACTTCCAGATTACATGTTGATGTACCGTGACACCCACGACCCCTTCACCGTTTTCATTTACTTTTTACTGCTTTCTCTGCTTAATGGTTGTCTTTGCTTTATTTTTTTTTTATCTTTTTGATTGCACTATTTATTATTTAAGCCTGCCTTCCCCACTTCTTTATGAGCCTAATTAACAAAATGAGAATTGCTAATACTAACGCTTCCCGACTCTGTGTTATTCCTATCATTTTGGCCCCCTATCGCTTTTTCTTTTTGCTGGTTCTTTACAATCTGGGTTCTCTGGACTGTGTTCTGTCCTTTTTCCCTTGCCCTCCTCCTCTGTTTGATGGTCTGTATGTTTCTCTGTCCTGGTGGCTTTTGCCTGCTGGTTTGGGTGCCTTTGGTTTCTGTCTGTCCTATCCTGGGTGGGTGTGTCTGTAGTTGGACACTGACGACCTTTTGGATGGTTCGAGTGACCCCTCCAGCTCGTTCTTCTCTACCACTGGGGTGAGTAAAATCCCCCAATCCTCCTCCTCCTCCTCCTTTTTTTCTGTGCGTCTGTGTAGCATGCATCTCCAAATACCCTCCCTTTTCCACTAACACACCTACACCTTTAAAAGCTTTGATTTGCTGCAACGTGACAGAGATTTTGTGGGGTTTTCATGTCTGCAGTTCTGTGCTAACTCTTGTTACACACCTCGCCATCACATCTAGATCTAGATCTAGCTGTTTAAGATTTAAAAATTACCTGTTTTCACTTCTTTCCGTTTCCTTTAAGGGCCATGTTCCAGAGGTCCAGCCTGCAGTCCAGCTGTCGGCCAATGAGCCGACAGGTTTACCCAGAGTCAGTGTTGACCTGGACTTCCTGGAGGATGAAGACATCTTGGGAGAATCCCCAGGTGGTGAAGGCGGGAGCAATGGCATCGGGACGAATCACGAGCCATGTGACATCCTGCAGCAGAGTTTGGCTGAAGCCAACATCACAGAGCAAAGCTTACAGGAGGCAGAGGCTGAACTGGACCTGGGCTCCTTTGGGATTCCAGGCCTCACGCAGGTGGTTCAGACGCTGCCTGATGCCAGCCTCTCTGGGGCTGCAGGCGCTGCTGTCGGTGTAGGCATAGGCGTCGGCGTTGGGGGAGCAGCAACAGCGATTTTCCCCGGTTCAGCTCCGAACACCACCGCTACTCCACCCAACGCCACAACGGCTGACATGCTGGGGTCAGTGCTCGCGCAGCAGGGCCTTCAGCTCCAGTCCCAGGTCATGAACAAGGCCATTAGCGTTCAGCCGTTTATGCAGCAGGTCGGCCTGGGAAATGTGACGCTTCAACCCATTTCAAGTCTCCAAGCTCTTCCTAACGGGAGTCAGTCTGGACATTTGGGTATCGGACAGATTCAGGTTGTGGGTCAGCCCACAGTCATGACTATCAATCAGTCTGGGCAGCCGATCCTGGCTAAAGCCATGGGTGGTTACCAGCTGCACCAGTCTGGGCCAGAGGTTTCAGGTGCTGGTTCTCAGGCGGGGCTCGGAGGCTCAGGAGGTGGACTTCTGATCCAAGGTAACAAAGCCACTTTGGGATCTCCAGCTTTAAATGGACCGGCTGTTTGTGTCAGCAGCACGAACAGCAGCAGTGGCGGTACAATGACTGCTCCTGCTGGGCTCGTGGGCTTCGGCAGCAACCCTCTAAGTTCAGGAATCGGACCCCAGACACAAACTCAAGGCCAAATCATGCAGAACGTGATCATCCAACGCACACCAACACCCATACAGCCTAAACCCCCCCAGGGGGGAGCCATCCAACCGAAACTCTTCAAACAACAACAACAGCAGCAGCCACAGCCAGCACCCCAACCTCTGCAAAATGACGCCCACAAGGCTTTGGGGCTGCAACAAATTCCAGTTTCTGCTGCTCAGAATGTAGCCTTCCTAACGGGAAAGCCAGGATCGAATGTTGTCCTGAGTACTCAAGCCACGACACAAGGCCCTCAGTTTCAACAAACCCTGTTCAAGCAACAAACAGCACAACCATCTGGCAAGCCCCTCAGTGTACACTTGTTAAACCAATCAGGCAGCATCGTTCTCCCTCCTCAGACAGTTCTGCAAGGTCAGAACCACCAGTTTGTCCTGCCACAGCTACAGGCAGGTGGGCTCCTGGCCCAGCACGCTGGGGGCCACATCATAACCAGCCAGGGTCCTGGTGGACAGCTCATTGCAAACCAGATTTTAACTGCAAACCAGAACATCAATTTGGGTCAGGTGTTGACTTCACAGGGTCCGGGAGGTGCTCACATCCTCTCCGGACCCATTCAGCTTCAGCCAGGCCAGATGGGCACACCCACCCTCTTTCAAATGCCGGTCTCTTTGGCTCAGACTCAAAGCCAGACGCAGACCCACACCGTCTCAGGTCATGCCCAGACAGTCATACAGGGCATGCCGATCCAGAACTCCCTAACCATGTTGAGTCAAGTGGAGGGGCTGAGCCCGGCGGTTACTATCCAACCGGCCCTGCAGCCTCAGCCAGGTGGAGTCCCCACCAACAACAACAACAACAGCAGCAGCAGCACGGGAGCAGCGACCATGGCTCAAGGCCAACCCGGAGAGTGTGTGACTGTCCTGGGTAGCTCCACAGACCAGGTCGCTCATCCTCCTCCTCCTCCTCAGCAGCAGCAGCACATACCCCAGCCCTCTATCCTCACCATGCAGCCGGCGTCATCTGTGTCTATCTCAGTACCCTCCTCTTCTCCGTCCATGTCTGTGTCCACCACTTCTTCTGTCACAGCGGTGGGGCTGGTCCCCCCTCAGGCTCAGCACAGTCCAGGGAGGTTACTTCTCACCAACCAGGGCTCCAGCATGATCCTGAGCCAGGACTCTCTTCACATGTTCCTGCACCAGGTCGGTGTTTCCATCTTTACACGTTTTTGGTTTAATTGTGCACAGTTAACATTGTCTTTTTTTTTAAAAGAAATAAAAATAAAATAATAACATGCACGGAGTGATATCTTGGTCTGACCTCTTTGGTTAACTATTTTACTCCCACCCCCACCCCTTCCTCTTACCCCTTCCCTTCCTCCTTCCTTGAAATGGTAAATGTAACCCTATCAGGAGCAGCACCACCAAACAGAGAATGGGTCAACCCCCTCTGTGGGCGTACCAGCGTCTGTAATCGTCAGCAGCAACAGCATCACTGCTCTGGCCCCTGCTGTCCATGACAGCCAATTAACTGACTCTTGGGTGGGTCAGAGCCACAGTCCTTCCCCCGGCCCCTCCCACATGACACCAATGGTAACGCAGGTAGAAACGAAATGCCCCCCCACCTCCCTCCCACTTTATGTTAAAGCCCCACCCACTTGTTGCTGCTGCTGCCGCCACAATGTTAGGGTATCTTCCCTCTTTATCCATCACTGCTCTCTCTTCCTCTCATGGCTTTCATGGCTCTAACTCCTGCTCGCTTGCAGCTTCTGTGCGTCTCCAACATCGCTTCATTACACGTAAAAGCATGATCATATGTATTTTTTATTATTTTTTAAAAATATTTTTGAGACTATTAATCATTCATTTGTTAACATTTATCATTTTTTTTCAATCATTTTAACTTTTTATTTTAACAAAATACAAAACTCATGCTCATGCTTTTAACAGAAAAAGCTCCAAACGCATCATCTTCACTTTTATTAACACAAACTCAATCAACTCACCTTCATCAGCAGCATCACTAATCATTTACCAATCAATTAATCAATCAATCCTCACCTCTCCAACTTGCACTTCTCATTTAGATCACTTATAATCCCAGAGTCTGACCAGTTTAATGATTTCCCCCAAAAACCACAAAAAAAAATTACATCCCTGCTCCTCTAAAGTCCCTGAAGTGTCTCCCTCAGATCACCGACTACTTACCACATCACAGACCCGCAGATCTCAACTTCCTCCTGCTTTTGTCCACTGTTTTTTTTTTTTGTTTGTTTTGTTTTGTTTATTTTTTTCCGTCTCACCAAATGATCATTGCTCCTTTGTTGTGTGTGTGCGTAATCCCTCGTAAACGCTAGAAAAATTACGTCTACTACTTTGACTTCAGCAGCGACTCAATGTTTAAATCTAACACTTTTGCTTTTGTGTTGTTTTGTGTGATTTCTGTACAGCGGTTGGGCGATAATTCAATAGTTTTATTTAAAGATTTTCAATTTAAATGTACATGTATTTGGGGAAAATCATCATCATTGTCACAAATATTGATGCTGAGCAGATTGTGACGTAGTCATATCGCCCAGCCCTGTTTTTTGTTTGTAGCGAATCAAATCTTGAATCGTAAACTAGAATCACATTTACTCAATAATCGGTGTGCATGTAGAACTTTTTGTGCTTAATTCCTCCCGATTTTCCTCCTCAAATTTTCTCAAACATCGTTTCCGCTCTTGAATCAGAGACTGATATCAATATATTTTAACTGCACTTCTTCAGGTACCCTCCAGTGGACATCCGCAGCCCCTGAAGATCCAGGGCATGTCCCCGTCAACGGCCTTGACCACTCACGCTGCGGCGCCCCCGGTGTCCGACAGCCCCCAGCCTTCCCAGTCTCCTCTCACCCTGAGCCAACAGATCCAGTCGCCGCTTCATCAGCAGCAGTCTCGTCCTCCCTCTCAACCTCCTCCACAATCTCAAACCCCGTCTCGCTCCTGCACGCCCTCATCTCACCCTCCGCTCTTCATAGTCCACAACCAAATCTCAGAATCTCCCCAACCGGCTCCTCAACCGCAGCCGACGCACATTCAAGTTCAGCTTCAGCCTCAGACCCGACCGGCCTCTCAGCCTGCCTCCTATCAACAAGAAATGCCTCCAATGTCACAGTCACCTAAGCCTCCACCTGCACCACCTGCACAGCACCAGTTTACCGCGCCTCCTGTCAGCACATCTGCTGCTGCTGTAGTGAAAACACAGGTTCCGATCCAGGGCCTGACACCAGAGCAACAGCATCAGCTGCAAGTTGTAGGAGCACAAATCCAGACGCTGTCGGGCATCACGCAGCCTTCGCCTCAGCAGAAACAGCTGATGGATAAGCTGCACCAGGTAGAGTCACGTTAAAATCCTCCTTCATAGAAACTACTGTGTCTAGTAGCAGGACGTACTGTTGTTATCAGATTGAAATTGCAAATGAGGAATGATGTGTTTTCAGGTCCAGCAGAACATCATCCAACAGGCCAAGCAGCCTCCTCAGCCTCAAGCCTCCAGTCAGTTCAGCTCCCAGCAAGAAGTGTCTGTTGATAAAGTTCTGATCGCGTCGACAGCCAGCACCGGTGCCCCCGCTCAGCCTCCCTCCGTGCTGCAGCCGACGTCAGTGCTCGTCAAAACTCCTGCTACAGGTAAGACATGATTTAATGATGCAGCATTAAACATTTAACCTTTTTTTCCCCCTGTTTCTAATCATTTATTTCTTTAATTTTAGCATCAAGTGACTTACAGGTTTTCTCAGGAGCCCAAGGGCCAGCTGGAGCAATGGTGAATCAGACTGTCACTCCTGCCAGCCTTACCCAGCCTGCACAGGTAGAAAACATCACTAATCCGGGTCAAACTAAAGTTGTTTCAAACAAATCACACATCAAGATGCAAAAAAGAAGTAAAACTAAATTAGTATCAGATCTTTAGAGACAGTTAAGAGGTGAGAAACATATTGCTGAGAATAAACAGGAATAAATGTCTGAATATGTCATCAAATAATTCAACAACGTCACATTTTACTCCAGCATCTTTAAACAGTTATCCTCAAATACATCTACAACCGTTTCCACCATTTTCCGAAATACTTTCCGGTCTTCGCTCCCAGACTTCTGACCTCTGTACATATTCTCAGGGATTAAAATCTCTAAATGTTTCTACAGGTTCAGCCAAAGCCAGGAGTGATCAGCTCGGTCGGAGGGATGACTCTAGGGAAAGGTGGGATGCAGATACAGGTGTTAGGAGCTAGTGTGACTCAAATGCCTGCTCCACAGCCTCCAGCTCCAGCACAAACTCAGGTAAAAGCAGCTTCACTTGATTGTAACAACCACAAAAAAAAACGTCAATCTGAAGGTTTTAATTTGTGGTTTTGTTGCTTTTAGACAACAACAGTGAAGATGCCTTTCAGCGCAGAGCCCAGCAAAGAAGCCAGGTTTGTCCCATAGATGTTTTAATTGTTATTTTAACTTGTCTGAAAATGTGAAGAGGGTTTTATTGTTTTAATACGTCACATCACGTCACTGCAGGATGCTGGAACAGCTGAGGAAACAGCAGGGTTCAGTGCTTCACCCAAACTACAGTGCTCCTTTCCACTCTTTTGAGGACACACTGCACAGACTGCTGCCTTACCATCTCTACCAGGGAACTGCCAACTCTTCTCAAGACTATCAAAGAGGTAAAGTACTGTAGTGTAGTGATGTTCAGGTCATTATCCCTTTTTCCATAAAGTTTAAGACTCATCAGCGTTTTCTCTCGTTCGTAGTGGATGATGAATTTGAGAGGGTCTCCTGCCAGCTGCTGAAACGGACCCAGGCCATGCTGGATAAATATCGTTACTTGCTCTTTGCTGAGTCGAAAGTAAGTTTTATAAACTAGGATTCTCCTCATGCGCGTTTCTGTCGTCTCCGTTGTCTTGGATTGATATTGAACTGATGTGTTTGTTGCCGTTTGAACATGAGCAGAGACTGGGCCCCTCGGCAGAGATGGTGATGATTGATCGCATGTTTATCCAAGAGGAGAAGATTGCACTGAGTCAGGACAGGATTTTGGCCAAGGAGAGACCAGGTATGACGTCGCCGTCTGTCATAAATTAAAAATAAATGTTGTATCTTTGTTTTTATGTGCATGTTGATGATGAAATTCTGTTTATTTCTTTCTGCAGAGGAGTTTGTAGCAAACGCACGCATGTTGGAGAGTGTAGTTTTATCCCAAGAGAAATCCTCGTCTGCTGACTACACCTCAGTGAGCGGAGGCGGAGGTGTAGCTGCTCCCGTTCCAGCTCCAGCTCCTGCTGCTCCTGCTCCTGCCCCCATCCCCGTTCCTGTTCCTACCCCTCATCCAAACATCACCCCAAATCCTCCTCCTCCTCCTGCTCCAGTTCCAGCTCCACCTCCAGCTGCTGCAGCTCCTGCTCCTCCTCCTTCTGCTCCTCCCACCACCACCTCTGCCTCCCCGTTCCCTCCAACCAAGCTGGTGATAAAGCACGGAGGAGGTGGAGCCTCCGTGTCCTGGTCCAGCAGCTGCCCACCACCACCTCCTCTAGCTGCCGCTGCTGCAGCCACCAAGCTGGTGCCCGAACATTCGAGCCAGAGCTCCTCCTCCTTCAGTCGAGCTCCATCATCATCCTCTTTCTCCTCCTCGTCCTTCAACTCTCAAGCAGCAGCAGCAGCCGACGACGACGACGCTCTCCCGCAGAGAACCAGCAAACCACCCATCAAGACCTACGAGGCTCGCAGGAGAATCGGCTTGAAGCTGAAGATCAAACAGGATCAGACGGGGTTCAGTAAGGTGGTCCACAACACTGCCTTAGACCCGGTGCACACGCCTCAGCCTCAGCAGAGCAGCCAGTCCTTAACTCAGACTCAGCCTCAGTCTGAAGCTGCTGCTCTGCATCCAAAGTCCCACCCTTTATCGACTCCACCCACCACAGTCATCAGGACTCAGTCCCCCGTATGCACTGCTGCTTCTGCCTCATCGGTCACAGCAACCACTCAGTGTAACCCGACGCTGAGAGGTAACCTCCCCCTCAATGTAGCGCCATCTTCCTCTACCTCTTCCTCTCACACTTGGTCGTCGTCGTCCTCTTCTTCTACTCAAATGAACGGGACGTTGGATCATCACGACATGAGCGGGGTCAAACACAACCCCGCCTCCACTGCCAGTCCCTCGCCGACGACCTGCCGCCTCCCTCTTCGAAAAACCTATCGAGAAAATATCAGTCCGCGGGTCAGACCCGGCGTCCCGGGGGGAGGAGGAGACGAGAGTTTATCCTACCCCAGACCCACGCCGTCGCCACCACCGCCGCCACCGCCACCGAGGCACGAAGCCTCGTCTCCTCCCTCAGAGCGGACAGTGATAGCCAGCGTGAAGGTGGAGAAACGAGGCAGGGAAGCGTCGCTCTCTCACACGGAGTCGAGCCACGAAAGGGGACATTTAGGGAGCGCGATGCAGGGGCTGGACAAAGTGGACGAAGTGTTCAACCGTGGTATCAAAACCACGCAACACCATCTCCCTCAGCTCCACGACAAGGAAGGAACAAAGGAGAGAGCGGAGGAGCACATAGACCAAGAGACAGATGTAAGTAAATACAAGAGGGTGAGTGGAAAAAATCGACACCGGGTCGGTGGGACATTCAGAATGGACCAGCATGCACCTGGGCCTCCCTCTCCAGAGTCCTCCTTCACACGAGACTCTTTGCTTCCTGCCAAACGCTGCAAATCAGACTCCCCCGACATGGATAACGCCAGCTTCTCGAGCGGCAGCCCCCTGGACGACTCTCTGAACGAGCACCTGCAGTGCGCCATCGACAGCATCCTCAACCTGCAGCAGGAGCCCTCGGCCCGCGGGCACCACATTAAAGGGGGCAACAGCAGGTCCCACCAACACCAAAGCCAGCGCCCAGGAGGCTCGGCAGCTTCGTCACACAGACCCTCGGTCCCGCCCCCTTCCTCCGCTTCCTCGTCCTCGTCTTTGGCCCAGCACCCTCAGGTCGGTGGCCGCGGCCACAACGGCAGCCTGGTGCCCCAGACTCAAAGCAGATAACAGCCCCTCAGCCTCAGGCCGGACTGACGAGGAGGAAGGGAGGAGGAGGAGGCGACGAGGGCGAGGGACTGAGACTGAATCGGAGGCAGTGGTGGGAAAATGAAGAGACGTGAGGAGGGGACGGGGAGGGGAGGGGAGGGGGGCACTGTGAAAACAGTATCACTGTACTACTCTGCCAAGCTGTGTTGGCTTTGTTTGTCCATTTGAATTGTCCAGACATTTCTTTTTGTCATTTACAGCCTGAGGTCGAAAGGTTAAAACTGTCACAACGACGTCATTTTGTTTTTTTGTTTTTTTTTTGTACGTGTTCTGTCAGCCAAGCTCAAGAAAAAAAGACAAAACTGTCAGCGGTTCCTGTTCACACTCTCTCTATATATCTTCATTTCTTTTCTTTCTTTGTGTCACTTTCTTCTTTCTCAGTCATTATTCATACATTCCTCTTCATGTGGCCACGACGGTTCAGCATTAGGCAGCTTGTTCAGAAGACAACAACCTTTTAGTTATTGTTTTTTTTTTTTTTTTAAACCTGCAACAGCTGAGAAGCTAAAGAGATTACAACCAGGTTCATGCTGTAAAAAGGTCATAACACACACACACACACAGTGTCTTCCTTATCATAAAGGTAGTGAATGCCGCCACACACACATCCACGTCATTATCAAGAATAAATTACTTTAGACATTAAACATAATAATGTAGCCTCGACCTCCATTACACACACACACACACACACACACACACACACACACACGCCGCCTGCGTTTCACACTAAAACAACACGTTTAGTTCAAAGTCAAAACACGTTTGAAGAGAATTTTTCTTCGTAGCTTCGAATCATCAAAGACGGAGAAACAAAGAACATGATTTTCTCGCTTCATCTTCTCGTCAAATGAATTTTGTTTTTAAACGACGCTTGCACACACACACACACACACACACACACACACACACACAACCCTCTGGTTACTTCTGATGCCGGGTTCAGGTTGGGACTTTATGCATTTTAGTCAGCAGGGGGCAGGCCGGTTTTAACTGTTGACTTTCTGCGTTTTCAGTTTTCAGTCGTGTTTATTTCATATTTCTGCCTCGTGTGTTTGTGTGTGTTGTTGTTGTTTATTTTTTGTTTAATTTTTTTTAAAAAGCCTGGTGGACAATTCAAACACAAACACAGCACAAGCATTGAAATGGAAAAAAAAGAAAAAAGGAACAATAATAATGTACAAAAGACAGTGAGAGAATTTGAAGTATAGTATTACAGATTAATTTTGTATTGTATTTATTGTGTATAATGACACTTTTTAAAAAGAAATGTACATTTAGTAAAACTGTAAATTAAACCTTGCTTCTTTTATGAAACATTGCACGTTGTTTAGTCATTTGTGTTCAGTGGTTTTGACTCTTGATCATGTTTCGGTGACTAATGATGATGGAGGACGGAGGACGGGGCGTGTTCTCCGTCAGGCAGCCAGCAGGTGGTGCATGTGGAAATGGAAAAAAAAAAAAAAAAAAAGTTTAGAGCGCGTCGTTTGTGTTCTCCGTTGCCTGGAGGGTTGGCAGAGTTTGGGAGGAGCAAGAGAGAGGAAGGAAAACGTAGATGTGTGATGTGTTACAGTAAAATAAAAAAAAAACGGAGGGGGTAAAATGTGGAGCAAATGGTTTTGTTTATCGTTTTAAATATTCATAAGGGACACTGAGGTTGTGTCATGTTGAGGAGAGAGAGGGAGAGAGGAGAAAAAAAGAAAAGGGGCTCCACCCAAATTATCTATTCAGACTCCCTCCTCCTCCACGTCCACACCCTCTGGCCACAGCCCAGCTCATCCCTGTGTTAGTGTTAGTGCTGCCCACTGCGTTGCCAGGCATCCCTGAAAGAGGAGGTGCGTTAAATCTGCAGAGAAACGAACGGAGAGAGAGAGAAAAGTTCGCCTCAGTCTGTTTATCTGAGTTTTATTTGCCCTGTGCTCTTCTCTCGGTCTCAGCAAGTAAAGAGTGAGGATTCCCTGCCAAATCTGGAGCTCATCTGAAATGCATTAAACCCTGGAGAAGAAAAAGAAGAAGAAAAAAGAAGAAGGATCTTCTATAATCTCGCCACACTGAGGGTTTTCTATTTGCTGTCAGAGGTACACCCATACATGTAGCTGCAGCTCCTCCAACACACTCACTGTTTGTCTCCTCAAGTCAAAATATTTTCCAAACTCCAGAGGGCAAAGCAGCACTGAGAGAGAGAGAGGTGCCTGAAGAAATCCTGTGTAACGTGGTAAATATTTCTCTTTACATACATATATATATATTATATATATGTATGTATATATCCTCTTTTATTTATCCAGATTGCAAAGCTTTTAATTAATTCTATAAACTTATCATTTCTTCATTATCTATCGTAATATTCCCATGATACTCGTCTTGTTTCCTCTTTAGTCTCAACTCTGTTGCAACTGTGGTGCACAAATCCCACAAGGCATTTTTTTTTTCCACCATCCTCTTAAACTTTCACACATTGATCCCAGAGCTTTAATTATGACAAGAAACCTTTAAATCACCTTTAAACGCATGTCTCAGCTTTTTTTTTTTTAATTTTAAATCATATTTAATGTCTCTCTTGTAAATTTTCCATTCTTCGCCATTTTGACCAGAGCTGCTTGCACGCTGATCTTGTGACATGTCAGTACTTTGTTGCCTCTTTCTCTCTCTCTCTCTCCTCTGGGCAGAAATGTTTTTTTTTTTTTAATCTTCACAGATAAGTTACAGTCTGTTGGTGCATGTCAAACTCTTAATCTTAATCCACTGTTTGGTGATTACCCCGAGGGGTTAAATCTTGCTTTTCCATGTATAGACTCGCTCTTAAGACGTCTTTTTCCTTACATGAACAATTGAGTCTTGCACGTATTTCATGTTCCACTGAGAGGAACTGCAGGGGACAAGAGGAATGTCTTACTCATTTCATTAAAAAGAAATGAGCGAATCCTAACGCAGGGTTGGGTTTGCAAGTTTTCCAGTGTGAGCACCAACTTTTTCCAGGCATGCTCTGACAATACTTGGCAAACTATTTCTTTCTTCTCCAGATTCCACATCCTTTACTCTACGTTGTGGCAAACTTTAATCACCACTTGGATTAACTTTTACTCTTTTTTTTTTCACCTCCAGGGAGTAAAAGTCGTCATCGTCGCAACCAGATTGGAGCCGTAACGTCCCTCTTGGTGTTGAGAAGAGGAGGTTTCAAGGACAAGAGAGCAGCGTTCACATAAATACAGGAAACACCTGAAGTGTTTTCCAGTGGAAATAAATCTTTATACACACACACAAAAAAAGATGTCACGCTGGGGGAGAAAAGATGTGAAGAAGGCGCCTGAAGTGATTCGCACTGTGACAGAAGGACTCAAGTCTCTGTATCGAAAGAAGCTGCTGCCTCTGGAGCAGTATTACGGTTTCCATGATTTCCACTCTCCAAGTCTGGAGGATGCAGACTTTGACAACAAGCCCATGGTGCTGGTGGTGGGACAGTACTCCACAGGGAAGACGACATTCATCAAGTAAGAAGTTACAGCTCCTGAAACCCTTAAAACTGCACGATTGAAGTGTTTAAGTAAGTAATTGACGTGTGTGTGTGTGTCAGGTATCTGCTGGAGCAGGAAATCCCCGGGAGCAGGATCGGACCCGAACCCACCACCGACTGCTTCACTGCCATCATGCACGGAGACGTGGAGGGAGTCATCCCTGGAAACGCCCTGATCGTAGACCCCAACAAGCCTTTCCGTAAACTCAACCCGTTTGGAAACACCTTCCTCAACAGGTGAGAACAGAGATTTAATTCAAAGTGTGTGTGTGTGTTTGTGTGTGTGTGTGGGGTGTAATGTTTCCACTGAGAGAGCCAGATATATATCAGCTCCATGAGAGAGAGAGAGAGAGAGAGAGGAGGGAAATCAGGGAAGGAGAGATAACAGTACGTTTTTTTTTTTTTCTCGAGCTTGTTGGAATTTCAAGTCCCTGTGCCAAATTTCAGAGCAGGGAGGCACTTGCCTTATTTGTGGAAAAACCGGAGAAAGGGAGCGATATCACCAGAGAGCACGATGACAGCTAATGTGCTCAAGACAGGAACTGCAATGTACGCAGTTCAAGTTGAAAGACGAGGTCAGAGGGCGCCACAAGGCCCCTCCGGGCAAAGACAAACACATGAAGTCACAGCTTTTAAAAAAAAAAAACAACTAATAAATAAATAAATCAAGAAGGTTACTGTCTCTGCTGCCAGGCTTCTTGCGTATGTTTTTCCACTGTTGTAAATCAAGAAAGTTGCATTTCCTACAATGAAGCTCTTTCAGGTGACAGGAACACACTGTGCTTCTGTTAACGTGGAAATCTTCTGCCAGGTTTTTCCAACAAGAGTCGTCCTCTCTCCCTCTCTCTCTCTGGTGGGTGTGTCTTTACCGACGTATTTGCGTCTCTGCTTTTTTTTTTTTTTGATTTGACTTCCTGTTCTGGGAGCCGGTGGTCTCGTTAAGCTCATAAGCCACAGGAAGCGTTGTTGTTGTTCTAAGCCACACATCGTTAGCTAGACTTATTGTTTGATTCTGGCACTAGTGGTCATTTTCCTTCAGGAAACCCCGAGCAATGAGAGGCCTGCCTCGACACAATGGCCTGGGGAGGGAGGGGGTGGTGGGCAGCGTCCAAATCTGCTGCATAGATCACATTGGCCTCTTTGATAACAGTTAACCATTTTTCGCATGATTTAGATTCTTTCCAAGGACAGTGACAATGCTTCAAACAAAACTTCACCTCTGTGAACTCGCGTCTTATCAATATTTATGTAACTTTTCCTCCACTTTCCCCTCCACCCTCCCCGGGTGATGTAAAACTCCAGGTTTCAATGCGCCCAAATGCCAAACCAGGTGCTGGAGAGCATCAGCATCATCGACACGCCGGGGATCCTGTCCGGGGCCAAGCAGAGAGTGAGCCGAGGTGAGGGAGGTAGAAAAAATAACAAAGGTGAGGAGAGGGTACAAGGAGGGGCCGTCAGAGACACACATCCCCGAGTGTCATCCTCACAAACTCATCATCCTTTGACACAACTTGACTTCACTCATGTAACCAGTGTTGTATAAAGTATCTAATATTTACTGAACTTAACTATGACAAGTTATCAAGAGATAATTTGATCAAAACAGAAGAATATTATGAAGTTTATCCAGCACTTTAAAACATGGAGCTACAACAATCTTCATAGACAATGAATGAGTCTGAACTAAAGTATGTAAAGTTTCTCCAACATCCACCTTTAAGATGGAGCTACATCAACCCTCAGACATGGTGCTGAGTCTGAACAGTCACAGGTTAACGTAGGTAGAGAAAAACACAGTACAAATACTCCCAAAAACATACTTAAGTACAGTAGTGAAGTACAACACTGGGGCTGGTTTACTGTGTCACAATAACACTTGGCATCAGTGGCAAGAAAATATCTCTGCAGCCATGAAATCGTAATCAGGACCAGAGACAAAAAAAAGAAACATCTGGAGGTACGTACGACGGAGAAATAACATCATCTCACTTTTTCAATTCACCCTCCCTCCATGTAACTCATCAAGTCAAATCTGCATGAGATAAAACTAACAAGTTAAAAATGTTGGTGGTATCTGCTGAAGTCTCCGCCCAAAAACAACGGAGGTTTGTGGTTTTTTTTTTTTAGAAATTTTCTTTATATAAATAAGCCAAAACTTTCTATGTGGCTTTACCACAGGAGGTAAGTGATAAAATATTTGTTTTGTAATGTGGTTTTAAGTTTGAAATAAAATATAAAAAGTGATTTATTATTATTATTATTATTATTATTAGGCGTCTGTTCAGAGTTGTGAGGGTTTGTGTCTTGTGTCGACCTTCCACCCTCTCCTTCTTTGTTCATTTTGCAAATGCAAACTCCAAAAAAATCTGTGTCAATCTGTTTTATTTCTTCAACTTCTTTTTTTTAAAAAAAAAAAATCCAAACAGGCTACGACTTCCCGGCCGTGCTGCGTTGGTTCGCCGAACGCGTTGACCGCATCATCCTGCTCTTTGACGCCCACAAACTGGAGATTTCTGACGAGTTCTCGGAGGCCATCGGCGCCCTGAAGGGCAACGAGGACAAGCTGCGCGTTGTGCTCAACAAGGCCGACATGGTGGGGACGCAGCAGTTGATGAGGGTCTACGGCGCGCTCATGTGGTCTCTGGGGAAGGTGTTCGGGACCCCGGAGGTCCTGCGAGTCTACATCGGCTCCTTCTGGTCCGAGCCGCTGCTGGTGGCCGATAACCGGAAGCTGTTCGAGCTGGAGGAGGAAGATCTGTTCGCCGACATCCAAAACCTCCCTCGTAACGCGGCTTTACGCAAACTGAACGACCTGGTGAAGAGAGCTCGTCTGGTCAGGGTGAGTGATTCACTCTGACAGATTCACTTTACCGTCGTGATGTGTTTTTGTTAAGTTCTCGTCTTCTCTAAATGCAGGTCCACGCCCACATCATCAGCTACCTGAAGCAGGAGATGCCTTCTGTCTTCAGGAAAGACAACAAGAAGAAGAATCTGATTTATCAGCTGCCGGTGATTTTCTCAAAGATTCAACTTCAACACAACATCTCAGCTGGAGATTTCCCCGATTGTGCAAAGATGCAGGTCAGTTTGAGTCTGTCTGGCTTTTTTTTTTTATTTAAATCGAATTAAATAGTGAAATATTTCAACTCATATGTTGTTTTGTTTTTGTTTCCTAAAGGAGCAACTGATGGTTCATGATTTCACCAAATTCAAAACCCTGAAGCCCAACCTGATGGCCGCCTTAGACGAGCTTCTGTCCAGCGACATCGCCAAGCTGATGCCTCTGCTGCGGCAGGAGGAGCTGGAGGCCTGCGAGCAGCTCGGCGTCCAGGGCGGCGCCTTCCTGGGGACCCGCGCCGGACCGTTCTGCGAGGGCGACCCCTTCGCCAACATAGAGGAGAACGGAGAGGAGTGCGGCGAGGGGGAGGAGGAGGACTGGGTGGTGACCAAAGACAAGCCCAAATACGACGAAATCTTCTACAACCTCGCTCCCAACGAGGGCAAACTGAGCGGCACCAAGGCCAAGGACTGGATGGTGAGCTCTCGTCTGCCCAACTCGGTGCTCGGTCGCATCTGGAAGCTGTCGGACGTGGACCGCGACGGGATGCTGGATGATGAAGAGTTCGCTCTTGCGAGTCATCTGATTGAGGTGAAGCTGGAGGGTCACGGTCTTCCTCCTGAGCTCCCGACCCGTCTGATCCCGCCGTCCAAACGCCGACAGAAAGGCTCTGACGCGTAGAAATGTCGCTTTAGAAAAGAGAAAAAAAAAAAAAAAAGGAGCTGAGATAGACTGTTCTCTACTGGCTGTCACACATCTGCTACTGTTTGTATTTGTGCTCTCGTTTCCTTTCAGACCCACGTCAAAACATTGCGTGTGATGCCTTCGACTGATACTGATTTTGGTCTTTTTGGCACAATAGATCAGACTCTATTTAAGACTCTTTACTTGTGTTATTTGGAGGTCACACAGTGTTTGGCTGCTTCCTCTTGTTTGTCTTGTGTTGCTTTTTTAATGATGAACTATTAAAAATATATCTTACCCGTGTTTGCTGAGCAGAAGTAAATAAAGGCCGGCGCCCTCTAAGCGAGCAGTATTGAGCGTAGAAGTACAGAGAAACTGTATTAAAACGTTTTTAAAACGTGTATTATCTCGACGGATATTATTATTATTTTCAGAAGCTAAATAACCAAACTGCATTTCACATTTTTGACGCTTCACATGCCACAAACTTTATATATTATTTTTGTATTTGTTGCTGTTTTTTTTTGTTTTGTTTTGTTTATGTGCAGGAGCCAAAACCCTCAGTTATATACAGGAACACTACATGCTGAAAATGAACTTTTTTTCAACTAGACTGAATGATTGATATATTACTGACTACTGTACACAGCTCCACCAACTGTTAACTATTATTGTAACCAAATAAAACTCGACCTGACTGTGTGTTTTTTTTTTGTTTTCTGGCTTCTTTTGTGACTAAAAATGTAACATACATGGTACAGAAATAATAACAACAGCCGGGTAAACTTTTTTTTTTCTCTCCAGTTGGTTTGGTCGGTTGGTTTCTCAGTGACAGACCAGATAAACAGTGACTCACTCTCTCCCTCTGCCAAGTCCCCATACCACCATTTTCCGAGGCTTTCTCCCCCTCTCATTCCCACCATGTGAAGTTTCTTTTCCTCTACGACAAACGCATACTCCAGTCTCACCCTTTTTTTTTTTTTATCTCCTGTATAAATGATGTGCTATGAGGCAACAAATATGTGTCCCGTACAGAGACGCGTTTCCACACATTTGCTAAATAGAAAAAAAAAAAAAAAAAAAAAAAAGAGGGTTGGCCTCCCCGCCCCCTTGTTCCACTCCTCCATGGAAAGAAACACAAATGAGAAACAGAAGCAAAGTGAAGCAGCTCTTTTCCTCGCGGCTCTCTGGCTCACAGTGACTCACATGTGAAGAATGTGGTGGGCCGGCCCATGAGTTATTAATATCTCCTTTCCTAGGGTCCGTTAAGGTTCCTCTAAGGCTTATACACTGGATCTAAACACTGTACTTTTTAGTGAAAGACGTTAACAACATCCCCCTGTATGGAGTTTTCCTGTAGCTGAACTCGAGCGCACCACACCCTCCTCTGAGTGTTTGTGTTACTCACAATTCATTCATTTAGTTGAGTTAAAATACTAAAAACTCATCAATCTTTCTGTGTTTTTCTTTCTCTAATCATTACTAGTGATGTCATTTGCCATTTTAGCGAGCAGAATAAAAAATCCCCATAGCCATTTGAACAATGCCCCCCCTCTCTGTTACATAATTAGACTAATGCTGCTGAGTCACAAACCATCTCAAACATTTAGTTGTGAGAAGAAGAGTTGAACATGAAGAGAGGGGGACCACCACCACCACCACCACCACCACCATCACACCAGCATCAACCCCCAACAATGAAGCTTACTCGACGAAACCGGGGTCTCCGTCGTACGTCACTCTGTGTTTACACGGGGAATTCCTCACTTAGGAAGAAAGGAGAAGAAACACTGAGGTCATCAGCTCTGAGAGTGGGGTGACATCTGCTGGATACAAGATTCCTGACAAACTCGCACCGCGGCTGCACGTTACAGCGACAATCTGTAGATGGCTCCAGAGCAACGAAGGATAAGTTCATACAACACATCAGAGTCACATGTCTCTGAAACATGTAAATAAACTAATTCAAACACAATAGACAAACATATGAATATCATATGACATATAAACATACTGATCTAAATACCAACAAGATGAAGAATAACTTGAGCTAAATTTAAAGATAAAATTAATCATTTTAAATACTTTTATACTATTTGATCTCAGACTGTTTAAATTAATCTAATGTTTAATTTACTTGTAATCAAACTTGATGTCATAGATGAGAAACAGACTGTTACAAAGAACATTTATTCATTTATTTATTTTATCCAAAAAGTGAACAAAACACGTTGAAAATAGTTCTCACCTGCCCAGACGTACATCAGATATATTCTGACTAAATCACTGAAACATTTAGAAACATCGATGCAAAATGATTCAAAACTGTTATGATAAAACATAACAAGATAAACTATTGTATCTCTAATTGAGAAACAAACAATATATAGTCAGATAAAGGTAAAGTCATATCAGAGTATAAAATATCTCTAAAGCTCCTCAAATTTCACAATAAGGCAGATTTGGTACTTTTTCCCATTTTTAGTGATTTTTTTTTTCGACAGTGTTTAGAAACTGAAGTGGTTTTTTATGTCCTTTATCTGCTTCATCATGTCACCGATCTGTTGTCCCTGTTCTCTGAGGACGTCCTGAACCACCTTCTTCTGATGAGCGTTGAGAGACACCGTTGTCTTGGCCGCTGGTCCGTCTTTGTCCACTTGTGTCTTCTGATAATCCATCTTCATGTTCACCTGTTTGATGCAGTTGTCGAGGTGTTTCAGTTGGTCGCTGATGGTTTGCAGCTCCTTCTTCATATCCTTCTCGCTGTTTGACAGTATGGGCAGCTGGCTTTGTAAACTTCCCAGCACTTTTTTAACCCTGTTCATGATGGTTTCCTGACGATATTTCGCGTCTTCGTATTTATCGGCCAGCCTCTCCGCCGCCTCTCTCAGGCTCTTCCTCTCTTCTCTGCACAGACCGAGCTCCTCCAGCTGTTTGTTCTTCTGACCCGTCAGGAGTTTGACCCGTCTCTGCATCTCTTCGCGGGCCATGTCCTGCTTGAGGATGTACTCTTCTCTGAAAACCTGCGTGGCTCTGCTGAGGAGCTGCAGACACTCTGGAGGAGGCGGTGACGTGTCTTTGTCTCCGGCTTTGAGGACAAGAGGATTGGTGGAGCTACGTGCCAGGATGTTGCGGATGTGCTGCTCGAAGGAGTCATTGGCCAGACCGCGCAGAGGGGAGCTGATGGATCCTGGACCTGGATGGGAGCAGAGTAAAGGGGGCGATGGAGGGCGGATGGAGCTTAGCAGCGGCAGCAGGATACACTCGTAGGTGTTGGTGATGCAGATCATGGTGGCGCCCAAGGAGAGATCAGACACAATCAGGAAGCCACGAACTGGAGCCGACTGGCTGCTGAGGAGCGGCCTGGTGCAGAGGATGTGCTCCACGATGCATCGCTTCTCCGCCGCCAGCTCCTGCAGACTGTCTTTATCCTCCTCGTTGGACTGGAGGAACTTCTGCAGCTTGTTGAACCAGATGAGACCGACGCTGTGAACTCCTGCTTCGTGGGTGCAGTGATACCTGTATTGACACAGCGGGTCTCTGTGGAGTCTGATCGGACAGGTGAAGTCAAACTCCGGCGGCTCCTCGTCTTCTCCCGTTGCAACTTTGAGGGTGAGCTCCAGCTCCACGCACTCAAACACGTAAAGAGCCGGCACCGCCTCCGTCCCTCTGATCCACTTCTCCACAGCTCCCGTCTCCTCTTCTTCATCAGACTCCAGCACCACACAGTGATACAGCGTGCCTGTTTCTGTGGCGATGACCAGGATGCTGGGGACACATGGCAGACAGAGGATGGCACAAGCATCATAGCCGTAGTTATCCTCCGCTGCAGGATACATAGGGAGAGGACCGACTGGTTTACTGACATTTACACCGTTTGCTTGACTTGTGTAGCTCACATACGTTTCCCCATTTTCATAGAGGATGTAAAGAGGATACACTTGTTGATCTTTGGAGCAGTGTGCAGCCAGATGTCGAGGAGGAGATGAAACCGATCCGAAGTCAAACGCCACCGCTATTTCACCCAAAGATGCTGCGTAACCGCTGACAGGAGGATGGACGCTGCTGTCATCGTCTGACTGGGACACTGGCAGGACTTTAGCCGGAGTTTGAGGCGACTTTAAGCCGTAAAATCTGATAGTGTTGTCGGATGTGAGCAGCACCAGGTGTGGTTCATCCGTCTCGCTCGGGTACCAAGCCGCTTGCCGTAGCTTCACCGACTGGGAGCTGGTGAAGAAACGCTCCGCCACCGGGATTGTTTTACAGTTGATTTGACTCCTCCCGCCTTCAAATTCAGATCTCTTACCCCATCGTTGAGGCAGCTCCAGCACCGAGACTCCTCTCTGCCCGACGAGAGCGACATGGTGCCGCGTTGGACTCAACAACACCTGGCAAACCTCGAAGAGAGGCGGGTTGATGCAAAGCAGCGTCTGATAGTTTCCATTACCGCGACTCTCATCTGAGTTCAACTGTCTCAAGTTGGTGGTGTAAAACACGCGGTCTGCGTCGTCCCACACGAAAAAATCACCTCCCAAACAAAAAGTCAGGTTTTTAGCATTTCCTCTTTCATTCGTGTTTGCTTCTGAATCTAACTTTTCTCGTATTTTTTGAAAAACGGCGTGGTTTGGTAAATCATTCAGCCAGCGTTCCGCGCCGAACGCCGCCATCTTGATCCGCCGTCTGTCGCAGAGAAGGGGGGAAATCGGTCTCTAAGCAACGCGAGAGTTTCACGACAGTCGTTTAACGTATTACGGCGGCCGGTGTCGTACATTTTGCAGAATCACCATGGCGTTGAAAGAGACCGCGGTGCTGTACGAGACACTTAAAACGGAATGGAACAAGAAAAACCCAAACCTGAGTAAATGTGGAGATCTTTTGAGCAAACTCAAGGTGAGAATTCACATCGATTTATCTATTTTACATTTTATAAGCTTGAACTGGGAACTCTGTTTACTTTAGCGTTAGCGCTGTTAGCAAATGTAGCTAATCTTGCTAAGCTAGCCATGCTAACGCTGGATGTAGTTTTCTTTTTTATAAACTTAAAACCCTCACAGTCAAATTATTTTAAAGCTGATAAAACGTAGGTTCATTTGTTTGTTTGGTAATACTATTCAATAACCACAACATTTATTCTCTAACAAACAACAGACAGACAAATACAATCAATGATGCTAACTTAGCTTCTTCCGCTAAATCATTGTCTGGTTAGTTTTCACCTGGAAGTGACATTCAAAACAAACACGAACAGAGGTTAATTGATAAATTATTTGTGTTTATTTGCTTCTCAAACGTTACAAGAGACTCATCCATTACTTAACGAGTTATAATAGCTTTAATTAAAGCTTTTATTTTGTAGCAGGAGCTTTTGTTGACATTGTTTTGATGTTTTTATTTCCTCTGTCTGACAGCTTGTTTGAATCTCTTATATCAGATTATAACAAAGACAAATCAAGTGATTCATTAAATTTCTCTTCACAGATTTCATTACTGGAGCTGAACTTTTTACCAACCTCTGGGTCTGCACTCACCAAGCAGCAGCTCATTTTAGCTCGTGAGTAAAAGTGTCAAATAAAGCACAAATATAATATTTATGTTATAATGTTTCAGTGTTTTCTTTACAAGAAAGTACCTCAAATAAAGACATATGTGTGTGTGTTTCAGGTGATGTCCTTGAAATCGGAGCCTTGTGGAGTATCCTCAAGAAGGATATCCCGTCGTTTGAGAGATACATGGCCCAGCTAAAATGTTACTACTTCGATTACAAGTAATGTCGACTTTTCATTTTTTCTTTCGTAGTTGGATTTCGTGACAAGGTTTTCACGGTTTTGTCCTTTCTTTTTATTTTAAGGGAAGAACTGCCAGAAGCTGCCTACATGCACCAGTTGCTGGGACTGAACCTGCTCTTCCTGCTCTCACAGAACCGTGTGTCTGAGTTTCACACAGAACTGGAGCGACTCAGCGCACGAGATATTCAGACCAACGTATACATCAGACACCCAGTGTCCTTAGAGCAGGTGCTGCAGTTTATCCCCTGATGAAACATAATTAAAGTATTTGACATTGCATTAAATGTCATACATCATCAAATATAATCTCTCATGTACACATTTGGATCTGCAGAATGTACTATTACCCTGATATTATCAGCGTCTTGGTAAGAAGTTAAATGTAAATATCATTGTAATGTTTTATACCTTCCTCTGGCCATTTCAGTACCTGATGGAGGGAAGCTACAACAAGGTATTTCTGGCCAAAGGCAACATCCCTGCTGAGAGCTACACATTTTTTATAGATATTCTTCTCGACACAATTCGGTAAGGATAAAAAAAAAACACATCCGTTATTATAAAGTAATCGGCTTGTTTTCTGCTTTATAATCAGTGAATTTAAGAGTTTTTAAAATACTGGTTCATGATGATTAATCTAAGAATAATTTGGAATTCAAAGCTGAAACTGTGTCCTCCTTTGTTACAGTGATGAGATCGCAGGTTGCATAGAGAAAGCGTACGAACAGATCCAGTTCAGTGAAGCCACTCGTGTGCTTTTCTTCAGTTCCCCGAAAAAAATGACAGACTACGCCAAGAAGGTTTGTATGTTTTCATTTGGGAATCAGAATTAAATTATAGGCCAACCTGTATCTAAAGAAGAAACTAATGTAACAATTTACAGAGGGTAAAATTTCCCAACAGCTCAATGTGATTGTTCTTTTTGCTTTCAGAGGGGATGGAGTTTGAGCCCAGATGGTTATTACTCTTTCACCAGCCAGCAGCAGCGCACAGAAGAGGTGACCATCCCCTCGACGGAGCTGGCACAACAGGTCATCGAATATGCACGACAGCTGGAAATGATTGTGTAATCCGCCCCCGGGAACACACTCAACTATGTACAGACACACTCAGACACACACGAGGCTGATCCACTGAACATCCAGTCAGCTCTGATGCAGTTTACCCGAGGTTTATGACTTCATTTATTGCCAGAAAATGGTTTGAACAATGATTTGTCACCCATACCTCAACCAGAATATATCTTTTTCCTGTTTTCTTATACCTATTTACAGTTTGTTTTTATTTTAAAAGAAGGGGAACAAAAGTAAACATATGATAGGTGACCAGTTTATTCAACAGTTGCTGTATAAGACAGTCAAGGGTTTAATTGTTTCATTGCATTATTTTATTCAAGATGTCATATGATGATGTTAAAATGAGATGATGTAATGGGACAAAACAAGAACTTAAAGTCTTCAAATGCTCTTTTACAACAACAACAACAAAGTTCATTACAATCACCTCCCTGTGACTCCACAAATACATTCATACGAGCTCTTTTTGTAAACAAAGTTCATTTTCTTGTTGGTAAAGCTCACGGAAACGTATCACCCTTGCCTCGTATCCTAGCAACTGACAGAATTGCCATTGAAGTTTGAGTGTTTTCTAAACGGTGATGCCTCTTCCTCCCTCTGTAGTTTGTAATCCAGTTGATCTCACAATGGGAAAAAAGAGGAAAAAAAAAGTCTTTGTCTGCAATAAAATATTCACAAAATAAACTTTTTGAATGATGAAAGTGTGTTTCATTTCTTTTACACCACAGCTCCCACCTAAATGCATTTTATTATTTATTAGTAAAATATATTACTAATAAATTATATTAACTACATTTTTCAGTAACATGTCTTTCAACACACTTTTAACCTGAAATTCAGTGGTTTTGTTTTAAATCAACACCACAAGACTTCTATCTATATATTTTCAGGGTTTTTTTTTTAGGGAGAAAGACAAGAACATAATAGTTAAATTCAACGTTTTTGTGAAAATTACATGACTCACAATTTAAAGAAAGAAAAGAGTCTAAAAGTCATTCATTATATTAATATTATTAGTAGTATTACATCACATCACCCTCCACTGGAGGAAATTTAGAGGCAGTTATATTACTACACTGTAGTTATTTAACTACATTGAATTACTTTGAAATAACTATAACTAGTAATCTATCTGGAAACACTGTTTACCATAAAGTTATTGACCGTCGTTTTCCTCGTCTTCGATCTTGCTCAGTGCCAAACAAGCAGCCAGTACGGCGGTGGAGACCCACGGAGGCTCACACTCGTTGTGATGGCAGTTGTCGACCCTGTGGAGTCAGTGGGTAAAGATGTAATTACAGATATTATGTGTATATGTATATATTTATTTACTAGCTCACCATTTACAGACGTTTGGTGGTAAACGTCTCCCTGTGGTACGTAGACTACCAGGACACGACTGGTTCACACTGAACTGAGGCCACTGACCTTCAGTGTGCACTTTTTGTTCAGCAGTTTCTGAATAAATGATAGTTTCCTCTTCTTCTAATTCAACCTGACCGATCTTCTCTTCTTTCCCGTCTGCACTTTTCAAAGCAGCTTGAGGTTCAACAGTTTTATCTACAGCTGCTGTCGTTAGTTCGTGAGCGTCAGCATCATTTGAAGCAGCTGTGAGTTTCTTTTCCACAGCTCGAACATGTCGTGGTGCAGCTTTACGTTTACGTTTTTGTTTTCCAGCCTTTTTAGCTCGAGATCTGCGTGTTTGTTTTAACTTCGTGGGTTCCTGGACGGTGCATCCCTCCTGTTGTGAACTCTCTGCCACAGCAGTGACAGTTTCTGCAGCTGATTGTTGGGAAGTCTTGCTGCCATCTCCTGGTGGAGTCTTTAATTTCTTTTTTAGTTTCTCTCTCAGCTTCTTTCTTGCAGCTTCAGCTCGTCTTTGTTTTGATTTCAGCCGATATGACCATTGATTCTGCACGCTGATGTGTGTGTTGTGTTTTGATTAAAAAGGTATTCATGTAGTGGTTTTTCCTTATTGTTTACTACCTCCTCTTCTTTTTCTTCAGCTGTTCCTGTCTGGATTGTTTCCTCTGTAGATTTTGTGACATTTCTTGTCTTTTGTAGCTCTTGTAACTGCAGCTGACTTAATTTTTCATGTAAATCTTGATGTTGACCATCAGTTTTTCCTGTTGTTTTCTTACCAACACAAAATAACATGGCTGTCTTTGCAGTTGTAGCCTGTTGAAACACTAGATCAGGTTTTGGATCAGGTTTTTCTGCAGATTTGTGTTTTTGAGTCACATCTGACATGTTCAGAGTCTTATCAGAGCTTCGATCTCTGATTTCAGGACCATCACCAGCAGGAACCTGGTCCACGGTCTTGGTCTTCTTGGGTTTTGCTTCATCACCATCACTTGGATCCAGCTGAGTCGTGTCTAACTCTTGACTGGTGTTATTGAGATTTCCTGTTATACGAGTTTCATCTTCATCAAAGTCAGTGTTATTTTTCACATTCTTCTTGGACTGGTGCTTTTCTTTTCCATTCATCTTTTTAGACTTTAGATTACCCATCTTTGTTTTAATTCAGCTTTCCTGCAAAATACACATGTGAATCATTAAAGTGATATTAACTTTCCACGACTGTTTAACCTTAATTTATATCAAAAATAAGTTTTTTTCCCCCCACTTAATTGTGATTAAGTAAAAAGTACAATATTGTCAACAGTAAACAGTAAATAAACACCCAAATAAAGAAAAAGTTCTTCAAATTTGTACTTACAGTTGAGTAAACTTGACTTCAATGTTTATTAATATTTAAAAAATAGAATGCTAAAGTAGATGCTAACAGTAGATGGAAGTTGGTCTTTTTTTGCTTTAAAACACAACTTTTTTTAAAACGTATCTATTTTCCGCGGCTGCTTTAGTTACAAAAACGTTAATTTCAAGTTACACTTGTATAAATATGTGCACCGACTTAAAAACTAAGCGTTAGCTAACGTTAGCATAGTTAGCTAGCTAGCATAGCGGGATGCTAGCTAGCCGTTACACAATGCTAATGCTAACGCTAGCTAGCATAGCTCGTTACGTACGTTACCTAGCTAGCTAACGTTAGCTAGTTCCAACGGTTTTTCCCCCAAAATTCGTTAAAAACGAACACTCAAGTTTCATTAATGGAACATATTTTGTTCGCTTAACTTGAGAACAAACAAAAATCAAAGTTAGATGTTAATAAAAGTTTTGTTATTTAAGGGGGAAAAAAAATACCTTTATGGTTGTTTTTTTTAAATTTAGCAGATAAACGGTGAGTAACCGACGACCGTTACAGCCTCCAGATGTCAGTTAAACATTATATTATTAATTATTGTTATTATTATTATTATGGAAACTGTTTTATAAAACCACAACACGTGTTTATCAACAGGTGCAAAGTGTAAAATCTACGACCTTCATCCCTGTTTAATGTTTATGCGAAAACATGTTTGAATATAATGAAGTTTATTCTGAAGTTTGTATTATTTATGATGGGAAACTGGATGAGAAACACAATGAGATGTAGGAAAATTAGTCAGTTTTATCTTCTTTTATTTCCTTATCCACCCTCTTATCGCTTCCTTTAACATCTAAATTACTTGATAGAATATAATGCACAATATATTGGTTTGTTATGAGCAAAATAAGCTGTTTAATTCATTATAGAGTCCTGACAAAAGGCTGCAAAACATGTAGTTTATTATTTCAATTATTAATTTCGTTTGGGTGATATAAAGATTGAATGAATTAATTTGATAATGCTAACTGCTAATGCTAAGTATCTAAGTTTGTAGACTAGTTAGTTACATTTTAATGACATAAAACAAACATAAATGTAGATATTTTGTTTTAAAATTCAAGGTCTTGAGTGAAGGAAGTCACAGAGAAGCATCTGGATCTGGACCTGGCTCTGGACCTGGATCTGGACCTGGATCTGAAGTCCTCCAGGTACGTAGCTCGCAGACTTTGACAACCTGGAAACAAATGTAACAATATCAGATACTTTGTTACTAAATAATGGCACAAATATAAACATAAGAAAGGAAACATTTCCTAACAAACATATTATATTTGCTACGCTATAAAAACATCAACAGTAACATAACAACATTATAAATTCACTTTTATAGATTAACAACAAAGTACAAACTAATTAGCAGCAATTTTAAAGTGTTTTAAAGAGACATTGCTGTCCATGGTGCTGAAATCTCATTGAAAAATACATTATATTTGCTACACTGTAAAAAATAAAAAGTATATATTTAAACACAGCAATGAGCTTGGATGTGTTTATGTAAGTAACATAAAATAACTCATTATAATATAGTTTAGGACCCACTAAATGTGTTTAAATGATATATTACTTGTCCATGGTGGCGAAATCTCATTAAAAAATACATTATATTTGCTACACTGTTAAAAATAAATTAAAAGTACATATGGAAACATAACAATAAAAGCATCAGTAACCTTAGCTAGTCAGTCAAGATGAATGTTAGACATGATTCTGTTAGAAAGTAACATAAAATAACTTATTGTAATACAGTTTAAGTCAATCTGATCTGATTTGATGAAATGTGATTGGTTTTGTTTGGGGAAACTACATAAAAATTACTACACTGTTAAAAATAAAACCTACACAACAATAAAAATAATCAATAATCCAAATTAGTCAGTCAAGATGAACATAATAGATGATTCCTGTTACAAAGTATCTTATTATAACTTGATTTATATTAATAAGGAAGTAGCTGCCAGTGGTGCTGAAATCTGTGATGTTTTGGGGAAAAAAGCATCAATAATCTTAACTAATCAATCAAAACAAATGTAATACATGATTCATATTACAAAGTGACATAAAATAACTTATTATAGTACAGTCTAGGTCAATAGTTTGACCAATTAATTGTGTTTTAAAGAGATATCGCTGTCCATGGTGCTGAAATCTGATTGAAAACTACATAATATTTGCTACACTGTTAAAAATAAAACGTACACAACAACAAAAGCATCAATAATCATGTTACAAAGTAACATAAAATAACTTAATACAACTTGATTTAAATGAATACGCATGTTGCTGTCCGTGGTGCTGAAATGTGACGTGAAAAACTACATAATAGTTGCTACACTGTTAAAAAAAATTAAAAATAAGAAAAGTACACATGCAAAACACAACAATGATGATGCGAATGGAAATGTATTTACCTTTTTTTTCCCTATGTGATCTATAGAAGTACTTTGTCCTCTTTTTTTTTTTTTTTTTTTTTTGTCTTATAGCTCAACTGAAGCCACGATGCTGTCAATGATTAGTGCGGATGTGTTGGCACAGGGCAGGTAGAGTGAGAAAGAGAATGAGCGAGGGAGTGATTTGGAGAGGGAGGGAGGGGAGAGAGAGAGAGAGGGGGAGGGAGGGAGGGAGAGAGGATGCTGCCAGCGGAAAATGGCTGCTGCAACCTCAAGCCTATCCTGATACACCGAAACGACATCAAGGTGGAGAGAGAGAGAGGGAGAGAGAGAGGGAGAGGAAGAGAGAGAAAGATTAGGAAAATGAGAGCAGATAGAGAGAGAATGTGAGTGTTTCCTGAAAGGAGGATAAAAAGAGAGAGAGTGAGAGAGGGAGAGAGAGAGAGGGAGAGAGAGAGAGAGGAGACCCTGGGGTGGGCTGCTGCAAGCGGCGGGCAACACCGAGCCATGGAGGGCGAGTAAGTCCTTACATTTTCATTTTTAACATTGCAGATAGATAATTCAACCATCCGCCACGACAAAAAAAAAAAAAAAAAAAAAAAAAAAAACAGACAGAGACAGAGAGACAGAAAAAAAGAAAGAAAAAAAGAAAAAGAAAAATACCGGATAGAAAAAGAAAAAGAAACGCCATCGCCATCAGTGTTACACCAATCCAGCATCATGCACTATTATCACAATCGGTGCTCTCTACAATTTAAGCAGGCTGCCGAGAATAAAAACACCATTACGTAGTCTTGAATCAACAGCATACACCCCATTTCCGATATATATCCACGCCAATATGTGATAAATGTTGAGCCACCTACATGTGGACCTGTGCTTTTTAGACGACTGGCTCACAATCTTACACGTACAGCGTTTTTTTTTATATAATAACAATAATAATAATGATGATGATGATAATAATAATGATGATGATGATAGTAATAATAACGATGATGGTGGTGGTGGTGATGATGATAATGTAAACGTGTTAATAAATAAACAGTATAGAGATATGTTACAATTATAAAACTAAATGCGTGGTGGTTGGCGTTTGGTTAAAAAAAAAAAAAAACAGTCATGAAATCAGTCAGTGTGTAAAATGTATGGAGAGGAGGAGGAAGAGGAGGGGGTGAGAGAGAGAGAGAGAGATAGAGAGAGAGAAAAAGGCGAAATATGGCGAGTTTGGGGCCAGCATCGCGTCATTCAAGACATGGCTACAGTAAAACGAGGGAGGGATGGAGGCGTTGTGATTTTTATCAACGTGTCTCGGGGTTTCATTATGATTTTTTAAAGCCAAACTTTATGAATGAAATGTGATTTTTTTTCCTCTCTCTCTCTCTCTCTCCCTCATCCTCACCCCTCCTCTCCTCCTCCTTCCCTTTTCTAATCGTCCCCCTCCCCCCATCTCTCGTTTCCTCTCCATCCTCTCACCCACTCGTTCCTTTTCTCTCTCTCTCTCCTTCTTCCTCTTCTTCTTCCCCTCTCTCTCTCTCTCTATACATTTTTATTTCCCGCACGCGATTCGCATTGTATATGTATATGTATATTTTATTTTATTTTAAAGGCCTTTCATACCATTTCCAGACCAAATATTATATAGGAACGCACAGTTAGCGATGTCGAAATCCCCGTCTCTCTCTCTCTCTCTCTCTCTCTCTCTCTCTCTCTCTCTCTCTCTCTCTCTCTCTCTTACCTCTGTCCCATTCATAAAAACATATAACATAATATCGGGGTGTGTTAATGAGTGCGTGCAGCAGGGGCGGAATGGAGAGAAAAAAACGAAAAGAAGCGTCCGGGAAAATATTTGCAACAATTAATATTATTTTTCTCCATTATTATTATTATTATTATTATTTGGAATAATATAATAATTGTGCAAAAGAAGAAGAAGAAGAAGAAAACAGAGAGAACCAGATGCGGTTGTGCAGGCGTTACATGCACATGTCGAGCTGCGGTGTTGAATTATTCAGCCGATTGACGAGGACAGAGCTTTTTTTTTTTTTTTTTTTTTTTGCAAGAAAGCCGGGGCCTCTGATGGCGAATGGGTGCGTTCATTGATACATCTATCTGGGAAACACTCATTCTTCCTCCTTCCTCTTCTTCTTCCTCATCTTAACGCTTATTCTTTCTTTCTATATGTCATTATTTACCTCAGTCACGTGACCACCTATTATTATTATGATTTATTATGAGCATTAATGCATGATGTGAATGATGGAGCTGTCATGTCATCATCATGTTTGCAACGACCGACCAAGGCCGAGCTGCTGTCAGCTCTGTGTGTGTCTTTGTGTGGATTTCAACATGTTATCTTAGTTCAACAACAACAACAACAACAACAACAACAAGCTGGAAACATTCATCACGCTGCTGAAATTTGCTCTGCATTTTTTTTGTGTGTGTGTGTTGTATCAGACGTGGAAGTTGATCCAGGCTCCTCTTTTATCAGCTGAATGAAGGTGTGTGTGTTTGTCATTGTGTTGTTTAATCAGCCTGCTCTCTCTCTGTCCTGACAGCGCGCGTGTTCGTGCAGTGGTGATGACACGTGATGACTCCAGTGGCGGTTGGGTGCCCCTTGGAGGTGGCGGCCTCAGTCATGTGGTCATATGTAAGGGGCGGACTCATGACGGCAGGGGGCGGAGAGAATACATCATACGCGGAGAAAGGCTGCGAGATCGAGCAGTGAGTGTGTGCGTGTGTGTTATGGCTGTCTTCTGGTGCCACGTTCCTTCAACACCACCTAAAGACTGTACACGCATGTTATGTTACGTTGGGAAGCAAGTGAGAGGAGATCGGGAATCGATAATAATCCGTAATAATCTGACTTCTGTGTGTGCGATGTTTGTGTGTTTAGCCGGTGTTGGAGTGTGCGGTGCAGAGAGGGTTAGTGTACAACAAGGTGAACCCCATCTTCCATCACTGGCGAGTCGAAGATCGAAAGTTCGGCCTCACGTTCCAGAGTCCGGCGGACGCCATCTCCTTCGAAAAAGGGTTGCAGACCGTCTTAGACAAACTCGACAGAGGTAGAAACACACACGTCATCATATAAATATAAATATAAGACTTGATGTTATTAGATGTTTGTGTTCGAGCTGATTTAAGAAGAAAAAACATCTTCCTGTGTCGTCAAAGGCTCCGATTCGCCCTCATCCTCCACGCCAGAAGAGGCAGACACCGAGGACGATGGACAAGCTGTGAGTATCCTCAGTGTCGTTGTTTTGATTTTGTTTTTTTCTTCTTCTTGACCTGTTGGGTGACACGCAGCCTCTGCCAGTCCCATACAGGAAGTGAATCGTCATCCAACAGCAGGAAGGAGATGCTTCCCAAACCAATCACCATTGTGACGAGCGAGTCGTCGTCTACCTGCTTCGTTCGGTCGGAGGAGTTTAGTTTTGGATCCAGTCACGCTGTCACCACTCAGACGCCTGCTCAGGTTGGACAACAACTGATCTCAGATCATTTCTCTGCAGAATTAGCAACATTTTACATCCGATATTCAACATTTTCACCATAAAAAACACATATTCCACCTACAACCTTGTGTTTCTTGGTTATTTTTGTTTGGATTGATCAGACCCTCCAGGATTTGATCGTAACTATTAACGCAAATTCAACCGATCCTCATGGATTCTGCATCATCATCGTCGCTTCCTGTGAAACATTGATCCATGCGTCAGTGAACTCACTTCCCTGTTTCTTTTGGAAGATGCAGGAAACATGTGAGATAAAAAAGTCTCACATTTACCTTCAACATCACTGCTAAGGACCAAGAGAAAGAAACAGTATCCGGGCAGAGTTCATCAAAGAAAGAGGAGGGAAACTATTTTATATTGTTGTGGAGCAACAAGAGGAAGTCGTCTCTTGAGAAACAACTTTAGACTGTTATTAACTTTGACAGAATGTCTAAAAACATCACAACTTCACCACAAAATCAAACAAATTCGGCTGCAACTATTTCAAAAAAAGGCCCATGAAATCCTGGAGGAACTGGTTCGAGTTATTTTAGAGATTCAAACTGCCTGTAATCATCTGCTACAGCACACACTGTTCCTGACTCACTGTGTAATCCTATACCCTCTCCACAGATCCACACCAGGCCTGGACAGCACCAACTCTCACAAATGACGGCCGTGTTGAATCCCCCAGCGCCCCCGCCCCCACCTCCAGCTCCACCCACTCCTCCTGTAGGTCTCCCGGCCTCGTCTCCTATGTCCCCGCTCTCGCCGACCATCTCTCTGCTGGAAGAAGGCGACCTGCGTAGCGTGGACCCGTGCAAAGACCTGTGGGGTTCGAGAGGTTACGAGGACTATCGACGGGCGGGGGCCACCAGGACTATGGTCGGGGGTCTGACTGGGGGCGTGGTGGTTGGAGGCGGAGGGAGTCTGCAGGACAAGTCGGAGCTGTGCGTGGTTCGTTTCGAGAAGGAGCTGGCGGGCGTGGGGACGGCAGGCTGCGACGTGACCGTGAGCTTGGACAGTAAAGCTTCCCAGCGTCTGTCCTCGTCGTCGCCCACCTGTATGTCCATGCCCAACGCTGTGTCCGGCGTGTCCTCAGGTGCCGGCTCACCCCAGGAGACGGGCAAAGGCTCGCCCTCTCCATGCTGCATCCACACCTCACTCGCCACGCCCCGTTCGCGGACTCGTAAGAGAGGAGGAGGAGGCGGAGGAGGAGGAGGGGCCAGCGGCGGTGGCAGCTGCGGCGACCCGGGGGTAATCTCCCCCGACGACGACAGCCCGTGTCCTCAGGCGTCATCGTCTTGCTCGTCTCGCTGCGTCTACTGCCGCTCTGTTTTCAGCGCTTCGGAGAACGGGCGGGGCCGCTGCAGAGACGCCCCCGACCCGGCCCTGCACTGCCTGCGCCAGTGGACCTGTGTGTGGTGCGCAGAGAGTCTGCTCTACCACTGCATGTCGGACTCTGAGGGCGAGTTCTGGGAGCCTTGCTCGTGCGATGACTCGATGGGGGGTCACCCACACCCCCTCTGCTGTGCCCGCTGGTTGGCCCTCTTGGCCCTGTCGCTATTCGTGCCCTGCATGTGCTGCTACCTGCCTTTGCGCGCCTGCCTGCGGTGTGGGGAGAGGTGCGGCTGCTGCGGGGGAAAGCACAAGGCGGTCCGATGAGGCCAGGCTACGGGGCGGGAGGGAAGGAGGGAGAAGGGGAGGGGGAGGTTGCCCCTGGACCAAAACGGGGGATGTTTATTTTTTGCTTTTTGGTTTTTTTTTTTTTTTGGGAGCATCTTTAGAGGACGCCAGCGCTCTCGATAGATCCCAGACCTCCCCCCACGACGTGGCCCTCCGAAGCCCCACGGCCTTCCACTTGCATTCCTCTCTTTCTCTTTTCAACCTGGGGCCTTCCTCACGTGGTCCATGCCTGCTGAAGGTGCGCTGCACTCAGACCAGGCTCTGTGTGGGAGTCATCTGGAGCCTTCATAGTGGATTATTTACCGAGGCTGATCTAGAGTTTAGCAGTCAAGAGACTTAATCCTTAATCGCAGGAAGAGTGGCAAGAGGCAACGATGATGTGTACACTGTTTCAAAATGTCCGTTTTTTTTTTGTTTTGTTTTGTTTTGTTTTATTTAGAAAGGAAAAACACAAAAAAAACAAAAGATGTTTATATATATGATTGTAATAATTTTAATTGGTATATTTTATTAAATGTAAAAACATATTGACTAAACCCTCCCACCCTCACCAACCAACCAACCAACCAAACCACCCAGTGGCACACACACACACACACACACACACACACACACACACGTACATCACTTATTCACAAAAACAACAAATCAACAACAACATAAAGATCTTGACCTGTTTATCAGTCAGATGAACAGACGTCACCCTTTACCTCTAATTTCTTTTTTATTTGTTTTTTTACCTCAGATGTTACTCAAACGTTGGAAAGAAAAATAAGTATTATCATCTGAGACCACTTAGTGTTGAAGTAGTAGGTTTTTGTTTTTGTTTTGTTTTTTTCTTTTGCAAAGGGACAATTATTATTATGGGAAGTTGCAATGATGACAACCACAAAGACTTAAAAAAAAAAAAAAAAAAAGTCATAATGTGATTCATTATGGTCCTTTGTAACCAAACACAAGATTATTTTTGTTTTCGGATAAAAAAAAATCAAAAACAAAACAAACAACAACAAAAAAAAAAAACAAAAAGAAAAAAAAAGAGTCAAGAATATATGTCGAACATTAAACGAAAAAAAAAAAAACACAACCTCACTTCACATATTTCTCATCTTTCCTTGTATTTTTCAACATGAATCATTAGAAAACATCACATCCAAACACTGTACTTGTTGAATCAGTCAAGGTGCTTAAAACTGAGGCCTCTGAGTGAGTCTATTCTACCTAATGGACACAAAGACCGTTCAGTCCCAAACCCCAAAGACAAACCAAACTACAAAAAACAACAAAAATAAAAAACGTCCTAACCCGACCCTCACGTACGATCACCGATCTGTAGACGCCGCCAAATAAAAAACAAACACGAAGAAGAAAAAGTGCAATGAACAATGTGTTGAGAGATTATTTTTGTACCATTCGCTCACGTTTAGAGGAGAAAGAAAAACAAAAAAACAAAACAACCGCAGTGGTGTCAGAACGTCGCCGCGATATGAAGAAATTAACGAACGAACGAGCGGACGTTTCTCCTGAATGTTGCTTTAAGTATGAAGACGTTTAAAAAAACTAAACAGAAAAAAAGTAAAGAAATAAAAGCTGCTATTTCACGTCCCGAACTCTCATTTTAAAAAAAAAACTAAAACAATCCTTCAGATTTTATTATTATTATTTGATGGATTTAAAGATAAATTCGCCTCAAGACATTTCTAGTGATGAACGTTGGAGTTTCCACAATCAATAAAAGACAATTTTAATATTATTCTATAAAACAAGATGAAACTAAAAGTCAGAGGAGGATTTTTTCTTTCTAAATCCACGTTTTCCTTTTAAAAAAAAATTAAAAATAAGATGGGATTAAATATATAGTTTGGTCTATACAGGGAAGCCGGTGTCGACTCTTCGACTTTTTAAAAATTACGGCAGAATGAACCTTTCAGATGCTTCACCAGATTATTTACATTTTTAGGTTTAGCCAAGAACTTTTATTATCCAAAGTGACTTAAAGTGAGTGAGTGAACAGACAGCGGGGTTCAGAGTCAGGAAACACACACACACACACACACACACACACACACACACGACTGCTGACGAACACGACCTTCGACCTCGGTCGTCTTCACAACTATGAAAATAAATAAAAAATAAACAAAAGCAGGAAACACAAACTCAGTCATTCCCTGATTCTAACTTAACCCTTTGTCTCCTCCCCTTCACACACACACACACACACACACACACACACACACACACACACATGTTCACTTCACTCGATGGTGCAGACATACAGACCTAGTAAAGCCATTGCACAGTTTGCTACTTCTGGTCCAGAAATGGTGTTAGAGTACAGTACTGACAGTCATGCGATCACAACTGCAGGCCCCATTCTTACATCTTAATAAATGTGCCTTTTGATTTGAGTAATCAATAACTTATGATTTATAAGTAACTCTGTATTAAGTACTATTTAATTTATTTATTTTATTATTATTTTATTTTATTTTTCCGGGTTTTTTTTTTCTGCCGATGTGCATATTTTCAAATGTACGTATTTATTAGTTTCAAAAGTAATTAATGAGATATTACCTGTTTATTTATTTATTGAGATATTTATTCTGATTCTTTATTTTTTTGGAGACAGGTTTTTATCTTCCGTGCTGTCTTACTTCTGACTTTGTGCCAATGTGCTGCTTTGAGGTGTTACATATCGTGGGTTTGTATCATTATTAAACCCTCACTCTATATTTTAACATCAGTTGTCTTCTCTCTCTCTCTCTGACTCGTCAGTAACTTTCCAGAAACGTGAATCAAGTGAAACAACGGGACTTTAATTTAACGTTAAAATGTTATTTTGTCGAGTACATGTGCTGCCTTTTATGTTTGAGGATCTCAGTCGGCGTCAGTTTCAAGTCTTCGTTACAGACGTCGCAGTGATAAACTCTGGTGAGACTCGACGCTGACGACGACCTCGCTTTTCCTTCTGCTGGAAAAACAAAAACAAACACACGTGTCTTTGATTAATCTCAACGTTTCCAATCATCTGCTTCATCTGCGCATGTTTAAAAGATATTTAAAATCACAGTAAATGATAGAAATGAGAAATCCCCGACCGTCCTCCTCCTCCTCCTGCTGCTGTTCCCCCGGCGGCCTGCAGGAGGCCTCGTGCTGCATTCGCTCCAGTGGCGTCAGAGGCATGTAGAGGTCACAGTTAGGACACGTCCAGAAAGTACGTAAACACTCGCTGTAGAGATCTTTAGAGTCCTGGACAAACAACAACAAAACAAAACAACATGGATCAACGACACTATGGGTCATTTTAATCAGTTGAGAGTCGCTTGTAATTATTTTATTATCTACTCTTTTTGTCTCTATTTTCTTTATTTATTCAAGAAAGTAGAGTTTCTGATCAGTATTGATCAGCAGTGACATAAAACCAGTAAGAACAACAAGGCGTACACTTATTATTTTATGAATTTATACATAAATGTACTCACATTTTCTGGCTACTTCCTAAAAATTATAATTCCTTATAAACAGATGAGTTTACACGACCCCAGATTAGTAAGTAAAACTGAATTCAGTGTCTTTGAGACATAAATATGTTTGTTGTAACATCCAATTATGCATATTTTTTGATATTTCTCTTCTAGCTCTTCCACAGAGACTCACAGCCAGACAGTTGTATGTGAAGAAGCTAGTGACGCTAATTCCTCCTTTAATCGGATGCGGTTTGGTCTCGGCTCCTGGAAACAGCGGTTTCAGATCCGGAGCAGGAAGCAGAGACTCGGACTCAGACCGAGGGCCGACGTAAAGGTTCTGTGTCTGTAAAGCCGTGAGCCGCCGGAGGCTGTAACTGATCTGAGGAGGAAGAGGAAGAGTATTAAATAAAAATAAGGAGATCTGATCGTTTATGAGCTGCGTATCGGTCTCTACCTCGGTGTAAAGCAGGAAACGGACGAGGCCTTCGCTCAGTTTCCCTGTGACTTTCCTGGACACCCCCTGAACTGCCTGTCCTCCTGTCGTGCTCTGTTTGAGCTGAGCCAGCAGGAGGCGCTCCCACTCAGCTCTCAGAGTCAGAGCGGTGGACAACACCCTCAGAGCCTCCTCTGCCTCCTTCAGCTCCAGCTCCAACCAGCCGTCCACCACCAGGCGGCTGCAGTCGGCGTTACTGTCCACGGAGTTCGCCACCAGCAGAAGAACCTGGAAAGAAAAGGCAGTAAATGGGAATTTGGTCAAAAACTAAGAAAATATCCCACATGTGATAATAACCTGAAGTGCTGGAACCCGGACGCAGTTGGACAAATACGGCCTGTTGGTCTCCAACAGAGTGACAAAGGCCAACAGCTGGTGTTTGCTGCTGTCCCTTCGTTCAGACCCTGCAGAGAGAAACAGATGCAAACAGATGATGATACAAAAAGAAGAGAAAAAAGAAGAAATGCACAAAGAAAAAACAACAATGTTGAGGATTTTAGAGTCAAAGTGAGCAGCAAATTCACAGTTAGTTTGTGTTTAACTTGATTTAACTTTTAAATCAACCATAAACAGGTCACTTAATTCATAAATTATGTTTCAAAATTCTCCT
Source organism: Polydactylus sextarius (assembly GCA_016801845.1). NCBI lineage: Eukaryota > Metazoa > Chordata > Actinopteri > Polynemidae > Polydactylus > Polydactylus sextarius. The sequence goes on along the minus strand of CM028926.1, from coordinate 9,880,868 downwards.
TGAAGATGTTTTAAAGGTTTTAAAGGTTTACCCGTCTCTCCGTTCTCATCCTCCGGTACATGTAAAATCTCCGGGTCACTGGCAAACACACTGGTGGGGTGGATCACCACTCCTTGTTTACTCTTTGTGTGAAACACCTACACGATGAAATAGAAATATTTTAAACTTTTTTTAGTGTCATTAAAACTTTTAAAAAAGGTCACAGGTCACAGGAAGAGTCTCTGACCTGGTCTGAGTCTTTGCGGGTGGTGTTGTGTTCGTCAGGCAGCGCCAGCTGAGGATAGAGGCCTCGACAGAGCAGCAGCTTAAGCAAAGCTTGTTGACTCGAAGACAAGTCCTGACTGACGTTGACCGCCTCCTGCAGCTCTGACATGTTGTGACGCAACTTGAACTTCACCTCCTGTTGCAGACAGAGTTAATCAGGGTGTGACACGACACACCTTCTCACCTCATGTCCTCCTCATTTCTACTTTACATTAAGCTGATATTATGATATAATGTTGCCAGAATCCACACAACTTCCCTCCTGGTCTGTAAAATTTGACATATATGACCAACACATTTCTGTGAGTGTTAAATGTGCACCTGTATGTCCAGGTTCTGTCCTGATTTCTCCTTGTCCTTGTCCTTCTTCTTTCCTCTACATGTTTCCTCTGAGTCTGATCCTGAGGAGAACTCTCCGTCCTGGCCCTCGTCCAGTCTCAGGACTTTACGCCTGGTGCCCTCCTGCTGCTCGTGATCTCTCTTCAGCTGATGCAGCTTCTTCCTCTCCGTCAGTCTGTCCCTTCGTTGCCCACGGTCGCCACTGTCAGACGGAGCGCTGTGCTCCGACTCCAGGAGGCCGTGACTCTTCAACAAATCCTGATCAGTAGAGAGGAAACATTAACATTTGGTGTAAAAAAAACTTAACTTCTGTGTGTGTATCCTACCTTGAACTGTCTGCGTAGGTTGACCATCTCATACAGCCGCTGCTCCTCAAGTCCTCTCCTCCGGCACCACTTCCTCGAGCCGCCTCCTCTCTCTCCCTTCACCTGTTAAAAGATTATGTGTTTTAACTTTAATTATTTAAACTTTAAAAGACACGAATCATATAATGTTCTTCTACTGACCTCCATCCAGGCGTTGAAGGTGTTCAGCAGGGTAAAGGGGTCTCCCTGGTTGCTGTGCAGGGGCTGGCGGGCGGTGGCACAGTCTGGATTGTGTTGCGAGCTGCGAAGAAAAGGCGACTGGACGCTGAGAGCTGCTGCTACTGACAACACAGGCTCCACCAGGTTAAACAAAGAGCCCAGCACCAGCATCTTCCCTGAACAAACACAAACATAAACAGTTTGAAACCTGCTGCTCTAAAGCTCATTTTACTTCATCTTTATATTATTATTATTATCATATATCTCACCTATGACCACGTCCACAGGAAGTTGTGCCAGCAACTTCCCGATAGACGTCAGTTCACCGTGACTGTCCAGCGCCCCCTGTTCCTTCAGATAAGTAACTGCAGTCTGGATACTGGCAGCTGGAGGAGGATCAATGAAGACAAAAGACAGTGGATCTCCAAGACTCATGCTCTTCATCTGCAGGAGCAAAAACAGCACAAATTAAAAACCCGAACATCACTATAGAAGTTGAGAAATTTAAAAAAATCATCTTGTGTTTTTACAAACCTGCAGGATGAGTGAATCCAGAGCCACTCGGTGGATTTCAGGCACCGGATACGGAGCGAAGGCGTCGTAGTCTGACTCAGCGTAAAGACGGTAACACACTCCTGGACCCGTACGACCCGCACGACCTTTCCTCTGCTCAGAACTGGCTCGGCTGATCCAGAACTCCTGCAGACGTTGCATCTTGGCCTTTGGATCAAAACTCATTTCTTTGACCTTTCCTATAAATTAGCAAAACAATCAATTTAAATGATTATTTTTCTACTTCTGGGTCAAATATAAAATGAATGAACGTCATCCTGAGTTCAAGGTTCATACCTGAGTCAACAACAAAGCGAACACCATCGATTGTAACTGAGGTTTCAGCAATATTAGTAGAGATGATGCACTTTCTCACACCTGGAGGAGAAATGTCAAACACCTGGGGAATAAAACAACAGAGAATTAGAACCGATAAACTATAAATTAGATATGAAACATATGTAGACAGAGCTGACTGTACCTTGTCCTGCTGGGCCAGCGACAGCGTGCTGTGCAGCGGTAAGACGATCCAGCGACGTGTGTGCGTGGCGTAAACCTGACAAGCCTCCTGGATGGTGGAGATCTCCGCCACGCCGCTGAGGAAGAGGAGAAGGTCGCCGCGCTCCTCTGGTGGGTAACGCTGGTCGATGCCCTGCAGGATCCGCAGATACGGTCGAGGATCTAGTTTCTCTGAACGTGACGGCTGCTCCTCAGGTGGAATAGGCTGATATATCACCTTAATCCAGGAAAGAGGAACATGATTTTAGAATCTGATGGTTAAAAAATTGTGATTAGAGGAATATTTCACACGCATCATCTGTGTACCTGGATGGGAAACAGTCGGCCGGGAACCTGCAGCACAGGAGCGCTGCTGAAATAATCAGAGAACAGTTTGATGTTGATCGTAGCCGACATGAGGATGAGACGCAGGTCTGATCTTTCACTCAGCAGAGAACGTAGGACGCCGAGTAGGAAGTCACAGTGGAGGTGCCTCTCGTGGACTTCATCCACAATCAACACCTGGTACTGATCCAGCGTCCCGTCCTGCTGGATCTGCCTCAACAGGAGCCCCTCAGTCAGGAAGAGCAGCTTGGTCGCTGTAGACCTGGTGGTTTCGAAGCGGATTTGGTACCCAACCTGTAAATTAGAAGTAGAATTTAGTGCTCAATGCATGGGTGTAAAAATATTAAAGTGGGACGCAACGTTTAGAGACAAACCTTTGATCCAAACTGGTTGAGACTCTCAAAGCTGACTCTCTTTGCGAGGGATATACAGGCGATACGTCGAGGTTGTGTGCAGGCGATGTGGTTGAATCCAGCTGAGAGTAGATACTGAGGTACTTGTGTGGATTTCCCGCAGCCTGTGTCTCCTGCCACCACCACCACAGGATGTCTCCGAACCAGCTCCACTATCTTGTCTTTGTACTGGAAGATGGGCAGGTTTTTTTGTTCCCTGCGAAGTTTTGCCAGTTTCCCAAAACTCTGTCTCTGGGTGAAGTCCAGGAAGTGGAGCAGAGCCAGACGACAGTCTGAGATCTCCTGAGAACCAGGACCTGAGGATCTGTGGCTGCTCCTGCGGTCTGACTTCCCCAAACGCTCCTCAACGTCCCGGGTACAAACAGAAACATTGATCCGGTACCGAGCATCATACTCTTTAGGGAGACCCAGATCCACTTTTCCACTCTTCGCCTTCTCTTTTCCTTCTTCCTTGTCTTCTTTCCGTCTGGACCCTGACATCTCCCTTTTTGTTTTAAACCTCTGGAAACGGTCGAAAAAAGCCCAGAACTCCTTGTGCTCCGAGCTACCGGCCTGGATGTAGTCATGTTGGCGGAAAAACACCTCGTCCAGCTGGGATCGACACTGCGGGTTGTCCCAGTCCGAGGTCCGGCCGTCGCTCCTCCGCTCTGAAGACATTTTTACACCGAACAAAATCCTAATTTATTCACTAATAAATCAAAACACAATACGGCTCCAATAACCGGGTTGTTTGTTAAAAATGAAATAAAGTATAAACCTCCATCTCACACCGGGAACTTCGTGTGTTGTTAGAACCACAGCGGGAACCGCCGCGGGGAACAATAACACGGTGGCACCACTTCCGGTCCGTCATTCAAAAGGTTCCGGCGAATCAGTAGATTGATTTTCTTCCGGTGTAATGTTTCTCCGGTTCAACACAAATTAGAAATTAAAGGGACACGAACCAGAATATATTTATAATGTGATATTACACTAAGAATCTATACGACATCTTCACTGCTCGTTGTCATTAATAAAAAGCTACGATTAACGAGATTTTCACTGATTTTGAGGCTTTTATGGTTGTCAACCCAGAAGACCCTTAAATCACCCTAATTACCTCCAGGATGTCTTAAAGGAAACTCCCAGAAGGTTTAAAATCACACAGCACCTCCTCATTGGTTGCTTCATCCTCCGAGCGTCTCCCCTGAACCACATAAAGGACCTGGAGAACCTTGTCATTGTCTATAAATCAATCAATTCTTAAAAACTACGCTTATTTACCTCCTTATAACATCCTAAAGACTCTCATACAACCTCCTAACAACACTTCAACCACAAGACCCTTGTTATCGATCACTAAAACCTGCCAGTCAGCGTCCAGAAGGAAAACTAAAACCTTCTTACTGACCACAACCTCCAGACCTCCTCAAAGGTTCGACAGAAACTTCTTAAACTACATCTGGGATGTCTTAAATGACACATAAATCCCCAATAAACTCCCAGTAGACCCACTACATTCTCTCAACGTCTCCCCTGAACCACATAATGGACCTGGAGAACCTTGTTCATGACTCTAAATCAATCAGTTCTCCAAAACTACATTTACCTACCTATAACACTCTAAAGACTCTCATACAACCTCATAACAGCACTTCAACCTCAAGACCCTTGTTATGATCACTCTCTTTAAGGACACACAAATCCCTAAGAAAGTCCTAGACGACCTGTGGTACCTCCCTAACATCCCCCTGACCCATCCAAGGGCCTTCAAGAACCTTGTCATTGACGGCAGTTTCCAAAACTACACCTACAACTTACTTATTGACCTTTATAACCCCCTAAAGACTCTGACGGGACCCACATAACCTCCTGAGATCCACTTCAAGAAGACCTCCAGACCTTTGTTATTGATCATTAAAACTTCCCAAAAACCACCAGTAGAAAATCTTTAATAACCACAACCTAAATCAATTATAAATATTATATTTAAGAGTTATGTAGTAGGGATGCACATGCAGTGAAATAAATAAAGAATTGGTATATAAGAAATATTTTATTTAAAAACATCTGATATACACATTTACACAGATTGGAGATATTTCACAGGACAAATTGTTCCAATATTGTGCTCAGTGGAAGAAAGGTCATATTAGCATATTAAACATTAAACTCAAACAAAACCTACTACTAATACACTCTGTGTTTTTATGTCGCTCGGAAAGTAGTTTAAATGCTTTAAAAATCATCAACGTTTCAGATTTCTGTTGGACTAAAAATCATGAATAAAATGCATGAGATACCAAGCCATAGGAGGTAAGAGGGAGCATGTTGTCTTTTTGTTTGTAATTTATAAAATTTGACACAAAAACAACAAGAAGAATTGGTGTAAAATTCATGATGATTACGACAATGATGATGGCTTCAGAATAAAACAGGGCGACAACATGAGTAACATGATATTCTCCATTAAAACACACTAAAACCACAAAAATACAACGATTATTTACAATTAAAAACATTTTATCGAGCCACAACATTTAAAAGAAAAGCTGCAGAGGACATCTTCAATCTTCAAGCAATATTCCCACTGCAGCTCGACTTGGAGTCGAGGCCGTTACGGCAGCTGGAGAGTCAGACTGGTGGTTTTTTTTCTGTCACTAATCTGCACCATGGTGCTTCTCATCAGCCCCGTGTTCATGTCCATATCTTTGGCCTTGTTTGACCGTTTCACAGTGGTTTAAACTCCTGTTTTTTCTTTGATCCACCCACGAAATTTGGTGACTGTGGAGTAGATGCCAGGTTTGTTTCTACGAGCGCAGCCGTCGCCCCAACTCACCACTCCTGCCAGGAACATACGAGTGCCAGCTGGGCTGGACAGAGGACCGCCAGAGTCTCCCTGAACAACGTAGAGATACATAAAAAATGATGAATAAAATAGTTGCATAATCAAGTAGGATTTAAGACAAATAATCGAGTGAAGCTTTTATTACCTGACAAGCATCGACTCCTCCGCTGAGGATTCCAGCGCACAACATCCGAGACGTGATCTGTCCTGCCATCAGTTTGTTACAAACGGTGTCATTTATGATTCGGACTTGGGCCTTTTGGAGAACGGTCGCAGCGAATCCTGAAACACAAACACAGATGAGGACATCGTCGTCTCGTATTTAATTCAACAGCATGTTATTAGATACTTTAAACATTTTCATTTGCAAATGAGTACAAAATAAAACAACAAATATGCAAATCAACACCTAATGATGATTTTCTTTATTTGGGAACTTCACTTTGAATAAATACATCTGACCTCTAGAGGCTGCAATTGCACACCTGGTAAAATCAGCAATGACTACTGTACTGGACTCAGGATTAGCAGCTGCAGGTATTTGCAGAAATAAGAAACACTAGTGTTTCAGGATGATCAGAACTCACCTCCTTCTCGAGTCGCGCCCCACCCTGTGATCCACACGGTGTTACCGGCCGGAAAAACGCGTGCTGCGAAGACGGTAAACAGATGGGCTGGATGTAGTCGGAGTAGGTGACAGGACTGTCCAGCTCCATCAGGGCGATGTCGTTATCAAAGGTATATTCGTTGTAGTTGGGGTGAGGTATGATCTGCTTCAGGTTCCTCTTCACCACGTGACCATCAATCTTTCTCTGGGCGTGAAGGCCGAGATAAGCCTCCCAAGTACCGGGCTGAGAGTATCTGAAGACACACACACACAAACCAGGTTACTGTTTAACCCTGGAAACATTTAACAGACTCAACATGTTGCATTTCAACCTAATTATGATTTTTAACCCCATGACTGAGCTCTGTATGTTGTTTACAGTGGAAAGAAAGAAAACACAGATCTTAAACTTGCACCGAGCGCCTGGAAGGGTTTCATTCCTGTTAAATTATTCACACACAACCAAGCTTTTTGTTGTTAGTGAAAACACAGAGGAGTTAGGTTTCATTTTGTATGCAACTCAGTGTTTACTGCAGCTTTGGAGTCAAACAACCGTACAACAAGGTTGTTAAGTCACGACTTCGGATAAGAATTAAATCATTTATTTAACTTTGATAGAAAAAAAGGAAAGAAAAAACAGAAAATCTACCTGGTTCTGCCGTCATCTTGCACACAGTGAGCAGCGGTGACCAGCCAGCGTGGACTGATGATGGACGCTCCACATACGTGACCGTAGTTTTTAACATGAAGGCTGACCTGCCACGGAAACTCTCCTTCCTCAGCGTCCTGACCACCCACGATACGTGACGTTTTAAACAAACTCCTCCCACACTCTGGAAAAAAACAAAACAAAAAAAAAAAGAAGAAGTCAGTCAGTTACAGGACTGGGCGTGTTGCAGCTTGACATGGTGTCTGAAGTGGGTGGAAGTTCACATGATTTGTTTTATTATGCAAACTAAACAATGCGAATTGACACAGCAACTGCTCTTTCATCTGATGCATGCGTGTGACTACGCCCACGGAGATTTTGTTTGCGACATACCGCAGTTTTCCTCGTCTGACCCGTCGTCACAGTCACGTATGCCGTCGCATTCTGGATTCACTTTGGTGATGCACTTGTTGTTTTTACATTTATATGTAAGATCGTTGCATTTTATATCAGCGGCTGCGGAGAGAAAAAAAAGAACAACAATCAAACCCGTATCTGTGAACCATAAACCCCCAAAAGATTCTTAGAAACCTTAAAAACCAGTCATGTCTACATAGTTAAACATCAAACACATCCCTCAGATTGTGCAAGAGATTAACCTGGAGAGTTTCACATATGGCTGACTCATGACTAAAATAACAAAGAGGAACCTGAAAATCCTCTAAACTAGAAACCTCTTAGTGAACTGATAGAAGCTCTTAAAGGATCATAAACCTGCAAACGATCCATAGAAACACTTCATTTACTATCAAACACGTCTCTTATATTGTGCAAACAGATTATTGTGCGGAGAGATTCACATCTAACATCCCCCACAGATCAATTAAAAACCTCTCAGTGGACACTGAGGACCTCAACCTCCAAAGAGCCTTAGAAACCACCAGGAGCTACGAAAAAAAGTCAAGTCTACATCGTTTACCATCAAACAGCTCTAAGAACTGAAAAAAGTTTTATATATGACTGAGTTTTACCAGTAATGGTGGGTAACTTATGTTTAAAACATCTAAAGATCCTCTAAAGATCTATTAGAAATAAAAAACCTCCTGACCATTATACCTTTAAAAGATCCTTAGAAACCAGTAGGACCTGCAACCTCCTCCTGTCAATGACTTTGACTAAAAGACGCCTTGAAAACTCACAGTAGACGTCTACAACCTCTTAAAGGACCGATAACATCTTGTTAATGACGACTAAAACCTCCTGAAACCGAACAAACTCTAGAAAAACCTCCAGACTTTCTCTGAACCACTAAAACCTCCAAAACATCCTGCAACGTATCTACAACCTCATCCTGTCACTGAATCCTCTAACAATGACCTAATGACCTTTACAACCTCTAAACCCGTCTAGAAACGAAAGTAGGATCTGTTTAAACAGCAGAAACCATCAGCAGGTTGTTATTTGAGTCTTACTTCTGCCACAATCGAGCTCATCCGAACCGTCGCCGCAGTCGTCTCTTCCGTCGCAGCGTTTCTTCTCAGAGATGCAATTGTTGTTTTTACATTGAAACTCTCCATTTGCACACGCGCCTTTAAAAAAAAAAAAAAAAAATAAATAAATTAAATAAAAGAATTATATGTGACTTTTCCAGTTGAAATGATGTAAACCGTGTTTATGCGTCAGCAGGTCGTACCACAGCCCTGCTCGTCGGTGCCGTCGCCGCAGTCGTCGATGCCGTCACATTGCCAGAACTTGGGTTTACACAACCCGTTCTTACAGCTGGTGTGCTCCGGCTTGCACTCTGGAAGGAAATGCAGCAAAGACAGGTGAATTATTACACATACAACTCATTTACTGTGTTGAAAATAAGCAATATAACCAGAGTTAAAAGTACTTACTGCAGTTGAACTCATCGCTCATGTCTCCACAGTCGTTCCAACCGTCACATCTGAGGTCCGTCTTGATGCAGCGCTGATTTTTACACTGGAACTGCTGCGGACAAGCTGCAAACGACACGATTAACGTGAGATTACGACGTCCTGGTGTTAAAAATAATCATCATTCAGGAGGAAAATGTGTCACTTACGATCTTTGATGTCGATGGCCTCGTAGACGGCTTCAAAACCTCGATCCACGTACGAAAAATCGGAGTAAAACACGATGTCCATTTTGTTGCCCGTGCTGGTTTCAGTGATCGTTCCATCAGGATGTTCGCCACACACTCTGAAAAAACAAACACACGAGCCGTGACATGTCTGTTTTCTTATGTAACCCTCGTGTAGCTTCTACAAATACAACTCGAGGCGGGACTCACTTCTTTCCGTTGAGGTCCACGTAGTCTTTACGACAGGTTTTGCTGTTTTCCTGCCCCGGCTCGGACAGGAGGAACTTCTTGAACGTCACCTTCACCGCCATCCCATCAGGAACCTTAATGATCGATAGAGATGAGTTAACATTAAATACCAAGCTGAGACGGACGTGAAACGTGCAGATTTAACGTCGACATCTCACCTGAATGGACCACTGACATGTGATCCGAGGTGGGTAATAATTCGGGAAGTTTGGAGAAGTGAAAGTGCCTTTTGATCCTGTCAGCTGTCCGCCACACGATGTACCTGTTAGATGACAGATGATTAGTATTTAGCTTCTAATAAAGCAGCTGACATTAACCAGATCAACCACTAAATGAAATCCTCTACCTTTACTTCCACGTCGGACTTGTGAGACTCGTGCTCTGAAACCAGGGTAGTTCTTCTTGTCGTTTGTGGCCATCGTCACCAACATGACGTTACCAGACGACTGAAACGTCAGAGGTTCGCTGGGTGAATAGTATCCACACATCCTGTTTTTGGAAGAAAAAAAATAAAACAGACGTGAGTTTCCTATGTGGTATGTCGCTTTTTAAAAGAAGATATAAAATCTTCTTCATGTTGAGACACTTTCTAACTACGTGTTATTTTTTGTGTCACATTTTTTTAGCTGATTAGTTCCCAGATTAAAACTAAACTACATGTTTATTTTCAGTGTGAAGATCCTCCAGCAGAGGGCCTTATAAATATATATATATATTTAAGAGTTGAAGCTGTAAACTCACTCTTCCATAACTCGACTCTCGATAGAAACCAGGGAGTCGTAGATTTTCACAAAATCGTTCTTGCAGTCTTCTTCCAGGTTCATGTTGTCGAAGTTCAGCCTGATGATGTGATCTGGGTCGGCTCTTAGCTGCCACTGGATGAAGGTGTTGGGGGGATACGGGCTGTTGGGGAAACCGGGCGACTGGATCTCTCCGATGTGGTTGGTCTTCGTGTGTTCATAATATCTGAGGAATCCTGGAGACGTAAAAAAAAGTTCACAAACAGCAGAGATCTTATCTGAAATAAAATACAAGTACTGTGATGTCACTGAGTTAATATTTGATATGCAAACACTGAACTAAATCTGCTTATTTTACATTAATGAAGCTGTTTTTGAGCACGTATAAAGAAACGTTACTTACTGCTGTATGATGTTGAAAACAGACGAGAATCGAGAGCTGTGAAATGAAACAAACACATGACATTAGGATGACGACGGTTGGTTAAAAACAAATACTAAGACGTTTGTCCGTCGTTTGTTTTGACTCTTTTTACCTGAAGACGTCACGTCCGTGAGGACCAGAGAGTTACTCGGTCTGTTCAAAGTCCGCTTCTCTTTCTCCACCAGACTGTCGATGGCCGACATGGCGTTGTCGACGGATCCCTCCTGACCGGACGGGACTTTAAACTCGGACAGGTAGTAGGCGATGACGCTGCCTTCGCTGAGAGCAACGTAACAAGGAGTAATTATGGCTAAAGCGTCTACAAACAGAAGGTAATTATAAAGAAGTAAATCATAAATGTGCGATTACTCACCTGAAAGCTTGAACCGTTGAGCCGACGTAGTATTTGGCGAGTTGTGGACTTTTGCTGTAGATTAATTTAAGCTGAAAGAAACGAGAGGAAACTTAAATCAACCAACTGATCACGTCAGTTTAACGTCTGAGGTCGTCGACGTCGTCATCTTCTCACCTGTGACGTCACCTGCTTCGCCAGCGCCATGAACTCGGTGCTGTTCGAGTTCTCGTACGCGTCTTCAAACGCCTGGTTTGTGATGCGCATGGAGCCGCTGTACATCTTCTTGACCCGCACATCTTTACGAACTGTAGACGACACACAATGATGAGTGACGTTTAAAGTCTGGTGCAGTTCAAATCTTTTAGGTTTTAATCATTTGCATGTGCAACAGGACGTGCAACTTCCTTCTTCCCTAAAAGCTAAACAATCCTGCACTTTATTTATTCATTTTTTCATAAATAACTCTGATTATTTGCAGTATAACAAAAACAAATCGTGTAAAAATTGCTGAGTTTCTTCTCTGAGCCACACCCCGTCCTTCAACCACGTTTGGTGCAAACTGGTTCTGTCATTTTTTATCAAAATGGTGTCGACAAAAAAATAAAAAAATAAAAAATGACCTTACAGGAGGAGGTAATAACTTCCCTCTTTCCAGCTGTAATAAATAACCTGAATAAAAAAAAAAAACAACAATAATTTGTGTCCGATCACTCACAGTGGAAATGCCAGACGAGGAGTCCGGTCATAAGAGCGACCACGGCAGCAAAGATCACTACACCGATCACTGCCCCGATTTTACCCGGACCCTTTTTCTTCTCGAGCTTTTTATTATCTGACGCCGGCAGGAACTGGACGTCAGTGTCCCAGTCTTTGTTCTGGAAACAAAACAAAACAAAACAATTTATATTAAATGGAATCAAAAGTGCAAATTTAAGGGATTAGGATTTGGAAGAAACATGTTCCACTTTGTGTCTATATTTGGGGAAACTATAGAAACTGTGGCTCTCAGCACCTGAGGAGATAATCATCCTGAGATAAGTGACAACAGCAGACAACAAGTAGATACTTGTGTATTTTAGGAATGTCGCAGACTGATTTAAGGTCCTCAAACGGAGAAACTTTGCAACATCTGGTTTGTTCTCAACTCTGACACATTTCAACAGAAACAATAAACAGATTTTAATTCAAAATATGATCATAAACAAAGAAGAAAAGACAGTTTCAGTGTGTTAAACTTCACGTATGACTCACTGTATTTGGCCTTAAGAGGAGGGGGGAGGGAGTGAAAAGGTTTCACTATGTAAAATCCTGTCAAACCTGCTGGGAGCAAACTACAACCAGAGTTAAAGTGGAGCACAACAACTTCCTGAGGACTCGCTGTACCATAGTATTAACATAAAGGCTTGTCCACAGCTGGACAGCGATAAAAAAGAAAAAAAATCCTATGACCTCATTTTGTTGCCTATTACAACAAGTTTCCTGTAAAAACAACTGCAATGCAGCTTTATGACACGACACCTATAAATGTTTTATAAAACCAAAGGAGCGGCTCAGTTTGAACCTGATGTTTGATCAACATGACGACGTTAAACTCAGGTTTTATTTTTAATTTTAAAAAGCCTTAAATCTTCTTACATTTATGAGTTAATTGGAGTTAAACATGTCAAACACACAAATCTAATAAAAGTATTTGTAGCTGTGAATCATTCATGAGCTGCAAATGAATCAAATAAATAAACAAAAAAACTCTTAATGAAGCTTGAAATCTGACATTAAATATTCATATAACGTTTGTCAGTGATTCCTCAGCATCCGTATGTTATTTTTAACATCAGATCACATTTGTTTTTATTCACTACAAAGTGATCATTTGCAGTGAACTTAACAGAGACGGTTACACAGACTGAAACATGTCACAACAGGGCGGAGGAACCTGGAGGAATTCAAGCTTCAGCCCAGGATCTTCACAGATGTTGACACCTACTGAGGTTATCTGAAGTTTTAATATGAAACCTCGTGTCCTCATGTTGTAGTTAAGACATGGATCATGTGACTATTGTCTATTGTTAATGTGCATCATTAACCTGTGATTAACAAGAACAGACTCTAATCTGCACAAAGTTTCACAGGTGTTGGATTACTCTTCTTCTTCTTGTTTGTCTGTTACATCAGTTACATCCTGTCTAAATACTTCATCTCTAAACATATGTGAAACCACAAGAAAAAAAACAAAACAAACAAATGAAGCTTATTTCATCCAGTTTGTCTCAAAACTATAAAACACAACCTTTTATTTATTTCTAACATATAAAATCTAAACATAAAAACAGAATTACTCCTTCAAAATAAGAGTTAAACACACACACAGGTGTTTTCTTACCGAGTTTGGGGTGTATCTCAGTCCACTGTCCATGTAATCCATCAGAGGTCACTACCTGGACTAAACCGCTTCAATGAATAAAAAATAATTTAATAAATTAAAAAAAAAAGCGACCTTAAAATCAACCTGCTCGTCTCTTTAGTGTTTCCTTTGACCTCTGTTAGTTTAAAAGTTGTTTTCCGGGTGAACCTGCAGGAGGAAGAGGAGGCCTGAGCCCTGGAGCCGAGACGAGTCTGGTAACAATGTATCAAAAAGAAGAAAAACAGGTTGTAATTAATTATAAATAAAAATAAAAAGTCCGTCAGAGGAAATAAAATAAGATTCCTCTCACTAGTGTCTGTCAGAGCAGATTATACTCGTCTGATCTTGTGACCACACCAGAGAGAAAATGAACGAAACAGCAGGTGAACACAAGTTTTTTCCTTTTTTTTTTTTTTCTTTTCTTTCCGGGAGCTTCAGGTTTCTATGGGCGTGTCGCTCCCTCACACCTGTGACCACAGGTAAAACAACACATGCGTTTTTAGTCTTTTAATAGAAAATAAGCCACGAAATTAACAATTTAACACCTCGATAAGGGTGAGAGGTTTGTAATTTGTTGAGGAGTTGTGAAGAAAAAAAAAGAAAAAAAGACGAAGGCTTTTATTTTGAAATTCGAACGCAGTTTTAAAATGTCACAATTTAACTGAAAACATTAAAAAATGTATCAACATTTATATTTATACGTTTAAAATGAAAAGTTTCATCAACGTATTTTTAGTATCAGTCGTGTTGTTTCCAGTTTTATGTTTCATGTTGAGTAATAAAACGTGATGAGTCATTTCAACATGACAGTTTCTGTTCACGAGGAAATTCCCCATCAATCCACAGGAATATGAATCAATATCTGATCAATATCTGTAATCTGGTTAATATGTAAACATGTAAACATGTAGACACCTTTAAAATGAAGCTGTGAAACTATTTCACCACTTGGTTTATTATTTTATTAATTCTATTAAATAATGATAATTAATAATAAACTATTATTTTTTATAATAATAATAATATATTTTTCTAAAAAGGTTTTATACTATTTATTTATTTTTTATATATTTTTTATTTTATTTTTAAAAGATATTTAAATAAATATTTTTGTTTATAAAATAATTCATTGCCATTTTAATTCATAGAGAAAAAAATTCATACTTGTAATAAAACTATAAAATAAATTTAATAGATAATTAATAGATAGATGTGCAACTACCTTAATAGTAAATAACTATAATTATTTATTTTTATATTATTATAATTTTTATATTTTAATAATAAATGACAAAGTTTGTCAGTTTTATTTATTCTGTATTAATTATTAAATTTTAATCAAATTAATTAATTAAATTTATTCAACTTTTTTATTTAATGTTATTCACACTTAAAATAATAGTAGTACTAAATAAATAATACTAGTTTTATTTATTTTATTTATTTCATCATTTTTTAAATTATTTGTTTTATTTACTGTTATCTAATTATAATTATTTCATTATTTTTTTATTATATTTAACATATTTATATTTATTATATTATTTTGTATTTTATTACCTTTTTATTTTATTTTTATTATTTAAACATTTTTTCAATTAAATCATTAATCAACATATTAATCCGTAAAGAAAATAGTTGCACATTTAAAATGTTTATTTTAAATGTGCAACTATTTAAGTTATTTAAAATACTTAAAATTATTGAAATAATTTTAAATTATTTAAATGTGAGAGCAACTAGTTCTTATTTCTTAATTATTAAATTATTTTATTTTAATTATTTTTAGTTTATTTTTTAATTAAATAATTAATTGACATATTAACTCATAAAGAAAATAGTTGCACATGTAAAATAATGTACATTTTATTTAAATGTGAGAGCAACTAGTTTTTTTTAAATTATTTAACTTATTTAATTATATTTTTTTTAAATAAAATAATTAATCAACATATTAATCCATCAAGAAAATAGTTGCACATGTAAAACAATGATTGATTAATCTATTTAAATGTTAATAAAACAACTTATTTGTCGGTTTATCTATAAAAAGACGACACATCCGTATGGAAGTTGTGAGTTTATTGATGTGTTTCCCCCCTGTAACCACGAATCTGTTTCCATTGGTGTCAATCATTGATTTTTTTTTTTTCCATTTATTTATTTATTTTTATTTCTTTTTTTAAAAATCACTAATATGCATATTATATTAGTTCCCAGTCCCCCCGTCCCACGATCAAGCAGGCAGTTACAAGACTGAAGCCGTTTGGGTGCATAGTGAGACAGTCACATACAGAGATACTGTCACAGGAAGAGAAGAAGAAGAAATAATAGAAAACCAAAGAAAACAAAACTTAAAAATATATATATATGTATATATATATATTTATATATCATATCATTTCATAGAAGAACAATGCACACCACAGGTAATCCTCCAGAAAAAAGCCATGATTGCAACATCAACTATACAGGCATACAAAGACGATACTAAGAGAGAGAAAAGAGGACTCTAGTGTCATTCTCTACCTGTAAATATACACAAGTTAGCTTTTTTATTTATATATTTATTCATCTTTAAACTCAGAAACCAGCTCTCCAGGCTTTGTCTTCTTTCTGTGTGTCTCTGTCTGCCTGCACAGCCCTCCAGCTCTCTCTCCACCCGGGAAAAAATAAAAAAAATAAAACAAAACAAAAATAAAAATGGCTTCAATACCGACGATAATGATCCGTTACAATCAATTCATTTGATATGTTCGTGTTTTGTTTTTGATTATTTGGAGCCTGTTCTACGCTTCATGACCAGCAAAGCTAACAACTGCTACATTTATTGTTTTATTTATCTAATAAACAACTCATCATCATCATCACCCCCCCTCCCCCTCCCTCCCACATCTGTATTAAAATCAAATCAATCAAAACCTGTCTGATACATAGTATGGAAATAAAAAAAAACCCCAATACATTCAACACATCAAAACGCGTCATTTTAATGGATTTCTACTGTTTCTGTTTCTCTATTAATAGAGGATGTGTGTGTTGTCACATTCATTCATTAAGGGTTCAGAGTAGTGTGTGTGTGTGTGTGTGTGTGTGTGTTTGAGCTGGAGACCTGTACACACTCTCACCTTTAACGACTGGTTTCTAACAGCGTGCCTGCAAACACAACCAATCATAAACTTTTCCCTGGGAGAAAAAAAAAAAAGGTGGAATAAAAACATCTACTCTTATAATAAACATATATATATATATTAAATATATATATGTTTATGTCGTATATGTATATTTTTTGTTTGTTATCATAACAAAGAACAGAAAGTAAATAATTCGTGATTCATTTCATTTTTTTTCCTCATTTGTTTTGTTTCACTATACATTTTTAATTGGTACAAATAACCTTCATATACAAGCATCTACCGAGAGGAGAGAAAGAACAAAATAAAACACCAATTTCTTTTTTTTTTTTTTTTTTTTTTTTTTGGAGAAAAAAAACCATCATAAAATTAGTAGTGATGATGGTGACTCAAAAAAAAAAAAATAAAATAAAATCATTATAATAATAATAATAATAATAAAAAATGTTTAGATTTTTGCTTGATTTGTTTTTCATTTTCAAAAAAAAACAGAAATAAAATAATAATAATAATAATAATAATAATGTCTGAAGAAATGTTATACATCTTGATCTGAGACAGCGGTGATGAATCACATTTTCTGAAATGCAAAAATGGCAGAAACATGATCAAAAAGAGCTCTATAGTACAATAGTAGCAGTAGTAGAAGTAGTAGCATTATTATTTATTTTTTTCTTGTTTTTTTTTTTTGAACAAACCAGTTAAATGGAGAGAGTTTGGATGATTTTTTTTTTCTCGCAAATAATCGTAACAATAGCGTCATGTGTTATTGGTCAGTAGTATGTTCCCCCTTTTTTAGGTTTGTCGTCCTCTGGTCAGCGACTCCTCTAGCGCCCCCTCCAGGCTCTGGTTAGATCTGCATCTGCTCCAGGTATTTGTAGGTGGGGTTCTCGTAGCCGTGGTTCTGCATCTTACTGAGGTGACGTTCCTCCGGTGTGAGCATGGGGTCGACCTGCACCAGGTAAAACACATCGATGAGGCTCAACATGGCTGATTCAGATCAGGTTATTGATTAGAATCTTTTTCCTTTGATCTCAGATGAATCAGACGACTCTTCTATGTTTGTTTTGTCTCGTTTGAAACATTGTTGCTGTTGTAAAGTGGTGAGTCTAGAGGTGTAGACCTGGTTTGAAGCTGTGTCACAACACTACAATGATGTTTAGTTACAATTAATTTAAAAACAATAACCTAATGTTTCCTTATGTAATATTCTATCAATTCTTTATTCTATAATCTAGTCAAAAACATTAGGTGTTGGAAGTGTTGAGGCATTAAAATGTAGTTTCAACACTTAAATATTTTACGACTTTCACTTGTATCAGAGTCACATGACAAGTCAAACATCCCCTCAAGAGATATTTTATGTTGGTTGAAGTAATATCCAGTTTGTCCGCCAAATAGTTAACAATGAAAGTAAATGGGGCAGTCAGCCAAACGTATCTAAATTGTCATTTTTTAACCACTAATAAAGCTCAAAATATCACTTCACTTCGATGAAAGGTGATGAAGGGTGTTTCAGATCAGCAGATTCATCATTTTTTTTTACTCTTCACAGACACATTGACCTGTTGTTCAGAAAAAATGTTGAATCTGCTGATGTGGAACAACCTTCATCACCAGTTGTTATAAAACCAGACGTTGGGTAAGTCTTGTAAAACAGTGTTTTTAATAAACTCTGGGTTCACTTACTAAGTTATCAGTACTTCAGTTTATGTGTAGGGACCCTATTCATGCTACTGCTGAAGTGAAGTGATATTTTGAGCTTTATTAGTGGTTAAAAATGATAATTTAGATACGTTTGGCTGACTGCCCCATTTATTTTCATTGTTAACTATTTGGCTGTGAAAACAAAAGACGGTCAAACTGGATATTACTTCAACCAACGTATATTATCTCTTGAGGGGGAGTTTGACTCATATTCATGGTGAAACAGACTCTGGTTCATGTGACTCTGGACCGTCACTTTAAATAATGACATTGGGGACTTCATCGTCCTCTGAAGACGACACATGTTGAGGGAGTCGTATGCAAACGCTGCAGGGAAACGATGATCTAATTCACCGAGTGTTTACTCCTGTTACATTTACATAACATGTGATAATTTAATGTAAATCTGACACTTGGATTGAGATGGATGGCAGCTCGTCTTGTTTGTTTGCATGTGTGTGTGTGTGTGTTTACCTCCACGATGCCGTGACTGATGGTGCCGTATTGCCTCTTCCTCAAAAGCACCAGACTGATCACAATCACAGTTGCTATGGCCACAGCAATCACCAGCAGACCAATCAGAGCGCTGCTACCGAAGCTGAAATCCTCTCCCAGGGGGCGGTAGGTTTCCTGACAGGTTGAAGAAAAAAAGACAGAAAGTAGGTGAAAAAACAGAAATGACAAAAATCATCATCATCACTAATAATCTGTCACTTAATGACTATTTAATGCTACTTAAACATCATATATGAACCATTTTTTAAAGGGAAATTTCTTCTGTTTCTGAGTAAAATGTTATGATGAAAACAGAATAATTTCCCTTTAAAACATAAACAACTTTGAAAAAACTGTAACTAGTTTCTTCTGTTCTGCAGATTTTTTTTACAGATAATGAGTGAAATGTGTCAGACTGTCACATCTTCAATACACACACACACACACACACACACACACACACACATATTTATAATACAACATAATCTGGCACATATGACACAAACTAATCATATGTAACCAACCATCAGGGGATTATTTATTTCATTTTTTTGTGTTTTTGCTCGTTTTTTTTTTCTCACACATAAACTGAGTTTGTGTTCAGTTTGTGTGGTTTCACATTCAAAAAAATATGAGTTGTTTTTTTTTTCCAATGTGTACATTCAGATACATTCACATAACAAACATGCGCCCATGCAGATATAACCAAAACATATTAGCCTGAAAGAATAAAATAAAATAAAAGATAAAAAAAAACGAGAGGGGGTTTAGAGGATTTTAGGGCTTTTTTATTTTATTTTATTTTATTATTTTATTTTCCAAGTTATCAGCTGCAGAACTGATTGTTTGCTCACTCCCACACCTCCCTCCTGCCTTTAATCATCTTCATCTTCTCCCACACTACTACTGATAGCTACAATTACCCAGAATGCCCTGTGGAGGTCGCCGCCTCCACCACCGCTGCTGCTGTCGCCGCTATACTCACCAGCTCATCATCATGCATAAAGCTGACTCTCTCTGCACTGAAAACCACTTCTTTAACATCCAGAGACTCATCAATCACCTGTCAACACAGACAGGGGAGCCCAGGTTACACTCACCACAATGTGTGTGTGTGTGTGTGTGTGTGAGAGATGTAGAAAGAGAGAGAGACAGAGACAGACAGAGAGGGAGTGTGGGTGTGCAGTGAAGTACTGAGCTGTAAGGATTATCTGTGTTTGGGTGATGATACTTTTGCAGCTGTCTTGTACAAACTGAAAGGAGAGAGGAAGGTTTGGGTGCAAGAATCAACATTATCATGTCGTTTCTAAACAGACTCATTACTGAGACAGAGACAGAGAGAGACGGAGCTCTAATCTACTGCAGAAGAAGAAGAAGAAGAAGAAGAAGAAGAAGAAGAAGAAGAAGAGCTGTGAGTGGAGGTGGAGAGTGTGTGTGTTAAGGAGACAGAGCAGCCCAGAGAAGAAAAAATAATAATAATAATAATAATAACAAATGATTAAAGCGTCGTCATAATTAACCTCAGATTGCTCCGTCTTTAAAAAAACAAACAAAAATAAAACAAACAAAAAACAGAACATGCATTAACTGCATAACTCATATTCACATTGTCAACGTTTATACACACACACACACACATATATAGATACACATATGGTGCATAGCATTGCAGCAGAACGTTGTTACGATTAACATGCGAAACACACAACAGCCACATTCAGCAGCCAGACAGTTGTTTGAAAATCTGTTTAAAAAAAAAAAAAAGAAGAGAAAAAGAAAAAGCGACGAGTGGTGAATCTGGCAACGGACGGAGAGTCAGAGCAGCATGCGATGATCGAACGAGCAAAAAGTGTAGAGTTGATCTGAATGAGACACGTAAAGAGCTCGGTGTGAGAGAGAAGCTGAATTTTAAAAGAGAGAAACGTGTGAAAGCTGCTGCTGCTCGTTAATTTCAATCAGCTGCATCAGGTTGAAGTAACGACCAGAGTTTCTCTTTTCTACCTACGACTGTTCAGACTCAGCAGCGCGTCTGAGGGTTGATGTAGCTCCATCTTAAAAGGTGGATGATGGAGAAACTTTACATACTTTAGTTAAGACTCAAGACACTGTCAGTGAAGATAAAGTGTCTTCTAGTCTAGTGTAACTTTGGGTCTAGTGTAAGATTTGATCGTTTCCTGCTTCAACAACGCTGCTCTCGCTTCATGTTCATGTTCACTTCGTCAAACCGCAGAGCGACAAAAAAACGACGGCGATTACGACGACAGAAGCTCTTACCACGTTGTTGCTGATCTTGGGTTTGCTGTTGATGACTCTCTCCTCGGCGCCGATCAGACCGTCTAAACCAGACATGGCAGAGCCTGCGGGAAGGAGAAGGAAGAGCAATAAGTAGCTGCGCTAACAAACAAGTAAGTAAACAAATAAACAAACAACACGAACACAAACAGGGATGGAGGTACTGATGGTTGCACAGACATCCAGCTCTGTCTCCTCAGTCTCCTCAGTGCTCTGGTGACAACAAAGCCCTTTCTTTCCTCTCAGCACAGAGCGAGCAGTGTGAAGCCAACATGACACTGACCTTACGTCTTCCACAAAGGCCCAGTCACCCTCTCGAACAGCTGAGATTTCTCTCGTAAACATCAGCGTACGTGTACTGACTCATTAAACGAAACAATTATGAGTCATGCTGACATTTTGTCTCGCTCACTTATCTCCATTTTCAACAACACGCTGCTGCTGCTGCTCCTCATCTACAAATCCTTCATACTCCCTGAGAGATTTTAAACAGATGATCCTTTTTATTCTCCTTCTTTTACCCTGTAGGTTTCAGCCTGAACAAACTAGGCCAGAGAGTCAAATATGCATGTTAGACTGATGGTTTCGAAATAGGCATAGGATCTATTAATACACACACACACACACATCAGATACGCCATGAATAAATCATGAGCCGAGAGAAGAGGCAGCGAGGACAAGAGTCCTGAACAATGTACAGCAGCAGAGTCCAGCATCAGCTTATCGTCCGCTGCGCCAAACGCTTTCAGATTAGTACAATTGCCTTTGGATTAAAAGCTGAGGAACAATGATGTGTGTTTATAAGTGACGTTAGAGGCTCTGGCAGGTTATCATCAGATGGTACGACACGACACGACGGGACGAGACGTGACCTCGTCTGCATCGATTTGTTTGTCGGTCGTCGGACAAGGTCGACATTTTCCAGATTAAAATGATGCAGGTTTGAACTACTTCCTCCGTGATATTCGCAGGGTTAAGCTCAGATCAGACCGGACAAGACGACGTAACCACATCAAACCCCCGTCTCCGTCTCAGGTCCTCAGAGGACAAATTGAAGCGATTTAAAACCGAGCTGCGGGTCAGCGGCGGAAACAGGCAGAGCCACTAAATCACATCAGGAGGAGGGCGACTGGGTGTGGGAATAATTAAACAAGGTGCTTTATCAAATGTATTAAGGACGGGATGACAGCGAAGTCACGACTTAAAGAGCGTCGTGACTCTAAAAGAAGGGGAAGCTATCGCTATTTTTAATTTTTTGTTTTTACTACTCAGCATGAGGTGATAATCCTAATCCATGAGGAAAAAAAAAAAAAAAGAAACAAAAGTAAAAAAGATGGATAGGAGGATAGGATCCCAAACTACAACAACATGGAGGAAAAGGAAAAGGAAGAAGAGAAGATGAAGAGAGGACGAAGGGACGAAGGAGGAGGAGAAAAAACAAGATGCAACAGAGGCACCAACCTTTCTTGAAGGCACGTGGGGAGTCTGATAGATCGCCTTGGCATTAGAAATGAGCGAAAAGAAAAGAAAAAAATAAAAAGGAGAAGAAGAAGAAAAGAAAAGGGGAAGGAAAGAAGAGAAGAAAACTTAAGTGAGAAGAGAAAAAGGCAGGATTATCAAGCTGTGTTAATTGATTAGGAGGTTAAAAAAGAGTCTGAAAATAAATTTTGAGAGATAACCAAAACTTAAAAAAAAAAAAAAAAAAAAAAGAGAAAGAGAAAAAGTTGGCTAGCTCTATCTAATCCCTCTGGGGTGTTGGCATGTATATTAAATGTTCCTCTGGAGATTTATTTATAATTTTCTTTCCATTTTTTTTTTTTTGAAACTTTCCATCACATCATTTTAGTTTTGTAGTTTTTTTTTTTTTGATTTGGCACAAATGTGACAAAGAGGGAAAAAAAAAAAAAAAAAAACATAAATGCTCATTTTTTTTTTTTTCTTCCATAAGCTTCTGGCTCCAGCTCAATAACAAAGCCTGAGGCTTTAGTGCATTTATATGAACTGGTGCTGTGTTGAAGGCTAGGCCACAGGGAACTGTGCAGACACTGATAAGACATTGTAAACCTATCCAGTTCGTCTCAGTTGCAACATTTTCTGTTTCCAAACGTCCTTCAGAAGGACTTATGTCTTATCTCAACGCAGCCACAGTGTTGGTGTTGGTGCTCACGTCTCCGCTCACCCTCTGGCTCCGAACGCGACCCCAGGGACGTGACCTGGAACGGGCGGTAGGGTTTGCCCTCGGACACGGGGACTTCAACGCTCTCCTCCGACGACACGGTGACGTCCGGCTGCGACTCGGAGATGGACGACAGGAACTGGTCCATGTCTGCTTTCTGCTCCTGGAGCAACTCGTCTGTTAAGGAAAAAAAAAAAAAAGGAGGTAAAATGAAAAGTCTGACTACTTTTTTTTTTTCCCAACACTCACACACTCGACGCTCGTTCCCATTTCTGCTAACTACCAATTAGTATATTTCTGAGAGCTATTTTCCATGTAAATCTGCACATCTCCCAACAGGATGCCGCATGGTAAAAGCTGTGACCCAGTTCTGTCACTGCAGCCGCTCCACTTTATTTAATCTGTGCGGCAGCAGCAGCATCATCATGCTATTGCTCTTTTTAATGAAACAAAATAAAAAAGAAAACGTGTCGGGCATCGCCTGTCTTAAGTCGTGCCACTAGAGGATGAATTCATCCCACACACTCCTCCTGTGTTTGTGTTTCTGTGTTTTTTTTTTTTTTTTTGTCAGTTTGCGGCAGAAACCACTGAGGACAAGAGGAAATGTGATGCACTGTCTCTATCTGTCTGGCAACATGTTTGAATTCCTTTGCCGTTTTCATTTTGCTCCGTTTTTTTTTTATTTTTCTTTTATCGCAGCTCGTCCTCCTCCTCCTCCTCCTCCACCAGTCGCCTCGAGCGGCTCCTCGCTCAACAACTCGACTCACCAATTTCATCCTGAATCTCCTCGGCCACATACGGGACTTTGTAGAGCAGAGACAGACTCTGGTTCATCCTCTCTTCGATCACACGCAGGTGGGTCATCACCTGAAAATGGAAACAAAAACAGATGTTTTTTTTAATGAAGATATCGAAGTCAAACTGCTTCAAAACATCCTCTACGATTCATACAAGAAGATATGAAAAGTTTAGGACTTTATCTGGTTGTTTTTGACACTTTTGATCAGAGTTTTAGTTTAATTTCATCACCTGAAGATGAAAAAACAAAGTAAAACTGGTTCCCTTCACCCTGAATGTCTCTAACAACTATTTAAGACTGTAGCTTGTAATTATTGTCATTTTTGATCAGTTTTATTGGTCTAATTGTATCTTTAAAACACATCTAGTTTTATTATGATATCTGATAATAATGCAGGTAGATATGAAAAGTTTAGGACTTTATCTGGTTGTTTTTGAATTGTATCTTTTAGTTTAATTTCACATCTAAAACTGTTTTCATTATAATATTTAAGACTCATTTTTGATCAGTTTTATTGGTCTAATTGTATCTTTAAAACACATCTAGTTTTATTATGATATCTGATAATAATGCAGGTAGATATGAAACGTTTAGGACTTTATCTGGTTGTTATTGACACTTTTGATCAGGTTTTTAGTTTAATTTTAATTGATAAAATGTATTACAACTGAATGGAATTAGTTTTATTATAATATCTGATTAAAACACAGGTGGGTCATCACCTGAAGTTGGGGAAAAAAAGACATTTTTTTAAATAAAATCAAAGTAAAACTGGTTCCCTTCACCTTGAATGTCTTGAATTGAAATATTGTCATTTTTGATCAGTTTTATTGGTCTAATTTCATCTATAAATCAACAAAAAATGACTTATATCTCAGTGGAATTAGTTTTATTATATCTGATAATAATAATGCAGGAAGGTCATCGCTTGAAGTTGGAAAGAAAACGATAAAGTGACATTTTTTTATGATCATATCAAAGTAAAACTGGTTTCTCTGCATCCTGAATGTCACAATCAACAACACTTATAGTCTTATAGCTCAATATGATTAGTTTAAATTCTAATATCTGCAGAAAATCCATTAAATGAATATTAATTTAAAGACTAATCCAACAAATTATAGAGCGATTTGCTTTAATAAACTATAAAATGTGTTTTAAATCTCAATTAATGAAGCAGAAAATCTCCATGTAACCAGATATTTGTTGTGTTTATTTAGCGAACGACAACTAACACGTGTTTTCGAGCACAAAGAGAAAGAAGTTGTTCTTAATGTTGATAAATTTAAACCCGAGCGTCTCTTGGTAGAGAGAAGAAACCGACGCTTAGACATAAAAACAAGTCGCTACGTGCAAAATATTCAAATCAGTGTCGAGACTGAACCGACTCGACAGGATCCACAACCCTGTGTGGTGTGATCAACATGGAAAAGACAGAAAAAAACTTTTCTGCTCCACATTTCTGCCGCCAAACACACAGTGACGGAGCTGACCAGCTCTTTGTGTTTATCTCCACACTATGATGATTGACTGGTTTTAATCTGGTGGCTGCAGTGCAGCGCCGCCAGCAACAGATGGCAACAATGCACCTTTTTCCATCCTTCAAAACATTCGCCGTCCAGCCGCTGTGGCTCCTTCCTGTGCAAGATTTAACAAACAAACCTCACGATTAAATAACATAAACAACGCGCAGTTTGGACGCATCCGGCCGCTTTAATGAGACGACGTGACGGGAAAACGTAGATATGTCTCTGCAGAAACGGCAGCAAACACAAATACAAGCTCTTGATTTATCAGCTGTGTGAGAATAACTATATAACACACACACACATTATGTCGAACACAGGAGCTTCCAGCCAAATCCCCTGTGCAGTGGCTCAGTCCAGCATTACACAAGACCTGTGCAATGTTAATCTTCGGCTGAGGCTTAAGTGAATGAAACGTTCGCCCTCCCCTCTGTTGGACGAGCCAGCCTGCTCCTCCTGGGCTTCAACACACACACACACTCCTTTCTACCTCCCACACATTTAGAAACGGGACAGAGAGGCTGAGACATGATTATCTCTCTCCTGTCAGAGCAGGAATCGGTGTAGGGAGAGATCTCGGAGTAGCTCAGCGTGAGGTTTCAGATTTACCGACACAGACTCTGTGGCAGTTAACTCGACGAAATCTGAATAAATGTAAACACTTCAGCTGCTTCTAGTTTCTCAAACGCTGCGGATCAAGTCACAATCATCAAGAGATAATAAATTAAATCAAATGAATCAACTCTGACCTGTGATTTCATCTGAGCTGCTTTCTCCGGATCCACGGCCAGGACGTGTTGGTAGTGTCGGATGGTGTGTTGACGGTCCTTGTTCTCGGCGCGGACGTATCGCCGCAGGGCTTGAAGGATGCGATGAGGCTGCACGATACGAAAAAAAAAAAAAAAACAATGTAGAGATTTAGGTGCCAAAATCTACATCATGTCATTTATTTCTCTTCTAATTTAATAGTCAATCAAATGAATCTGAAAGTGGTTCATGCTCGTACATCATCCGCCTCGAGTTCATTTGATTTTTAAGATATTAAACTTCAAAAATGATCTTTTTCTTCTTCATCTCGAGGAAAGTGACACAAAATCTTCTGCAGCGTCACAACGGATGATGTGTTAGACATAAAACGAAGCAGAATGAGAGATGAAGAGTTTAATTTGTTCCTTTTTTTTTTTCTGGGATTTTTCTATACATGTGCATGTGACAGATGGATGGACGTGAGGAGAAAAAAGCTGCTCTCAGACGCCAGACGTGGTGTTTACCCTGGGGGGGTCGGCCTGCAGGGCGGCCAGGTAGTTCTCCAGGGCCAGACGGCGACGATCGTTCAGCATGGCCTCCACCCGGGCGAGGTGAGTCTCCACCAGCTGCTGCTTCTCGCTGGCTGCCTCCTCCTCCAGAGACTCCACCATGGCTTGGAAATGCTGTAAACAAACCCATCATAAAATACGGTTTAAATCCGGCTCCTTCCATCCGGTTTCTAAACTTACGTCACCTCTGAGGTTCGTCACACACTCATTTTTAGAAATCTCCTCATTCAGATTGTGTCCTAATTTGGCCTCAGAGAGATAAAGATAGAGCAGCAGGGGAGACGGGAGCTTTAATGGCACAGGGAGTGAGGGACTCACACAAACAAGAAGATAAAACTGGGACTCGCAGGGTTGGAGGAAACGATCCTGGATCAGTGTTTTACCTGAATCAGTGTCTGTCTCTCAGCTTTGGGCAAATTCTTGGCCTGACGATCGGCTTCTTCCCACTCCTTCCTCACCTGGAGTCGGAAACGAAACGTTAATCCTGAGGTTGAATCGCATCAAAAATGAGACAAATTCCTACTAAATCTCTTATTTCTTACATAAAAGCATGTTTTATTCAAATGTTAAAGGCAAACAATGACTCAAATCTAGTTGCGATCACAACTATCAACGCAACTTCTGCACAACTTTGCAATTTTTTGACGAAACATCAGTGAACTCACTTCTTCAAACGTCTCACATTTACCTTTTCAACATCACTGCTAAAGACCAAGAGAAAGAAACGTACGTAGAAAGTCGAGAAACACTCGGAGGATGCAACTTTATTGCAACAAAATTTCTGAAGGAAAAAGCTGCATCAAAATCAGTTAAATTCGGTGGAGGAGCTGATTAAAGTGCAGTAAACGTCTCGACTCACCCTCTCCATACGATTGCGGTGCCTGATCTCCAGCTGCTCCTTGGCCCTCTGGAAGCGACTGTGCTCTTTGTCGTCGGCCGGCGTCTCGAAGTAAATGTCCACGTCGTCGGTGGGTTGAGGAGTCGGAGGCACGGCTGCAAAAAAAAAAACAAAAAACAAATATAATCAGGAGACAGATGATGTTTAAGGGTCAAAACCACAGCGACATCCAGGTGGACGGACGTGACACGGACACGAGAGGGAAGCAGGAAGACAGTCGCACAAAAATTCTCACAGAAACGCTCCTTTCATCGGCGTCCCTCCACCGTCCGTATCTCTGATAAATTTAAGAGAATCTGACAAGTCTTTCCTTTTGAATTTCCTTTCATCTTCCCATCGGCTTTTTCTGCTTGACAGCTCGCGTCTCCGGCACTAATGGAAACATCTCTACGTCTGACGGTCGGGTCATCTGTGGCGAAGGGTGAGGTGGCTCTTTTCTGTCACGCCAAAAACTCACTCGACGCTCCGGGAAAAAATCAAAAAACAACAAAAACAAAAACAAAAACAACGACGAAGTCGACGCTTCAGGCTCGTTGACGCGCTGATTAACGGATGAGCTCATGTTTCTGACTCTAAATCTTCTTCAGCCTGTGAAATGATTTCATTTTGTTTTTGTTTGTTTGTTTTTAATCCAATTGGTCATGGACATGAACTGGGTTTGAACTCAATAAAACTGAATAAAGAATAAAAAAGATGTTTGTTGACAGATGCTGGTGGAGATCTCGTAAAACGTTGTGAGCGGACAGACAGATGGACACAGACAAGACGTAAACACAAACATAAACAAACATAAACACAAACACACTGGCGGGAAAAGAAACAGAAACAGAAAAACTCTGCAAAGTGTGTTTGAAAATAACGTGAATATTAATAAAAATTAAAGGAAACAGTGAAGTGAAGTGATAATTTTATTCTGACTTTTTTTTGACTGATTCTTTTTAATAAAAAGAAGCCAAATTTCTCAAATAATCAGAGAGAAACTGAAGGTAAATCTGATGAAAGAAGATGAAAAAAATGAGAAATTTATTCTAAATTATATTCGATATAAAACAGTGTTTCTGCCAGATGTTAAATCAGGATAAATCTGTAAATTATTATTAATTTTTTGGGGAAAACTTCTGCAGACATTTAAGTAAAAGCTTTTAATTCATTTTAATTAAAAATAATAATTTAAATGTAGATTGTGCTTCTATTCAACCAAATTAACAAAAAATTAAAAAAAAATATATTTATTAATTCCTATCAATATATTTATTATTTTTTAATCAGAAACAGGTTTTATTCAATTATTTAATATTTAATTTCAATAAATTAGACAAAATCTGCTTCCAGCTTCTGTTTTGTTTCAAGAAATTTATAAATATTTATTTAGTTTATTTAGATTTTAAAACTATAAATATAAATGAAGCAGCTGTGATGTGTTTGAGTGTAATAATAAAACACTAGAGGATGGTGTTGTGGTGCTGGAGGTGTAGAGATGTGATGAGTGGGAGATGAAAATGTCAGCGACAGACTAAACCTACATCATCCTGCAGCAGAGACACAAACACAGAGGAGGACGAGTGCGTTGTCAAACCGGCCTCTCGTCACATGTGACTTACTCAGACGTTTGCACACGGCCATGCAGTACTCCTCTGAGTCGAAATTGTTGCGGTTGCCGGCGCAGCCCCCGTACGTGAAGCGAACGCACTTCCCCTGACTGATGTCGAAGTGCCAGCGAGGGAAAGAGGCTCGGCAGGGGCCGGTCTCAGCCTCCAGGGTGCAAACCGCTGCCGAGGGACAGCGCGTTAGATCATCTGACCACTAGAGGCAGCTTTTTTAGCATCACCAAAACAAAAATTTAATTTAACAAACAAAACATGATGATGTCTTTGTTGCTCTGACAAAGCAGAACGGAAAAGTGTCGGCTGTGAGAGGAAGAAAGAGTTTAAATGCTGATGCATCCGCTTATCTAATTACAACCTGGCTGAGCTTCAAGCATAAGTGTCGATAGTTTAAAAGCTGAAAAGGTCTGATTATATTTAAGTGGTTGGCAAAGTGAGCGAGAGAGAGGAGTCGTTACAAACCTTTCACTTCCTGCAGAGTCTTGTCCTCGTCCTGACTCTCTGACATTTTTACATCTTCCTTCTTCTCGTCCTCGTCTTTGTCCATGTCCTCGTCTTCATAAACATAGTGGTACTCCTCCTCGTCTTCCTCCTCCTCCTCCTCCTCCACTTCGTCTTCCTCCTCGTCCACAGGTTCCTCCTTCTGCGTGGGCTGCTCGTCGGCCGGTGTCTCGCTGCAAAAGAAAAGATGCGGAGATGATTGAGTGAAGGAGTTGGACGCCAGGAAGAAGAAGGAGGAAGCGATTTATCAGACAAGTCAGAGCAGCTGCCGTAGGTCAATGTCACGACGCTTTAATTCATCCAGATGGTCGGTAATACCTGCCCTTCACAGGAGAGAGCGGATATTACCCTCAATATTTCACAGACGTGTCAGAAATCACCAACACAGACAGCTCACCCGTCCTCCACAGCTTCCTCCTCCTCCAGGTCGGCCTCGGTGATCTCCTCGTCCTCTATCTGCTCCTCTTCGTCGTCCTCCTGGGACGGCAGCGAGGGTGGAGCCGAGTCCCCGGAGCGGGAGGAGGGGCAGCAGACGTACTCGGTGCCGTGAAACTTGTCGATGCCACAGGGAAGCAGCATGCTGTAGCTGTGCAGCACCGTGGAGCTCTTAGTGCAGGCCTGACGGGGGACGGAAGAAGAGGAAGAGGAGGGAGACGGTTTAGTGATGAAGGTTTCAACAGCTCCTGTGTCAACTCCGACGCTGACGAGGTGAAATTCGTTTAACCTTTATTCATCAAGGCGGCATCGCGCCAGCTGGAGGAGAGCGGGAAATTAATTCAGTCACATGATGACGTCGACAGTCGGTTCTTCTATTATTACTTAAAATACGCACTAATAAATTTATACGTCTTTTTTTAAAATAAATAAAACAAATCTGATATGTTATAGTGACAGACGCTGAATCAGAATAAATTAATTTATTATTGGAAATTAGCTTGAAATCACTGCACAAAGTCTGCAGACTTTTAATAAAAAAATTAAAAATTTAATTTAAAAATAATGAGTAAAGCACAGATCATGCTTCTAATTAATCAACAGCAATTTCAGAAATTATTATTATTTTTATATTATATATAAATATTTTATTATTTTTTTATCAAACTTTTTATTTCTATTTAATATTTATAATATTTAATTGTATTTATTTAAATTAATTTAATGATATTGCTAATTTATTTATTTTATCTTATTAATATTAGAATTTATTATTATTATTATTTTTAATTGCACCAATCACAGCTGAGGTATAACTAGTTTTATAACCATTTTAATATTAATAATATTATTTTGATATTAATATTTTATTATTTCTTGTTATATAAAAATATTTTATTAGATTTAATTTAATTATATACTTTTTAAAATTTTATTTTATATTATTATTATTATTATTATTATTTATTTTTTTATTGCACCAATCAAAGCTGAGGTATCAGCTTCTGTGTTACCTGACTCGGTGTCGACCTACAGGAAACACACACACTCAGATCTCATAGCTAGACGTCCTGTCACACTCTGTAATGATTAATGTGTCACACTCCCAAAAAGTCATGTAGTCCTTTAACTGACGTGTAATTTTTCAACAACGTTGAGCTTTATATAGCAGGTAGGAGGCGCTGCGTACGGCCGGCGGTTTAACTGCGACTCCTCTAGAGCGGTCGAGGATTCGTTGCTCTGTTTACCAAGTGAGCAATATTGTTTCTGAATCATTTTTCTTCTAAGATTTATTGCTGCTTCGTCGTAACAGATTTATGTCTCTGGATGTGACTTTATCTTGAAGCTGGAGATTAATTTGTAACAAGCAAAAGTCAAGAAGTGACTTGTTTAGAAACTTCACACGGGACTTTTCTTTCTCTCTTCTTGCCTTTCTCTCTCTCACTGTGTTATCTCTGAGATTAAAACCTCCCACAGGTTCCTATGAAGTAATTCCTTCCTCACCTCTTTGGCCACACCGTGCCACTGCTGATGGCTGATGCACAAGTCCATTCGCTCCTTGTGGAAGAATTTGCACTTTTCCGGCACCAGAAGGACGTCACTCACGAACTCGCCCACTGAAAAACCAACAAAAACAAAAAGCGCAGAAGGGAAACACGTCTGTTAGTCACACAAACTGGTCACAGATCTGTAAAATCACCTACTGGGAGCAGATGATTGATATATATATATATATATATATATATATAGTTCAGACTCTTTGCTGCGAGGCGATGATATCATTTGCTTGATGAATTCAACTCAGAGATGTTTTATTCATAAAAGGTTCGGACAGAAATAAAAGTTGTCTTGTGAATAGTTTCAGGTTGGAGTGTGTGTGTGTGTGTGTGTGTGTAGTAAAGCATATGGTGCAGGGGTCATGAGAGAGATTAAAAAGGACAGCGACTGCTGATGGTTTGGCAGCGTGACGAGGCGCCCAGGTAGAAACGAACGGTGCCATCAGAAACAGATGGAAAGAGGGAGGAAGAGGAGGGTGAATAGGAGGTTTAAGGCTGAGATCAGAGCGGCTAAACACACACACACACACATACAAAAATGAGGGTCTGGAGGCTTCAACGATAAGGACTGGGAGTCGTCCCATAACTGCTCATTTAGTGGTTTGCCGTTGACCTGAGCCTGAGGCTGAGCTGCCGGAGACGCTGCGTGAGAGCCAGGCCTTCGCCGGCAGAGGGTGAAAAAAGCAGTGTTTTGGAAAATGAGAGGGTTGAAGAGGAAGAGGAGAGAGCTGGAAATAGAAAGAGGACTCGGCAGCTGCTTCACATCTCCGCCCAAGAGACGTAGCGACACCACCAACCCCCCCCCCCTCCTCCTCCTCCTCCTCTCTGGACTAACTCACTACATTTTACTTAAGATATTTTCTTTCTTTTAATTGTGAAGATGTGGACGCAGAACGAAACACTTTCACTTGTGATGTTTTGTTTTAATATGCTGATAACACGTCTGAGTTGGACTTTAACATAATTAAAATCTCCAACCAACAACCTTTAATAATGTTTTAAAGCTTCTTCTGCAGCTGTAGAGTTGAAAGTCCTCGATTTTTTTTTTTAATCCAACAAAACCGGATACGAACTGATTCATTCACAAGTTGGTTTGGCTGTGAGCTGGAGTACAGACGCCGTACGCAGTCACTGCAGTGGGTGATGGATGGTGATGTTTGGAGAGCAGCTGCACCTCGCAAGCAGCTCCTGCTTTTTTTTTTTTTTTCCCCCCAAGTGTATAGAGTATATATACTCCACCACTTCCTCTTTTATTCATCTGCTTCACCAACATGTAAAAAAACATCATGTTTATTGATCTTTATGAGTCAGAGTCCAATAAGATTATTATCAGCTTTATAAAACATTAGATTCACAAGATTCAAGCACCTTTTGTTGACGTTTTGCATCAAAGATCATCTCTTTAACGTGAAAGGATCAAAATGTTTTTTTGTAACAGGTGCAGCGGCGGCGACGCTGTGAAACAAACCCAAAGTTTGTGTCCGTTATCAACTCGCTCACAATCACCAGGCTCCTGATGATATCAGGAAGTCGTTGACGTGGCGCCCTGCTCTTTTTGTTAAACCAACAAGCTTAGTCAACACGTGTGTCAACGTCTAGAAATGTCAACTCGTTTGGTTCGAGTCAAAGTCGTCGTCTCAAAAAACAGCTCAAAGGTCGAGATCAGATCATTTATAACCTACAAGACACGAACATCGTCTCTTAAATAATCCTCCGCTGTTTGACAAAGACGTCACGCTGCCGGGGATTAAAGTGTAAAAGTGCCAACGAACAAAAACCACATTCATTGTTTAAAAGACGGGAAACATGGAGGGATTGTGGCTCCGCGTCTGAACCTTATGCATGAAGAACATTCACCGTTTTCACAATAAGCTCCTTCTTTTAGCGTTTTGCATTATTCATATAAACCTATTAACCTGACATGGTCGCTTCAGTTCTGGCCTTCTTCCTCTTCAAGCTGTAGCCCACCTTTTTTTTTTTTTTTTGGTTCTGTTATAATTAATGTTCACTCTTCGTGAAAAAAAAAAATCACATGACAGTTGCGGTTTGAGGAACCGTGGGCTGGCGAGGTGAAGCGAGGCACGCCGTGGCTCGTAACATACGATCAGAGGCCTCCAATTAAACCTCTAACATGCTCCATTACATAATTAAGCTGAAACCTACTCAATAGCCTCCTTGTTGCCAACACCTTATGTTTATCTCTCCATCTCCATCTGTCTCCGCTCCCTCTCTGTTCAGGCGACTCGTTTGCAACCAAGCGAAGCGGCGGACGAGGGTCACGAGGTCGTCGACCTCTAACGACGAGGCTTAAAAAAAAAAGTATTTAATGAGCAAAGACAGTTGTTGTTGCAGATTTTTGAGTCCCGACCGACCCACAAGTTGTGGTGTTTGCTGTCGCCCCAACGAACCTCCTCTCTCTCTTTCGCCTTTGCCAAAAAATGCCTTTGAATAGTCGCCCATTTCACAGTCCAGTGCAACCGCTAATGGCTTTTTCATCTCAGAAAGCAGCACGACTCAATCAGCGAGAAGCTTTTGGACAGAGGAAGGGTGCTGGGAAATGTTTGCAGCACAGAGGACGATGATTTTTTTTTTTCCCCCGTCCTGTCATTACAGTAGCTCGGACAAGTGCAAAAAGAGAAAGACAGAGAGAGAGAGAGGGAGAGAAACCTTGTTTTTTTTGTGTTACTGCAGAACTCAGAGGCAGCAGGAGTTGGTTTGGTGCGACATGGACGTCAGGAAGGACAGAAGAAAGTCTGAGGCTCTAGCTGACATTTAATAAAGGAGAATATGACCATGTTGCCACCGCTGATTACAGTGATGCTGCAGGAGATGAAGGAAGGACAGAAGAGGAGAGAGGTGTGTCTGTGGCGAGTGGGAAAATGGAGGAACGGGGAGTAATAAAAGCAGGGGCCTCCTCGACAGACCTCCCCCTCGCTGACCCTGTGTGTCTGTGTGAGTTTATGGCCACTGTCTGAGGGGGAAAATAAGATTGTGTTTTATTGCTCAACAAGCCTCCCCAGCAATAATAGCCTCCTCCTCCTCCTCCTCCTCCTCGTTGCCTTTAGCAATCCGTTTCTGAGAGACATTAGCTCCCACCCTGCCTGCATCTGCTCAATCTGCAGCTCAAGGCCAAGATTAGTCGACTGAATCAGACTCCAATATCACTTCACGTCACCTCCGCCTGTGGCTGCGATGCCTCATAATCACTTTTCTTTCTCAGTGTTGAAAGAAGAACTGATACGGGACAATGAGAGGACACCTGATATGAAAGGGACCATTTCCAGTCCTCTTAAGTTTTTTTTTTAAGTTGCACACGCTTACCTAAGCATTTGTAAGGCACCACGATATGGGCGTGGCCTTTGCACACCTTCTTCTCCTTCTTGCACCAGTTCTCGATACGAATCGGCTGATTGGCTTCCACCACGTTTGTGATTTGGAGCTCGGGATACATCTGTAGGGTGAGGGGAGGAAAAGTGTGTATTAAATAAAGAAATATTCGTGTGTGTGTGTGTGCTGCAGGAGGAAAGAAGGTGCGATAAGTGGAGCTTTCAATGGGATCCTTTAATCCGTGCTTTATACTCTGGAGATGCCATCTGCTGAGCCGTGAAAGAGCACGCAATTTACACTTTCTCCAAAATGCCATTAAAATGTCATCAATAAATGCAACCGAGGCTTGAGGAGTAAAAGCTGCGTGAGAATCTACGGCCGCATAATAAAAGCGTGACAGTAATACCAGCGGCTCCCTCTGGGTTTGGAGATACAGTAGAATGAGAATGAGTACATAAAGAAACAAAAAGGAGAAGACATCCATGTTGTAAGACGACAACAACCAGCGACAGCTCAATAAAGTGGCACTCAGAGGGACTGCTAATTGAAATGCCTCCCACTACAGTAAAAATAATGTCTGTCTTTCAGGCAACAGCTCAATAGTCTCGCTAATGATAAATCACAGGGAAATTAAAAGTGACATTTTCCATCTCAGTAGCCAATTTGCCCTCGGCAACAACAACGAGACTTGTTCAGTCCACTTTTCTGTCTTTACATTGTTTCTTCAACTCTAAAGCTACTGAAAATTATGAATTAAAACAACAAATAACGTTGCAGTTTAATTGAATGATGAAGCTAACAAGCAGCTGATTATCATAAATATTGCTACAACTAATTAAAAACACTGCACCGCGTTTGTATTTATCCTCCAGACATGAAGGTGATTAAGTCGAATCGATTTCCTCCTAAAATGTCAAATCGTTACTAAATTACTTTTATAACATTTCCACTGCAAAGTTTAGCTTTGAATCAGGAGTAAAATAACACGAGGATGATGATTCAGAGTTTTAAAATATCTCCTCCACCCTCAGTCTGCTGCTGCTTGAGTTTCAACCTCTGTGACACTGATACGACTGTGATGAGGATGAGGAGATGCCCCTCGTCTGTGTCACGGTGACTCACCTCCTGGCAGTACTGCAACACGCCTTCTTTGGTTCCTACGCAGCTCTTGGTTCCCGACGGGTCCGGTTCCCAGCGTCCGGTCTGAATGTTGACGTGCATGTTGAGTTTACCGCAGAACATCGCCACCTGCGGTTCGGCTACGGCAAAACCCGTACCAGCGTTGGCCGCCAGCGCCTGAACACACACACACACACACACAGAGAGAGAGAGAGAGGAAACAAGGAAGGTTAATGCAGTCAATCATTGCATCGGCAATAAACAAGAAGATTTAAAACATTGTCAGCTTCACTCGCTTTTTTCCTCATAAAATCTGATGCTGCTATGAAATTCAAACACATAAAGCTAATTCTGCTCGTGCACTCGGTTTTGTAACTGTTACAAGACGGCTGTCGACGCTTTGGCTGCTGCTGCTGCAAGTCAGTGCTGCAGTGCACCTCGGGAATGTTTGGCCAGGTTGATGGTTAAAATGAGGAGAAGAAGAAGAAGAAGAAGAAGAAGAAGTCAGTCATGCTTCACAAACCAGGACAATCCTCCTCACATCTCCAGGGACTGAAATATTTCCACAAATGGGTGGATCAGTTCCTACTTCAAGGTAAACACAGATGCTTCCCTGATGATGCTGCTGCTGCAGCTTCACCTCACAACAACATCAACAACAACAATGTATATAATTTAATAAAATGACATGTTCTGGTTTGTGTTTTCACATCTTTGTTTACCTCCCGACTGTTTGAACAAGAGGAGGAGGAAACTCGTTATCTCTCCGTCTTTCCTCTCGTCGTCTTTCCTGTTATCATCGACTGTGCTCAGCGAACAGGAAGCAGGAACACCCACTCTGCCCATCCGTCACTCAAAATAACTAAACGCACAAAATGGACACCGACCGAGCGACCGACCGTCCGAAACTGAAGCTCGATAAATCACAGCGTCATCAAGCTGAATAAGCAGGTTTCAGCTCAAAAAAAAAAAAACGAAGCAAATATCTGACTTGTTTCATTGTTTATTTATTGTTTGTTGGGTGGAGGAAAACACGAGACGAAGGAGCAGAGTCGAGGACAAAACAGCTGAAGAGGAAGACTTGAGTAACAGTGTGTTAGACAAAGCTCGCTGTCTAATTCTGCACAGGCTCCCAGGCTGATAATAGACGCAGAACAGAGCAGAGCGAGGACAAAACAAGTGCTGTGTAATCAGCAGTTGGCTGTAGAGTGTGTGTGTGTGTGTGTGTGTGTAGACTCTGCGGCTCAACACACACTCACACACTCATACACAGTCTGCAACACAAGCACACGCGATTATTCAATCGTATAAAACGTCCAGACAAACGCCGGACTGTCTTGATTTAATCAAGCTTCAGATTTAACCTCGTTTCCCTTCGTTCCTCCATCATCATCTTCATCTTCGTCATCTTTGTCACGCTCACACTTCTCCTCTCGTTGCACCAACATGAGGAGGAAAAGAGGCAACAAACACTCTCTCTCTGACTCATCTAGAGCAACGAAATCTCAGCGTGTTTTTAAGTTTCAAGCCTTAAATCTGCAGTCACGTGTGTGTTCGTGGTAGCGTAACACATGAGACTCAACTATTTCAGGAGATGTATTCGGCTTCACTGCTGCAAATTTTTTTTTTTTTCTTTTTACATCATCCAATATCAACCTAATCCACAGAGGAAGAGAAATGATGTAGCCTGATTTTTACTGACGTAACCGAACTCTTGACACTTTCGATTTCGTCGTGTTTCCAACATGAAACACGTGAAAACTTCATGCCAAAAGTGACTTAAACGTAAAAAAAAAAAAAAGTTCAAACGTAGGTGAAGTGAATAAGGGAGCCCTCGAGGGTCACCTGGCCTGATTTAGAAAAAAGAAGAAAGAAAAAAAAAAAGCTGCTGATGATATCAATGACTGGCAGTTACGTGACTCATGTACCTTCTGGTGTTAATTCAACTCAGGAAGGGAAAAGGGTTTGGTCTGTTTGCCCCGAGATATGCAATCATATAGATGAGTTATCAACAAGGCGTTGACACGTTGTAAGAAAAGAAAAGGGGGTGGATGTAGAGGTAGAAAGTTGTATTTCTACAGACAATAATCCTTTTTATGATACGTATTAATCACTAACATCAAGCTCAATAAGATCTGGTGTCAAGTGGAAAAATATGCGGCCGCACCTTAAGAAACACGAGTCATCCAGCATCCGTCTGTCATTTCTGACTCAGTATGAGACGTTAATATCATGCGTAAGTGTGAAAACCTGCCGCTGCGTGGAGGATTAGTGAGTTAAACGAAGAAAACAAAAGGATGGAGAGAAAGAAAAAGAGGGAGGGGGAAAAAAACAAACAAACAAAAAAAAAACGCCTGCCACCACAGACGCTTGTCAAAAAACCGTGTGGGCTGAGACTCATTTAGCTCGTTTGCAAAAAAAAAAAAAAAAAAAAAAAGAAGAACGTGCAGTAGCAGTCTGCCTCCAGCACACACACACTTCAACGTTTCATTGGGCCAAGTTTCACATAAAACAAGCTAAGACACGACGGCGCTCGTC
This sequence comes from Polydactylus sextarius, assembly GCA_016801845.1. NCBI lineage: Eukaryota > Metazoa > Chordata > Actinopteri > Polynemidae > Polydactylus > Polydactylus sextarius. Next base: position 9,842,154 of record CM028926.1, on the reverse strand, counting down.
GTGAAATAACACACGCATGCACACACACAAACACTCCTCTTTTTTCTTTTTAGTCTGGTTCTTCAAACGGCTAAATTGACGTAGTAAAAGAAGCTTGATATCCAAATATACAATAATAAAGGAGATATTTTTCCTTAACGAGGTTTTAGAAAAACCCCCGTAGACGTGTACGGGTCAGTTATTACACAACCTCCCTCACAGCATCTGGACAGGGTCCAAAGAAGCTAATCTGATCTGTGTGTGTGTGTTTGTGTGTGTGTGTGTGTGGTCTCAGGTCAAACACTCGGAGCAGCAGTGTGTGTGTGTGTGTGAGCTCAGGACACACACCGAGAGGACAGTGGGAAAACGATTAAATAAAGGTTTTAATATCTAAAACACTTTTTTTCCAGCCTGGAGTGACGACTCCTCTGATAAATAAACACCAGGAGACGTGACTCTGAAATCGACCGTAAATATAAAAATAATTCAGACGCAGTAATGAACAGGTTTGGTGGGTGTTGCTGGAAAAGTCGCTCCGTGCTGCTGCAGCTTCACTGCAATCAGCTCCAGTGTCAACAGGTCTATAAAACCTTGTCGGCCTCACAGAGCGGTGGCAACCGGGGCTAAATTTGGCAGAGAGGTATGGTGAAGCCATCCTCAAAAAAAAAAAAAAAAAAAAAAAAAAAAAAAGTCTCACTCCCTTGATGCTTATAAAAGCACCAGCTCTCCACAACGAGGGACTCGTGAGTTCCCAGAATGCTTAGTGTCCATGTGACTGCGTGGAGAAATGCCTGGCATTGTTAATCCACCTAATCCTTCCCTGTGGCGACTTAATACTTTAACAAGACGAACAGCGGTGAGACACACACACACATGTAAGGGAATAAAACCTATATGTTCGACATGTACACGGACAATTATTGTTCTAATAAACAGCTCAGGAGACGAGCAGTTACACTATTTTTATTACTTTATTAGCTTTTATATAACAAGGCTTGTGTTTGGTTATTATGTCTTGAATTTCCCTGTAGGATCGTATCAGCAGGGGTTTAACTCATTGATTACCTGAGTGTGTGTGTGTGTGTGTGTGTCTGAATGTCTGTCTGAGGACTGATACTGTCACTAAGTTAACGTCACAAAACAACGATGAAAGAAAGAAATGAAAAGTCCCGAGTTTGAAGAAGACGTTTTTTTTTTTCGTGAATACTTTTGTCTAGAGATAGACCGATATATTGATCGATATCGGTTTGGTTTGGTACCAGACATGTCGTTTTCCATCACAGTTTAGTTGGTCCTCGACGTGAATGAGGCGACGTCGTGACACAAAAACATCAGTAAACATTAATGGAAGACAGGAGGAGATGCTGAACTTGTTGCTCTGACCAATCAGTGGCCGGCAGTCTGTTCACGTCACGCTTTAGTATCGACTCAGATCGATTGGACCAGGGACTAAAAAAGTAGCTTTTACCAGGAACTAGCACCAAGTGGAAAACACTAGAAACTGAGTCAAGTTAGTGAGCAAATAGAAATAGAGACGTTCAATTATCGGCAGCATATATCGGCCATCGGCCGACCCCGACGTCATAAGATCTGTCGACCTCTAAATACTTTTGTCACATTGTCAGCTGTTGTTATAACATTGTAAAGACGTGTGGCATCCGACAAGCTAATATTAGCTTTGTTTACTGTTTTGAACATTTAAGAGTTTAGAAAAGGAAGTGGTAGTTTCCTGTGCAGCCAAAAAAATAAAATAAAATCTAAAAAAAAAAACCAAACAAAAAAAATAAACGCTTTAATCTAAAAAGACCGGACGGTGGGAGGTGGAGAGAGAGCGAGAGTGACCCCCTGTTGACACCATCGCCGTCACCACGCAAACATCTCACCAGCAACAACAATAGCAGATGACAGAGGAGGAGGGAGGAGGAGGCTCAGTGACGGAGGGACAGTGACATCTTCCTGCTGACCAAACACCTCCTCCACCTCCCACCGCCGCCGAGAACAGGAAGGAGACAGTAAAAACAGAATAATAAAAAGGAGAGAGGGGGAGAAAAAAAAAGGGTGTCATGTTCTTTGACTGTGAATCAAAAGGGCAACCCCCTCCTCCACCTCCTCCTTCTTCTTCTCCTTCTTACTGGAGATGCAAATGAGCTCCTCTGTCTGAGTGAAATGGCCTTTTGTCTCCACCATTTCAAGTGTCTCGAGACTGTGCAGGAATTGCCCTATGAGTCACTGCTCCAAACCCACAGAGCGACACAAACGGGACAAACGCTCACACACAGTTTGAGGGAAACAACTCGTCCGCTCACTGTCCAGACTTTAACCTAATGTTTAGACATTTGACAGAAACCTTGAATCGACCGGGAAGTTAGTTTCTAATCTGACGAGACTTTGTTGAGTTGCCGCCAAATAATACGAGACACTGAAAACGCCATTAACATTATTTCCTTTCATGTCTCGAGACGAGGAAAATTATTCAGACGAGTAAAAAGGAGTTGACGGAGACGAGGAGTTCAAAGTGATGAAGTGATTTCTTTCTACACGTTCGACTCCCGGTGCCAGCGCTTAAAGACTTAACCTCTCTTTGGTGTCATGATGTCGTGATGCAAGTTGCAAAGAATCATGGGATTTGTTGTCTTGACAAAACAAGGTGAATAAAACCATTAGATGATGCTGTTTTGTCATCACCCTCAACCTGGAAGCGGCCGTAAAAACTAGTTTACTAACGTTAAACTCGGCTCGTTGAGGAGAATTTTATTGGAGCCAAATTGTCTTTTCTTCTCACACAGATTAAAAATCATTATATGTGGTTAAATATTAAATGTCAGATGCTTCTGGCACATTTTTAAGTTTAAAAAAAGTTATTTATTAAACCTCGCGTCCACCTTTGTCCTTCCTTACCCACATCCTGTTCTGTGGTAATTATTTACAGGTGTCAGTTTTGAATCCTAAAAACATCCCACCTTTTATATATTAACCTTGCTAATAGTTTCCAAGGAGAGACGTGATTGAGCTGCAACCCAATATCTTTCTCTCTCTTCACCGTGTTCAGCGATGGGAAGCGAACAGTAGCGAGACGTGTTCGTAATTAAACTCCCGGCTAGAAAAGATGTGCAGCGGCGCGGTGGTTTGCAGAGGTAACGGTTTGTGGTGATTGAGCGCCGCAGGTTTGTCTGAGTGTGTGTGTGTGTGTGTGTCAGGGGGAGATAACATGGCCTCTCTCCAGCTTACAGCAAAAAAAAAAAAATGGACGTGAATGACGACTTGTTCAAATGGCCCGTCACTATGGAAACACTCTACAAAAGCATCCCAGCTATTCACACGAAGGAACATTGAGGCTGCGGGAGAAAGAGAAAGAGAAAGAAAAAAAAAAAAGGGGGAGAAAGAGATAGAAAGAAGAAGAAGAAGAAGTGGAGCAGAGGAGAGAGGAGGTGATAGATCATCAGAAGCTCGAAGCGACAGGAAGGAGGAAAAAGAAAAGACTTAGAAGGAGAAATAATGGAGAAAGAGGGAACGAGGCCACGATAGCAAGAGACAGAAGAAGTGACGAGCGGCGCGGTAACAGCTGCTCTGCTCTGTTTGCTGCATTCATCAACACCACGTCCTTGTGGGCAAAATGAAAATGACCCCCGGCGTCAGAGGGTTTTTTAGTTTTTTTTTTATTTTCGCACGCAACCGAAGACCAAAGAGCGAGAATTTACAGTTACACAAAGACACAACGAAACAAAAACAAATAACGAACGATGAGGTGATGAACGGACGCTGCATCACCTGCTGCTGCTTCACCTGCTGCTGCTTCACTTCCTCTTTTTTTTTATTTTATTTTTAATTTATTTATTGACAAACAGTTCAGGGTCCAAGTTTGATCCAAAGTTTAAAGTTGAGTAGAAGACACAGACTGTAACATGTTGATCCACATCAAGTTGTGAGGAAGAGACAGTCGATAAGGAAGTAGAAGATAAACGATTCAATGCAAACGGTTCAATAATCAAACCCTCGATTTGATATATATCCAATATAAAATCTATAACGCTGCCAGACATCTGTCTTTAGTGCTGACGGGACTTTTAGCAGAACAGCTTTGTCACATTTTTTTTTTTTTTTTTATTGCAGCTCACAAATGATCAGAAATGATATGTCGAGTCCACTCTTCATCACTTTGAATAAAAATCTTGATTTATTCTTATTCTATCGTGTGTGTAAAATTATAACTCACCAAATAATAAAAATTAATACAAGTGCAGCCAACAGAGCAGCAGGCAGCACAAGGTCAAGAGCTTTAGAGTCTAATTCAAGCGTCTGATGTAAATGTTGGTGTCTGATTCATGTTCAAAGTCTTTCTTTGAAGTCTGAGAAAACATCTCCTGGACGTATTTACAATATATAGTCGTTTTCAGTCTTGCGTCTTGTCTCTCTCCATCAGACAGCGGGAGACGCTGTCAGCGTCGCAGTCAAACCTACATTTTCCGCCAAAGCCCCAATCATATCTTTTCTCCTCTCGCTTGCTGCAAATTGCTCTCGCCCTCTTTTTCTCTCTCTTACTTTGCTGTATAAGAATCACAAGACTATTGTCGGGGCACCGTCGCTCTCTCTCTCTCTCTCTCCACGACCGCCTGTAATCACTGCGACGCACTAATTATGCTCTGTGCTCATTTAAAGTGTCTGTGGACGACTAAATGCCTGCCGTGTAAATGTAAATGTAGAGAAGTGGTGAGAGATACGAAGCCAAGAAGACGAAAAAGTAGAAGAAGAAGCGAAAAACACTGTTAATTAGAGCAAAGTATTTTTTTTCCTCTCTTTCCTGTGGCACATTGCCTTTCCACTGGGGAGAAGGTGTGTCTGGTCTATTTATAACCGGCTCCAGTTGGTGGGCCAGTAGGATCTTGTCTTGCAGGGCCTGCCCAGTCCAATGTTGCACGCTCAGAGACACACAGAGAGCGAAAACATAAGGATTACTTTCCGTTTTTTTTAATTTGGTAAAGTGGTGTCGTGTAAATTAGAAGCATATTTGAAATGATGCAATAGTTTTAAAAAATAAATCTATTCTCTTTAATAATTCTTTCAGAAAAACGGTAATAACACGCTGATTTATTATCTGAACTTTTTAGGTTGTAAACCCCGTCAGTCAGACGTGACATCACAGGACGAAGGTCAAAGGTTTTGTTTTCTTCTTCTGACTCATCTCAGACGTTGCAGCCGTGCGACATCAGTCCGCCTGCTGCATCTTATGTTTCATGATTCTTTTATTCTTCCAGCCGTGAAGCTGCCAGGCAGAGCGGGGAACATGAAGAGCCATTTCTCCCCGCGGCCTCATCTTGACACAGATTTTTTTTTTAGAGCTGCATGTTGCATCGTTTCTCTACCTGGTTAGATTAACCGCACACGCAGTCGATTGGTTTCTGTCATTTCCAGGCACATCACGTTTCTCGTTAGTCCGATCACTGACAGGAGAAAGATGGCGGACTGTGCTGAATAATCTCAATAATCATCCGTGATGAAACACAGATCCGATTTTGTGCAGCGTCGACAACAATGCAGCCGTCAAAGACCACGAGTGTCTGTAGATTCACGACAAATGCGATGACGAGTGGTTGGATTTATTAGAGCTTTAATTGAATTCGAGGATCCGTGATCAATTTTCTCGTCTTTATGTAAAATACAACAGATAAAAACAGAGAGCGAGGTGTGTTTTTGTTTCACAGACGCGATGATACACACATTAAAGTCAGTCAACAGAGAAATAACTGATATGTGTGTGCGCTGCAGCGATAAAGAGATAATTACACCGACGGTTTCACCCGGAGCTCGTTGTTCAGTTGCTAGGCCACGCAGGTGTATGATTGAAGTATTTCTTAGAGGAAGAAGATAATTGCTTTTCATTTTGCATTAATGACCCACGACTGTAATGATTGAGGTCCATTTTCAGGTGGTTTTATTTAGCTGCTCAGCAGGTTTGAGCCTCGTTTTTTTTTTTTTGCAGATCTTGTCAGTACAATCATCCATTCTTCTTCTTCCTCCTCTTCCCTCCTGACCACTAAAAGCTCTCTGCATGAACAACGTCTTTGCTTTCATCTCTATATTCTGCTCTGAGCACTCATCTCTAGACAACTCATCTCTTCACCTCGTCCACCTGCTTCTCTCTCTCTTTGAGCCATGTGAGCCGCCTTTTTTTCTTCTTCTATCCAGGCTTATGACCCACGTGTCCTGGTAGAGCGGATTACATTCTTGACATCACTGCGCCAGATGTTTACGACTAAAATAAACACAACAGCTAGCATCGACGCTAAAGTCAAACAATGCACTTAGCCTAAACTTGACACCCTCCCTCTCCCTCTATTTCCCATTTCTGCTTGAGCAGTTTCTTGTGTTCAAACAGGAAAGATTTGCTTCTGCCTAATGATCTCCCTTGTTTCTTGTGTCGCTTGCATCTCTCCCTTCAATTAGACTCAGAGCTGCTGTCTTCATTACCTCGCTCACGGAGGCTACATTGACGAGCTTTCACTCCCTTTTACTTCCCTTTTTTCTCCCCTCCTGTATCCTCTCTCCAGCGAACCCGTATGGAGATCAAATAGCCGATAAGCCGCCCACTGTAACATACACATTAGCATGATTAAATTGGCCATTGCCTGTCCATTTATTAAAAGCCTTTCTGTGCAGGGTGGGAGGTCTATCAACCCTGGTGAAGTGGAGGGGGGTTATATGTGGTGTCAAAGCCTGACATCACCGACGTAGAGGAGTTAATGAGGGTTGCAGGGGGAATTTCTGACTCTCTGGGGCCGGTTGAGAAGCGACAGTCTCTGGCAGTAGCTACACAGGAGATTTAGAGCTTAGGTGATTGTTAGAAAAGGGGGCTCGGTTTGTTTTGAACTACGAGGCTGTGTTTTCCACTGGTCGCTTTATGTGGACGTTGACTCTTTCCCCCACTTTGTCCTGCACTCTCAGCAAGTTTAAAAGAGAGGATTAGACACAGGAGTGTACCCCTCTCTCTTTCTCTCTCGTCTGACGGAGACAGCACAACCACCTAATTTCTTGCTCTGAGAAGAGAAGAGGAGGATTTGGAAAGAAATGACCTGTGCTCACTTTACTTTCACCGACTGAAATCACAGCGCCGCATCCTTCCTGTCTCCCCCCCGCCGCCCTCCCAACCATCACTCCCAACTCTTCTTGCTTTGCTTTTTTTTTTTTTTTTTTTTCATTTTCCCACTGGATGGATGAGCACTCATCAGCATGCAGCACCACGCTACTGCTGCTGCTGCTGCTGCTCCTCAGGACCAGGCAGCCTTCGTTGAGACAGCAAGACTTGTCAATAAAAGAGCCACAGTAACAGGAGCACCTCCAGCTTTTACTCCATCACTGACATCTCTCTCTGCTGCTCGGACTCCCCCTCGGTTAATGAGCATTTGTAATTGTTGAGAAACTGAGGAAGATGAAAAGTGGCCACGAGGAGAAATTTTGTATAAAAACAACCAATTTGTCCTAAAAAAAAAAAAAAGAGAGGAAAGAAAAGAGCAATGCGACTAAATGAGTGTTACAGTGTTACAGTATGTGTGTGTGTGTGTGTGTGTGTGTGTGCAGCTCAGTGGGGGATGACATTGAGAGCAGGCGGGGAAACGCAGTTTCAAGGACAACATGGAAATATCACATCCAGGCGTGAGTTGTGAGTTGTGGCGAGGCCTCTGAGAGGAAGAGGAGAGGAGGAGGAGGAAGATCAAGGACGAGTTGTAACGTTTCCAAAATATCTGACGATGTGACAGCGGGTGACAGATTTACTGCGTGGGGAAACGCCGGAGGTCGTGAGGTAATCTGACAAAATAAATATAATGTACAAAAGACAAAACAGCTACATCCTTCACGTACGCTGCAGGTGATGTTAAAATAGATTTCCAGAACATATTGGATGTTTAAAAATTTAATATCAAAATCATTTTTCATTGCTTCAATCTTAGGGAAGAAAAGGAGGACGTATTAAAATTCACCTTCGCTCTGATTACGACTTTTACAAGCTGAGTTCGACTTGGACTCGTGGCTGCATCGCTGCGTGCGGCGCCGCTAACCAGTAACCACCTGGGATGATTTGAAATGAACATGTGTCCTGATTGCAGAGCTGCAGAGCTACGACCCACATGTCTGCGTTAGCTGCGACGCTCCAGGCGAAGCCATCTTTACCAAGGAGGAAGAGGAGGAGAAGGAGGAGGGGAGGAAATGATGGATGTAATGTAGATATGCTTATCTGTCATTAAGCTGCGGCTCTGCCCTCCCTCAGACGCTCAGCGGGGATGAGGGCAGGAGGATTTCAATCAGACCAGAGAAGAATATAAGTCTAGTGAGACGTGCTGAGGCCGATGACTAATCAGTCAAGTCTCCGTGGGGAGGACACACACTTCACAGCAGGAGTTTGTCTCTCTGGTTTGACCGATCATCTGACCTTGTTAAACTGGAGTCGGACCTTTCTGACGCTTTCCAAAAAAAAGAAAAGAAAAACCTAGACGTTGAGATGATCGGTGATGCTAAATAGGCTCCTGAAAGATAAGGATGTGGTGGAGGGGGTGGCGTCCGGCGGAGCAGGCTACAGCTGCTATAATTAGCACACAGAAGATCAAATGACTTTTAATGGGTTTGTCTGAAAACAGCAGACTATTTCAGATTTGCGCTCGGAGCCATTTTCATATCTCATCAAACTAATGGAAATCTCCAGAGCGCTTGATTGGTTTTTATCTCAGATCAAACCGAATGATAGAGGTACGAGGCTGCGGCGTTCAAGCAACAGCAGATTTACAACAAAAAAAACCACGAAGAAAGATGCGAAATGGACACGATGTCACATCACGACGACATGAGTTAATGCTTCAAATCGTAGATTGAGCGACAGAGAACGAGCTGATGCCGCTATAGGAGTCATTTCCCTTCAGACGTTAAAGGCGAGAATGGACTTATAACTACTCGTGACAGATAATGGAAATATCCTCTTGTCGCTAGCGAGAGCGTTAATGAGAGGGATGCTGCGAGGATAATTTCAGGGTCATAGCTCATAAACGCTGTCAGATGTAGATGGAGGCGGAGCGACAGGAGAGGACAAACGGTGCAGAATGTTAAACCGTCACAACCAAGCAATCAGTTGATTCATCGATTAGTGAAATGAAACGATGATTAAAACGACGTTTTACTGGATGCAGACGCTGCAGCTTCTCGTTGTTAAATGAAATATTGAAAATAACTTGTTTCTGCACATGTTTTCTGTGAAATTATACTTTATTTCCTGTTAGCATTCATGCTACATTAATTTCTCTCCTGCTCCATCATCTTATTTTAGACCGAAGCGAAATTACGTCCAACAAACGCCAACAGCCTCCAGATTCTCCTAAATTATACAAAACACAAACCTCTCTCTCCATCTCTTTTTATTGCCTCTGCAGACTTGAGCTCACCTCTCATCTTATCAAATTAATTACAGTGTGTGAAGGTAGAAATGGAAACTGTTCTCTGTTTATAGTTTATAGTTTACGTCTGCGGTGGATTGTAGCGTCTATATCAACTCTTTCCTCTCGTCATTGGGTGAAATATCTCTCTCCCTCCTCCCTTGTTGGTGTTGATGTCCCCGGTGGATCATCATCATCCTACACGCTGCTACTATTCGTCCTTGGCCACCTTCTCCTTGAGAAAGTGCTGTATCAGACAGGGCTGCTAACAGGGCCGTCACACCGCCTGAGTACCAGCCGCCGCTGCAGCAGCAGCAGAGGCCTCTTCTCTTCTCGTCTCGTCTCTCTGGGGGTATACAGTTACACTGCACTGCTTCTATCTTTTACCACTCTGACATTTTCATTTCCTACTTCATTCTCTTGAGGTATATGAGAAATAATAAAACAAAACAACAAAAAAACCAAACAAAAACAGGATGGAGTCCGTGGATGAAACCATTTCTACTGCAGGCACAGAGAGGTGGTGGTGGTGGAGGTGGTGGAGGGAGGAGATGTGATGTGGAGGAAACTCAGTAAAGCAGGAAGATGGACGGGGAGGGTGCTGTGTTTTCCCTGGCAGCGGATGAAGTATTTGAGCAGCGTTGCTCAGCAAAACAGAGCAGTACAGCATCGAGGCGTCCTGCCAGTCATCCTGCCTGCTTATCAAGGAGAGAAAGAGAGAGAAAGAGCACCTCCTTCTCCTCGTTCTCCTCCGGCAAAAAAAAAAAAAAAAAAAAAAATTTGCCAATGCAGATAAGCTGGAAGAGGAACCAGATCCTACAGGGTTTGTGTGTGTGTGTGTGTGTCTGTGACCTCGACGTCTGCACGACACAAACACATCAAACACAAAACGGTTTAACATCATAACATAAACTCAAAAGGCAGACAGACCTGCCCTCACACACTTATACACCCACAAAGCAGCAGGAGAAGATTGAAGTTTAGAAAAATCTGAAAAAAACTGAATCCTCTTGTTGCAACAACAACAAAAAAAAAAAAAAGCCCTTGAGTAATTTATGCTCTTATATTTTCTGGTGCAGCTGAGCGTGCAAACACCCGGCGCACACTTTAACTTGATTGTTAGCTGCATGCCTCCATTTTATTCCACTTTAGTCCTGGTCCTTTCGATGACTCGCTTCAGAATCAAACCCAAATAAGACAAAGACGGAGGAGAAACGTCTTCCTGATGAGGCCATAGGCAGAGAGACAAGTGCACTATAACTACACAGATAGCACAGCAGATATTTTATTCATGGAGAAGAAAGAGAAAGTAGCGAGAAGGAAGAGAGGGTGACAGGGTTTAACCCACCTACGTCGACTGCCTCCTTATTCTGCAAATACATTAAAAAATAAAGTATGAAATGGAAAAAAAAGCTTCTTTCAAAGGGATTACAGGGGATGTTTTTGTCTCCTGAACTCTCTCTCTTTGCTATCACAGGAAGAGAGCGGCTCACAGCACAATGCAGCGAGCCGTTTGCACTTCAGGCTATGCATTCCTGAGCACTGTGGCATATAAACTGACAAAAGGAATTCACTTGCAGCCGCGCTGAGTCGAGCTATTGTCAAAAACACACACACACACGACAAGGAAAAGACACGCAGACTCAGGTGTAGAGTCGTCAACATCGTGGTTGAGGATCGTCTGAGGTCGAGGTTTCATCATCACATCGATTCTTTAGACGATCCGATATCATAAAGTTAAAGTCTGTCACGATATGATTCAGATGCTTGAGATCGTATAAGAACATGTGATTTAACCGTTTTATTTCTGAGCTCTTCCAGTCGTCTAAATGATCCAGCTGTGACACTCTGAGCTCTTTTAAAGTTGTAGCTCAGGTTAAAATAACTGGTCAAAGCTGGTGAGCAGGTATCTGACACGTTAACACGTTGGTTAATGTCCTGCTGCTTCTTCTTTTTCTTCAGGTGCTTAGACAGGTTGGTCATCCTGCTTCGAACCCTTCGTCCTCCTCTGCCTGTTCACACGTTTCACGTCAGTAGCAGGTTTATCTGTCTCGATTCAATTCTAGATGAAGGATGAGGGGTCACAACCTCCAAACGGAGCTAACGAAGCTAACAAAGCTAAACCAGGACCAGTGTTTCAAACAACGGAGGTGTGATAATGAGGATCCATCGCCATCTTTGTTTGTTTTTTGTCTTTCGGTCGTCATGGAGACCTGTCTCCATCTAGCGACGACTTCTGATGACGTGTGACGGTGAAGTAGAGGAACGTTTTCACCTCAACACTTTGTTTCAAGGGATGAGGAGTAAAAAAGAGAAACGGGACTGACTCTAAATGTCCTCTCATCATCTTTTTCTTGGCTACTCGCCGTGACCTGCCTGGCGCTATGCTACTAGCATTAGCATTGATCGAGTGTTTAGGAAGGAAGCACGTTTTGGAGGTGGAGTTTGGACGGAAACAGTAACACAGATGTGTCACGGGAATTTCATGATCGTTGTATCAATTTAGACAGTGGATAGTTAGCATGCGCGCTGAGCCGGAGAGACAAAGCCTGGCATCTCCAGAACAAGTCTCGCCTGATGAGGCCTCACCATTTAAATCCGCTGGATGAGCCTGAAAGTGTGTCTGTCGATGGAATCGCTCCAGGAGACAAGAACAGGCTTGGAAGAAAGAAAAAAAAAAAGAAAAAACCACCAGAGGAAATGAAAATACAACGAGGAACAGAGGATAGACCTCAATATGAACGATACTGAACGCAGGTGATGTTTTTCCTCTGTAGGACGTGGAAATTATGTTTTTTTTTTGAGTGGGAGAGTAGAGGAGCGAGCGTGCGAACCGATCAGAGCAGACAGACGGGCACGGCTCTGGGATTAGTACCTTTCCCTTTGCAGCAGATCTATAAGCACCCAGTGTTTCTTGTCGCTAAGAGGATTCACAGTGGATACGGGGTTGTCCCAACAATTGAAAGCAAAAGGTTTTAAGGCGCTAATCTACAAAATTCAAGGGCGAGCGAGGCTGATTGTCAAGCCGACGAGGGCACATGCTGCCGCTGAAGACTTCGTCGTGACTGACACGGGCTCAACGTTGAGGTCAAAGGGTCAAATCTTTGCAGCTTAGAAGAAAGAAAGTAAACAAGCGACACGACACGTTTCGACTGAAGTCCACCACCCACGACAGACGTGTGGAGAGATGCTGCCGGTCGTTGTTTGTGCATCAGTTCATTCACTCTTTCGCAGTCAGTCGTTCATTATCAGCACACAACCGAAGCAAACACGCGTTTAATATCAGAGCGCAGACGTTTCTCCTCTTGAGTCGAGTCTCGTCCACACAAGCTCAATCTTGTCTTAAAATCCAGACCTTGACGTTTTTTAGACGCCGGTGTTGACGCTGTGAGCCAGCCAACATTGTTGTGTAACTGTGCTGTAATGACACTGTTTTTTTTTTTTGTGATGGTCTCCGCCTGCATAAATAGGCAAGAGAATAAAATGTACTGAATGCACCAAGTGTTCCAGATAGTCGGTATCCCATTAATCCAATGGGAGCTGTATCAGCGAATGCCTCAGTGTGATGCAATTCTCTGGGTAAACCTGCTTGTGTGCCCTATTTCTGAATTAGCTGCAGAAGATACAGCTGTTTACGCAGGAAGCGAGAGAACACCAAGATACGAAGATTAAATTATGAGCAAAAAAAAGATGCAATGCAGAGTGTAAAGATCTGGAAAACACCAAAGGGAAAGATGCTCAGATGAGAAAGACAAGGGGGACAAAAGGGGGGAGGGACACAGCTGAGGAAACAAAAAGCTGCACAATCTTGCACCGTCACAGGTATCTGACAAAACAAACCCGTTTACACAGCTGAAGTAGCTGATACTACGAGAAGAAATGGAGACAGGAGAGGCCTCGACAATCACAGGAAGAAGAAGAAGAAGAAGAAGAAACCTTCTCTGACCGGCGGTGAGAGCGTCTGAGCAGCTCATAAATTCAAGATCAAGGTCCAGAGGAGTGATCGGGTTCACAGAGTCCAGGTCTGGAGTCTTTTTGTGTTGGCGGTTCATCACGGATCAGACGTGACACGTGGATGTTTAACTTAATGAATCTGTAATCTTTAACTCAAGAGGTGAAACCTTCAGGGCGTTGGTTTGTTTTGCTTTTAGCGCAAATAAAAATGTCAAATCAAAACCAAGAATAAACAAATAAAATAAATAAATAAAACCTCGTCCTTCAGGAAATGCTACTGCATTGATTAAACCACAGGACTCTTTGCATGCACCTTCTAGTTAACGGGCGCAGCAGCTACAACACCGAACATTTCTCAATTTAATCCGGGTGACTGATCGAGAAAATTCATCGATTCCGCCCATTAATCATCTCGGGAAAGTCTGTGCAGTATCGATCAGCTCGTCCTCGCGGCGGTGGAGCTTTGACTGAGGAGGTAATCATTGCAGAGACGGAAGACAAGTGCAGCAGCATAGATTTAGTTTAGGGGACATAATAACAACACGTACAAACACATAATAAGACCAGCCAATACTGACACAAAATGGCTGAGGGTTTCTTTTTCTTTTTTTTTTTTTTGTTGTTGTCGTAAACGAGGGGGACAGAGATAATCAACAATAACAACAACAACCAGGAGATGTCTCGTTAAAATGTTTTGTCATGGCTGCTTCTAGCTGTGTGTGTGTGTGTGTGTGTGTGTGTGTGTGTGTGTTTAGCCTCAGAGGAGCTGGTGGAGGTGGAGGTGTTTGCACTGAAAATGGTTGCATTGTCATCCACACACACACGTCTGACACTGCAGACAATAAGTGGTGATCCAGCAAGAAAATAGGATATGAGGTATAAGAGGTGTGTGTGTGTGTGTGTGTGTGTGTGTGTGTGTGTGTGCGTTTAGAGAATAAAAACACAAAATAAGAGGAACAGAGAGAAAGAGACTTGTCATTGTGCTGCAGGTTTAAAAGGGAAATACACAATTTGAATAAACAGGCAAATGATTTCTTCTTAGTCTCGGTCACTTCCTGCATCAACACTGTTTATGATCTGGATCCAGATCCAGATCTAGATCCAGATCTATTGCAGAGGTCCTATCACCACCAACACCAACGGGCCTGACAAAGCACCAGTTGTCTTTCATTTGATCTCTGCAGCAAAAAGAAATAATCACGTCCCAGCAGCTTCACACCAACAAGCTGCAGCTTCATGTAAATCACAGTGAAGAGCAGAGACAAGTTGATGAATATTTAATTAAAATAATAATAAATAAAACCCACATTTAAAACCTTTAAACTTATAGAAAACAAACACATGATCCATAAACACATAAAGTGATCAGATGTGTTTTATAACCAGCAGCAACATTTACATTTAAAGGCCTAAATGTATCTTTTATTTTTTTAATGTATATAAATAAATAAATAAACGAAGAGTCTTACCTCGATGTAACCCGCCAGAGCCGGAACCACGATGCCCAGAATAAGAGCAGATATCGCCGGGACTGATCCCATCTTCCCCCCCGATCTGCGGTTGAAGCTACTGTAAATAACTTGTATCCTATGAAGCCTCTAAATGTGTGTGAGCTCACGTCCTGGAGAATAAAACCCAAGAAAATAAAAAAATAAAATAAAAAAATAAAAAATGTAAAAAAAAATTATAAAAGGAAAGGAAATAAACCGAGTCCCTGGAATAAAAAGTGAGAAATAAAAACGAGTCCTGCTCCGTTTGTTTTGTTACAACAGCTCGAAATGTTGGAGAGTCTGGACCGAGCGTCTCTGGAAATGTGGACTGAGTCTCTGAGTCTGTGGCGGCGGGTCCTGCTCCTCCTCCTCCTCCTCTTCATCCCTCCCACTCTGGCTTATCTGATCCGCACTGAGGAAGAGCTTCCTGCGCCACCAGGTGGTGATAAAATAAAATAAAATAAAATAAAATAAAATAAAATAAAATAAAATAAAATAAAATAAAATAAAATAAAATAAAATAAAATAAAATAAAATAAATACCCGGATAAAAATGAGAATAAAATAAAAGTAATAAATACAATAAATAAAAATAAAGAGAAATAGGACATAAATGAAATAAAATACAATAAATAAAAGCAATAAATGAAGAAAATAAAATAAAATAAAATATATAAAAATAATATAAAAGAAATAAAAATAAAATTAATAAAAATAAAAAAGATAATAAATAAATAAAATTAACTAAGTGCTGTCTTAATTATGCTTAAAAATAAAAATAAAAAGTCTTATAAATAAAACAAAATGTAAAAACAGCTTTATTTAGGAATAAATCATAACAACTATATTATAGAAAATAATAAAATAAAATGAATTGATAATTATGAAAATTAAAAATGAGCTATGTTTACTTAAAATAAAATAAAATAAATTGCCTTTAAAAAGTTATTATATTATATTTATTATGAAAATAAAACATAATTTTTTAAAAGTGCTCCACAATAAACAAAAATAACAGATAAAACAACATGTAAAACCAGAATAATTACATGAAAACTGAGAAATGAAGACGTCAGTCTGTACATCCACCTAAAAAAACCAAAATGACACAATAACATGTCCATGTCTCATGAGATGTGATGTACTTTTCCATCTTTACTCACTATGTTTCAGCAGGAAGTCGTGAATAGTTTGTTTGTTCATGAGTCATTAAAGTGTCTTTAGGGAGGAGAACACGGCCACTGAAAAAATAAATAAAAAAACCACATAAACACTTTAAAAAGGGAAACAAACAGATGATAAGTATCTAAAGTGTATTTCAACACAGTTTTACGTCATATTAATGTGGATTTAAACATTTAAATAACAGACATTTGCTTCTTTCAGATTTATTTAACTATATTTTGTGGATTAATCCTCTTTGTGCTCGATAATGTCTCATTTAATTTTCTTTATTCAATTCGTTGTATTGATATGTTTCTTCTACACACACAAACACAGTTGGCCTTTTGTTATTTGATTATATCATCGCCGACTCATTTGTTTCCCCACTAAGATTGTCAGTATTTCTCTCCGATGGCTCATTGAAAGAAAGTGTCATGTAAATTTCATCTTAGCTGCAGGCAGGACATTTCACAGAGTGAATTAATATTTCATCACCATCAAACCGGTCGACGTGTTGGAGCGAGATGAAATTTGCACATGTTGAGTCTAATCTCAGGACATGTCACGTTTGATCCCCAGATACCTGAGTAAAAAAAAAAAAACAAAACACTTTTAATCTCCCCAGGTAATGTCAGACCAGGGAGGATAGATATAGGATCAAATATAAAGAGCAATTGATATATTATTAAGGAATAATATGGAATAATATTATATTACCCAAAGCTTTATGTGAATAATTACAAAACTAAACAAAAAATTAGCTAAAATTCTGGTCTATTATCAATGTTTATTGACATAAATTAAATAACATTATATGTATTTATGTGCACATGACTAATATAGATACAAACATGATTATTTGCTTTTATTTTTATAATAATAAATCAGTATTTATTTTGTGTTTGATCACTGTATTTTGAAAATACAAACCGGAAGTGTTTGTATACAGTAACTTCCGCTTTACGACCGCTAGAGGGCGATGAAGTCAACCGTCAACGTTATTTTATTTAACTTTAAAAAAAGAGTAAAATTGTTTATTTATTTTTTTAATATATATTTTGTTTTCATCACGTGTCACATTATTTAAAAATACAATATTTGAAAAAACAATGAATATTTTTTTAAAAAAAAAGGTCTAAGCAAAAAGTTTAATTCTATTGGTCGATTTCCGGGTTTCTTTTTTCTGATTGGCTGAAATTGTAGCGGGTTCAACTAGTCGCTACGTTCAAACTGAAATTGGGAACCATTTTTGTGGTTATCGTGTTTTGTTAACTGTTAAAATATTTTGCTATAAAAAAATAATAGATCAAAGAAATAAATACACAAGTGGTTATGTTTAAAAATATGTCGTTTTTGTTGAAATAACCGCCAGTCAGAGGCCACGCTACTGCGTGTTGCTAGGCAGATTATGTTAATGTATGCAATGCAGCCATCTCTGCAGCTACCATTCTGAAGGTAAGAACAACTTGTACGTTTTCTACAAAATGTAAGAAAGTCAGGGATTTCTTCACGACCACTTCTGTATCTCAACTGTGCTGTGGTTTGTCTGTTAATATAAATTAAACGTGCGGGTTGTTTTGACGCATTATCGCCGGTATAAAATGTGATTTTTTTTCGTCGCGTCTCTTCGGACGTGGTTGTTGTTGTTAGTCCCACCCAAAATGGAGCCTGGTTCTTCCTTGTTCACCGTAGACTGGAAGGGCTGGGCTCAACTAGAAACTGGGGACGGGTGGGTCTAACCAAATAATTCAGGCCTTTATCGCTTCAAAACCAGTTTTGGTAAAAATCGTAAACTCCGATTCTCGTCCTGGGGCTCGATAAGTTATAACACTGTGTGTGGTTGTCGTTACATTAAGACTATATAGCCGTAGTGCTAATGTTGCGGTGCAGTAAATGCCCGTGTTTCTACGGCGCTGTTTTTTGTGGTATGGTCCGGTTGGGACTGAGAACCTGCGGGGTTAAAATAGGGGGGAATTGAATTTATTATTGATTATACCAAGTGTATTTTTGAATGAGTTCATCGAGTCGTGACTTTTCGCCGTGGTTTTGTGGCCGGTGCACGGTTGTATTTAGACACCGGTTCCTCAGCGGCCTCATGAACAAACGTTGACCGCGTTTTCCTTCGTACCCCCGCTGCGTTGAGTCCTGTGTGACCGCTCCGTGCTCGTACTGACATGCTGCTTTATTTTGGAGAGCAGAGTCTGCAGACCCTGGACCTGGGTCTGTAATGGCACATGAGGGGGTTTAATTAATCTAATTCATTAACACGACGCCTATAAATACCTTCTAATATGCATCATATTTGCAGCTAAACAACTTATCAATTAAAAAATTACAAATAAAATAAAATGCACATATTAAAATCTATGAAAATTACCTCAAAACACACCTAAAGCGTCCCTATTTTATTATTACTCCTCTTTTATTATAATGCATCATCATTATTATTATTAGCATGGTCACAATAACCAATATCCTCTGGTCTGTGTGTGTTACAGGCGTCCCAGGCCCCAAGGTTGAAGAGATAGGTGACATTGTTTACAACACCAACAATAACAACAACAACAACAGGCCTGGCATCAAGCTGTCATGGAGACAAAGCAGGAACCGTCTGCTGTGTGGAGTCAGGCGACCGGTGGCGATTCAGGCAACACTACACAGGTTTGTCCTCTTCTCTACGTCACCTCTGAACTGCTGGATGAGAAGAAACAGGCTCATTTCTGTCCTTTTACCCTCCACTTTTATAGATGTAATTGATAGGATAGAAGAACGTATTGATCTTTTGCATCACTGCAGCTAGGGAGACGTCTCATTGGGTTTCTGTGTCATTCTGCAGCATGATAATTAAACTAAACATACAACTAGTGCAAAAGCAAACTTACAAATAAGTCAAGAGATAGTTCTGTTTATTGCATATTGTCTGAAATTATTTCATAAATAAAAACTGTTCAAAATAGTGTTTTAAACATCTGTACAGTGCTCAGTATTTTATAGTTAATGGTGTTTTTATGGCTCAGTGAGTCGCAGTCACAGAGCGAAATAACGCTGCAGCTGGTTCGATGTTTTTTTTGTGACTGGTGCACATGTGTTTGCATGCAGGTGCATTTTGAAGGCAGCACAGTGGCCCAGATCGTGTACAGTGGAGATCAGTCAGACCGAGGGCAGCAGCAGGTGGTTTACACAGCGGACGGGAACTCATACGCCTCTGTAGAGTCTGCAGAACACACACTGGTCTATATACACCCTGCAGATGGTACACAGGTAAGAAAGAGGCTCTTTATTTGTAACAAAAACAAAACAACATGCACTAATGCATGAATTAATGTCAATATGTTAATGTGCACATTTTATTTCAGGCTGTTTTTTCTGATCAGCCTCAAGTGGCGTACATTCAGCAGGATGGAACAACTCAGCAGGTGCGTTTCTTAGTGTTGTTGCATCACCAGCTCTCTGTGTGTGACATGTTTTACTCAAACAGTAAAGTGACTGAATTCAACCTGCAGGTCACAGTTTTGCTGCCCAGTGGACAAAACATGAACGCTGCTAATCTGCACGTCCTCAGTAACGTTGCAGAGGCTCCACAGGCCATCCTGGAGCCGGTGTCCCAGGTCAGATCACGCTCGTTTTCATGATATCAGTGTTTATTGTTTCATCTGAGCGAGTATTGACTCTGTGACATGTATCGAACAAACACAGGAGCAGCTGTCGGTGTCCAACTCGCTCACCTCCATGGCCGACATCGCGGACCCTCCCTCCAGTCCCCTCGGAGCGACCGACTCCACAGACGACTCCGACGAAGAGGAGGATGACGACTCTGAGTTGGACGACTGGGAGCCTCATCAGACTCAGGCATTTGACCCTCACAGCCTGTGTGAGTGTAACATCCTGAAGTTGAAGCAAAAGACTCTTTATCACAGATGTTAAAACTCACTGATTTCTCCTGTGTTGCGTCTCAGGGTGTGAGGAGTGTAACTGCTCCAACCCTTCAGTCTGTCTCAAGCACGGACCTCTGCACCCCATCCCCAACCGACCCGTGATGTCCAAGGCCCGGGCCAGTCTGCCTCAGGTCCTCTACATCGACCGCTTCCTGGGCGGCGTTTTCTCCAAGAGACGCATCCCAAAGCGGACACAGTTTGGACCCGTAGAGGGACCTCTGGTTCCTCAGAGCGAACTATCGGAGCACTACATCCACCTGAAAGTAAATCAGCACTCTGCATGCTCCTTGTAGCTAAAAATCTGTGGTTGTTAAACTATAAGCAAACATCTGTAATCATAGTGTCCTAGCATTGGGAATAAAAAAATAAAAAAAGGACATATTTTTGTGAATAATAATGCTAATAGTAATGTTTTTTGCTTCAGATTTGTCTGTTGGACGCAGAGAAAGACGTAGAGAAGAACGACATGTGGGTGGACCTTTCTGATGAAGACGGCTGTAACTGGATGATGTTTGTTAGACCTGCTCAGAACCACCTGGAGCAGAACCTGGTGGCATATCAGTACGGCTCTGACATTTATTACACAACCATCAAAAACATTCAACCTAAAGAAGAACTGAAGGTGAGTCACGTATTTCCCTGTTTGACAGACAAGAAGTTCACTGAATTTGGAGCTGGTGGAGACGAACCAACGCTAAAAAGAGAGTAAATCAGTTTGTGTTTCCTTCTGCAGGTGTGGTACGCAGCTTCATATGCAGAGTTTGTAAATCAAAAGATTCACGATGTTACAGAAGAAGAGAGAAAAGGTGAGTGTTCACTCAGACATGTGCTTCATTATACAATATTTTAACAGTAGGAGATGTCAGCAGCAGTTTTTTTGTTCTTCACTCTGTGATGTTTCTTCAGTGCTGAGGGAACAAGAGAAGAACTGGCCTTGTTACGAGTGTAACCGTCGCTTTGTGAGCTCAGAGCAGCTGCAGCAGCATCTCAACATGCACGACGACAAGTTGAACTCCGTCACGAGGTGAAAAATCGTTATTTTTTTCATAACATGTTTTTGCTGAATCAGAGCTTGTGTGACGGTGTTTTTATCGTCTCAGATCCAGAGGTCGAGGTCGAGGAAGAGGCAGAAAGAGATTTGGCACCGGAAGAAGACCGGGACGACCGCCTAAATTTATACGCTTAGATCTACAATCAGACGGTAGTGGAGACAAGACAACGGTAGGGAAGATTCACCAAGAAGTTAATTAATTAATCATAACATAAAGAAAAAAAAAAGTAATTATTTGATGCAATTTTTAATCAGGACATGTTGGAGCTGATGGAGAAGCCGCTGGACGAAGGAGCTCCGAACGGGCTGAAGGTGGTGCAGATGGAGGCCGAGTCCGGGACTGAAAGTCAGTTGATATCTCCAACAGGAGAACCGGTCCCAGGGTCCGGTACTCCACCCGGCTCGGATCTGGCCATCCCGTTAAAGGAGGACCCATCGCAGAGCAGCCAATCAGACTCTCATCTCACTTCTCAGGAAATGCGCCGCGCCAAGAGGATACGGGTAAGACGGGAGACGACGCGTTCGATCAAACCTGTTTTAAATTAATAATGAGTCAGTTTCTTTTGCTTTACAACCTTATGTCTCTCTTCCTCATTTTGTGCTTCCCTTAAAGACGGATCAGCCGGTAGGTTGAACCTGATAATGACATGGTGATAATGTTCACATGACATTTCAGGTTATACCCACCCCTCCTGCACCCTCCATCGCATCCAACAAGCCTCCTCCCGTGTCTCAGCAGATCAGTGTCAGAAAACACAGTTGGAGTTTTCTGTTAGCGCTTCCTCTTCATCGTCTTTTTCCTTTTTCATTTTGCAGAACGCAGCACTGCAGCACCTTTTCATCAGGAAGAGTTTCCGTCCGTTTAAATGCACACACTGTGGCAAGGCCTTCCGGGACAAAGACAAACTGGATCAGCACCTGCGTGTCCACGGACGCGACGCCTACGCTTTCTCCTGCCACATCTGCAGCAAGAGCTTCATGAGCGACTCAGCTCTGGAGGATCACCTGCTGGTGCACACGGAGCACCGCACCTACTCATGTCTTTTATGCCCAGAAACGTTTGAAAAGCTGGACCTGCTCAAAGACCACGTCGGGGTGCACGCGGTGGACGGCTGCTTCACGTGTCCCTCCTGCAAGAAGACGTTCACCGACTTCATCCAGGTTTGTCACGTTTTATTTTAGCAAAACTAAAGTGACTGTTGCAGATTCTTACCATCAAATATCCTCCTTAGATGAAGAAGCATATACGCTGCTTCCATTCAGAGAAGATCTTCCAGTGTCCAGACTGTGAAAAAGCTTTCTGTCGACCTGACAAGCTGCGTTTGCACATGTTACGCCACTCGGACCGCAAGGATTTCCTGTGTTCGACATGTGGCAAACAGTTCAAGGTGAGACGAACGGGAGAGAAATGAGAGATTAAACTTTTCCGCGATGTTTCATTATGTGACGAAACCTTTTTTTTTTCCTTTGTCTTCAAGAGGAAAGATAAGCTACGGGAGCACATGCAACGCATGCACAATCCTGACAGAGAAGCCAAGAAGGCCGACCGAATGCACCGCTCCAAAACACTCAAACTGAAGGTGCCCACTACTGACTTTGAGAGCTTCGTGTTCAAATGCAGAGTGTGTATGATGGGATTCAGGCGTAGAGGAATGTTGGTGAGTCAAAACTTCATCTACAAACTCTTCTCTTCACATGTTCATATTCGCAACCTATACTTTCACTTTTTCAAGTTCTAAAAGGAGTTCGAAGTTGTTTTTTTATTATAATAAATAGCATATTTTTTTGTATATTTTTAGGCCCAATATTTGTCCCTCAGAGCTCATTAACTTCCAGTTTTATTTTCCTGGTCGCAGGTTAATCATCTGTCCAAGCGTCATCCTGAAATGCGAATCGATGACGTGCCAGAGCTGACGCTGCCAATCATCAAACCCAACAGAGATTATTTCTGCCAGTATTGTGACAAGGTTTGTGAGTTTCAGACAAGAAAACAACAGTGTCAGTGTGAAGTTTTCAGCCTCTAATGAGCTGATGTGTGTGTTCAGGTTTATAAAAGTGCCAGTAAGAGGAAAGCTCACATCCTGAAGAACCACCCGGGGGCAGAGTTGCCTCCCAGCATCCGCAAGTTACGACCGGCTGCTCCCGGTGAACCCGACCCCATGTTGAGCACACACACTCAGCTGACCGGCACCATCGCCACGGCGCCCGTCTGCTGCCCGCACTGCGCCAAACAGTACAGCAGCAAGGTCCGTCACAGATTTATCAGAGACGTTTATCTTCACGTAAAGATCAGACGTGTTTCCGGTCGCTCACAGCTATCATGTGTTTGTTTCTCAGACAAAAATGGTTCAACACATCAGGAAGAAACATCCAGAGTTCGCTCAGCTCGCCAACAGCATCCCTGCTCCTCTGACGACGGCGGTGATCAGCAGCACTCCTGCAGTCATCAGCGCCGACGGCACCACAGCCGAGGCCGTAGTGGTAAGAACACATAGAGTTACAGCGGAAATAAAACAAAAGAAAAAAGTTTTTACGACGATGACTGAGCGATCTGTTTCCTCCACAGACCACAGATCTGCTGACTCAGGCCATGACGGAGCTCTCTCAAACGTTGACCACAGATTATCGAACGGCTCAGGGAGACTACCAGAGGATTCAGTACATCCCCGTCTCTCAGGCGGGAGGAAACCTGCCGCAGCCGCAGCACATCCAGCTGCAGGTGGTGCAGGTGGCGCCGGTAAGAAACAAACAGTGATGATTCTTTATACTCATAAAATCCTGTTTTTTATTGCCTTTCTTTTCCTGCTTTTTGTAGAAAATGTGGTTTAAAAAAAACGTCTCCTGTTGCGTTTGTGTTTCACAGGCTTCCTCCCCACATTCACAGCACCCGACGGTCGATGTGAGTCAGCTGCACGACCCTCACGGATACAGTCAGCACTCCATCCAGGTCCAACACATCCAGGTCACCGAGCCCTCGGGCGGCGGACAAGGAGCCACGCAGGTAAATAAACTCTCATGACTCAAGAGTCTGGAGTTGAGAAGGAGTTTAATAGGCCATTATCCTAATATTCAAAGGCAATGACTAAAAAAAATGACCTAAATCAACACATTAAATAAGCCTAACATAAGCTAAACGGAAACTCCAGCATGTCCAGCTGTTAAAAAGAGGTGGTAGAGGTGAGTCTGGACAGGCAGCTAATAAACTGATCAGGGCAGATTTCTAACTTCAAAGTAAACAGTGTTTTTGTCTCACCAACATAACATAACCTATGTCTGTTTAACTCAGTAGTGGTGAAGAAACTGTAGAAAACAAGTGTTTTATCAGGTTGTCACACACCTCTGTTGTGTTGATTGTCGA
This sequence comes from Polydactylus sextarius, assembly GCA_016801845.1. Lineage (NCBI taxonomy): Eukaryota > Metazoa > Chordata > Actinopteri > Polynemidae > Polydactylus > Polydactylus sextarius. The sequence goes on along the minus strand of CM028926.1, from coordinate 9,817,810 downwards.
ACTTTTTCGCACCGATTTGTTTCATTTTTTTGACAACTGACATCACTCAAAGACCTTTAACATTAAAATATAGGTTCAAACTGCTGGAGTTCACTTTTAAACAATCTTATCAAACTCTGCATAAATATGATAAATGTGTCTTCTAACATCCTCCACTGAGGCGAAGAGAAAACCACACAGGTCGCATCTATACACCACCTGTCTTTAAATCAACAATGTTTATATTCATGTTGGTGCTGATTGTGTAACTAGAAAACGACAAAACAACGACGTTCATTCAGGAAAAACGTAGCAAAACATTGTGCTGCTGAACTCGTCCCTGATCTGTCGAGTCTCGTTTCCTCTTCCATCTTCCAGGTAACAGGTCAACCTCTTAGTCCCAACTCCCAGCAGGCCAATCAGGAGCTAAGCCCCGCCCAGTTGACCCCGGTCACCTTGGCTCAGAGCCACACGCTACAGACCGGCGGCGCCCAGCAGCAGCAGCAGCAGCAGGGAACCGTACAACACGCTTACATCCCAGGAAACTGGAACTACCGAGGTTACCGTGAGTCCCACAACATACGTCAGACTCCGTACACGTTGGCAACTTGATAACGTTTGATTTTTATGATGATGTTTTAACTTCTTATCGCTCTCAGCGTCTGAGATCCAGATGATGGCGCTACCTCACGCTCAGTACGTGATCGCTGAAGCCAGCACGCCGGTATCTGGAGTCAACAGCAGCCAAGTGAAAACGGTGAGTGGGTGTGATCTCGTATCTTCATGAAAACCACCAGCATGTTTGTGTTTATCTCCCTCATGTTCTTATTATAGGAAAGATTCTCACCGTAGCTGAAAGTATGGACACGTCCCGACAAAGATTAAATGTTTTTTTTTGTTGTTGTTTTTTATTTATTTGTAATTATGTGAATTTTTCATTTAAACACGTCAGAGTTTGTCATGTTGTTGCTACAATAAATAAAGAAACAGTTGATGAATCTGTTAATTAGAGGCTTTATGTTTTCTCGTTGTCCGTAGACTCATTAGACATTTAGTACAAATATTCACTTGAGCACAAACATTAGACGGTTTAGGTTTAGTATCCTCCCTTCAGAAAGTCTTGAGGAATGTGGAAAATAAAGATTTTCTCGTCCCTGACCTGCAGACGCACTACGTTATCTCCGAGTCCGGTCAGACGGAGCTGGAGACGAAACAGGCCGTCCCTCAGACTACGACCCAAACCCACAGCGAACATCTGGAGCAACAAGCGACCAATCAACAAGCTACCACGCAGTATATCATCGCCAAAACGGCCAACGGCAGCAGCACCAGTGAAGTTCACATCACGAAATCCTGAACTGAAACAAAGTGATGAACTCACACAGACTGAAAACCTGCATGTAGACCTCAGACGCTCGCAACGCACAGGAATGAACAAACAACAATCACACACACACACAGAGAATTAAATGATCAGCACAGTTTTATGTGTCTGGAAAAGAAAAGTTTTAGTTTTAATCAAAGAAGAAAAAGCAACAGAAATAGAAACGTTTTAAAAGAAGCTGATTTTCAGCTCAGACACATCTCACTGTCTCCTTTAATACATTAATATTTGTAAATTAAAAGTCTAAAAAGTGAAGAATATGAACAAAACTGTACAAAAACAATCTGCAAAAAACAGGTTGTTACGTTTCTGTCCAGTGTTAAGTATCAGACACACACTCTCATGTTGTTTATTTGCTTAATGTCGCTGATATCTGATGTGATTTTTATTTTTTTTTCTCTTTAAAATGTCTCCGACATCTGTTTTTATACACATGTTGGTTGTCGACAACCGCAGCACTTGTGTTTTTATAGTAAAACTTTAGAAAAGTAAACACAAAATTACACAAACTATTTATTTCTCCACATATCTAAAAAAAAATAATAATAAATAAAATAAAATCAGCAGCAGCAGATGATACTTGAAGAGTAAGGTGTGGTCAGGGCTTTAAACACACCTACGTGACACGATCACGACACTGGACAAACAAACAAACAAACAAACAAACAAACAACTTAAATCTCTAACGACTCCTCGTCTGTGTGTGTGCTTCCTGCACTTCCTGCCAACTTGATGTTATTTCATTTAATTTATTATTATTATTATTATTTTTTAGCTTAGAGCCAAAAAAGAAAAACACATTTTCCTCAGCGACACAAACAACTTGACATCAGCTCAGTTTGGTGCAGTTTGAATTAAAGGCACAAGGTTTAATTCAGAGAAATAAGGAGGTAAAAATCTGTTAATGTGCCCGTTTTTTTATTTATACTGGTCTAATTACAAGACTTAAAAAATGTAAAATATAGGAAGGAATAATATGAGATTGTGTACAGCAGTTCAAATTATTATTATTATTATTTTTTCCATGTGTAGAAGAAAAAAAGTGTTTTATTTCTACACATGTTTTTCAGTTAATGTAGTCAAATCAAGTGTCCAAATAATAATTTTTATTTCTAAAAAAAAAAAAGGAAAAAAGCAGGGTTTTATTCATCAGGGTGTTGTTCTTGTTCTCGCTGCTAGATGGCGACACAACCTCAGAAAACACAAAGTAACTAAAAACAAACACAAAAAAAGTGTCAATCTCAAGTTATGTTTGGATACTTATTGAATTAAAAGTGAGATTTTCTCTGTTTGTAAATCTGTGTTTTGTAAAGATGAAGTCGTTGAGGTTGTTCTCAGGCGGTTAACTAATAATAGCCGAGTGTGTGTGTGTGTGTGTGTGTGTGTGTCTGAGCAGGTTGTGGTTGGCTCCTGGTGAATCTAGGTGGAGCAGGGTTTGTTCTTTTAAAACAATTGTGATCACTATGTTTAACACATTCCTGCATGGAGAGGAATGCGGGAATGGGAAAACGCCACAACCCTGAAACAAAACAAAATCCTCCAGTTTAACCAGTTGAACGGGTTTTTATGTTGAAGCACTTAGATGTTTTAAGAACAGGTGCACGCAGTCTTCAGGTTAGTTTCTCTTCGGCTGTGGTTTCAAGAAGCAGGATGTTTGTTTGTGTCTGTGTCTGAGCGGCGGCGACGATGCCTCGGATGACGGTGACCCACGCCACAGCTCCAAAGGTCAAAGGTCAAGGACAGAAAGAGAGGGACAACCGGGACTTTAGATGGATGGAGGAAGTTAAAGTCAGAGAGGAAGAGGAGGGAGGATTGACTGAGAGGGGCCGAGAGCAGCAGAGGTAGGCGGACGTGTCACTCAACTACAGGATTTTCATTTCAATCAGAGTTTTTAAGCGGCAGGTTTTTGATTTACCTGCTGCCGGAGGCGACAGGAGGTGTGTGAGTGAGTGTGTGTGTGTGTGAGACTTATTCTCACACACACAAGCCAAAAGACATCATTAGGTTGGTGAATGAGCTGCTATGAATCATGATAAAATCATATTTTGTGGCAAAACGTCAACTTTTATTTGAAATTCTTTTCATCTCGCGTCCTGTTTGTTTATTTAATTGTTATAAAATTTGACTTTAATGCTAATTAAGACGATTCTGGGACTTTTTAAATTTTTTTTTTTAGATGTTAATTTAGGTAACAGCAGTGAAATTACCCTTTAAATTTGCATAACCACTTCTTCCCTTTTTTTCTTCTCATTTGGTGCCTAATGTTTCCTTTTATGTTCACTTTTTTCCTGCTTTATATATATATATATATATGTATGTATTTTTCCTGTTTCACTTCCTGACTGCAGCAGTTCACATCAACCTCCAGCTGATGCTCGGCCTCGTCTCACACTCTGGTCCGACGCCGTTCAGACCCTCCGGACCCTGCGACCCTGGAGAAGATGGTTGGGTTTCGCTCCGGCCGGTGCAGTGTGGCTGCTCTGCCATGCGGAGGCGCAGCTGCACCTTGTGTCCTGGTGCCGGGGGCTGCTGTTGATGCTGGTGGTGTGGATGGTGCTGGGAGGTTGTGTTCATGCCCTGAAGCGTTGCCTGCAGCCAGGACACAAGCAGGTGAGCGTGTCCGAACACTGAACTCTGCTCCTGAATTTAATCACGTTTATGTTTATTCAATGACTTTGATTCAGTCGAAGGTTGAACCTCTGCAGCAGCAGCAGCAGGAAGAAGTGACTGAAAGCAGAAATATCCCGTATTTATGGTGAGATTTGATTATTTTCATACTTAAATCTCTTAAACCAGCTTCTGCACATCAACATTTCTCCATATTTGACTCAATCATTGCAACTCTGAACATCTTTAGCTCTAAGGCACAATCACAGTTTTTATTTTTGACATTTATTTAAATGTGGTGTTTTTTTCTCCTCCAGGGCATCACAGTGGAGGTGTCAGGGCCTCCATCTTCCTCTGGCCATCGCTCTGGCCAACAGCCTGCTCCTCTGCATCCTCCAGGAGCCTCTACCGGACCCCAGCGTGCCCCACATCCAGGCTCTGCTCTCCAGGCTGGAGGTAAAATAAAAAGGCACCTTAAAAAAGTCAAATATCCTCCTTCGCCTTCCCTCTGTCTCTCACACACAGCAGCCTCCAGCTATCTCTGTCATCTCCTGTGTTTTCAGTTACTCTTTGCATGTAGATCAGTGTAAAGTCTTTGTCGGTGATATTACACACATCAGATCAGACGCGGCGCTCAGGAATAGATAGATACTCTCGCCTCGGGGCAACGAATACCAGCACTGTGCTGCTGTCATCTGTGCTGTGAATTAACCTGACTGACAGACAGACATTTTTTTGTATCTGTCTAACATCTGGGTTGAGAAATGCCCTGAAGATAAATCCTCCTACTTTTTTTTTTTTTTTTTTTTTTACAGCTGTCCAACGCTTTCATCGATGACGAAATACTTTAGAACTTAATAAGTTAAATTAGGTGAAACTCCTCAATGAAATCCATAAACCTTTTCAGTCACAGACTCACTTCTTAATGTTTTTTTTTCTTTTGATAGAATAATTAGCATGATTACACATCTTTGCAGCAGCTGCTACATGTGCAGAGCAGATGTTATAATGTCCTTATTTTGTGGACATGTTGAGCGCTGCGTGAGCATCTCCCAACTTTCTTTATGTCGTTATAGTCAGTGTCACACACACTTGAAAAGGCTGATTCTGGATCAGATGTGACGCTGCAGGAGACGGATGTTGACTCAACCCTGATGGATACAGTGAAACTCATCTGCAGCTACCTACAGCAGAGGTGAAACTCTTTAGCTAATCTAATCTAATCTTTGTTTTTATTTTATTTATTTGAGTTGGATTAACATCACACGCTCGTCTCCGACAGGATGAGGACGCTGCGTACTCTGGTCCAGGTGCAGGGAGACTTCGAGGACAGCGTCAGGGACGTGCTGCAGGGTCTAGACGGCCTCTGGGCTCAGCTGGAACAGCTTCACACCGAGGTCACTCTCACTAAAGAGGGAAGTCAAAGTCACGAAGACGTGGCCTCGGCTCGGACGGACGCAGAGGTGAGCAGGTGCAACTGTGTCTGCAGATGGAACAATAAATCTTTGGAGGATTTCATTCACATTCTCGTTCTCGTGTCTTTGCCAAAGAATTTGTTCTCAGTCCTGGGTCACTACAGAAACAGACTCCAGAGCTGCCAGACTCATCTGAAGGACAGCACACAGCTACTGCAGGTAGAAAACCTCTTCTCCTCATCCAGTAAAACTAAAAAAACCTCAGTTATTTCCTGCTCAGAAAAAATCCTCTCTGCTCCGTTTCACAGGAGTTGACCTGGAGTCACTCTCATATAAGCAACAGCATGAGCAGCAGCAGTGAGTCAGTTTGGCCAGAGCTGCTGCTACAGTCCAACATCGAACAGGTAACACAGAAATGTTGTTAAATGTGTTTTAGCACCAGTGTTTGGTCAAGTAGTTAAACATTAGAGATCACTAGTTACTGTTATTTTAAAGCGATTAGTTACATGATAATATAACTGCTGCTTTTACCAAAATAAAAGCAGAAGCAGGACTTGTTTTCTAAAATAAAATGATAAAATGTATTTTACTGCAGCTTATTCTGTAGCCAACAGAGGGCGATGTGTTGCAGTATAATGAATTTATGACTTTTCACTAAACCTCGGGTGATGTTAGTGATTTAAAGTCAAATATTTTCAGTGACGTCTTCATCGAACGAGACTCACATGTCCGAGGAACAGATGGATCCGGCTCCATTATTTATTTATTTATTAGGAATTTTTGAGCCTTTTTATAGAGACGTTGTAGAGCTGGAAATAAAAGAAGTGAACCTCAACTCAACTTTAATATACTGCATTTTGATGAGAATTATTCAGACTTCTCAGTTAGCTGAGGACTTGTCTAGAAGTTTCTTTATATTGTGACTTTTTTCGATTTTGCTCAGAGATTAAACTTGACTATTATGTTCTTGTTCTTCTCTTTGAAAAGACTGAAAATAGTGAGTTTGTCCATCTCATATCTAATGTACTATCCTCTGACATCTTTTACTATCGTCTGTCAACAGGAAGCAGCTGTTTTACTCTGACCGTGTTAAGATTTTCGGTTAAAAGTAAAACATTACTGTAAAATGTTGCACCCTGACTCTGTTTAGGACTAAAATCTCGTCTCTTCTCGCAGTTTGATAAAGTTCAGGAGAGCTTCTCATCTGTGGAGCAACAGACGTCCACGTTTCAGGCCCATCTGGAGGGACTGAGGAAGGGGAATCAGGACGGACACGTTGGGCCCCTCGATCTTCACGCCAACGGGGTCAACTCGTGTTCATCTTCCCCTCGAACGTCTCCAGATCTCCACGACAGACGCACCAGCGCCGTGTCGCTGGAGGTCGCCGCCTCCACCTCGGCCTCGTCAGCAGACGCTGATTCAGACGCAGAAACAGACGCTCGTCGTTCGTTGTGCGAGAGGTCGGCCTCACATTTCTCCTCCACCTTCGGACGCCTTCGCAAATCTGGAAGGAGGAAGTGATTTTTATCAAATTGCACTTAACAATGACGCGGAACAAACCAGGTATTTTTTTTTTTTTTTTTATATATAAATAGATTATTTGTTCGTGGGAAGGTATTTTTCAAATGTTGATCATTTGCCGGCTGCCTTTTGTTTTGTTTAATTATTTTAAAAACACTGTTTGATTCAACACCAGGGGGCACACTTTCACCAGTTATTACAAACACAGAAACTATTCAACATATCAAACAGTCACACCATAAAACAGATATTGAAGAGAAACGTCTGTCTGTGATGACTGACCCTGGCCTCAGACCTTCTTTCAATCAGCTTTTATAGGAGGAAAGAGTTGGACGGGATCTGCAGACAGATGGACCATAAATGTGTTTCTTTTAGGTCAGAACAGTTTATATCTGAAGGATCTTGTAATAAGTTTGATTAATGTAAGTCAGACATCTTTAAATCTTTGTCTTTAAATGAATGGATCTAATATTCGATGTCTAGTGATGATGGTGGTTAAATCAAAGCTTTTTGTCGTGTTGAAGTTAAATCTCCAAACTATTCTGTCTGTTTCTATCGGTCTGTGAAGCTGTGATAACTCGAGCCCTTCAAAGCGGGAGGGATTTCAGGTTGAGGGCATTAGAGGTCAACGCCGGAAGCGTTTCTGTTATTACTAAAAACTGAACCGGCCCTTTAGACCTTCCAGAAAAGACATGAATGTCTTTGATCCAAATTCAATTACCCAAGCAGCTCCAGCACACTGAAGGAACAGAGCGTTGTCAGCAGCTTTTTTTTTTTTCTGAAACGGATCCCGGACGTTTTTTGAGAATCAAATCATTCACGGCTGACGTTTAAAAGTGCTAATTATCGAGAGTGTGTACAGTATGCGTGACATGGATGTCATTCGACCGACCCTGGACTTGGCTGCCATCTGCCGTATCCTGCATCTGTCTGATTCCCTCACACCGAGGAGGGTAGAGGGGCAACGATAGGGAGAGAGGTGGGGCGACGACCCCTGGGAGGATCTGGGGGATGAAAGGAATGTGAGCTGAATGCTGCAGGATCTGAGCTGTCACAACAACCGAAAAGACACAAACACGCCATGTCTGGATGGATGAGGGACGAGACGTGTTGTGTGTTTTGGTCATTTGGAAAGTAAACGATACATATAACAAATAATAAATAATTAAAAAAAAAAACTGTCATGACACATGCCACATGAATATGTAACATTTTCCAGGAATCAGTCATGAATACTTATGAAGAACATAACCAGTCTTGGATGTTAGATTATAATAATAACAATGACCACATTTGCTTTGAGGTCCAACAAAAGTCAAAAGACAACAACAACAACAAAAAGAATAAATTTATGAGTTGATTTATTAAGTGGTGCTTAAATAATAAATGAATAAAAGATTGAGAAGTTGAATCTATTAAATGTGAATAGAAAACACTGTTTTTTTTTTTTTTGGTTTAACGAGCTCGTGTGAGGAAACAGATGAACTCATGCTTCAAATTGTTGGCGTGTGATGTCATTGGCCGAGCAGAGAGAGGGAGAGAGAGAGAGCAGAGGGCATCGACGATCAGCAAATGAAAAAGTAACACAGTCTTTTTGTTTAGTTACACTAAAAAGTTGATGACTGGCTTCCTCACGGTCCGATCCGGTCCTGGAGGAGCTGAGACAGTTTTCAAAAGCCCAGCTCAAGTGTGTGTGTTGTTTCAGAAAATATGGTTCATGGCAGAGGTCAATCCCTCGACTTATCCTGACAATTACTCAAGATCGGGTTTCTGTGGCGCACACACACACACACACACACACACACATTTGTGCTGATCCCTGGTCTGATGGCACCGCAGGACGTCGTACAGTAGTACGGACGGCTGCTATCTGATATAAACAAACTCAAGAAAAAAAACCCTCACGAGGCCGCGGTTAAATAAACTGTTTAAATTCCACTGTGGGGATTTTAGCGACGCGTATAGGAAGGAAGTTAACGTTCGGACAAATAAGAACAAAACAGAAGAATCACACATGGTGTCGTCAAATAAACTTATAGAGAGTTTCAGCTGTGAAGGATGAGATGATAGTTTCCTCTGGGATGTGTGTGTTTAAGGCCTGTTAACCTTTCAACTTGATGACTGTGACATTTATCGGGTTAATAAACCCAAAATTCACATTATAACAACTACAAATACCTACTTCTAAGACTAAGAGGTGATTATACTTATGTTAGAAACTGACTGTAATCTGCAGCTGGTGTTTTTTTTTTTTTTTTAAGACTCGCTAATGGATAAAAAATTACTTTTCTGTGGTTTAGCAGCCACTTTCCGCAAATGATTACCACAGCAGCTTCCAATTTGACACCGGGACGATAGAAAAGCACCAGACTTTGATTATATAATGTGTTTTTGCAGCATTTGACACGTGCAAAAATTGACAAATAAGGTTTTTTTTTAAATTTTTTATTTTTATTGATTTTAGTCGACATAAAAGCTTTAAATGACCGCAGACTTGTTGTCTGTTCGTTTTTGTTTCAGCTCTTCTGGTCTAGAAAGTTAAAAGAAGAAATAATAATAATAAAAAAAAGAAAATCCCACCTGGTCAATTAAAGAGCTGGACACAACAGATAAAAACAGACAAAAAGGGCAATGCCACTTTTTAACCAGAGGCTGTTGGAAACAAAACGGACAGCTGCACGTTGAGACAAAACATCAAAAAAAAAAAAAAAAACACACACCACAGATGTACGCAATTAGCAACATGGTAGACATTTGGGGAGCAAAGGTCCATAAACTTGCAACTTATTATGGTTGATCTAACGTGGCTGGAGGGAAGCCGAAGCTCCGCAGCATTAATGGGATTTTAGTCGGAGCTGAAACATTCCTGCGTCTACGATTTAACGTCTCAGCTCCTCCTTTAAAGTTTTCTCAAACAATTTTATATCACTGATGCTAAATATGATCATGTTCACGTGTGTGTGTGTTGATAAAGAGAGGGATGGAGGAGAGGGTGAGGCAACGCTCAGCGTGTTTCCACTCATTAGGAAATGTTAAGCTTCCTGATTGTGTAAACATTTTCTTATTTTGTTTTCCGAGAGCGAGGGGTAGAATAATCAAGCCTGACCTCTTCGCCCTCCTGTTTCCTACTTATCATGTGGACGTCGACGCCGCCGAGCAGAGAGAGAGAGAGAGAAAGTCGGGATCTTGTCCAGAAAAACGACAAATCCTCCAGAGGTCACGAGCTGCAGCCACTGACACCAATGGGTAACATCTGTGAAGCCACTTTAAACTCTCACATTCTTTCCGATCAGATTTTAAACGTCCATCGATTTGACGTCGCAGGAATAAAACTTGCAGGATTTGTCCAGATGTAGCTGTCTTACAGCTTTGAATTATTACATTATAAATCTTTCAGCCAACTATTTTTTTAATCCATTGCATCACCTGTCTTTTATCTTTCGTTTATTTTTTATCTGGGTTGCCAAAAACAAAAAACAAACAAAAAAACCCCTGACAGGTTCATTTCTCCTCCTGAAGAATGATCATTTTTGGAGGATGAGTCTGCAACCAGATGCTGCGTCTCTGATAAGAAAAGAATATAAATAATAACATGTTTTTTTGGCATCTTATCGTTCTCTGCCGTCACCTTTTAAAAAGGTTGAGCTCATCTTTTTTTCAGTTCGAAGCATCGATGTGTGAGGCGGCTCTCTGAGGAGGAAAAAAAAGGCTAAACAAACAGGCCGGACCCGGGCACAAAGAGTCCGCCACTCAGAGACATGTGGCAGCAAAAAAAAAAAAAAAACTCAATCCTGGTCCCCGCACACCCCCGGACACAACTCTGAACCCCCTCACACTCCCACCAGGAGCCACACAAACCCTTTCCACATACCCCGAACGGCGTGGAGCCAGAGGAGGAGGGAAAAAAAAGATGGAGGAGGAGGGGGAGCGAATTCTGATTCCTATTCACTGAATGTCACCACCTCACAAAGGGGACCGCATGACACTGCCACTAAATCAGAGTTAATGGACTCCTTTCTCAGTCCCGCGAACATGACAGGGGGCGTGTGTGTGAGAGTGAGGGGGTGTGGGAGACGGGGGCTGGTGAGGCTGCCTGTTTGTTGCCCCCATTGAAGGGGCACATGGGCCAATGAGCCTTGTGTGATATAGTGAGAACATATTGGCGAGAGAAGTGTCGTTCAACACGTGTTTGTTTGTTTTAAGTTTAAAACCGTAATTCACATCATATCCTGACTCATTTCTCTTTATATTAAAACAATAAAAAGGTGTGTTAATCATATTAGTTAGTTTGACTTGAGCTGTCACTTCTTTTTTTCAACGCAGCAACATCGACATCAATCACCGGCCACTTTAACAGTAAGTACAACCACGTTTGGTGCAAAGGCAATTAATCAAATTCCTAAAGCGAAGGTGCAGTGAAACACCATCCACCGAGCTTGTGGGGTGATTGTTGATTTGCATGTGAACACTTATTTCACAATGAGGAGCCAGACTCGGGGAGCCGTTTGTTATCTTCCCCACAGGGCACGGCCCAATACGAGTTAACCCTCCTCCTCCTACGCTGAAAGGCCGCTGCTCTGAGAGATGAGTGAAGATGGCGTTGGTGTCACTTTGGCAGCCATTCACAACGACCACCGCCGCCGCCGCCACCGCCGCTGTCGTCGCCGCCGCTGTCACTCCTTCACCCCGACAGAGGAGCAGAGACACGAAGCCCCAGGTATTGACCTCATTAGCAGATAAAAGCAACCTTTCCCCCGTGACCTCTGACCCCGGAGGTTGCCATGGAGCCTTCCAGTCGAGGCAGAGATGGAGCATGCTGGGATTGCGCCCAGCATGGTGGAGTGAATATGGTGCTGCTGTGAGAATTATTAAGCCTCCCCCACCTCCTCCTCCCCCTCTTCTTCTCTCATACACAAATCCATATTCGTCCACTTCATGCTCTCCTGAACACAGAGACTCATGTGCTGCTCTTTTTCTCGCTTCCTGCTTTGTTTCTGTTGAGTTGAGCTAATACCGGTCAAACAGTTAAGCTCATTACATCCCTGAGTTCACCTTTGATGTGCATGAAGGAGAAAAAGTGTGATAGTTTACATTAGAACGAGACGAAAAGAAGTGACTACTTTTAATCAGTTTGCGTTTCGGTTCAGTAAAAACACTTTTCTTTTCTTTATTTTTTATTATGTGGGCAACACATGATAACACTACTTTATTCTTTTATTATGAAAAAAAACGGAGGAGGTCTTGAAGTTAAAAGTGTGTCAGTATGTTTCAGCGTGTGCGTCTCTATACATGCATGTGTGTGCGTGTGCATGTGTGGTTGTTGGAGAGTGATGGTGGGGGTGGGGGGGTTATATCTTGGTCATGCTGACTGAGTTTTATAAGCTGTGGCTAACCCCACTCCCCACAGCTGACTGAATATTAAATAAACAGAGCCAAGTGGCTGAATTCAGTGGAGTGAGTGCTCAGGCTGGAGGAGCACTACTTCACCAGCGCCGGGCCTCCTCTCATGGGGCCCCCACATCAGCTTGTCTTATTCTTGGCAGCTGCAGAGAAGAGAGGCAGACTATGGGGTGGGTGGGTTTATAGGGGTGTGTTTAGGGCAGCGAAGGAGGAGTCGGGAAAAGGGGAAAAAAGTTGGAAGGAGCGACTAAAAAGAGGGATGTGGGTAAAAGAAAAATGGGGCCGGGTGTTTGCTGTGGGATGAAAATCCCCCGACCGACCGATCAACCAACCAGCAGCAGAAGAAGAGAAAAAGAAAAGTGTTGCGCCGTCTCTTGCTAATTTTTCTTGCGGTTTTGAGGAGAGCTGGTTGAATCTTTCCTCCCTGGGCGTCACAGAGGGAGGGGAAGGGAAAGTAAGGCAGTGTGTCAGTGTCACTCTGTCAGCCGTGAACTAAACTCCTGCCAGGATCACCGCAGGACTTCACACTCAACACACAAACTGCTGCTCATGTTTTAGATTTCAAGACGTACACGATACAAACATCAATAGACAGTGATAAAGAAAGAAAGAAAGAAAGAAAGAAAGAAAGAAAAAGAGCTCACATCTGTTTTGTTTTTAAACCAAATACACTTCATGTTACTGAAGTTCTGAAGCAGAAAAAGTACGACTGTAATTAATACAGACTTGAGTTATTGTAAGTTTTTACTGCCGCAGTGAAAATCTGCACTAATGCTAACTCTGATCTAGCTTCTGTTTCTCTTACTTATAAGTTTATAAACATATGTTTTCCTAGATTTAATCCTGCACTGATTTTGCAGCAGCTTTTCCAAAAAGGAAAATTGAATTGAAAGTTGCAATATTTTTAGATGTTTTGTTGCAATAAAGTTGCGGCTTTTTGGCATGTTGTTGCGATAAAGTTACAATATTTTTAGGTGTTTTGTTGCATTAAAGTTGCATCGTTTTAAGACATTTTGTTGCAATAAAGTTGCAATGTTTTAGGTGTTTTTTGCGATAAAGTTGTGGTGTTTCAGTGTTTTTGTTGCGATTAAAAAGTTGCAGCGTTTTATGCATGTTGTTGCAACAAAGTTGCAGCATTTTGAGATTTTTTGTTGCAATAATAAAGTCGTTTTTTGGTGTTTTGTTGCAGAAGCTGCAATGTTTCAGTGTTTTTTGTTGCAGTTTTTAGCATGTTGATGCGATAAAGTTGCAATGTTTTTTGGTGTTTTGTTGCAATGAAGCTGCAATGTTTCAGTGTTTTGTTGCAAAAAAGTTACATAGGAAAAAAAACAATAAGATTATATTTATAAGACTTTATAATTGTATTTTGACGTCCTCCCTGTGTTTCTAACTTTCTCTGTGTGTTTCTCAGTAGACGACTTCCTCTTGTTGCTCCACAACGATATAAAATAGTTTTACTCGTCTTTCTTTCATGAACTCTGCCCTGATACTGTTTCTCTCTCTTCGTCTTAGCAGTGATATTGGAAGGTAAATGTTTTTTTTTTTTATCTCACGTTTCCTGCATCCTCTAAAATAAACAAGAAAGTGAGTTCACTGACATAAACGATGGTGAATTTGTGTTAATAGTTGTGATCGTAACATCGTGAAATGTGTCTGATAATTCTGTCTTTTTTGATGTGCATCAACAATGTTTGCTTGGCTCATAAGAAAAGAAAACATTAATTAGAAGTGCAATTTCAATAAGAACTTTATATGTTATTACCCAAGACTTTGCCCTTAAAGATAAGAAGTTGAACTCATGTTTTCAGTCCATGTCGCTTGCAAATATAGCCTGTTACTTTTTGTTGTTCAGGGCTCATATTCACATGTAAACATATTGTATCATGGGACCAAATCCCCCTCTCATCCCACACGACTGTCTCACACCCATCAGAGTTTCCTGTCTCCTTTTTTATTTTTGCATCTCACACTTAAAAGAGGATCTGTGGTTTAACCCCAGATTACCCTCGTCATTACACACTCATACTGTACACAGTCCGTCCTTTGGGAATCTAAAACCGACCGTACCAGACCATGAGTTCACCCCTTTCCAGACAGTGAATAAAAAGCATTTGATATCAAGCTCCTTTCTTGATTTATAACATGCTCCCACATGAACGCTATCGAGTCGCAGCGAGCATCTGGGCAGGTCATGGGAGCCATTTTCTGGATGGAGTGAATCGGCGGGGCTCCAGCCTCCCACACCCTGCTCTATAAACACAGCTGTCAGTCTCGTGTCTCCTGTCATTGCCAGCTCCCGTGTTTTATTCTCTCCTCTTTCACATAATTTGAGTTGTAGAGCTGCATGTCAGCATCCTCCTCCTCCTCCTGCTCCTGCTCCACCGCTGCTGGTGGTGGATGTGGGAGAGTTTTTTGCTTTCTAACTTGCTGACTGAGGTGATTGCACAGCAAAGAAATATATTTTGGATGCTTCCCTGTGTTTACAGAGCTGTCTCTGTCTTTGCCAGGAACGTGCACTGCTGCAAACCGCTGGCCATCACTAATGAATCACAATCCAACGCAGCACATAGCGAGTTCAGCTAATTGAAGCCAGTGTCTGTGTTTTTTTTGGTTTGTTTTTTTGATGAATTGTTGTCCTCTTCGTGTCCCTCCCTGAGCGTCCTCCCACACTGAGCCCTAGACCTCCCACAGACGACTACAAACATACATCCTCGCACACTTGCAGACTCACACATCCGTACACAGCCGACGCAGCAGGCAGGTAGCTAGTGAAGGGAAAGTTGCTGTTTCATCTCGACCCCCCCGGGAAAAAAGCTCAGGCACGAGTGCAGCTCATTGGTTTTGAAAGAGTGAATGAGAAGAGGAAACAGAAAGATGGAGAGAGATAGACAAAAAGAGAAGGAGCTGTGTGTAGAAGAGAGACGCTTAAAACTAAAAAACTCAGCGGACTCCCCTCTGCTTCCCTCTCCTGCAGCCTAACGCAGGTCGACGTATCCCCTCGCCTCTCCTTGTGTGGTCCAGAGCTCCGAGTCATTCCCAAACAATCGGCATTAATCCAGGGAACGAGGGGCCTGGAGCACAGCGCTGCCAGACTGCTAAAGCACCCTGAGCCCTGTCCTGAACCGACGCACGCTACACTCACTACAACACACATCCAGACTCAAACAGCCTCTAATCAGACACGTTAGAGACATGACAGTCACATCACACACATCTGTAACTGTAGCAGATGTTATCATCTGAAGGTTGAAGAAGGTTCGTTTAGAATTAACATCCAGAGAAAAGGTCAAGGTCAAGCTCCTGTTTGGCTTGTTATATTTTCTATGGCTGTAATCTGCTTTAATCTCTGATAATCTGACTGTTTATGTCTCTCATTGCAACTGATTTTTCTCCATGTTTCCAAATCACAGCCAGGAAAAATATAGAAGAACACAACTTTTTACTCTTTACGCTCTGAAGTTGTGTTTTAATCTCAAACTAATTTATTTATCAGCTGTTACTTTAACACAATTTACAGTTTAATCAGAACTGTTCGGCTGCATTATAACTTCTTATATCTGTAATCTGCTGTAATCTGACGGTTCATGTCTCTGACGACGTCTGATTTTGTTGTAGAACCGTCACTTTGTTCTCAGACTGCAGCCGTCACATTGTAGATCATCAAAACTAACACAATTACCTGCTACTTTTTCATCCACGAATGCACTACGTCTTAAATATTCATCCATATTTAATATTTTACATTAAACAACATTATTTACATGTTTATTTCTATAACTCACAGGTAAACTCCAGCAGTTTCCATTCACGTTTTCTTTCGTTTTTGTCGTTTTCTATTCCCACAGCTCTATTTTGGTTTGTTTTAAGGTTTGTTGTGCACTCAGTCTCCATGAAGGACTCACATTGACCAGAACCTGCACCACCCACCTCCTCCTCCTCCACCTCCTCCTCCCTCACATGCAGGCCCAAGCATCTGGGATTAGCCAGCATCGTGTGCTGCAGCCTGGAATGTATATTCCTGGCAGCGCTCAGGGTAAATTGCTGTAATCAGCCATTACTCTAATTCAGTCATTTACCTGACTTTACACATTCATCACTTTCATATAATTCTAGGCACACAGATGATGAATTGGACTGTTTGTCTCCCTCCACCTCCTCCACCTCAGCCTGCTATAACAACCCAGAAAACATGTCTCGCCAGGGGACCAAACTGGACTCCCCTCCTGCAGCCTCTTACAGTCTAATCACCAGCTCTGACCAACCATTAGTCAGTCAGTTCACACACCCTGACACCACGTCCGGTACCCCAACTCCACTTTAGCTCCCCAGAAGGAGGCTGTGCCGCTGGGGATGGAGGAGGTTGGCTGGATGGAGGCGAAGAACCAGGTCACTAGCTCCCTTACGACCATTACTGTAATTATAGTTGGCGTTGTTAATTGTTTTTTTGTTGGGCCTAATGAGGTGGTGGGAGGAGTTTTTTTTTTTTGGTGTGTGAGTCAGAATGAGGAAAGGCGGAGGAGCGAGGTGATGGAGTGCAGGATTGAATTGTCAGTCCGGGTTATGATTAGGAGGCGCAGATGCGGCCATGTGAGAAATGAATTTCATGCCTGTTGATTCTGTGATTTCTCCAGGAATGTGGGAGTTCGCTGCAAAGCAAAAGAGAAAGAGAAATAGAAACAGGGAGGATGGGGAAGAAAGAAGACGAACACAACAACAATTTTGAGAAGAGATGTGGAAGATGTTAAAATTCAACTCCTTCTTGACAAGATGTGCACACAAATCAACACATTTATTCATTTCTACACCTTTAATTTTTTGCAGGGATGCGTCAGTTAATGTCTGGAGAAGAAGGAAAAAAAAAAAAAAGGCGGGAAGCGTTAAGTGTCCCCCTCAACTGTGGGAACAACAGAGCTCTGTGTGTACACTTCTCTCTCTATGTGAGCACATGTTTTCCATTTCTTGTTTGGAGTGTCAGCGAATAGTGTGACACAGGGTGCACGTATGAGCATGAGGCTGCCAGGCAGTGTTTACTCTGGCTCGGACCAGTTGTGGATACCGGTCTGCAGCCAAACGACCAACCTGCTTCACCACCTCCACTAACACACACACCCTTGCTCCTCTTCCCAGGCCGAGGTTGGACCCACACACACACACAGGAACAACAAAGCATCTGGGTTCAGGTTTATTATTTGCCTCCGTGAAAAGAAAAACAAAACAACACAAACAATCCAAACGGGAGATTGAGTGAGTTCGTCACGGTTCAGTAAAAAACAATTAAGACAGTTACAGTTATTCCTAATTACACTGATTTTCCCGTTATAGCTCAGTGGTGTTGGAATAAGTGACGCTTGTAATTATTTGTCCTGACCAGAGGAAGCAGAGCGTAAAAAAACTGGAATTAAGAGTGAAGGGTGAGAACGTTGCAACAAAAGAAGCAAAACAAACGTGACAGACATGTTTTTTCTTCAGACATGTGCTCTGCCTTTTATTTTGAGATTGTTGAGGCCTAATTTGCCTGACTTTGCTGCAGCTTTTCTTAAATATTGCAATGTTTTTAGGCTTTTTTCTGCAATAAATTTGTAGTATTTTAGGTACTTTGTTGCAAGAAAGTTACAACAGTTTAGATGTTTTGTTGCAATAAAGTTGCAACATTTTAGGCATTTTGTTGCAATAAAGTTGTGGCGTTTAAATGGGGTAAAAATGACAATAACATTATAATTATAAAACTTTATAATTGTATTTTGATGTTCTGCCTGTGTTTCTAACATTCTCCGTGTGTTTCTCAGTAGACGACTTCCTCTTGTTGCTCCACAACGATATAAAATAGTTTTCCTCTTCTTTCTTTCATGAACTCTGCCCGGATACTGTTTCTCTTGGTTCTTAGCAGTGATGTTGGAAGGTTTTTATCTCACATGTTTCCTGCATCTTCCAAAAGAAACAAGCAAGTGATTCACTGGCGTGTGGACTAACGTTTCACTGGAAACGATGGTGATGATTGGTCAAAAACTGCAAGGTTGATTTGTGTTAATAGCTGCGATTGCAACATTGTGAAATCCTGGAGGGTCTGTGAAACCAAGCTAGGCTAATTCTTCTAACTGTTCAGCTGCAGAAGTTCAGTTTTAAATGTTAATATGTTGGAAATTAATTGGTTTAGTTACCAGAATGAGACCAATTGTCCACTGGAGACAACTGGTGACAAGCTAACAAGCTGTGACCCCCCAAAAAAACTGCTTTTTATTGAGAAATAAAACTACCAGAACCTGATATATATTTAATAATACGCTGCATTAGTAAGTGGATTTGCCACAGGTCCAGTCATAGGGAGGTGAGGTTTTTGAGCAGTGAGGTAGTGTTCATGTTGTAATGGGGTGTCACACTGAGACACAGTGTTTGTGTCTGTCCACTGGGGGACATCGCATCATGGAAAACCGAAGCACAGTGCGGCGCCTGTGCCTGTGCAGGATTCCTCGGACGAATTTCACCAACTCTCCCTCTCCTTCTCTCTCACTCTCTCCGGAAACGACTCCGCACACAAACTCCTGAAAAAAGTGTTTTTTGTCACCGCGCCCTCGGGCCTGTCAGCACCTCGCGCCGTGTGTGAGAACGCACAGGTGCAGGTCACAGTTTTGTGTGTTTGTGCGTCTCCTGCTGAGTTTGTTAATGAAGGAGTCTAATTGGATTTTTTGGGGGCGTTCGGGACGAGGCGGGGTTGGTGTGTAAACCCCCTGAAGTGAACTCAGATGAACAAGGAAAAAAAAAAAAAAGTGGAGGTGGTGGTGTTGGGGGGTTAAACCTGCAGGATTACCACTGTGCCCCCTTTTCTCTCCTGCTCTGTCTTCCTTCCTAAGGTGGAGGATTATTGTTTGTATGAGCGGGGAGGCTGGTGAGTGAGCATTTCATGGGTTTGGCTTGTTAAGATAAAGGCCAGGTCAAGCGAGGCTACACAAACTCTGCTTTTGAAGTGGTGAAACGTTAAAGGGATAATCCAGTGTCACCTGTTGCTACTCAAACCTCAACATCCATTACATTACATTACATGACGTCACATGACGTTATTCTCTGAGGTAAATCTCCACACGGCGAGTGAGAGCTCATAAATTTAGTAAATTAAGATTTTTATGACATGAAACACTTGTAACTGTGACATAAGTCTGTTTCAGATGAATATTACTTGGCTTGGAGTTCATTTGCTGAGCTGTTTGCTGCCATGCCCTTTTCCTGTTCAATGAACTCAGTGAATAAAAAAAAAAAAAAAAAAGGAGGTTGAGCCTCTCAGATTTTTTTTTTCGACCAAACAAAAGCAGTGAAACAGAGGGAGACGTGCAGCGAGGGTGAATACAGGTTTGCTGTCCCTCTCGGTCCTTCCCACCCTCCCTTCGTGGGGCTATTGTCCCCCCCTCCTCCTCCTCCTCACCCCTTCACCTCCTCCCTCCGACCTCCACGTCTTCCGGCTGGGATTGGAGTAGCTCCCGATGGCCCGCAAACAGGATTAGGATCAGCCACGGCTCCGGTCATTCTCTGTGGATTTGTGGAGTGTTACTGCAGCTTGGCTGAGCTATGGTACTTTAATTACCCTGCCACCAGGGGGCCTCAGAGGGGCCCAGCGGGTAACAAGCAGGGAGTGGGGAAAAGCTTCTATCTTTACATGGGAATAATCCCTGAGCTGCTCTCATCAGGTCAACATGTGCTAAGCACCAACATCACCTTTTTTTTTTTCCTTCTTTTTTTTTAAACTCTGACTGCAAAGATTTAACTGCAACTGTGTTAAAATGTGAAAATATTTAATTATTAAGGAAAATTATAGTGTTTTACTTTTACTCTATTGACAAAACATCACAATATGATGTCAAATTTACATTTATTGACATTTATAACTTGTCAAATGCACAAAAAAAGTTGCTTATTTAAACAAAAAAGTGAAATAATTCAGTTTTTTATACAAATCAATGTCAAAAACATTATTAAAAAGCTCTCATCAGTGGAAATTATAAAAAATATTTACTTTTATTCCAACAACATAACTTCATAATTTGATGTCAAACATTTATAACTTGTCAAACACAAATTTTATCTATATTTCAGCTAATATCTTGCTTGTCTATCTGCTTTTTATGCATTAACATCTGAAAATATTTTATGATCACATTAAAATATGATGTCATGTTTATATTTACTGACATTTATAACTTGTCAAATGCAAAAAACGATCAATTTTTGAGTTGATGTTTTGAGAAAAAAAACAAAAAATGTCCCATAATTCAGTTAAAATTTGGAATAAATGACAAAATATATTAAAAAGCCAATAGTTTAAGATCATAACAGTGATACAACATTAACTATAAAGTGTATAAAGTTTAAATCAGACCATTATCGTTGGATCGCAGCTGGATGATTTTGTGTCCTGATGTACTTTGTGTCTCAGGTCTCTAGTAATAATGACCAGAGCAGATCTTACTGCACCTGTTAATGATTGAACAGACAGAAGAGTTAAAGTTTTATATCTTTTATTCAAAGAGATGCCGAAGGTGTGATCTTATTAAAATATATTTACGACAATCTGTTGCATGTCGCAGATGCAAAAAAAATAAAAATAAATAAAATACAGCTTCAGGTCAAATCATTAGAGGAGTGGAAGGAGAAAATAAGGTACAGGCTTAAAATGCCAACATCTGGACTTGGCTTAATGTCACTGTGTGTTATGTGTGTGTGTGTGTGTGTGTGTGTGCAGGGTCTACAGAGGAGGAGGCAGAGCTGAGCCTCAGACAAAGGTAAGCCTGTGTGCCCCCTTCCACTGACGACCTGTGGAAAATTCCCCGTCCGAGTTGTGCCAAGACGACTGGCCCTGCGGGGTGGGACTCAGCAGGAATGCGAGGAGGCAGACGTGACCGAGGAGTGCCAACATTTAACCAGCGCCAGGGAGCTCCGGTAGAGAGGAGGAGGAGGAGGGAGGCATGTCCTGAAGAGGGTGGTCAGTTTAAAATTCAAGGGGGGAAAAAAGGTGTGACGTGTTCATCATCTGTGTTTTTTTTTTTTTTTTTTTAGATTCAGTGTTGTTCTCTCCTCAGGCGCTTCACCTGGACGCCTCGTTGGCCCAGAGAGGTGTCAATCTACACCAGGTGTCCCTTCCTATATACCCATCACCTCTCTGGTGAGACACGTCTGACCTACAGGAAGTTACAGAAAATATCTTACCCCCACCTGCACCACAGGCCTGCAATTTCTCCAAAAAAAAAAAAACCCTCCATCCCTCAGTGCAGCTGACAGCTGGAAGATACGCTACAGTGACTGCGAACTTCCAGGAACGGAGCTGCTTAGATGTGCAACTCTGCTAATGAGCGTGAGTTATTGCCTTGGATGGACATTAATGATGAATTATGAGCGATCATTAGGGCAGTGGGGTGGCATAGTGATTAGAGAGTCTGTCTTTGAGGCTGAAAGTCCTGAATTCAATCACGTTTGACAACGTGATCCCTGGGGATTTGACTCATTGTGGCACAACCTTGTTGTGCATCGCTGGAAATTGAGTTTAAGTTGCTCATATCTTCCTTTAAGGCCCCACTTAGATGTATACATCTATAAGATAACCATTTCTATAGTGCATTATGCTGTAATGGATGCAGAGAGGAAATTGTCCCGTCTGCCAAACCTCCGTGGATCCTGTCAGAGGCTCCGTTGAGGCTACCGAGCCCCTTTCAATCAAACCCGGGAGCAACCAGGACCTGGTGCATCTGGTCCTGCTTAGGGCAGCTCCCAAACCTCTCTTCTCCTTGAATAACGTAACAATCGTTTGCTTTTGCCACGATGAAGCTGCAGAAGAGACAAACTGCTGGGTGTGCTCTTCTGCCGTGCAACTAAAGCATGCGTGAAAACACTCAGGGTTGTTGTTTTTTTTTTTTTTTTTTGGAGGAATCACTTGCACAAATACATAAATAAACACATATATGCAAACTTACACACTCACACACACACAACAGAGAGAGAGAAAGAGAAAGGTCAGCTCTGCTTTGCCCCCACCCGTGTCGACATTCCTGCAGCACCTGCACTCACTTAATATTTTGGCAGGAGTGGAAAAAAAAAGCTTCTCTGCTCAGCGCCTGTCATGTTTGTTCACTGAAGGAAACAAGTTTGGTTTTAATTAGAGCCCCTGCCAAGAGTTGAGGTAATTGCCACTCTGTATGTCTTGCTTGCTTTCTTTTTTTTTTTTTTTAAATCTTTTCTTTTCTCTTTTGTTGCTTCATATATTTAAGAAAAATAAATAAATAAAATAACGCAGCGTGTGTTCGTTGCGGTCAACGGGTGCAAAAAAAAAAAAAAAAAAAAGACGGTGTAGACGAACCTGAGCTGACGTAGTTTAGTATAAGATGAAGGATATAATCGTTTGGATAATCGTCTGTCTCTCTGGCTTCTTTTGGCTCAGAACCAGGTTTTGTCCTCGAGGCATCTGGGGTTTCGCCACCATCACCATCATCATCCTACCATACACACACACACACCCCTTCAACTCCCCCCCCCCACCTGTATCCCAGCTGTGACCGTGTGTGTGCAGCTCATGAAAATTCCCACCAAATTATTCTGACAAAACACCAACATCTGCTGCAGGGAGACACCCTCACCACCTCCGCCCCTCCTTATTACTCATTAGGTTACACATGCTCACATACATGCAAACACTCATTTACATATAAAAGGTCAACTCTGGTTAGAATCAGCAAAACAAACACGTGTTTACGTAGCAACAGGACGTAGCTCCACCGCTATGCATCCACGTACTGAACATATGGTCGAGGATCGTTGTGTAACTGGTGTGTTGTTTGCTTGTTTGCAGCATTTCTGTTTTTGCACCAGTGTTGTAAGAGTAGAAGTACAAATAATCTACATAGTCTTAAAGTTTCTAGTATTTACTGTGCTTAAGTATGACAAGTAATCTATAATTAATTTAGTTTATCCAGCACTTTAAAACACGGAGCTACAACAATCTTCATAGACAATGTGTCTGAACTGAGTCTGAACTATCAGTCCTTAAAGATTACATCAACCCTCAGACATGGTGCTGATCTACTCCACCACATTTCATGTAAAAGTTTGTAAATAAGTTAGGAAATGTATTGAAGTAAAGCTGAAAGTTGACAAGATTAAAACAACTGAGGGAAAGTATAGATACTCCCAAAACATCCTGAAGTACAGTAGTGACAATGTGAGCGTCTCATCCTTCATCACGTCTCTCTGCTTCGTCTCATCACGTCTCGTTCGCCCGTGACGACGCAGAGATTGAGAGGGTGTGTTACAAACAGGAAGTCACTTATGATTTGTCTCTCTTCGTCAATAAGTGGATGAGAATCATTGATGTATTTCTTCCCAGGTTTTTCTCGTCAGGGACCTTAAATGACTTGCGCACATGATGAGGCTTTCAGAAGGGGCCTTTTTTATTTTGATTTGCACCAGTGGAGAAATGGAACGAAGCCTGTTTGGTTTCTCTCCATCCCGTTAGGCCCCGGAGGACCCATCACAGCGGCGCTGCAGTCCAGAGATGAGACGACGCAGCTCTGATTTACTATCCAGAGGTCATTCATCGCCTGCGGATAAAAAGACAATTGAATTATGTTGTTGGAAGAGCCAGAACAGCCAGAGCAGTTCAGGACAGATGATCCGAATGAACCAAGACGCAGAGACACAAGAAGAGACAGATAGATAGAGATAGAAAGAGATGTCTGATCCTTCTGACTGCTGCAGGCGACTTCCTGTCTCCCTGATCAGTTGTGGGCGATGAAAGACAGTCTGAGACGTCAGGGTCGAAAGGTGAAACCTGAGCTGCTAATAGCGGTCAGGTGTATCCTCTAACGTTTAGAAAAATGTTTTTATTTATAGTATATTCAGTTAAAATGACATATTTCACGGTGCAGGAGTTTCATCAGGTGATTTAGTGGCACAGAAATGACTGATGCATCTGTGTTTGGTTTGTTTTAAACATTTCTACGGGAATTTTAACAATGTTTTTGTTGTGATTCACAGGAATTTATGGCAACTTCTGCTGCAACAAAGCAAAGTTACAAACTTTATAGAGTCAAAGTTGAACTTTTAACTTCTATATATGTGAATTTTTTTTTTTTTGCTGCAGCTAACAGAGAGGCCTCTGTTTAGACTCACGCTGCCTCTTTTGCAAAACACTGTGACATATTTGATGTCACGTCTGTAACATGTCCAATATGTGAATGTGTGTGTGTTTGTACGGTTGTTGCTGCTGTAATGAAGCGTGTTTTGTCAACTGATGTTTAAGTTTTAAACTGTCATGTCTCAAAACTCAAAACACGGGCCCCACGCCCAGCGTTAAAATTGCTTCCTGGATGTTTCACTTCCTTCCCCTCAATGACATCATGTTTTTTTTTTTGTTTTTTTTTCGCGTTGACCTGCTTATAGAGTCGCCGCACAACAACTCAGCTCAGCGACGTCTCAGGTGTAACGAAAACCACAAGAGACTCTCATGTGGCTTCGCCTCCTCGTTTTCCGCGTTTCCTATTAAATCGCTTTTTAATCACTGCTGCAGAAATGTCTCTTGCAGATGCAGCGAGGTGTTGGCAGGACATCCGTCGTCTTTTTTTTTTGAAGAACAGGGATGTTTTACCCATTTCCCTCCTCCCATCACCCATGTGGAATCACTGATATTAAATTGAAGTCTTGGGACACACAGATTGCAAAAATTTCAAAACATCAACAAATGGAAAAAACATTTAACAACATGAATCTGTGTGAGTCCGTTGGGTGGCCCTTCGCTCAGAGGGTGGCCCACCGTGGCATGTTATGAGTGTTGATTGTGTACAGTTGTGAGTATCAATTGTAAAACCCCCCTCTTCTTTTCGCCAAAGTGAACATAGCTCCCAGCGTCCTTCACCTCCCGGGACACAGAAGGTGAGCTGGACACCGTCCCAGATAAATGCTCCGTCCGTTCCAGCTGGGGTTGTGTCAGGATCTCCCGGGCGGCGCGGGGACAAGCCCGTCTTTGTCCAACGGGAGCTGCGTGTGGTTCAGTATCTTAAGAGAGTCATAATCACATCACTGATCGGGGTGTTAACTGGCCCCCACAGCTGTCAGAAAAGCGATGCACCCTGGGAATGCATGACGAAGGAAGGGCACCGCCGGGCCCTCGGCGTACGGTTGTAGTACGTGTTAATCTCCATACACACACACTCACACACAGGGTGCATATATGTCTATTCATCTCCGCGAGGGTAATATGGGTGGACGCCTCATTTCTTGTCCAAACACACCAACAGCTATGGCAGCACATCAGCAGCCTTCACCATGTGTAATTTAATTGCCTTATGAGAAACATCTGTCAGGGATGTTGTGTCAAATCATTGTTTTGATATATCTTAGTACAAACTACAGTAACTGACTGGAATCAATAATAAACAACAAAGAAAGAAAGAAAGAAATAAAGTCATCATCTGCTTCAAATCAACTTAAACAAAAAAAAAAAAAAAAAAAAACACTCCGTCTTTGCTGCAGAGACACCTGGAGGCCCCAAAAATAGCCCGTTGGTCGGGTGAGGGCATCGCAGGGTCTTTCTGTTCATGACCCACGCTCCACTACCTCCTGTCCACAGGCTGATTCATGTGCAGGGGGTCATTTCTTCAGAGTATATATCAGGTTCTCAGTTTGTTGCTTTAAGCAGCTGTTATTGCATTCAAGAGACTGAGCTGCCCCCCCTCCCGACCCCTCCTGTTGAATCACACAGGCATGAGGGTAAAGGTGGAGGAAGAGGGTGGGGGTGGCTCCTTTAACGATGACGCTACACGCTGCTACGTCCAGATCCAGGCAGGGATGCGGTAACACCAGACCATGTCGGGCCGTCTCCAGGCTGGCTGGAAAAAGGAAAAGCAGCACAGGCTAGGTGGTCCGGTCCTTGTTTACCCCTTTCTGCTGCAGGCACAGGCTTGTTTAAACAAAGTGGGTGCCTTCATAAGCTTCCCCTCGGTCTGTGGACGTCATCAGGCAGGCGTGTGTTGATGTGGCCTCTCCCCGTGGAGCACCCTGGACTATGTACTCCAGGAAAAAAAGAGGGAAAGGGAGTAAAGAGCGATGTTGCCAGCTGCAGGACTCAGACCTCAGTACCCCCTTCTATCCAGCAGTTGTTTGACCAGATAAGCTTCGGCCAAAAAAGATGGTGGAGCGGCATCAAAATCTTTGGCTCTCTCTGGCAGGTCTGATTAACGGTCAAACCATCGAGCCAACGATTCATTCGTCAGAGCTGTAAACTCACTCCATCACCTGTTCGCTCCGTACAGGTGAAACTCAAACACTGTTGGTCGTGCGTGTATGAAAGATGTGATTTGAGATCCACAGGAATGTTAAACAGGTCTGAATTGTTCTGGATGATGAACTCAAAGACTCAGACTCTGTGCACCTGCACAGAGGTTGTTTTATTTGAGTTTTTCTAAAGAATTACCTTGGCTGTAGTTGACGTTGGAGCAAGTTATGATGGAAAAAATGATGAAAATCTGCAAACTTTGTTACCAAATTGCACCGCTTGGACGGAGAATGACATGTAACCTCCAGATGAGTTAATCACGCTGACATATTACTGGGAAAACATATGTTTAAGACCTTCAATTAACCGGATATTTCCTGAGCTTGTTGGTTTGTATTTTGCAGATAAACGGTCTAATCTGAAGGAACCACATGACAACAGCATTTATCTGAAGCCGAGGAGGAATTTTACCAGTTAGAAAATCTCCGTATGTTGTTTGTCACTGATACCAAACCACATCCATATCAGTCAGGAGCAGTTGACTGACTCATTAGTCGCTGCCATTAAAGCCACTCGGCCGCTCTCGTTATCATTAATCAAAGCACTTTGTCTCGTACGAGCGCCGCTATCTGACCACTCTCTGGTGGCCCCCTCTGTGTTTTAATCTTGGTCCATGGAGACGGGTTTTTTTTTTTTTAAAAAAGGTGGCTATCTCACATGTCCTCCCCCCTTCTTTTCTTCAACACCCTCCTGCTCCCCCATCGCTTCTCCAGCACATGAAAGCCAACAGAGGGCACGCTAGTTTGATCCCAGGCGCTGACATGAATTTTTGATCAATGGCTGGTGCCTCTTTGCCAGCCTCCCCGCCCCTGATGGCAGCCACCACCACCACCACCCCACTCCTCCCCTTTCCTCTCGACTCTAAAGCTTGGGCAACTCCAAATGTCAATGATGTTAGTTTAGCCATTGTACACGGCTGGCCGCATCTGAATGGGTGACTTGTCCCCAGGCCAGCCCCCTACAATTGCCTCCTTTCTCACTCTGACTTGTTCTCAGCATCCACCCCCACCACCACCACCACCACCACCCCTCTTCTCTCCATGAAGAGAGGTCTCTCTCTCTCTCTCGCTTTCTCTCTCTCTGGCTCTCGTAGCTCTTTGGCTCTGCTCGGAGAAGTCCTGGAGTCGAGGTTAAACTCGACATCGAGGCATCGACAGAGAGTTAGTGAGTGTGAAGGAAGGACGGAGGTTGAGGGAGGAGGAGGGAGGCAGGGGGGGTCAGCGAGGAGGTGGACCGTGACAGAAGCAGTAAGCAGTTTTATAACCAGAATTGTTACAGTGCACCGTGCCAATAATTACCAACCACAGACGAACGAAACGGCGGTAAATCTGGCTTTCACAGGCCGCTTAACCTTGTTAGCGTGTTTTAATCGGACAAGGGAAAGAGTGTGTTGTTGAGAAACTGCGCTGCAGCTTCTCTAATGAAGAGTGACGTAAAAAAAAAAAAAAAAAAGTCGAACATATATGGTGAATTTACAAATCAGGATGGGTTGAAATTCCTCATCTGTGAGAGAGCGAGAGAAACAGAGGAAGGTTTGAGGCCTTAAATGGGCGACGTCTTTTCAGTTTTCAGTCAAGTTCAAATGACATTCGACACTTCAAGTATTAAAATAAGCTTATATTTAAATCCAATGCCGTGTAAACTCATACTCTTTGATTTATAAAACCTGAAGTGCAAATATTTCACTCAAGAGTCACATCAAACCTCTCATCATCACTTGGTGAAATAATAATTATCGTTAAACACGTTTCTTTAATTTCCCATGTGTAACAGATTTCTTTTCTTTCTTTAAAAGAAAAACAATATGAATGTAATATTTTCTGGAGCAGCTGCCGGCTGGGTTTCTGCCAGGTTTCACAGAGGACACACACACACACACACACACTTAAACACACACACACAAAAACAACTTACCCCCACTTTTTCTCAACGAGGTTTTTATAGACACTGAACATCTGGACGCGGAGGAGAGGCGGTGATGTCGAGAGGAAGACGGGCGAGGAAGAGAAGTCACATATTGTCACATATATATATTTTTTCTTTTTAAAAGGAATGAGCTCATTATTTTTTTGGCTCGACTAACGACTATCTTATCATTTTAATGAGGAACGAATCTTATTTTATGTTTAGTTAAAAGAAAAGTTGAACATCTTCTCTAAGTGTCTGCAGATAAACTGAACGTTTGGTTTTATAAACACACATTAAACTCTATTAAACTTATTAAAAAAAAAAAAAGTTTTCATTTCCAAACATGGCTCTACACTTTCTGCAGGGAGTCTTTATGTGCTGCCATCTACTGATGCTTTGTTGAACTACTGTTTGATGTTTTTTTTTTTTTTTTTTGCAGTCTGGGGGTCAGGTACGTGCACATCTGGAAGGCACATGGCTTCTGAGACAGATGTATGAGGAGGTCAGGGGTCGTCGGGGCCTTTTAATGCAGATTAAAGAAGAAAAGTGAAGAACAACAGAGATGAACAAACCTCTGTAGTGGCTCCAAGGGTTGGACGACTCAAACCAGAGGCTCTGATCAACATCACTCAGGTATGTGAGCGATGACGGGTGGAGGGTGATTGCACCAAAAAAAAAAAAAAAAAAAAAAACAGGAAGGAGGCTCAAGAACAAAAAAAGCTTCTATTATTAATCTACATATCCATGATTAAACTGTCAACTAAGTTGTTGTCACTTTTAATGAGGATTATTATGATAAGGTCTTGTGATCCTGTTTTAAACGTAGATGTTTTACGCGGCGCGCCGCTTTGTGTCGACTCTTTGTTCCTTCTCTTCCTCTGCTCCTCGCTCTGCTCAGACATGTTTCTCTCTCCCTCCCCTAAATTCCCTTCTTTCAGAGAGAGGTCAGAGGTCAGGGACTGTGACCTACCCTGGGGGTGGGTGAAGGACCCCCCTCCTCATCCTCCTCCTCCTCCTCCTCCCTTTCCTCACCCTCCTCCTCCTTGAGAGATGGGCCGTGTCTCCCCATCTCTTTATTTTGTACACACCTGAGTCTCTTATTCTCTCTCGGATCAACTGACAAAGTGCAGAAAGAGTCGGCGTATCCGGTTTCTCCTCCTCTATTTTGTATTGTCCACACGGATCAATAAGTGTCTCATACATCCAGATGTATGGGGCTCATTGTATGAAGAAGAAAAACACCAAATCTTCTACTGAAAGTTGTGATCTCGCTGCTGAATTTAAAGCGCCACGATGGCGCCGGTGCAGAACTGAATTACGTCCATTTGTGTGGTTATATTTTCCACAATGTGCTTCTCCAGTAGTAGTAACCTCTTTAATACTTTCCACATCCTGACAAAGTGACATGTGGGAGACTTATAGATAATTCTGAGGAGAGGAGGTTTCACCATCATCATCATCATCATCATTACCTGCCTCAGATTGAGTCTGTTTTCTCCGGACTCGTGTGGCCGTGTCATTTTGTTTCCCTCCTGCACCTCCTGCTTCTCCTTGGCATCGCTCCTGGAGCTTTTTTTTTTTTGGAGAAACGCCACCGTCTCCTGCTCACTGCTCGGTCCGAAGCAAAGTGTTGCTGGCCTCGATTTCTGTTTCAAACACATTTACACAACTCGCCCCCTCCTCCTCCCTTTTCTTTCACTCTGCTCCTCATTCCACATTTTTTGACAAGCCAGACAAGCAAAGTGTCGGAGGATGAATCTGGCCTCGTGTCAAGCTTGTGTCTCCTCGTTGGTTTTTTTTTTTTTTTTTTTTGAGCCTGCAGAGAGCTGGACAATTTTTTTATCTATTTTTTTTTTTATAGTCTCGTGCTTTCGTTCCCAAGAAGTAAAATGTTTCTGCAGCCTGTTTTTATAGTCAAAACCTTAGAAACATTGCAGAAGAAGAAGAAGTGACGCATGCCAATTTATCATTTTCCTCCACGTCTCTAGTTTATGATTAATTTCCACGCAGATAAATCAAACTGATCTTCGACTAAATATCCAAATATTTGAGCAGAAGCAGACCGTGCCGGAGCAGGTTAAGACTTTTTATGATATTTGTTCTTAGGGTTTTATTAAGAGGGACCTGAGACCTGAGCTCTGGTCTCAGCTTGTGGCATTCCTCCGCTCCTCAAATGCAATTATCTTTTCCCATTTGTCTGTTTTTGTTTTCCCTCGTCCTTCCCTCTTATGCTCATTTCCTGTTTTGAGCCACACCAGGCTTTTAGCCTCCTCGACCCTCCTCCTCCTCCTCCTACCATAAGTTCGAGAGCATATCTGTTATTTACAGCCCCCGGGGGCTACCTGTCATTCTCAACGCTCCGCCATGATTGCTATAGTGACACACAAATTCCTACGGAGCGCAGGTCTCGACCCCCGCCCGTTCTTCCATAAAACTCTGACCCTTCACCTCTACACCTGGGGACGCAGGTCACAAACCTTATTGCTGCTGATTAGAGACTAGAGCAGCAGAAGAGTAAGAAAAGATATTTGCTTTTCTTTACTCACGATGACGTAAAGATGCAAACTTACATAAAACATGTAACTAGTTATACTTCTGCTATCAAACTCCTTTTCTTAGATGTTATATTTGCAGATGCATGATTTGAGATGAGATGCTTCAGACAGATTTTGATTAACTTTAGACACAGCTAAGCTAAGTTAAGCTAACTGTCTCCAAAAACTGAGTTTGTCTGCTCAACAAGTAACTATTACAAAATGAAACTATTTGTATTAAATTACTTTAACTTTTAACTTTCCACAATGAGGAAGTAAATGATGAGAAAACAATATAATAATGATTATTATACCATTATAAGCCCAGTTACTAACCGATCCTGTTTAAACAGACGTTACTTCAGCTGCAACAACAACAAACTGGTAAGAAACTGCAAAACCTGCTGATAAAACAGTGTATTTGCATAAAAATATCATTTCTAAGAGACGATGCTGCTTCGACTGATCACTGAATGTATCATTTTATCGTCTCAGCTTCATGATATTTTCTCTTTTCGTAACATACGTGTTTGTTCATGTCAGCAGTTTGACTCTTTTATCTGAAGGCGACGTCGTATAAAAGTCGACTGTGAACTCGTGACCTTGTGGGAAGTGAAGTTAAAAAGTTACAAACCGTCAAGTCCGACGAAGACGTCATCCGTTATCTCACATTTAACAGGTTTAATTGTTGACTAAAGATCTGATAATGTGACAGTTACATGGTTTATTCTTGTAAATATTTTTTGTTTCAGTTCATTTGTTCTGTGTAATACTTGAGACATAATAAAGTCAGAGGAGACAGGAGAGAAAAACACGTCAGATTCAGGAAAAAACAGAAAAGAGAAACATCCAAGTTATTTTTTCTTTCTTTTTTTTTTTTTTTAAAGTGTTGACTTTTAAAATAAACCCACCCTCAGGTACATTCACTCTTGTCTTTGATTCACCAGCTGCTCTTTGATCGGGTGATGATGTATTTCAACTTTCTGTTTGTTTATCCACTTTTCTCGTTTCGTCCTCGACCGACTGTGTTTTTCCTGCTTCCGATGAGGTCGAAACTTCTTTATAGAAAAAAAAAACAAAACAAAACTAAAGAGAACGTAGCAAACTTTCCAACGGACACGGTCACACCCTCGAACGCAGCTTGTTTTCTGGCTGCATTGAATCGTTGGTTTATTGTGGGTTTGGTCAATGGAAACATTTCAGACTCTGTAAACATTGTGGTCGCTGCAACAATAGATCTCTCACTTTATGACCGTTCAGCCTCTGCACAGTCATGATGCCACATTTGGATGCAGATAGAAATAAAACAACGAGTTAAAATCTGTAGATTTCCCTAAAAAAAAAAAGAAAAAAGAAAAAAAAAGGACAGTTTCTAAATGGTAGTTGAAGGTAGAGGTCAGAAGAATCCCACACTCAGTTTCTCATTACCATAAACAGTAACCGAAACTCTCTAACTTGTTATTTAACAGTGTGCTAACCCATCTGTTGCGTTTATAAACTTTACAGTCCAGACCAGGGGCGCTTCACGAGCTCTTTCCCCTCTGGAACAACTGGTCAGTCTCGTGGTTCAGATCTAATGAGGCAGACATTATTGTTGGCTCGGAGACTCGTGTGCTGGTCTGACTCTTTTGTGCCAAGATGCCAATCCTCCTCCTCCTCCTCGTCCTCCTGCAGTCTGGTCGTTTCCACACCCGTGTGTGACGCCCACCTGTCCGTCACTGTTTGTTTGCTTGTGTTGTGAGCTGTCCGTCGTCATCGGGCGCCAAACCACACAACCATCTGCCCTCTGCCTGGCTCCTGTCCTCCGAAACATGGATCATCAAAATGTTATTCCACTGTAAACCTCAGCAGAACTACAGGAACCCCGGCGCTCTGGCACACGTCTGTATTGTCTCTGTGATGTGAGGAGGGAAAAAAAGGAGAAGTTTTCCTCACTGGGAGTCCTTAAAAAGCTTCAAAAAGAGTCGGACGTCTTCAAACACCACAACCTCTTTTACACCGATCAAGCTGCGGCTTTTATTATATTTTTTAAAACTTTCTGCACGATAATAACATTGTTTTCCTGCACATTTCTCCATTTTCTCATTTTACTTCTTCTGTCCTGCTGTGCAGTTATGATATTAGCATTGCGTGGTTTGTGTAATACCAAACTCATCCCTTCGTTTTTTCTCTGAATCAAGGCCTAAGCCTCTCGTATGAGCTTTAATGGAAAGCACATTGAGTTTACATGCAATGACATGTGCTAGAAGACACGTATTTGTGTGTGTGTGTGTGTGTGTGTGTGTGTGTGTGCAGCACAGACGGGAGCTTTTGGTTGTTTAAGGCTCAGATTTATTTTATTTTGTCTAGGCACATGCTAATGCTTATATAAACACATTTTCTAGTATATTTATCTCTGTCCAGTTCATTTTCCCGCTACCTTGGCCACAGCGTATATGATGATTGAGAGATTGAGCCAAACAGAGTTTCACAATCACAATCACGCTCACTGCTGCAGAAAATCCAGTTTAAAACCAAATTTCACCTCGTTACTGCACAATCTGAAGGTGATAAATTGCATTAACGGTGCTATATGTAAGAATTAGCTATTGCTACGTAGCTAGCATTAGCTTTAACAGCTTGTATTTTGGTTTTGTTTCTAGCTGCCAAATGTCGTCTCTTGACGCTGCAGTGACTCCTACTCCCTCTGGAGGCGTTACATGGTATTACAACATGAGTTAAGCTAATTATTATGCTAACTCCTGCAGATATTTCAATGCAGACGCCGTTAAATTGATGTTACAACTGTTATTGCTACACTTAAGTTGTATTCAGGAGGTGCAGTCTCCAACTCAAACTCATAGCTGCAAATACATTTAGTTAAAACTGAATTTCACCCCCATCAGAAGGTGATAAATTGCATTAAAGGTGCTATAGATACGTAAGAATTACATTAGCATTAACAGCGTATTATTTTTTGCTAGCTGCCAAACGTCATGACGCTGCAGGGACTCACTACTGCCTCCGGAGGCGTTACGTGGTATTACACGACATGTTTAGCTAATTTTTATGCTAACGTCTGCAGATATTTCTTCTATTTTCTGTCTCTATGTTTCTGCCAAACGTTGCTGGTCGTACTCACGGGTGTCGCCTCCTGTTGGACTGAAGTCAGATTGGACGCTGCAGGGACTCACTACTGCCTCTGGAGGTGTTGCATGGTATTTAAAGGTGGAGTTGGCTAATTATTTTTGCTAATTTCTGCAGCAGGTTTGTTCAGTTGGTTGTATTTGTGCAGGTAACACACCATGACGCTGAGCACTTTTAGGTCATATTACTTGAGTTATTGCTGGTTTGGTATGAAGAGCTTGCAGCTCTTGTGTCGAGAGGTCAAGTTGTTTTGTTGGAACGAAGGAAGATAAGTGGAATAAAAGACGTTTTGACAAAAAGTTTAAACTCCCGTCTTGAGTATGTGAATTTTCCAGGAGTGCAATGATAAATTAGTGGAGCGTTTTATCAGATTACAGAGTGATTAACAATAGATTCATCAGTGTGTTATAACTGTACTTAGAGCAGACACTCAAGACGGATTCACTTCACCGAGAAACATTTCAAATCCTTTTTAACCTAAACCTCTCCATCACTCTCACTTCACACACATTTTTTCAGTGTCTGTGCTCTTCTCTCTTCTCTCTTCTCTTGTCTTTGTTTGAAAACAGCTTTCAATTTCCTGGGTAGCCGTCTTCAAAGGGGAGCGGGAGGGGGGCGAGAGGCCAAGTAGGATGCCAGAGGCACAGTGACAGCTGGGAGGCAGGAGACTCCGAGACGAGATCAGAGGGTTTGAGTTTCTGCCCGCCACAGACACGCTGTCATTCTCCGAGCTCCTGCCCCTGCTGCTTTCACACACACACACACACACACACATGCACACACTGCATACTGCATACATAAATATATGGTTAGAAATGCAAAAATAGTCACTACACACACAAACCATCAAGTGATGAAAAAAACTAACATGTAAACACTAAAAACTACATGCAAACTTTTCCCAGAAGCACCTGTCTCGAGGCTACGACCGCGGCCGCGTTGCACATCGAACTTTTATTCCCAGGTGATGATGTAAGTAGTGCAGGAAGAGTGAAAATAATCTTATTCAATTTACATAATGTGTTGACTTTGGAAGTCGATACCGTTCTGCTGGAAGCAGCACACACACTTTTTTCATTGGCAGCTCTTTCGTTCAACACATTTTAGTGATTAATGCACTCAAACAGACTTGAAACATCTGCCCCCCAACCTCCTCCTCCTCTTTTTCTGATATGACTCTCTTCTTGGCGCTGCAGTTGTTGGCTCGACCAAAACCCGATATGGGTTTCAACATGTCCCTCTTTGGGTTTTTTTGACCTTCAAAGCTTGTGCCAGGTAATGGCACTTTTTGGCTTTTTTTTTTTTTTTTTTGTGATGCTGCCACAAGCCTCACAATTATAAAGGGCTTTTGAAGATGCTGGCACCACATTACAACAGTATCTGTGTACTGTTTAATCATACCTTTCTTAGTGGCCTGGAGAGGTCTGTGTGAAGGGGGGGAAACAAATTACGTCCTGATAGCGTCGCGTAAAGTGATGCCAGGCTGGTTTGTTGTTGCCTGACATGTGGCCTGGCAGCTGAGTCCAACCCCTAGAGGTGAAGTGACATCAGCGACCACAGAGCTCCCGTTTGCACACGAACGAAGCAGCGAAGGGAGGATGGGGGGCCGGGGTGGGGGGTAGAGAGAGGGATCTGTTTGGAAAGGCTCAGTGACGCTTTCCTAAGTCTCACCTCAAAAACCAGAGTGTTGACTGCTCTAGTATTCCCAGTGCATCTCGCACTCTCAAGGAAAAATATGCAGGAGTGGTGGAGGAAAAGCCTGAGATTGAGTATGAAAGAGAGAGTGGAGGAAAATGAGACAGTAGGGACTCGACCTAAAGGAGGAGGAGGAGGAGGGGGGAGGAAAAAAAAGAGGGGGAGGTGGAGAGAGGGAGAGGCAGAGTGAGGGAGAACGAAAAAGGGGGGAATGGTCTTTGTTAATCCCTCCACATCTGGCTTCTATTAGGATGTGGGGGCCGCTAAAATAATGTTTTTCACCCTACAAGCCTTTCTGTGCTATAAATTACCCACCAGCCACTGTGCCTTCCTGACTGAAACGCTTTCAGTCAGAGAGCCAGTTCGTTTCTCAGGCGGTCCACTCAACTCCTCCCTCCTCCTCCTCCTCTTCGCTCTTCTCATCCTCTCTGCTTTCTCCATTTTGAAACTCCCTCTTCAGCGCCCGAGTGGTAAACTTCAGGCCTTTTCTTCCTGTCAGATCCCTTCACTTCCGGTCAGCGCTGCAGTTTTTGTAACTTCGTCTATCGATCTTGTTGTCGATCTTGGCGACTCGTATGTTGCTGAGTTTTCCCATTTTGTGACTTTGTGGGGAAAAAAAGCATAAAGAAGAATTTCTTCTGTGTCTCGTGTGTCGGATCTGGATCGCTTGTGAAATTTCTTTCATACTTTGTCTCGAGTCCAGCATCATCAAATGTCCACAACCAGGCAGAATATCATGTTATGTCTGCTATGATAACCACTCACAGTTGTACAAAAGGAGATCAAACACGAAAACATAACAGCCAGCCTTTCAAACTTCCTGTTTTTCTGTTGTATCGTAAAAAAAAAAAACCCCAAAAAATTAAAACAGATCCTTCAGTCTCTCAGCAGTGAGACGAGCAGCCAGGTCTGATCTGTCACTGATGATGAGCCGCTGCTCATCATCACCGGGGGTTAAACAGAGTGCAATGTGCAGAGGTGCATAAAAGTAGTGAGCATGCACGTCTGGAGTTGTTGGAGACGTGGGGTCTGAAAGAGCCGAGGGAGGGAGGGAGGGAGGCTGCTGGGTCAACGGGTCAGTGCCTCATCACCAGTTACACCAATTAGATAAATAAGAAGTGGCAGCTTGGAGGATGAAAGAGAGAGGACTGACTAATGTGCCAATTCAAGTGGTAACGATGAACCGAGCGAACCTGATTTTATAGCCATTAGGCACCTGTTTGACGAGAGCAGCTGGTGACGCCAGGAGGCCGAGTCTTCCCCAGGTGATCCTCCACGCTCAGACGCATCTGCTGCGAAACCGGAGTCGACGTGGACCGACATTACAAGGTGTTGATCAAACCAAAAGATAAATAAATAATGATAAAAAAAAAAAACTGATGATCTGATGAAACATGAAAGATTCGTGGCTCAAATCGAGATCAACAGTTGTCACCTTCAGCGTCTAAAATCTAAAATGAATCACGACACAATGAGGGAAAGAAAAAAAAAAAACCCCATTACCCTCGAAAATGGACGTATCGTGTATCTATTGAGGATGATTTATGTGCTATAATGTGACAGCGTTTGGCAGAGTGAACTCGACTTTTGATTGTTTGAAGTCACGCTGAGAAACAACAGGATCATATGAGCCCGCAGAAACGAACGCGGGGACATATTTCAACGCGGAGTAATTCTATCTGGTCACGGCCTATCATCTGGACGGACTGGATGTCATCCCTGTGCGGGTACCCATTGTGTCGACGGGCCCTTTGCCACATATTTCGATGTGCCCCCTGTCTCTTCTGTCCGTCTCTCCATTACTCCATCCCATAATTACCTTCTGCACTTCACTCAGTGAACCCAATCCTTCCTTTGCTTGTCTGCCAAATCCTCAGATGTTCAGGCAGAGCCATGTCATTAGCCTGCTGAGATGGGCTGGCCGGAGGAACGACTGTTTGGATCTGGATCTGGATCCTTCTCTACGGAGCCGTCTGGTTCAGTTTTTATATATATATAAATAAACATGAACACTGGCCTTCGACAAAAACAACTTATGATATTAAACTGTGATTTATTACTCATGAGTTACATTTCTTGTGGTCTGATTAAAAAAAACTGCTGTTGCTATGTCTATCTGCGCCCATGACGCCTGTGTATCCTCAGGCTGTCAGAGTTTATCTCAACTCAGAGCGAGAACGTAGAGATAAGAGATGAGGAACGAGATACACAGAGCGACCGTCAGAGCGCTAGCGCCTTCGAATTCCTGCGTGCAAATATCTTTAGTTTATAGTAAGTAGATGTGTGTCAACCGAGCTCAGGATAATAAAACCCACGTCATTTTTCCATCATGATCCATGGGATTATTTGTATGCAGGTGGGGTGTGTGTGTGTGGAGGATATTCCTCCACGCAGGGGTCTAAGATATCAAAGCCAGAAAGCTGTGGGGAGGATGGAGAGGGTAGATTTTTTTGGAGGTGGTGGAGGTTTTTGCTTTTGTTCCAACCCCCCCCTCCACCAGGATCCCCCTGAAAAGATCACCGAGCAGGCCGATTCGTCACGGCTCCGGGTTCTCCTCCTGTGATTGGTTACGGCGTCGGAGCAGATGTTGGTGCTGCAGCAGGGGGTTCGGATGAATCCAGCTCCTCACCCACACATACACACACACACACACACACACACACACACGCGGGGGAAGGACAATCACACCAGCACCAGCAGCTCACAACACACACAACCTGTCGGATGGACGGAGGAGCGGACGGAGCCGGGGGCCTCCACAACGCTCGCTCCACTGATTCTCAAAGACAGATTCACTCTCATCACTGTTCACTTCTACTTCCTCACATCAAAGATGAACATAAACGCTTCGCTCCCAAACTAACGTCTGCCTCTGGAAATTTATCATGGGTGTTAACTGACCGTGTGTGTGAATCTCGTCACGGGGTCACAGCTTAAACATAACGACAGCATAAACATCCGTGTTTATTTATCTGTATAGAAAAAAAAAGAAGAAAAACTGTATAATCTGAAGTTTGAAGTTTGAGTTTTTCCAGATTCCAGTTTTTTTTTCCTTCTAATGGAGCTAACAGTCCAAGATAAAAGCAGAAAGGATGCCTCGAGGATAATGTTGAGACCTAACCCCACTTTGAGTGAACTAATTAGTGTGATTAGTGTGGAGATTACTTGTCTGTGTGTCATTTGAGCGATCCTGTTTCCCGTCCCAGTAGCGCTGCAGCTCTTTATCCGTATCTTTTGCAGCAGATAAGAGCGCACACTTAGTGAAACACGGTTGGTTTTTGATGAAGCCTCAGCTTGGAGAGGCAATGAGTTCTGTAATTTTAGGGTCAGGAATTGTAATTGCTCTGCTTTGCATCAGCTTCACTGACTGAAGTCTTTGGGTCCTATACAAACTCTTCCTGGCAGAGGTTAAAGAGACAGATATGTTATCTGGAAAAATCTGCAGCTGAAGCTGAAAACAGTTCTCGTACTGTCCCTCCTCCGTCTGGACCGAGCTTTCGGAGCTAACGGCCAGTTGGATCGTCTCCCGGGTTTCTCTTTTTCAACAGCAACAAACAACACAACAAACACAAATTTTTGTTCAAACAAAAAAAAGGAACGGAGATAAATTAATTCTGACAAATAAGGAGGGGGGATTCAGTTTGTGATATAATGACCTGGAACAAGTCTAGAATAAACTTTAATAATGGTTTG
This sequence comes from Polydactylus sextarius, assembly GCA_016801845.1. Classification (NCBI taxonomy): domain Eukaryota; kingdom Metazoa; phylum Chordata; class Actinopteri; family Polynemidae; genus Polydactylus; species Polydactylus sextarius. Next base: position 9,778,243 of record CM028926.1, on the reverse strand, counting down.
GAGGTTAAATTAGGCCACGTGTCATAAATCTTCATTTTGTAGTTTCTAATTTCTAATGAAAGAATACACAGATTTAGTTTCTAGTTTCATCTTCAGCTGGGATCTGTATTTACGGTTCTGGCAGGAGGTCACGGTGGGAGATTTATGAGTCCATTTACAACGTTTGCATTTTCTTATGCAGAACAAAACAGATGTAATCATGATCAGGTTTTATTGACAAGTCAAGTTTAAGCTGAAAACCTTTCAGTCTGAGAGAAACGACGAGCAGCAGCAGCAGCAGCAGCAGGTTGATTTATGATGCTTCTGTTTGTTGCCAGTGTTATTTCTCTGTATATATCTGCTGCTCTGGATCAAAAAAAAAAAAAAAAAAAAAAGTCTTGTGTTTTTCTTTCACATTATGTTGCATGGTTTTGATTTTCCACCAGAGCGGCTAATGCCGAGTGATTTAAAGCAGGAGACGCACACAGGAAGGAATTTCTGATTGATTGAAATAATGAACAGTTAAAGTTAAAGCCAAAGAGAGAGAGAAAGGTCAAAGGGCAAGGTCTCTCCAGGAACAGACAGGAGTTGTCTTATCCAGTAAAAATCAGCCTGCTGTGGCTCTGTTTGCCGTCTTTGAAGCGCTCGGCTCCCGTACGCCTCGCATGGCGTGACTGGAGCCAAACAGGGGTGAGGAGACCTATGAGGGGAGATGTTCTGGTTGTGGTTATCGGTGCGCTATGCTGGCATCCAGGCTGCACAGCATGTTGGAGAGATAACAGGGGCAGAGAGCAGGAGAAAGAAAGAAAGAAAGAAAGAGAGAGTTAGATCAGACCATCCACCTTTTAATACCATGTGACCGGGGGCCTCCACCCAGGTTGCGGACAATTGAAGTCTGAGCCAGTAATGCACATCTGTGCCTTATTTTATTGCTGTTCATTTTGTGTCGGTATGCACAGGGGCCAACAAACAAAGCACAGTTCCACCTTGTTCCCATATCCAAGCTTCAAAACCCCCCAACACACACACACACACACACACACACACACACTAACCCTCCTCTCATCTCGTCCTGTGTGAAAACCCATTTGGACGCACATAGACACGCATTACAGAGAACGCAAAGGTACAGATCTTATATTGAAGTAGCATTCCAGCGAAGCCCCCACGGGGGTAGATGACAGGGTTTTTTTTTAACTTTAAAAGAAAAAAGGCATGCAGTTGGAGAGAGGCGGGCGGGGTGGGGGCTTCAAGTCTGAAGAGGATATTAGAAAAATACATTTAAAAACGTCGCCTCTGGCTAGTTTTTTTTTTTTTTTTCTGGAACAATTTTGTACCTTTCCCCTCAGAGGGGTTCAGATGAGAAAGAGGTGGTGGTGGTGGGGGGGGGGGGCAAAGGGAGGAAGGGATGCCGTTTTTTTTTTTCTTTTTTTTTTGGGATAGGATGTAATGAAAACCAACTGGCAGGCCGTCACTATCTATCTACTCTGGAGCAGGAGTGCATTGACATGGAGAGGAAAAACAGGCCTTCTCCTAATCCAGTCAGGCCTCTTTTCTCTTTTTCTTCCCTCTTTTCCTTTTCTCTCTCTCCTCTTATTTCATTTTCAGCATCTAACCGTTCTCATGCTGAGTCTCTGACGATGATGTTTATCTGCGCTCAGATACGTTCAAGTCTTCAGACTGTAGCGGCGCTGGTGAAAGACGTCTTTTGGGTGAACTCTCGACGGCTTCCCCTGCACTGAGGTGGAGGTGTTGCAGGATCTGGGGTCAGTTTGCGGGTTGATAAGACTCTGAACAGACTTCTTTCACACTAATGCTGCTTACCTAAGCCACACTTGCGCCACCCAAACCACCAAGCCCAATATTAGCCTTCCTGCAGCTGGCCGCCGCTGCAGGTAATGAATATGAACGTGTTTGTTTGTCTGAGTTCATGAGCCACGAGGATATTTCACCCTGATGCAGATTTTGAGTTTGAAAAAGCTTCGATGAACATTTCGTCTTTAAAAAATAATGATCATTTACCATCTTCATTATTCGCAAAGACGTCAGAGACGCATGAAGAGAAACTACTTCACTTCAATGTGGATGAGTTGAGGCTGAGAAGTGCAACTATAAAACATGAAGATTATGATAAAACACTGTTGAAATCAGGTAGTTTTCTCATAAAACAGGTCCAATAACATTAATACTGACATTCATTTCACTGACATTCACAAATAAGGAAGTAAATAAGTTATAAATTAATGCTATGTTTATTTTTTGGGCCGTAAAACTTTGCTACTTTATTTCTTAGATTTGTCAACTTTTCACCGGCAGTTTTTCATATTTATTTTTTATCTTTTTACCTCCATTAAAAGGTTAAAACGGTCTAAAACATATGCCAAAGAAAGTTAATTTTTATTCATTAATTGTGTCTCGTTGATACAGGATTACAAAGTTTTGTTGCATAATAGCGCCTGTGGTTTTGTGACGTTAGCGTTGTCGGAAAGTGGCCGTGTTTTGAGATTTTGAGAAGAAAAAAGATCGTTTCAGGACGTCAACAACGCTGGTGTCGTGTGGACGAAAGGCTGAAACGATAAAAAAAAAATATTTGCAGATCGACCTAAAATGTTGTCGTGTGGACGTAATTTTAAATGATATAAAAAAATAATGTATCAGGATCAATAAAACTAGATATTTCTTTCACTCTATCATCCCAAAATCTGCAGAAATTGTTAATTTTGCATCATTTATCTAAATGTTTCTGACAATAACTTTTCAAATATTAAGATTTGAAACTTCTTGCTCTCGAGCGTCTCGGTGACACTTTACGACCAAAACCTTCTTTGGTAAAAACGTTGAACTTCACAACTTCATCGTACAAAGTGACATTTAAAAGTATAAACACAGCTCAAGCTCCTCACATGAATCAGTGGTAACGGTGAAATGTGTTTGAACAAAGTGGAAACCGATGATGAAGCTGTGATTTCGAATCGACCAGACGAGGTGTTTTTTTTTTTTAACGCCTGTTGCGGTGCCTATTGTAGCTGTGAAACGTTTATAGTCGCTGTTCTGTGGTTAAACGTTTGTTAACACTCCATCTACCTTTTTTTTTTCCCTCCTCATCGTCAGTCATTAGTAAAGTCTAACAGGCTCCTCTCATTAACCAGTCCAGGCTGACAGGTAGAGAGAGCCTTTCATTCTCTTCACATTTATTATTGCTTACACTTTTAATGAGCACTTTGGACCATCGCCTCCACTCGCTGATTTATGACGTTTTTACCAGAGATCAGAGGCCCCGGGTTTGTTGCGCTGCCTGTGAAGCCGGCAGTCTTTCCTGACACCCCGGGCCGGTCCGGGCACCGGAGGAGGAACGCAGCTGGGTCCAACATGACGAGAGGTGTGAACTCCCCGGGCTTAATGAGCTGATGGGAGAGAGGCGGATTACAGACGAGGTCAGAGGTGATGGGACCGGGGCCAGGGAGCCTGGTCTTAATATCCATGAGCCAGATTAAAACAGAAGAGATTAACTCCATCGATGTGTAGTCCCATGAATCATGTGTGTGTGTGTGTGTCGCACCTGAACGTCGGAAATAACCGAAAAGAAACCTCATTATCTCGACGCCTTCCTGCCTCTAAAGCGTTTAGACGTTTTCTTAAAGAGTTGCAAACGTTGCAGCCAAACGATTGCTCTGTGGGTCCAAAAACACTGGTATTTATCTCTTTATCCTCCTAAATTTTCCTGACTTGACAACTCTCTGTTTACAAAACAGACTGTACAGTAGCCAGCGAGTCTTTCATTAGACTAAATATATGTGTGCAGCCACAGAGTAATCAAGCAATTTTGTGGCTATTAAATGTTTGAATCATGCAGCGTAAACTGATTTATATAATTTGAGGTTTTGGGAGAGAAGAGACACAGCATCTTTATACTTTTATGTATATTTCTATTTAAATGTGTCATGTTGGTTTTGACAGTTACCTCGGTGGAAAGTTCACGTTCTGTCGATGAATCTCAACCTGCAGCAGAAATCGATTTATTTTCTTGTGAACCTGAGCCGCCGGATCGTTTCTCCGTCGTACCATAAATCCATCCTGACGTCTTCAGTCTCCACCTGCTTTGTCTTTGTCTCTTTCAACCTATTTGTCCTGGTTGCTCAGTTTTCCTTTCAAATCAAATCCAACCTCTTTATCTTTATCTTCTTTTTCTCTTGTGTTCGCCGCCTCTGACTATAAATCTACACACACCTTTTTCCTTCACTTGTTTATGTGATTGTTTCTTGTTTGCCCACCACAAGTTTACGGCCTGCTTACTTTATTGTGCAAACGTTAAAGGAGGTATTTGTAACTTTTTTGTTGCTACATAAGCGATGGTAGCGTTAACAGCTGTGCACAAAACCAAGATTCAACCGTTGCTGCGTTTACGAGACGAGCAGCTTCGGTCAAAGCTAACTGGTTAGCAGCTCTGGAACATCTTTTTAGAAAGGGCCTTACTGTGTTTGTTTAACCATAAAGTTTCACAGTCTGTTAATCTAACGTGAATGATCTGTTTTGTGTGTGTTTGTATTATCTATATATGTTGGTGTGTGTGTGTGTGCATTTGTGAATTTCCTGTGTCTTTACTTCCCTCTGTTCTCTGTCCCAAAAAAGTTGCGGCATTTAGGTGTTTTATTGCAGTAAAGTTACAGTTTTATACATTTTGTTGCTATAAAGTTGTATTGTTCAGGCATTTTGTTGCAATAAAGTTGCAGCAATTTCAGTTGTTAAGTTGTGGCTTTTAGACATTTTGTTGCAATGAAGTTGCAACATTTTCAGATGGTTGTTGCAGTGTTTTAAGGCGTTCCGTTGCAAAGAAAGTTGCAACATTTAAATGTTTTGTTGCAATAAAGTTGCAACACGTTTGACGTTTTGTTGCAATAAAGTTGCAGCATTTTCAAGTGTTTGTTGCAGTGTTTTGAGGCGTTTTGTTGCCAAAAAAAAAAAGTTGTGGCATTTAAGCGTTTTGTTTCAGAAAAGTTGCAGTGTTTTTAGATGTTGTGTTGCAATAAAGTTGCAGCAATTGCAGTTGTTTTGCTGCTAAAAAGTTGTGGCGTTTACACAATTTGTTGCAATGATTTGTTGCAGCATTTTGAGCCGTTCTGTTGCAAAAAAAAGTTGCAGCATTTAGGTGTTTTATTGCCATAAAGTTGTGGCGCTTTTTGGCATTTTGCTGCAATAAAGTTGCTGTGTTTTTAGGTGTTGTGTTGCAATAAAGTTGCAGTATTGAGTCATTTTGCTGCAATAAATCAACCAATTAACCATAGGGCTTTATAGTCTATTAATATAATGTGAATGATCTGTTTCGAGGATGTGCATGACTGTTTTTTCTGTTATAGTTTGATAATTGATCCTTTTTCTTAATTTTTTTTATTGTTTTCACTTAAATAACGCAAAGTAAATCAGACGTGACGTTGTATCCCAGTCGTTGAGTCGTTGAGTGGTCTGTAACGCTGCTTCACTTCAGTTAAAAACAATCTTTCATGTGTGGACACACCAAATTTCTCTTCTTCATCCCACCGCACCCCATTTCATTTTGAGTATACAACTCTGCAGTGACCTCAGTCCATCAGGGCACGGAGGCAGAACGAGGGAGGAAGTCCAGTGAAGTCACGCTGGGCCGGGACATTAACTGTGAGAACACACAGGCCATGAAATATATGCCTCTTTAGAGAGAGCTTTTTATTCGCCTTTAACAGGCCTGTAAACTGCCATTCAGTGCTCTGATCAGGAGACCACAGGCACAGTGACACCAGCCAACATCATCGGGCCCGAAACACGCCTTTTTTTTCAGCATCCGTCCAAACCGCCGCCGCACGAAACGAGATACAGGAAGTAGACACGGATTGAGCTTTAAAGGGGTCGAGGGGACTTTTGTCCGGGGAAGTCAGATTTGAAACAAGAGACTTTTCAGACGTCTCTATCTGGCTCCCACTTGTACTGTCTTTGCAGTCGTCTCCCGGGGGAGCTGCGATTTATGGAGCAGCGAGGGGAGCACGGCCTGCGGGATGGAGCAGATTGTTCACGGATCTGGTTGTCGGGCAGAGGGGAGGGGACGGGCAGAGCTGGGTGAGATAGCATGAGAAACAGAGGGATCGTTATGAAGACATCAGTGTCTTCACTTCACATCTGCCTGAGATTTCCCCACAGTCCGTCCAGTTCCTGGAGAAAGTCGCTCCTCTGGGGTTTGATTGAACCCCGACGAATCTCTTGTGCCTCATCACTGATTAGATCGGAGAGACAAAACACACGTCCATATGGCTACATACAACAAGAACACAGACGTAGGAAAATGTAAATAGTCATGTACAGTACACCAGGACAAAGACACAAACACAAACACACACTTGCTTTGTTTACTCTTGGTGCATTTTCCTGTGGCTCCACAGTGATTATCTGCTGATACACTGCAGTGATTGTGCGCCTGGCCCCTGCTGGGGGCTGCGACGCTCCACATCTGAAAAAACGGAAAAGAGATAAATAGATAGATTGTATCTTGGTGGACGGTGTGTTTGACCAGTGCTGCGCACAAACAAAAGCGATACCTCTCCCGAAGAGCGAAAGCCTGCCCGGCTGCCCTCGTCTGTGTCGAGAAGAGACGCATAAAAAAAATCAAAAATCAAAAAACCCATGAGGGCATCGGACGCTCTATCACACCCTGACATCCTGTCCTGCAAAACAAACAAACAAACACAGCGGCACAGAGGATCATACCGCTGATACCAACGCAACATGTTTGTAGTATATTTATATTTTAGCCACCTGCGGGAATGTTAATGACCTCCGAAGGCTGTAATGAGATAAGTTTAAACATCCAAGCATCTCGAGTATGTGCTCTCTTCGAGGTTGGACAAATGTGGCTCTGTAAAAAAAAAAAAAAAAAAAAAAAGCTGCGTTCAGGAATTCATACTGACAGCTTCACGGCCTCTCGTCTAAAACAGAGGCAGCATGACGGATGGGATGGTGTCCCCCTGACAATGCCAGCTGGTGGATGTTTGTGTGTTTGTGTAATGACATCTATATATGTTGGTGTGTGTGTGTGCATTTCCCGTTTCTTTACTCCCTCTGTCCTCGTCTTCACTGCAGATTTATTTGGACACATGTGACAGTCGCTCCAGGATTTCAGGCCTTTTGATTTAGTTTGTTGCAGCTTCATTTGCCTGATTTTGTGGCAGTTTTTCTAAAGAAAAAAGAAAGAAATTTGCAATTAAAGTTGCAACATTTTGGGGTGTTTTGTTGCAACAAAGTTGCAGTGGTTTCTATATTTGGTTGCAATGAAGTTGCAGCTTTTTAGACATTTTGTAGCAATAAAGTTGTGGCGTTTTAGGTGCTTTGTTGCAATAAAGTTGCACTACTTTCAGGTGTTTGTTGCAATAAAGTTGCAGTGTCTTTTAGGCATTTTGTTGCAATTAAGTTGTGGCATTTCACTGTTTGATTGCAATAAAGTTGCAGTGTTTTGTTGCAATAAAGTTGCAGTGTCTTGGGCGTTTGGTTACAATAAAGTTGCAGAGTTTTCAGGTATTTTATTGCAATAAAGTTGGCCCGCACACAGAGTTAGAGGTAAATGCGAAACCTATTTTTTATCTCACATGTTTACATAAGAAACAAGGAGGTGAGTTCACTGACGTTTTACTGGAAACAACGTTTGGTCAAAAATTGCACAATCAGTTTGTGTCAAAAGTTGTGATCCCAAACATCACGAAATCCTTAAGTATCTAAGACCAGATCATAATAGTGTCGTCAAAAAAAAAAGAGCAGCACATGCACGACTCCCATAACAAAACAAAAGAGGACAGAGCTCATTGAAAAGTCAGTATAGAAGAAAAAAACATGCTGAATGTGGGATTCAGACTTGAGTGTGTGTGTGTGGAGGTTATATGACCAGACGGGCTGTGAGTGAAAGAGAGTGTGGTGACCTGTAACAGCTCCATGACTCCAGTCTGGGGCTTTAAAATCCACACGCCTGGGTCCTGGATTGAACCTGCTGCAGACTTCACTCACTTATAGACGAGAGGCAGCCCCCAATGGGAAACTGATTGTTTATTTAACTACTGTTTTATGGAATACCTAGTGACAGGAAGTCCTTAAAACAGCAGCAGTTACTATTTATATAGTCCCTTTTCGGAGTAAACACACTTCGCCCGCCCCTCCTCCTCCTCCTCCCTCCTGCAGACACCCTGCCGTTGAGGAATGCACCCATTCACAAGCTGGTGGCCATCTTGGACGCTTGCCTCTTACTTCCTGTTTCCATGGCTACACTCCAGTGCTACGGGGAGATGATAAGCGCTCGCAGTCTCCGGTCCTAATCCTCTTCATCGAGCTCATTTTCTACATCACTTCATGCCATTCGGGAATGAGCTGGAAAAGCCAGTTAGCTGCAACAAGCGTCACACTTTAACGCACATGATCTGTGGATTCACAGAAAGAAGCGAATACGCGCCAAGGAAACAGGAAACAACACACATATACATATTTATATATTTATTTATCTGTATTATTTCTGTCAAACAGATGGAAAACATTGAGTGTAGATGTGGACGCTGATTAACACGTACAGCGGCTACACACGAAAACTAAAGTTATGCATGAGTCTGACACATGTTTGTGTGTAGCTGTGGGGCAGCTGTATTCTGATCTGCTCCTGCAGCGCCGCGCCATAAATCACAAGGTCACCATGAGCCTGTGGGACCAGAGGAAACATCAGCGTTAAACACGAATGATATTTCACTTCAGCCTCTTCCTGTCCACTATTCCCCCGGTGCCCACTACCACCAGCTCTTGAATGCTTTATCACGACAGCTTCACGTCAGCGACGTATGAAGGAGGCCGGAACAAACGCACGAACGAACGTACGATTTGGAAATCGCTTATAAATCGAAGAGCTGGTGGGAGTGATATAGTGCAGGAGAAGGGAGTTAACTGTCTTTTACGAGTTTTCATAGCTTCACATCAGGGAAAGAAAAAAAAAAAGTTATGATAGCTACAACTCAAAATAGTCTCTGGAGCTACAAATCACTTATTGGATATTAATCATCATTTAGTTTTGGGGTCATCATGTCAGAGCTGCAAATCCTACTTTTAATAATGTTGAAAAAACACAAACAAAATGATTAATTGATTGATGAAACATTCATTTCTAGAGTTGAAAAAACTCATGATTTTCTTCTTTTCCTCCGTCTGGTTTATTTCCTTTATATTCACAATAAAAGTGGTTTTGATTTTTGCTGTTTGACGTGTTTATGTTTACGTTTATGTTTATGTCAGTTTTATGTCTTGTACAGTTTTCACATCAGATGGAAAGAGAAAGGGAGGACGGGGGTGGGGGTGAGGGTCCAGTTTAAAAAATGACCAGAGGATGTACGAGGTCACTGCAGCGTCGGGAGCGGAGACACTCAGGATGGTTGTTGAACATGGTTGAAAACCTGTGGAGACGTGTGAATAAGTGAGATGTTACAGACTGATGAAATTCCCAGAGAGCCCACGATGGATAATGTGATCCCACCACAGTGATGCAGAAACCAGATGGGGAAAGAGAGCCTTCAAATTTCCTCTTTCCTTTTTCGTGTTTTTTGCACATTCACGAAGGCGTGTGCTCTCACACACACACACACCTGTCTCAGTCATGAGATATACGGCTCTCCGAGGGCAAATCCATTCAGTCTATGTTGTAAAATATTGTGATTTTTCTCACTCTCGTATATATATTTCTTCGTCTTATGAAAACGTATGAAAAATTGTCGTCCCTGTCGTCGCAGCGACAACATCTGCTTTTAAGTAGCTGATCAGACGGTCTTAGACAGTTCAGCTCTGTGGTTTTTTGTCCCACAAACACACAGGGATGGTACTTTTTTTGTTATCTAAAAGTGCCTTTTAATAGCACTAGAAGTCCTGAGTCCTGCCCCCCCCCCCCCCACCCTTTTTGGGCCCCTGCTGACAGAGTCAACACAACCCTGCCGCTGCTTTGCAGGTCATAAACACTCTGTTGACAGTGGTCGGAGGCTTATTATCCTCACAGCAAAGCACAGTGAGGTGGATGTACCTACTCTAAACAATCCACAGCTCCAGGATTTAACACACAAAGCCGTTGTTACCTCAAAACCTCCTCCTGCCCGGGAGTAAAACCTTATCTTTTATTGGGTAAATGTGTTGTAATTTATTGATATTTGATTCAAGCTGATATGAAACGAGGAAACAAGCGTCCTATCAGTTAAAATGTAGGACAGAGGTCAGCGTAGCTTTGTGAGCTTTAACGTTGGCAGCTCCTCCGCTCAGATAAGTGAGTCGGTACCACAGGGGGTCAGAGACAGCCGAACCCTCGCTTGGATAAGAAGTGTCTGTGCTGTCAGCTTTGGTTCCCAGCGTGGCCTCGCCCTCCCTCCTCCCGCCCCCACCGAGCCCCTCCCTGGGCCTTTTGTGTGTGTGGACCCTGCTCCCTGTGGACTCGCCGCTCTCTGGCCTTTTCACATGCGACTGTGTCCAATCACCTCCCCCCTTTCCCTCATCTCCCCCCTCTGAACCCAGGAGCCTCTGTCTCCATCTCCAACCAGCTCCTGACCCCGAGACCGACCGAGAGACACAGAGACACCGACTAGAAATAAAATTAATCACTTGTAATCAGGAAGATTAGAAGAAAAGTTTGAAGCCTTAACAAAAAAAAAAGAGTGTGTGAGAGTTGTAAATGATTAAATGAACAGTCATTTCTGGTTAATAAATCATCTAGAAATACTTTAAGAAGGTGTGTAGGTGTTTGTCTTCCTCTCAGATTTTGAAATCTATCAATCTATCAATCTATCTATCTATCTATCTATCTAGTTTGTCTAAAACTTTAAAACTTCTGAAAGTGATTTTATTTGTGCCTGATCAGAAATCTGTCTCCGTCAGCAACAAGTGAAAAGACAAACAGGTCGTCCGTCCTTCGTCGGCCTCGTCACCTCCACCTCCTCCTCCGTGTTGTTTTCCTTCTCCTCCTCCTGTGTCAGAGGTTTGCTGGTTTGTTGGCTTTGGCCCTGACCGCCTTCGAAGGCCAAACCTCTCCGGGTCGGACGTGGCCTCAGGAGGATTGGATCACACCTTCCATAGAAGTCAGCTGTCAGATGTTGAGCTGCACCTGCTGTCTGAAGCAGGGTGGGCCCGACGCCGCCACCACCACCACGTTGGAGCACATAATTACTGCCTCAAAGATGATTACGCTGTTTACCCAATGCCCATACGCACAACAGATGACTGTTCCTCCCCTGCAGCCCCCTCCTCACCGCGCTGCGAAGGCATTTCACCAAGTGACGAGGAAACGGCTGCAGCCAACCAACATTCAGACGTCCAACCAACATGTCTGATGCCAGAAATGACCCCGTAGCTATTAGCTGTTCAAACACACCCCCAACGCCTCCACCTCCACCTCCTCCACCTCCTCCTACATAACTTTAATTCAGTTCAATGGAGCCAGTGAGAGCTGGTTTCATCTGCGTGGAAGAAGAGAAACGTGCCTTTATGGCGTCCAGGTTGTTTGTGTTACGGTTTTTAAACTTTGACTGAGACTTGTTGAGTGAAGTTTTTTTAGGTTGAAACAATGAAAAAAAAAAGAATATTTATTTATTTAGTTTAAATCCTGCTGAAAAATGAAAATATTCATCCATCTCATGTTTAATGTTTATTATGATCTTTATTTATTATAAATCAGCAACAATATCTTATAAGACACAAATAAAATCACTTTTTAACAACTAAACTTCAGATTTGATGGAGTGGAATAAACGTTTATTGATTTATTTTTAATTATTAAATCAATTTAGATTGTGTGCATCTTTTTCCTATATTGATCATTTATCTTTATATATTTTCTCAATGATTCTTTGATTTTTAAAATACAAACCAACTTTAGGTGAACTTATCTGTGCGTCCTGATTGGACACAGGTAGATCCGAGTGCGCGCACAAGAGGAAGGAGGAAGTTTTTTTTTCTTTCTCTCTCTAGTTAGATTGTAAAACTTGTTAATGCACAGTCTATATGGGCTACACCCCCTCTCCTCCTCCCTCCCTCTCTCTCTCTCTCTCTCTCTCTCTCTCTCTCCCCCTCCCTCCAGGAGCCGTATTGAGCTGTGGGGCTGGGACATTCCTGGTTTGACGACCAGCCTCGCCGCTGCCATGATTTGCTGAGCAACTCGACACTGGCTTCAAAGATGCGTGTGTAGAAGAAGAAGAAGCAGCAGCAGCAGCAGCAGCAGCCGAGGAGGAACTGAGGAGAAGTTACAATAACGGGTTGGACAGAAAGAAACAAACACACACACACACGGAGGAGTGAGCGTGTTTGCGCGTAACGACTTTGGAACATTTTACGCTTTTTCTTTTTTTTTTTTTTTTTCATCCAAAAACACTCGGATCCAAACAAAGTCTCCACCACCAGCTTCCAACCAAAGGGGGAGTCGTCAGTCAAGTCGTCGCACCTTCAAGAGCCCGAAAATCTGCGTCGCTGTTCGGGTCTGAAGAAGAAGAAAAAGCAAAACTTCTTTCTCCTCCGCTTCAAACCTCCTCCGGCTGTTTTCATGTCTCTCCCGTCGTGTCGCACTCTCAGCCCGTGTCTAATGGAGGGCCCCGTACGGATTTGGCACCAGAAGAATGCGTCTTGCTGCTAATTCACCCGGCGGCTCGCAGCTTTTGCTCTCCTGCAAGAGAGGTAAGGAAACTGGGGGGAAGAGGGGGAGTCCCGGGGCTGGAAGGCAGAGGGGAGAGAAAAAAGGGGAGGCTTCGGTGTGCGCACCAGGCCAGCTGGAAGAAACGAGAATAAACAGCAAAACTGTGGTTTTAACGGTACAGAAAGAGCTTAAAAGTGTCAGTTTATGTGTTTTTCCTCAAACGTAAACGTGTGTTTTATTTTAAAAAATCAACTTTTCTTTGCGGTGAAGGCGCAGAGCAGCGGCGCGGAGCCGCAGTTCATGCGTCAGTCCGGTAAACGGGGGCGCCCGTGTACGGAAATAAATATTATGTGTTTATTCATGAATGAACTGCTCACATCACACACTGCATCTGCTACTCTAACTCGTAATTATAACCTTTAAAAGCTATTTATAATGATAATAATAGGAAAAAAACAGAAAACACTTCTTACTTTAGTTGTCAGAGTTTGGGACTTTAGCTTCATCTGTTGTTAGATTATAATCTGCAGACAGAAACAAGAAAGAAAGAAAAAAAAAAGCGACTATGAATAGAAGTAATCTGTCCTGAGTCTGTATCAGGACACAGCTCAGCTCTGTTGTCTGTCAAGTGACAAGAAAATGTCAATATTTGTTTGGTAAACAGCTCAGGACAAACACTGAAAACAGATGTGTCTTTGGAGTTTTTAATGTCACACATTCATTTATAGTTTTCCTCTTCTCTCTCTCTCTGAAAAAGGCAGAAAGCCTTTATTGTTTTTAGATAAATCTCCTGAGGGTGTCATAAATGTTCCTCTAAAATATTTCTTGGCAACTTCACAAATCACTGTGCAAAAAGCAAACACAAGTAACAGTACCTGTCTGAGTTGGATGAATGTGTTTTTGTTTCTTTATGTTCTTTTAGAGCAGATTTGATTTGTTTTTAAATAGAAACAAGAGACATTAAAGCTTCATGATGATGTTTATGATTGTAAAGATATTGAGGTTTGACTTAAAGAAAAGTTATGAGGGAACAAAAAGTCCTGAGTCGATCTCGAATGCATGACATCCAGTCAGTGGGACACACATGGCTGCTCTCAGATAAAACACTTTCAAGTTCAAACAGTCGCTCGTGCATTGTTGCGTCCACGGGGGGAACAAGGAGACACTTCCGATGGTTTTCACATCCTTTCACGGCTTCTCGATATTGGCTTGAGCTTTTGACAGCGACAGAGAGAAAGATTTGCTCTTTGTGTTTTGCACAAAACAGATTCTCCCTCATGGCTTTTTAAAATTTTTTTAAAATATATTTTATTGTTTTATTATTGTATCCGGCTTCATTTTAACTTAAATCACATCAGTGTCTTCTCTTATGTGAAGTTGTAGAAACAGGTGCTGATGTTCACAGATGTTTACGTTGCAGAGACAGACGTTAGCTGTCGTCTTCGTCCATTTTAACCCGACTTGACCGCGTTTGTTAATGCCGTGGGAGCCTCAGATTCATTTTTATTTTTTGTTTGTTTGTTTTTATTTTCACAGAGACTTTTCTGGACTCGTTGAGGGGGTGAATTAATAAACCATTAGCGTCCCGGCTTTTATCAGACAAACCCTCCAAACAAAGCACAAACTACAAACTACGCCATTAAGAGAGTTCGAATAATGTTTGAGCCATTAGCGTGCTCGCTAATGATAAACACATGTTGCTGTAGGAGAACTATGTTAAGTGGGCAATTTGAATGTAAGCATGTGTAATGATACCAGCCCCTGCTTCTCATAATGGCTCTCTTGATTATTCTGATGAAGTATTATAATCGTACGACCACGTTTTCTGCAATGACGATGACGAATGAATGAGCTATAAAAAAATAAATGATGGAGAAGTGGATGAGTGTGTATCTGAGGTGATTGTGGTGCGGTGTAGGAGAGAGGGTGTGTCTAAAAACCAAAGACTACAGTGTTATTCTCCTGCTTTTCTCGAACCGTACAGATCTGAGTCCAAGGAGCGAAAAAAAAAAAAAAAAACCTCAACCCTGGCCTTAAGCGAATGGAAGTGAATTTAAAACCTAAATCACAGTGCGGTTCGGTTGTTTATTTGGTTTCGCGCTGTGATCTGTCATATTATTGCTCCAAAAGATCAACCTCTGGCTGAGGGCAAAAAAGAAAAAACGTCATAAAATCTGAATTTCAAGCGAGCCACCTTGTTTTTTCATCATCCTCACAATATTTTGACCGCTAGAATTAAATCTTTATTACTTCTTTTCTAAATCTCTGATGGCTAATCCATTTTCAGCTTCTTAGTATAATGACGCTGAATTTAAAACGACTTGTTGTATAGTTGACGTTTTGACCCTATGAGGGAAAAATAAACCTGGTTTGTTTTGAACTCTTGACACTTTTTTTTTTTTTTTTTAACTTCACTCATTGCTCAGCGATTGAGTCATAGCACGGTTGGTTTTTCCCATTTTTTTTTTTTTTTCTTGGTGAACTTCAACTTCTCATTCAACAAGGACAGACACACACACACACACAAAAAAAAAAACAGGCCACATTAGATGGACAGAGAGGAGTTTTGGGCAAGTCGCCAAATTGCCCCCATGTTCAAGGAGCAAAGGGGGAGGAGGAGGAGGAGGAGGAGGAGGAGGGAGGTGCTGATTGACAACACCCAGCAGCCATGAGCAGGGGGTCGATGGGAAAGATGGGCAGGTCAGAGAAAGAGTTTGAGTTCTTGTGACTGCTGGGCTGGTGAGTGCACCCTGCAGCTGCAGCGCTAACACACACTCACACACACACACACAAAAAAGACTTTTTTCTTCTTCCACCCTCCTCAGTTTCTCCCCCACCTCCTCCTCTCCGTCTAAATTTATTCGAGGGACAAGCTGCGAGTGGAAATCACGAAGCTGTGAAAGTAAAAGCGGTAGCTGAAGGTGTCACACGTGTTTACACGAAGCTGTCACCGGTAACACTTCTTATCTGCCGTGAACTCACGCTGTCATTGCTTTAACTACACACAGCATACGTCTCTCTCTGCGTCTCACCCTCCCTCACCCCTCAGACTCTCTCTGACAGATGATCCAAACATCCACCGGCGCTGACTCTCTTATTCTATACAAGCAGGAGGTTACAGATCGGCCGCATGCTTTTCTCCGCCACGAGTCTGAAAATGTCAAAGGTGAAGCGACTTGTAGCTCTGACGTTGTACGGCAGCTTTCAACAGATGGTTGGATTAAGTTTCTGTAAAGAAAAAAAAAAAAATCAAAACCTTGAAGGACCTGAAACTGTGGATAATGACTTTCGAGAGATTTGAGAAATGAAATGAGAAACATCAGGGCGTAATTGTTAAAACAAACAAACATTTTTCTTTTCTTTTTTGAGGGGGGGGGTGAAGCAGCAGAAACAGATGTTTTCAACCAGCCACTGAAATTATAACGATACCCGGAGAAGAGTTGACGTTTTGAAGGAGGAGAAACGAGGAGGTCTGCTTCTTCTCCTAACAACGTTTGTTTTCTGTTAATGTAACTGAAATACACGCTTCAAACTAAACATATATGTCTGTGTTCTTCAATACGATAAGGGAATGTAAACCAACATCACGCCACACACGCCGCAAGTCGATAGAGATGAGTTTTTTTAAAATTTTTGGCTTGTGCAGCTGTAACAGACGTGTCTCAAACATGATGCAAAACACCACGAAAAGAAGAGAAAGTTCCTCTATACGACGATTTCTTTCTCGTAATTGTCGAACACGGGCGATAACGAAACTCATCGTGTCGTTTAACTTCCTCATCGTTCATTCATTTCTTTTTGTTTTTTTTTTTTACCTCCTTCCTGTAACTGAGCCCTCCTTAAAAAAAAAACACAAGTTAAAGAGTTTAAGTCTTTTCTTATTTTTAAAAAAAACTGTCAGAAACCACAGCTTTCTATTTCAAATGTTGAACCAATAAGTCACATCTGACATGGATTTTTTTTTTTTTTTGCAAAAAACCAGAATGTGTGCGCTGTTGAAAAGCCAGCGCAAGGATCAGCAAGACTATATTAAGGCAAAACTAGCGGCTGGCACTCCCCTCCGGCTGACAAACAGGCTACTTGTTTGAAGGGCTGTTTTTCTCCCAGATCAGAGTGTGAGGCAGTGTGGGCACCACCGCCGCCGCTGCTGCCTGCCTCCAGGCTTGTGGTTATGGGTGCCATTTTGGGCTTTCCCTTCCTCCAAGATGTGCCCCCACCCCCCCTCCTTAGGGAGCAATGGCCCCTTATTTGTAAAATATATTCAATAAAACATATGTTTAGTCCCAGTCTGCTGCTGTTATTGTTTCTAGCTCCTGCTCGTGTTGACGCTAGCTGACGGAGTTAGCGCGCGCCGCCATTTCTTTTTGGCGACGTCGCAACACGACGTCATTTCTTCTCACCTCCGTCCGTCCGTCCGTTTTTATGATCCTGACCAAAGGCCCAGAAGTGGAAACTCAAGATGATGTGTGTGTTGATGTATCACCACCGAGTTTGTTTTGCTATCGCTCGATTGCCGCACAACTAGCGTTGGAGTGTTACACGGTGAGACAGATAAACATTTAGACAAACTAAATAAAGCGTTTACGCGCTGTGTTTGGGACTGCGCTCCATATTTATCTTTGGGTCCTCAGACTTGTACATACAAGGGAGCTGGTTTGTTTGTTTGGGTTTTTGCAAGAGATTTGTGGAAATGGTGAAGAAGACTAATTATATTTTAACCTTTTTACATGTGTTTGTTTTCATTTTTTTTTTCTTTTACGCCATAAACCCCTCATCTCAGTCACTGTAGTTGCAAAAGTCAATTTATCACTCACTGAGAAATGAAAATAGTCTGTTGGCTTTTTCTCACGCCTCTCCAGTGACAAACAACCCAGTGAACAAACGGATGATTCACTTTTATTCCTTCTTTTGTATCGTGTTTGAACGCTGCTGCTCGTTTTGTTTCTTGTCGCACATGTTTGAAATTATATTATTTAATATACGTTTGAGTTTGAAAGCTCTTGTGCTTTTTGGTCGCCGGCCAGAGATTTATTAGGAGGAGAAACTGAACAGAAACTGTTGTGTGTGCTTCTTCGCCGCTTGTTGCCTTAGAGACTCGGGGCAGTGATGGAATCCAGGAGAGTCGGGGAGAGACGCAAAGAGGAGGTGGGAGGAGGTGGGGGGAGGTGGGGGGAGGTGGGGGCAGCTGGATCAGATCACTGCTCGCCCATAGTTCACAGCCTACACACACACACACACACAACAGCAGTTTCAAAACACAGATAGTGTCTCCACTCCCCCCTAGAGAAGGTGCACATTTGGAAAATTGGCTCATTTTTTCCTCTTTTTCCTCCCATGTATTAATGTGTTTTTCCCTCTTTTCTTTCTAATCAAAGCTGATATTGAGGAATGTGGATCTGTGGCCTCCTCTGGCCTCGGTGCCTCTGCCCTCTCTCTCCTCTCTCCTCTCCTGGCATGATGAATCAGACTCTTGGCACATGTTAGAGATCAGTGTTATAACACACCCTGCAGGCAACACCACGGCCTTCTCGTCGTGCATTCCTTCTTCTTTTTCCATCAGAATTACCTTTTTTTTTTTTGCGTCTGAACAGACGTTCCCCTGTGGGCTGAAAGGCCTGTGAAATCAGCCGGAAGGGCCCAGAGAGCGCTGACAATAGCGAAGGGTTGTTAGTTACATACGCTTTGCAAAAAGGTCTGGAGGTGGACTTGTATGGTGGCGATACCCGCGGATCTGTTTCCAGTGTCCGAGGTCGCTATTGAGTTTCGCCCCCGTGGTTAATCCCGCTGTTCAGGACCTTGGGAAACAACCATAACCCCCCTCCACACACACACACTCTCCTGTCCCTCCTCTTTCGTAGATTCCCAGGGAAAAAAAACAAGACATTGCAGAACAATCTCCAATTAAGACGGGGTCTTACATACTGTACCATTCACTCCCCTTCTCAGCTCCCCTGTTTGTGTCCCCGGCCAACGAGCCTCGGGGTGGAATTAGCGCTGTCTCCCAGGTCCCGGCCCTGGCACTTTGGGAGGGTCGAGCTTTGGTGAACGGAGGCGTTTGAGGAGAGGGGAGGGGGATGTGTGTCCTTGGTAAACAGGGTTTTTGTGGGATGTGACTGTCTGATCCCCGGGGGCCTCTTCTCCTTTCATTCCTTCTCTGGTCTGATCAGGAGGGTTTTTTTTTTCTGGGATCAGCTCGTCCTCGTCGTCACCCCTCCACCTCCCTACGCCTCCTGATGCTGCTTCTTCAAGATGCGACTCATTTTAAATGATTCACAGAGGGAAACTTGTCTTTTTAGGTGATCTTCTCTTCTTTAATTCCCTCAGTCGATTCCAAATCATGTCTCTTTTTCTCTAAGTATGTCCCACTTTTAATAATGTCTCAGTCTTTAATCAGACTGAGTTAGTCCGTACCAGAGGCCCCAGTGTTTCCACTCATTAGTCTCCTCCGTGGCCCCAGGCTGCCTCAGTGGGCTCACCCAGACCAATAGAAGAAGCCTGTAATGGTCCCCCAGAGTCTCCTCTCCTTCTTCTCCTGGGAGGCTTCTCCCTAAGCTTTTTTTTTTTTTTTTTGTGTGTCGTTAGGCTGAATCATCAGTCAGTTTTTGGCAGACGTGGATGCGAACTCAGCCATTATCTGTACGTCTCTATCTCCGAGCCAAAAGAAGAACAAGGAGAAGAAGAGAAGAGGGAGGAGAAATGAGTCGAACCTTGGCAACTTTTCACCTCAGAGTGAATGTTTCACCTCTTTATACCCTCATCTCCTTTTACTCCTCTCCCGGAGAGTTTTTCTCCCTCTCTCTCTCCTCTCGCACGGTTTTTCCCCCCACCGTTTGCCTCCACCTCCTCCTCTCATCTTCTTGTTTTGAATTTATCTCCCATCTTTTGTGTGTGTGTGTGTTTCTCTCTGTCATTCTCTCTCTCTCTCCCTCTGTGGAGCTGAGGAATGTGAGTGCTGCTGCAGATCCTCTGTCAGTGAGATGTGGGGCGAGTGCAGACAGGTTTGGGGTATAGCATGTGAATCAGCTTCAGCACACATGTCAGATTAGACCATCATACCAGAAAAGACTTGCTCTTGCTCTTTTTTCTCTCACACCTCACTGCTCCTTTAACCTTCAACGATGGTTACAGTCCTCTTCGCTCCTTTCTTCTCTTTTATTTGTTGTTTTTGTTGTTGTTGAAGATCTGATTTATTTGATTTGCTTCCTCTTCTTCTTCTTCTTCTTCTTCTTCTTCTTGTGTTGTGATGTTTGCAGTTTGCTCTCATTCA
This sequence comes from Polydactylus sextarius, assembly GCA_016801845.1. Taxonomy (NCBI): domain Eukaryota; kingdom Metazoa; phylum Chordata; class Actinopteri; family Polynemidae; genus Polydactylus; species Polydactylus sextarius. Next base: position 9,758,354 of record CM028926.1, on the reverse strand, counting down.
GCTGTGCAGTTGTGTGAAGCGAAGTTGAGGCCTCAGCACCAGTTGTGACCTGCTCTTCCTCTGCCCCACGGCTCTTTGATGCACCGCCGCTTTTGCTTTTGTCCCTGTTTACCCAATATGACAAGGGATATGGGCCTGCCCCACATGGGGGCAGATGGGGCTTTAAGAGGTTCCTGCAGAGAAGAAGAAAGAAGAAAAGAAGAAGAAGTAGTGCAGGTGCTACCTCCAGCTCTTTTCCCTTCCCTGAGGGCAATCTGTCAGTGTGTTTATTTTCTCTTGTGTCATCCCTCTTGTCCTACCGGGGTCAATAGATGGAGGTATTCCCGTGTCCTGAGTTTTCTATTACTTCCAGGACGGATAAATAAAGGCGCGGCGTCTCAGCAGTGCTGTATATCTGCACCGTGACAGATAAAACACAAAAGATGTCGAGTTAGAAAAGACGGAGACGCGCTTTCACACACTTAAGCCAGGTGTCAGTCAAATATTTGACAAACATACATGGGTCAAACCCCCCCAACACCCCTCAAAAAAAAAAAAAAAAGGAACTTTTCCACTTGAACTCACTGACACTAAGCTCATTTATTTTCATAAACTGTCCCCGTGTCTGTATATCAGCTTTCAACGGCACCGGGTCTGTTTTGTGAGCAGGATGTCTCTTCGATTTATAGCTGCTCCATCTCCGCCTTGCATCTCTCAACATAAGTGCAAAAACAGAGAGTAACACAAGATCAGATTTGGGATCAAGAGGAGGAAGAAGAAGAAGAAATCTGGAACATTTTTTTTCCTTTACGTCGTGTAGTCTGGACTAGGAGCAGGAGTAAAGGAGTGGACGACTCAGGATGATCCGACTTCATTTGACAGGGACTTCCCTCTTTTGTCAAAAAAAAAAAAAAAGGCCACTCTAGCTTCTGTCTGCCCCAGTGCTGCCAGCATCAGGACGACTCTTGTGCGATGAGGGATACAAGATATCCGCACAGTGTCTGTCTCCACTGAGGCGGCTTCATGGTGGCGGATGTCAGGGGGAAAGCCAAACAGATAAGAAGCAGGAATGATGCCCTTGTGTTTCCTCGTTGCGCCAGATCGATGAGACAGATATGAAGCTGTGTGTGTGTGTTTACACAAGGGCACCCAGTCGGAGCTGCGAAGGAAGCAAATGGTTAAAACAAGAGAGAGAGAGTGAAAGGTAGATAAAGAGAGATGAAGTTACAGAATCAGCTCTGGTTTCTCATCGTTGTGTTCGCTTGCCAATGTGCCCGCGTTTGGCTGTGCATTTTTAGAGCACTGTTGTTAATTATTGTAATTATATATCATTATTCCGGCAGAGAGAGAGAGAAAAAAAAAGATAGTTTCCACTGATGACATGGGGGCAGCGTACAGGGCCTGTTGCAACTCGTGGGATGGAGAAACGTTAGCCTGAAAGATGTGGGTTTGATCTGCCTGAATGAAGAGAAGACACGACCTTCATAACGCAAAAAAATGACAGATTACTGCTGAAGTTTAGTTCGAATCGAGCTGTTTGGAAGCTGTTAATGTTTGTTAATGTGTGTGAAAACAGTGATAATGTGAATGTGTGTGTGTGTGAGTGTGTGTGACCTCTGGGGGCCGGTCCAGAGCCACCAGACACCCGCTGCTTCACCCTCTTCTCTCTGCTCTTCCCTGATCTTTGACCTCGGGGTGAGAAAGGGGCGTGAACCAGGAGCTGAGAGAGTTTATTATTTCCTGCCTCTTCTTTCTTTTTCTTCCTCCTCCTCAAAGAGAGAGAGAGAGAGGAAGATGAAGAGAGTTTATCAGACAAAAAGCAAAACATTCGCTTGTTTTTATAAAACTGTAAATAAACAGATCGACCTGTCTGATTGTCAAACACATGAAACAGTGTCTACGTTTGAGAATGAAGGTTAGAGAAACCAAGTTGAGCTCCATTGATCCCGACCAGACGTAGTGTTTTTAATTTGACCCACCCCTCCAGCTTCGGTCAGCTCTTCCGCTAACGTCTGGGAGCCGACGAAGCGCCGGTTTGAATATCACAGCTGGACGGCCCATTGTCCCTCCGGCCTCAGCCTCAAACCTCGGTTACCAACCAGCAACCTGGGATCAAAGCTCGCCCCGGATTACTCTCAGAGAAAGGAGGAGGAGGTGCCGCAGTCGGAGGGGGTCGGGTTGAAAAGGATAGAGGAATGCTCCTAATTACGTGCCCTCCGCTCCTTTTCTGTCTCTCACTTTGGCTCCTCTCTTGTCCCACACCACTACCACCACCACCACCACCACCTCACCCCACCCGTGTGCGTCTGGGCCTGCACTTCAGGCAACACTGAACCTATGAGGAAGCAACACAGTGTGACAAGAGAGTGATATTAAGAGTGAGGCGACAGTCTCTCCACAGCCACTCCATTAGAGGGAGATCTTGGTGGCCCGGTGGGGAAGAGAGGAGGGGAGAGGAAGGGAGGGAGGACATTCCTGCCTCTGTGGAGACCCAATGAAGTGGGTGAGGAGAGGGAGGGAGGTGGAGATCAAGGAGTGTGTAAAGAGGATGTGTCGTGAAGATTAGAAGGATTGTCGTATCGGATTCAGTTGGAAACTACTGGACGTTTTTTTTTTTCTGCCTCCGTCTGCACGTGTTTCGCTTCTTCTTCTTTTTCTTCTTCTGATGTGTTTCTCACCTTCTTTCTCTCTGTGTGTTTGTTGTTGTCGTTGTTGCAGGTTTGCTGAACAGACGACGGAGAAGGCGTACGTGCCGGGCAACACGGCTGCTGACAGGGGTCAAAGTGCACCATGGACAGTGGCCTAAGGGTCCTCCTGTCCACTGTGCTGTGTCTCAGCCAGTCTCTGCTCATCAGCTGCTCATGTAAGTTGATGAATATCAAAAGCTTTGCAGCTTTTAGCTTCTTTTAGCTTCCTATTATTGTTGCATCAGTTACCACCAGCAGCAGATAGCGGTTTTCAACAATTAAGACTGAAGAAAGTGGAATTAAATTCATCATAAAATCATCATGTGGCTGTAAATATGACTGCAAATTAAAGCTATTGCTGCTCTGTGTCTGTTTAACATGTTCAGACTTTCAACTAAATTATTGCAACTTCTGCTGCTCATCAGCTGCACGTGCAAGTTGATAAATGTCAAAAACTTTGCAGCTTTTAGCTTCTTATATTGGTCAGCATGAGCAAATAGTTGTTTTCAACAAATAAAGTGAAGAAAATGGAAATAAATTCATCATAAATTCACCTTGTGGCCGTAAAAACGACTGCAAATCAGTGCTACTGTTGCTCTGTGTCTGCTGGACATGTTTGGATCAAAAAAACCCAAAAATTATTCCAACTTTAAAGTAATAATTTGTGTCTTTAAATTCACTTTTCACATAAAAACATTCGGTGTTGGAGCAGGTTTGTCCTGTCGTACATTTGAAGGACAAAGGTCCATGAAGATGTTCTGATGTCATAACCTGTGATTTTGCAATTTTCTTTGAGCATCTCTGCACCAGAATATGTGGTTTGTAAGAGTCAACGTCTCATCTGTGATTTAAAATCCTGACGTTTTTTTTGTCTTTGTTTCATCTCCAGCTCAGTATCCGTCCTTCAGCTCTGAACCCGTCTCCTTGGTTCAGGCTCGTGGCTCCGTCGCTCGTCTCCGCTGCTCCGTAAACCCTCCGACGGCGACCGTTTCCTGGCGTTTCCGTGGCGTCCCCTGCACCGGGTCGCTCTACCCGGCGTGGAGCAGCAGGACGCCGACGGCTCCCTCACCATCTCCTCCCTTCAGCCGGTTCACGTCGGCGTCTATCAGTGCGTCGCACGCTCGGAGCACGGGCCGGCCGTCGCCAGCAGCCTGGCGCGTGTGGACATAGCAGGTACGGATGCAGGGAAATTATCCCTCTGTGAATATTTCTACACACTTCAAAGCGACAGGAGGTGGAGAAAGGGAGGAAGTCGCCTTGAGAAAAGGAAGGCCATTTTGTGTATGTTGAACACTTTAAGAGAAAGGCTGCCTGCTGCTGAGTGGCGCAGGAGGAAGGAAGCAGTCGGGAGTTTTTAACTCGGGCGCTCGTCCAGATGCCTCTTGACCGGTATCCTTAATGAGCCCTGGGCTTTCCTGTGCAGCGTGTTATGTTCCTGCTGTGCTGCCGTTTGCCGTTTGGGGGTTTGACCCTGATGTGCAACTATATCAAGCTTGAACAGAATCACTCACTGTAACAACAAACAAAGTCAGCGATCCAACACAAGTAGCTCCGTTGGCGCTGAACGTCTCCTTTGTTCTGCACAAAAAGTTTTGTCTAAACAACAGACATCATCCTCTTGTCTGTCTTGTCTCTTGTCTTGTGCAGAAATTTCAGAATATGAAGATGGCCGACGGCGGTTGTTGTCGGTGCAGGAAGGAAGCACCGTTCTCATCGAGTGTCGTCTGCCTCACAGCGTCCCGCCGGCTCTTCCTAAACTCAGAGTACGAGGAGAGTGGATGGAGGCGTCGACAGGTGAGAAACAAGTTTCATCCAAGATTCATCCATTTAAGTTTTTAGGTCACGTTATTAATTATTAACTGTTTCTTTTTTTTTTCCCTCCCACAGATAATTATTTAGTTCTTCCGTCTGGAAACCTTCAGATTATCTCGGCTTCGGTTCAACATTATGGGGTGTACAAATGTGGTGCGTTTAATCCTGTTACCGGGGAAACGGTCATGCAGACTCACGGCACCAAACTATCAGTGAAACGTGAGTGATGACGTTTTAATGTGTTGTTTTTTATATCGACTGTGTTCCTGTTGTCACGTTGACTCTTTGAATGATGTTTTGAAACTAGACGTTGTTGATACTCAGTCTTTTAAAGTTGTAGCTCAGTTTTAGTGATTGGATTTAGCTACTAGCATTGTTTGAATGTTTAGGAGCGATATGGATCCATGTTTTCACTTTGCATCAATAATATGTATCGATGGATCGTTACGGCCTTTACATCTAACATTGTTCTTTTGTCTCTTTAGCTTTAGACTCCTCCTCTTCCTCCTCTTTGTCTTCCTCATCATCATCACCGAGGATCGTTTACCCGACCGCCCCGGTGGCGGTTTCGTCGCAGCAGTCGCAGCCTCTGACGTTGGAGTGCGTCGTGTCGGGGAGTCCTGCTCCGGCGGTGAAGTGGTTGAAGGACGGTAAAGAGGTCGAGTCCGATTCTTTTCACCAGCGACAACACAACAACCTCGTCATCTCTGAGCTGACGAGGAGCGACGCGGGGAGTTACTCCTGCGCCGCCGAGACGGATCAGGGCATCGTGGTCAGCGCCAACTACACTGTGAATGTTCTCGGTGAGAAAACAGAAATAATTTCCCAACACGACGCAGGTTTCTTTTAACAGCTGATGTTGACGTTGAGTCTGTTTGGTTTCTTCTACAGAACCCGCGTCCGTCGTCGAAGGCGTCAAAAACCAGCTCGTCTCTCTCGGATCGTCCGCTCGTTTCACCTGCGTCTCCAGAGGAAACCCGACGCCAAACGTCACGTGGCTGTTCAACGCCGACCCCATCGCTCCGTCGCATCGATTTCAGATCTCTGGATCCTCGCTGGTCGTTACGGACGTGACGTCGCAGGACGCCGGCGTGTACCAGTGTCTGGTGGACAACGGGATCAAATCAGCGCAGTCGTATGGAGTTTTAACCATCAAATCAGGTACGTAAACGTTAATTATCTTCCTCATTATTCATTAATATAACAATGAAATGTCAGTAACAACTAAACATCTTTTCTTGTCGCGGGATATTTTGGGGAAATACATCAAATTATAGCCAGAATTTATCTATTTATTTTGAATCTGAGATGTTTATTTTTTCTTCTATTATTTTTCTTACTTTTACTTTTTTTTACGCTCTTACGAGTTTGAAGGACTTTTATTTTGAAGGCTTTGTGCAGCAGACACCAACATGTGCATAAGCTGCAGAGAAAAACCACATCTTTGTTGAACGTTACAAACATTTTCACTCGTGTTTGAAAGGGTTAAAGCAACTCAGCAGGCCTGGTCTCTGTGGGCCTGCGCATACAGTATCTACAGGGAGTCCTTGCTCTGTGTGTGTGTGTGTGTGTGTGTGTGTTTTTCTGAGGCTGGCTTGGCCAAGGCCGCCCTCCTCCTGAGCCTTGAACTGAGCTTGAGCGTGAGAGTGAGCTTTGTGCACGCCGTCGGGGATAAGCCCCCGGACGCTGGAATGTAAAGGAGTAGCCGTGGAGGGTTATGACGAGGACCAGACCACCCGGCTGTCAACATCATACACAACTGCCTTTTATTTATTAACACATCACAACCCTCCCTCCACCGCACCACTCTCTCTCCTCTTCTTCTCCAGCTCCAGTCGCTGCGTTCGCCAGGGCCTCATTCCTCAACCCGGCCTTGTATCTCACTCTCTGATTAATGCGGCTACATGTGGTACGTAGGGAGTACAAATCAGACAGGATCAGGAGGAAGGTTCGCTGCAAAACCTCAAGAAGAAGAATGAGCTTTAATATCTATTGCTGCAGGTCGTGATTACACATGAAAAAACACAAACGTTGTGAAGCTGTGAAGCTGATAAGGAGGATGTGCCCGGCGGAGATAAACACTCCCGAGTTTGAGCTTCGTTTTTTTTTTTTTTTTTTTTTTTTGGTACCAGGCACCGGAGCTTATCGAACTCCTCCTGTGTTCAGTATAAACAGCCTCAGTTGATGTGTGCAGACTGTTATTGTTATTCCTCTCAGACGAGCAAAACCCAAATATGTTTGGTTTTGTGTTTGGTATCGTTGTTTCCATCACCATGACAGCCTCACGCTTTCATCCGCTCAGTTGGGATGTATCTCAGGGGAGATGTGGTGTCTTTATTCACGTCACGTGATTGGCTGTTTCCTCACTGTCGTTCCTGTCAACGCACACGACAAGATGGCAAAGCTAACGGCTGCTTTTAGAGCAACAACAAACGTTTGACGTAACCGGGTTCTCCACGCATCTGCAAATAAAATAAATCAGAGCGTAGTTTTGTTTTTTTTTTTGTTTTTTTGCATAATTGCACAAACAAAAATGTCTCAGCTGCAGCAAAAAATGTCGATAGATTAAAAAAACTGATTCACAAGTCGTTAATTGACCATATTTATCGTCTAAAATCTTCTCGGTTGAAGCAGAAATCAGAAGTTTTATCTACAACTAAATCTTCTTGTTGCACAAATAAGAAACGTCTCGGCTGCAGACACGAATTATTAAATGATTTGAACGTTAAATCACTTCCTGAGATAAAAACAACCGATAATATTTATAAAATATTAATTTGTCCGTTCTCTCTTTATCGCTCTCTCTCTCTCTGAGGCTCTTGTCTTTGCTGTTAATCCCTCATGATTTACTGTGACATTTACTCTCCCTCTAATGGACTAACTTTTTTTTTTTCTTTTTCTTTTTCTGGGAAGGACCTGGCAGTGTTTTTCTGTCCAGGTGTAGGAAAAAAAAAAAAGCATTAAGTCGATATTTCACCTCCTCTTCTTCTTCTCCATCATGAGGATGTTGTGGCCTTAATCGCCTCCTCCTGTGTCAGAGAAAGAGGAGGAGGAGGAGTTAGTGAGTCAGAGACGGAGCAGGAGAGTCTGGGTGTAGCGTCGGGGTCTGATTCTCTCCGGTATTTTAATGGTTGGCGTGTGGAATGTGTGGCAGCTGGCCGCCGTCCCAGGATCGGGTCTAGTGTTACCAGCTCCGGGTCTGTTTGTTTTACAAAGTGAACCGGTGCCGAGCACCTTAAAAAAAAAAAACCCACCGAGTCCAGGAGCTTAAGACCCCAAGACCCCGTCGTGTTGTTCTGTTCTGTGCGCCCCCTGTAGACAGACTTTTTTTTACATGTTCATATTTTTCAGTTTTCTTGCTCTTTGACCTCCGCGGTGGCGACTCGAGTCTCTCGTCTTCGTCCAAGTCTTCGTGAAATATTCCACCATGTTTCTGCCAAACCGGTGTCAGCCGTAATAAAGCTCCCCGCTCGCATGATTTGTCCAGGTGGACTTCTCTGGCTCTGGTGAAGATTTAATATAAGAAAAAGAAAAAACAAACAAAGCGTGATTATGTAGTGAAAGCTGCACAAATCCAGGATTTTCTTGTTATTTTATGTAAAAAAAAAAAAAAAAAGCTTGTTCCAAATGTAAAACTTTCCTCTGTGGACATAAAGAGCCACCTCTGTTCGTCACAACATTGGTGCCATTTGCTTCAAAACTCAGAGTAACAAGGTTCTGCAAACATCTGCAAAAAGGAAACGTGTTTTAATTCCATTTATTGTTTTGTTTCTCAGATTCACAGTTAAGCTCCGCCACCGCCGCTGTCGCGCTGCCGGAGGCGTCGCCGTCGCTCCATCCGATGCAGAGCGACCAGGGTCACGCCGAAGGAACGGCCGACGCCGTCAACCCGCCGCTGCCGCCGCCGCCTCCGCCCGACAGGACCGCCGACCGTCCCACCCCGGAGGCGCCGATCATCATCAGCCCGCCGCAAACTCACAAACCCGACGTGTACGACCTGGAGTGGAGGGCGGGACGTGACGGAGGGAGTCCCATCAACGCTTACTTCGTCAAATATCGTAAGGTGAGAGGACTTTAAAGTGACAGTCTGGAGTCAGTTGAAAAAATATCACTTCACTTCAGCAGTAGCGTGAATAGGGTCCCTACACATAAACTGAAGTACTGATACATTTTACAAGACTTTACCCAAAGTCTTCTGATCGTCTCCATGTTGTGGTTAAAGTTCGTATAAGTTGATTACTGATTACAACACGAACTGCAGAAATTAATGTATACTTAGGGCAAATATCAGTTAATAATAGTTTGTAAAAACTCTCTAATTGATAAACTCTGGGTTCACTTAGTTATCAGTACTTCAGTTTATGTGTAGGCTTTATTAGTGGTTAAAAATTTGAACTATCACTTTAAGTGGTTTCCCTCAAACCAGCTGAGACTGGGCGAAAGTAATTTGGGTATTAAATAAATCGGATGATGATGTCCGGACCTGGACTGACTGAAAGGTTGGTCATTTCCTCTTTTAAAATCCCATGTTTGCTTCAGTAATGTGCTCACGGCGGCTGTAAAGCTGCAGCGATACTAGTTAAGACTTAAGTTGGTGGAAACTCTGACATAAATCTCTCATAGAAGCGTCATAGAAGCATGATTTTTTTATTTATTTGTGTGTGTGTGTGTGTGTGTGTGTGTGTATTTGTCTCTGACTTCGTGTCAGATTGATGAAAGGGAAACGGTGATGGGGGGCTGGCACACGGTTCGAGTCCCTGGCAGCGAGAAGACGCTGAGGCTGTCGGAGTTGGAGTCGTCCAGTCTCTACGAGGTGCTGATGGTGGCTCGAAGTTCAGCCGGCGAAGGCCAAGCAGCGATGCTCACCTTCCGCACGGGCAAGGGTCAGTGTAACCGACGGAAAAAACACACTTAAACGCTGTTAAAACACTGTTATTAGCAGCGTAACCTCAATCCCTGAGTGCATTGAGGGCTGTTTAGTGTTTCTCGTCATATTTTTGGGAATAAGTTGACCACTAGAAGACGCAGCTTCCTCTCACTTTCCAACATAACTACGACGGTATGAAGAATAATGTTCAGCTGCCTAAAACATCAACAGTAAATGTCAGGTTTTTTTTTTTTTTGGTGTCAGTTCCTTCTGAGTTAAACAGCATCTGCTCATGTTTTTTTGGACTCAGCATTTTTTATTTTTTATGTATTTATTTATTTTTTTTGCTGATATCTGCGTTTCTACTTCCAGAGGAAAAACACGTGACGTTTGTGATTTATTGGAGAAGGAAACACGACGGAGATAAATACGTTTCCGCTCCAAACAGAAAAAAAAAAGGAAGGAAAAAAGAAGCGTCACTAAAGTATCATACGTAGAAATAAAGATGTCCTTCACGTTGTGTAATCAAAAGTTTTTGCGTTTATTTATTTATTTGATTTTTTTCGAGACAAATAAAAATAAGAACGAAACCGCAAAATGTTCTGAAAACTAACAATAACGTGAAACCACAGTTTAAAAAAAAAAAAAATGTTCCCTGGTTAGAAAAAATGTAAAAATCCTGCCAAAAACCACAGATCAGACTGGATCCAAAAGGGTGGTTCTGGTTTAAAAAAAAAAAAAATAAAATGCCAACGGATCTAGAGGAACAAAAAGAGGAGGTCATCATCCTCAGAAATGAAGAAATCGTCATTAATTTATCTTGTTACCTGAATCTAAACACTAAAAAAAAAACAAAAAGAACAAAAAAAACCACCACATGTAATTTGTGTGTAATCGTTTCTTTCTCAGGTCATTAAAAACCTCAAATACACAAGAACAAAACAGAAACAAGGACACGACCTCTGAAAAATATCAACTTTCTAAAAGTTTAATATGAAACTATGACTTCAACCACGTTTCTGTTTCTGTAAAGTGTTAAATCTCTTCACGGAGTTAATCTGTGCGGCTGCAGAGTTTGTCAAGAGGAAACCTGAAACCCACCCTGATCTAAAAAAAAAAAAAAAAAAAAAAGCTCTGGAAAAACTGGGAGGAGATTTTAGATTTGGGAGCCAACATCCGGAGCTGTTCCATGTGCGTTTGGTGGAACTGATAGCCCTGAAGACCTGTCGGGCCTTGTTTTCTTACTTAAGTTTTTTTTTTTTCTCTCTTTCTTTCTTTAGAAAAAACCACCTCCTCTAACAAGAATCCATCCAAACCTCCCGTCATCTCGATTCCTCCAAAAGTTCCAGAGGACAAACCCACTCGATTTGGAGTCATCATCCACGACAGAGGTGAAACCCGTCTGCTCCGCCGCCGCCGCCGCCGCCGTCGTCATCGTTGATGATGATTTTGACACTTAAAGGAAAAATTCAGGGTCAAATGAACTTTGGGTTTGTTAAAACATGATAACCAGTTGTTATGTTTGCAGAGGAGTAAGTCTACTCCAGCCCGTTGCATTACGAACACTTTTATTTTTATCGTATTTTAAGTAAATAACTTGCAGTTAATTAAACTCTCCTCCTATTCAACATGGTGGTGACTGGAAACTACTGCTACGTCCGACCTGTAAAAACACTCTTTTTAATAAACGATGTGTTCACTAACAAAGTTGTCAACGCCTCGTTTTAAATGTCAGGACTGTTGTTTTACCAGCAAGGAAGTGATGAGCTACTTTGAGCTTTTTTGATGTTTTAAAATAGCGACGTGTTTTGGACAAAAACGATAAAAATAAGGACGTTCGTGCTGCAGCGACCTAGCGTAGTTTTGCTCCTCAGCAAACAAAAAACGGCCAAAGTTTATTTGACGCTAAAGTTTTCCTTTAACGTTTCAGCTTAAAACTTTTTCTGCTGTAACTTAACTCACATTAACCTCTTCACTAACCCTCTCTCTTCTCTCTCTCCTGCCCTCTATAACTTTGTGGCTAAGAGCCGAGGCAGTAAGTACACATTCCTCCGCAGCATGCAACTTCACTCTGATGTCTATTCTTTCTTTTTTTATTTTTATTTTCTTCTAAACTCTTCTCGTCTTCTCGTGAGACACTTGTCAGTTCTCATTAGATTCATAAAGACTCATAAAGTTTTTGTTTTTGTTGTTTAGTTCCAGAAGCTCCGGATCGTCCCACTATCTCCATGGCGACCGAGAGTTCGGTCTACGTCACCTGGATCCCGCGCGCCAACGGCGGTTCTCCGATCACGGCGTTCCGCGTCGAGTACAGACGAGGACGGAGCGCCGAGTGGGTCGTGGCGGCGGATAACATCTCGCCTCTGAAACTGTCTGTGGAAGTTCGCAACCTGGAGCCAGGTGAGTTTTCTTCTTTTTTTTAAAGTTTTCTCCACAGTCCAGTGAAGCGTGACGTGATTCCTCTGCCCTCAGATAAGCCTTATCCTCCTCCGCCGTGTCGGGGGGGGGAGAAAAATGTCAAAGATACAAATCTAAAACTATCATCTTTTGCCTCGTTTGCTTATCGGCTTTAACTTTGACTTTAATCCCGACCGACGCGACTCGTCCGTTCACGTCTCTTTGTTTTCTTCTTCTTCAGGCTCCACCTACAAGTTTCGCGTCGTGGCCATGAACATGTACGGCGAGAGCCCGCGCAGCGTTTTCTCGAAGCCGTACCAGGTGCCGCACGCCAGCCCTCGCATGGCGGACCGGCCCGTGGTCGGACCGCACATCTCATCCACCGACGCCATCAGCGACACTCAGATCATGCTGCGCTGGACTGTAAGTTTCAAATAGTTTTATGTCACTGATATTCGGAGGAAACTGAAGCATCATCTTGTTAGAATAATTTGCTAATTACAGGTTTGTCTGGATGTTTTTTTTTCCATCCATCTCACCTGTGTTGGAGCTGCTTGTGTTTCTCCTGCAGCTGCGACTTAATCCCACTTTTAATTTGAGCGTCTGTGCTGATTAAAGTCATTCTCTTAACTATGTTCTTCAAAGCCGTTTCTCCTCCTCAACAACAGATGGACGTAAGATAGTTCCCCGCATTTACTTAACCTCAGACACCCTCATTATTTCCTGAACTTCAGACAGACAGTTACAGCTCTAAGAGTCCTGTACATCTGTTGATAACGAGCCGCCTGCCATTAGTTTGCCGGAAAATTTCCACTCCTTGTATAATAATAATTGCCTGCCAGATTGCTGTAGTCTAACGTAATCTTTTTTTCCATCCCGGTCCAGTACAATCCCTCGAGTAACAACAACACGCCGATCCAAGGTTTCTACATTTACTACCGACCCACAGACAGCGACAACGACAGCGACTACAAACGAGACGTGGTGGAAGGTGAGAGAAAACGTAAATTGCCGTGTGTGTGTGTGTGTGTGTGTGTGAGTGTTTTGTCGACAGCTTCATCCGGTCCCGGACTTTGAGCTCACGCTGTGCAGATAAACTGGGAGCTGGGAAGTGTAATGGATACTCTGTGTTGAGAGCTTGGGCTTGTTGTGAAGAAGTGGCTGCATTTCTACTGTTTGATTTATAGAGAGTGCCGTCCCCGGGCAGCAGAGCTTTTTCTGAAATCTGTTTTTAATAAATGGTTGCCCAACTAATGGGCCAGAGCTGAAATATGAGCCCGTTCAGAGGAGAGGGCGCTCAGGTTGCTGGGAGGAATGCTAACAGTGCAGGAAGAGAAGAAGAAGAAGGAGAAGAAGGAGGAGGGATGTTTCTTACTCCTCCCAAAGTCTTTAACGTCGCAACATTTGGCTTTTTACCAGTCGAGTAACAAGGTGACGATTTACAGGTCGAACAACGTCAGGAAAGTTGTGTTTTATTGGTCGTACCGCTGCAAAAAATAAAAGATGTTCACCTCTAAAGAAAAGTCAGACGTTATAGGTTTTATTTATGTCTAAATATGTTGCAATATAATCATATTTGATCAATAATAGTTCTGAAATGTGAGGTTGATAATCTTAAATACGGCGATCGAACACAAAACGTGTTTATTTGTGAATAAAACTTTTACCTGTGTTTGGTTCTCATTTATAGTTCAGCAGCAGCAGCAGGTTTTTTTTATTGTTCCCACTTTTAACAAGAGTTTAAAACAGAAACAAACAAAAAACACACACACACTCTCTCTTACCTTGAGGCAGAAAACACACGTGCATCTTTTTTTTTTTTTTTTAAACTTCATATTAAACAAAACAACTGCACCTCGTTTCAGCCTCATTTGTTAGAAATGTTGCATTTCCAAGCTGCAGATTGTCGTCGACTCAGAGCTCATAGTGGTGTGATTGTGCAGCCGTGTTTGTGTGTGTGTGTGTGTAAAAGTGTGTGTGAGGAATGGGAATACTGGAGGCAAGCCAGCACAAACATGGAGCTGCCATATATGGAGCTCATCTAAAGTAAAGCAACTGTCTGGGCTCCTCATGGGACTGATGGAGTAAGAGAGGAGGGTGGCTGAGGGAGGGAGGAAGGGGGAGGAAAGAGGGGAGAGCATGAAGGAACATGACCTCCATGAAAGTGTGAGACATGGAGAGAAGGAGTAGAGGGAGGGAGAGACTGATTGTGAGTTTACACAGGCAACATGAGTCAACACTGACTCGTAGAGGAAGTGGTTTCTCACCTTTGTCCCTTCTTTTTTTTTTTTCTCCTCTTTTGTCGTCCAGGTGTAAAACAGTGGCACATGATTGGACACCTCCAACCTGAAACCTCCTACGACATCAAGATGCAGTGTTTCAACGAAGGCGGCGAGAGCGAGTACAGCAACGTAATGATCTGCGAGACCAAAGGTAAGAGAAGAGAGCGAGTCGTCGCCGTCCGTCCGGGCTTGTTTCTTATGCGAAGGTTGTAACTTTTAACGACGGGTACGATCGTTGTAATTACACGACATAAATACGCGAGAGTTTTTTTATGAGACTCGACAACAATAGTCTTCGTTTTTATAACAGGTCGCTACTCTGTTATTTATCGTTTTCTTTCGTCCGTTCTTGTCGCAGCCCGTCAGTCTCCGGGGTCGCCCAGCCAACATCCCATCACGCCACCCCGCTCCCACCCTCAGGAGCCCCCAATCTCGCCCGGAGGCCTCCTCTACATGATCGTGGGCTCCGTGTTGGGAGTGATGGTGCTCATCCTGCTCTCTTTTATCGCCATGTGTCTGTGGAGGAACCGTCAGCAGAACAACATGCACAGTGAGTGAAGTTTTTGAGGCGATAAAGAGTTAAAACTTCGTGTCAGTTGTCCCAAATTTAAACACAGTTGGCCCAAACACAGCTTGTGCAGCTTATTCCAAGTTTTCATAATACAGAGATGGATCCCACAGCTCTTGCAAAACTGTTTTTTTTTTTTTTTTTTTTTTTCATTTTTTTTCCATTGTTGCATCGAGTCTTTACCAGACCTTTTGGATCAGTAAATACAGGGGGATTTCTAGCTTAAATATTTAGGGAAAAACCTAAGACTGACTTTTTAATTTGACTCCTACACGAGCTGATTCAGACGAACGATATTTGATAATTTAAAGGAAAAATCCAGACGTCGTAGATCTATTTACAGATGATAAGAAGTTGATACTTTGTGTCAATCTTGTCTTTGGTTTGTTTGTAGGAACCCACAGACGTTTTTGAGTCTTGGTGGTTCAAAAAAAATAGAGATTTGTCTCAATGTCCCTCACACTGTCGTTCAAACTCTCAAAACTCATCCATCAAAACCTCCATCGTCTTGTCTTCTTCTGTCCTGTAGAGTACGACCCTCCTGGTTACCTCTACCAGCCGGCGGAGATGAACGGCCACGTCCTGGAGTACACCACGCTGCCCGGCACCAGCCACATCAACGGTGGCGTCCACGCCGGCTACGGTCACAGCGGCCCCATGTTACCTCAAGGTTGCCATCATCTCAACCATAAACTCCCCAACGGTTTGGCGTTGCTCAACGGCTCCGGCGGCTTGTTCTCGCCGGGACACTCGCATGGACACGACGGCGGCGGTTTGACGCACGGTCCCCTAGACTGCGAACACTCGCATCCTCATCACCACCACAACGTGAGTGTCGCAGAGAAGACGAGTCGTGGTTATTTTTGGTGTTTGGTTTTTGGATAAATCTTGACGTTTGCGTTTTCGTCGTCTTGTCAGGGCGGAGGCATGTACACCGCTCTACCACGGACTGAGTCCAACGACTGTATGAGCTGTCAGAACCTCTGCAACAACAACAGGTAAGAAAAACAACACGTTAGGGTTTATTTTGGAAGATTTCAGCATTTTATTTAATAAGGAACCACCTGTTTTATCTTCTGGGATTTGGTTACCTCATTTGCAGCAGAAAATTCTGCAACTTTTGGGTTAAAAAGATTTAAAAAAAAAACGGCTTCAGATAATTAAAGATCGCTCATATTTCACAAGATGTAAGTGTCCTACTTTGCTTGTGACCTCTACCAGCTCCACACACACACTTGCCCTCCTGCTAGTCCTGTTTATGTACTTAAGGGTCTCCAGCATCACAGTTTACCCTGTGTGCACCCAGCCAGCAGACCTAATGAGCCCTGTGTTTATTTACCTCCGCTTGCTGGGAAAAGAGGGGGTGTGGTCACCGTCCAATCACGTAACAACACATCACAGTGAGGAAATATGGAACCAACATCGCTGCGAACTTCATCGGGGAGAAAAAAAGCGAAACCACAACGTGTCACATTTATTTAGAGGCAGAAGAGCCCGGACCTTTAATCTCAGCTTCGACTGTGAAATGCTTTTTGCAGCTGTCATTGTGTCGTACGCTGTTAGGACGATTAACACAACACTTTTCTGGTTCTGGTTGGAAAAAAAACCCCACAGATATCTGCTGCAGAGATGAAGAGCTGAGACACCTTAATAAACCAACACGTCCCTCACTTCTCACTTCTCTTTCCATCGTCTTCTGTCTCTGCAGATGTTACAACAAGACCAACGGCACTTTCTCCAGCGGCACTCTGCCTCTAATGCATCGCGTGGCGCCGTGCCAGCAGGACGGGCTGGAGATGGTGCCGCTGGGCCAGGTCTCGTCGCCGTGCCGCGACCCCGAAGGTCAAAAGAACTCTGGCGACCAGGAGGCCGACGGCGGGTACCAACCAGACGAGCACAGCGAGTCCTCGCCCTCACAGCATTCCTGCTGTCTGGTCGGGAACAATGAAAAGTGTCCAGCAGACAACACTGGTGAGACGCATTTTTATACCCACAAAATCTTTCCATGTTTTTTTTTTTTTTTTCCTTCCTCCTTTTTTAGCTGAGTGAATCTCACATAACTGCACAAAAATCAGTGAAATTGAGGTGACAATACAGTTTAAGACACTTTTTTTTTTAAAACATTGTTCATGATAAATGAAAGAATAATGCAGAAAAAACAACAATTACAATCAGACTAATGGGTTTTACAGTAACACAGCCACAGAGCTCGGTGTAATTATAAGGCTAGACTGTCGGCAATAGTTTGGGGAAATACACTCATTTGTTTTCTTGCAATAAGTCCAAAACATAACTGCCTAAAAATGCATCATGTAACATACTGATGAGTGATATTTACTAATTTGTTACCTTTGGACCGAGTCTTTCTTTTCTTTTTCCAGTCTTTGTGCTAAACTAAGCTAAGCTAAGATAAACTAATCTCCCTCCGGCTGCAGCTATCAATCTCTTTCATCCAAACTATTTCTTTTCAGACATGAGAACTAAAAAAATATAAAATAAAAAAAAAAAAGTCCCAGAGAGATTTAAAAAAAAAAAAAAAGCGAAAGCACTGATTTCCAGGCGCTCACGGTTCAGTAATGTTGTGAAATCAAACCCTGCCAGTTCCTCTACAAGTTCCACCAGCTAGTTTTTATATCGTTACCAGTCGTTGTGTTGTATGGAGGGAAAACTATGCAGCGTTACCACAAATTACACTGTGGGCCTCTGCTGAATCTGTACTTGTCTTTTTTAATACGAAGTATAAACCAGAGACTCTCCCTCTCTGTGCAGCTGAGGAGGCGCTGGAGTGCGTGGACACCGAGGGGCCTGTGGTGTGCTGGGAGAGTCTCGGCCTCCCAGACTTGGACTGTGACGAAAAGCCTGGGTGGATCTCGAGCAGCAGCCTGGCAGGAGAGTTGATCCAGCCCGGCCCACAGGAGGTCTGAGCCTTGAACCTCGAGCCTTGAGCCTTGAGCACCGGCAGCCCACACACAAACACATAAACCCTCCTGCAGCGTGGAGGCTTCAAGAAAGAGAGAGAGAGAGAGAGAGAGGAAAAGAAGAAAAGAAAAAAGAAAACTAGGCCAAGAGACTAGAGGGGAAATCTCACAGAGGACAACGGGATAGTCAGAGACACTGAGCGTTTTTACGGTGACAAGGACACGAAACGTTGACGGACCGAGATGAGACGAGCGATGTGGGAACGGAGACGAAACGACGAGAGACTTGAGATTGGAAACGAAAACCGTCGTGTCCCACCGGAGGGAAAGAAAGAAAGAAAGAAAGAAAGAAAGAAAAAAACTCTTTAGATGACTTATTTATTTTTTGTAGTAGTAAAATATTATTTCATATGAATGTATCTGTTTTAAAGAAAAAAAAGTTTGTCTTTTATATTATTTATGCCTTTTTTGGATGAGAAATACTTTTTATTTTTTGTTGTTGTTGTTGTTTTTGTCCGTGTCATGTTCCACCCGAGCGTGGAGATTAGCAATTTGTCTGTGTAAAGTTTTGTAATAATATAAAAGAGAAGATATGGAAGAGTAAACAACAAAACTTATATTCAGTGTTTCTCCTCCCTTCCCTCCACCTTTACGCTGCTGCTGCTGTGGCGGCGGCGGCGGCAGCGTCATCATGAATGATTGCAGTCGTGAATTTCCCCGGCGTCGGTTCCAAACCCGTCGATATTTCTGGCGGCGCTTTGATGTGGCGCGGCGGCGATGGGCCGTTCCTCTGCAGTGACCCCTGAACGGGGTCAACGTTCCCATCGCTGCTCAGATTAAGGCAACGAGAGACTTGCACCATTTTTTTTTTTTTTTTGCTTCAGTGAATACTTGATAGCTCATCACAAAAAAAAAAAAAAAAATGCACCGTCGCTTTGTGATGACTTGTTGACCTACTGGCCCCAATCTGTTAAAAGAGGAGCGGGGAAGTTACAGATCTCTGCAGAGTTTATTCTCTCATCATTGTTGTATTGTTCCACCCAGATCATAGAAGAAGAAAAGAGACATTGTGTCTGAAGTGACACAAGTGCTTTTGTGTGTAATTCAGCGATTCATGCAGGAAAAAAAAAACCATTTGATTTCATCTCCTCAGGCAGAAATGTTTTAAAAAGGAAAAAAAAATACAAACCAGCAGGAGTTGAGTGTTGAGATTTGATCACATAAAAAAAAAAATTGTTCAACCCGCCGCAGTTTAACAATGTTACATCCCATGATTTTCTGTGGCTAAAGAACAAATACGAGGAGGTGAGTTTCAGCTCGATGAATGAGATAACTCATTCACAAAACGGTTGTAATGAACTCCTCTCAGGTTTCAGCCAAAAACCTCTTTTCTTAAACGGCTTCAAACCGTCATTGGTTTTAAAATAAATCTTGGCGGTGTGCTGGCTGATTGGAGTTGATAGGATTGCAGCGGCTGGATGACAGGGCCTGGCCGTGCTTCACTGAGGATGACTGCGGCAGGCGGGCGGCGAGCGCAGGCTTCCCAGGCCTGGTGCCTGTCTGCCTGTGTTGGTGCCAGAGTCGACTGCCAGTCCTCAGGCCCCGGCTCGCCTGGCATCTCTCCTCCCACTGATGGTATACGGGATATTCCTGGCACACGGATCTATTCCTCGCTGCTGCTGCTGAGGCGCGGCGCAGCTTCTTCCGCCTGTTATTTTTAGTCTGGATGGAGGCTGTTGTGCTGTTGAGGCTGGTGGCGTTTGTCCAACTGACTCTCTGAGTTTCTCAGCTCTGAACTTTTCCAGTGTTTTAGACATTGGACAAGAAAATATTTGCTTTTAAAGGTGAACTATGCAAGTCTGTTTTTTTTTCTACGAAGTTCAGTCTACAGTCTCAGAATGAGGCTGAGTTCAAAAAGCATGATATGTAACAAAATGTTTAATTGAACAGACTCAGACGCTGAACGTCCTGTTGCACGACACCAACTTTACGATGGCTTTTTAACTGGGTTAGAGTTTAAATATACATTGGTTCTGATTGGTAAACACATCTACCAAACGGGAGAAAACTATCTTGAAAAACTTGCAAATCGTTGCACAATATTGTGCCGCTGATCTTGCAAGATTTGTTTTTCACCAAGAGACGTTGGAGGCAGCAGAGAGACTCTTCATTCACCCTGTAATCAGTTGTTTCACCATCACAGTGACCATGAAGCTGCTACATTATGGCATCTTCGTGCTTCGTAGAGAACAAAGCGACCAGACTTGCAAGTGCAACTTTAAAGGACTGAATCCAAAACTAAAAAAAGCATTGTTTTAGTTTTATTTTCATACAGTAGCATCTCTTGGAGAAAAAACACACGACTCAGAGATGTTGAATTCAGCGGCACAATGTTGTGCAACAAGTTACCCAATCATGTACGTGTATTTGAAATTAACTCATTCAAAAAGACGCTGTAAAGTTGGCGTCGTGCAACAACGTTTTGTTGCGTATCGTGCATCTTGAACTCGGCCTTACTCTGAGACTGTAGACGGAGCTTTGTAGAGAAAACAGTGACCAGACTTTAAAGGACTGAACTCCAAAACAAAAAAATGACTCAAAAGAAAAGCGAGTCATTCTTTTGTTTTATTTTCCATGCAGAAGCTTATTGTAGTCTCCATTATGATTCTCCTCTCGCTGCTGTTGAAAAGAGAAAAAAAAAAAAAAAAACAAGCAAACAATGGGTAGGAAATGAAGCTGGAAATGAAAGAGGACTGGTCTGTGGAGGCAGAGGGGATGCTGACAGATGCAGGCTGTGCTGATGAAGAGGAGATAAGGGCAGGGTTGTCTCTAAACGAGCTGCTTCTCCATCTCCCACGTCTGTCAGTCGGCACTCTCCCTCCGCCCGGCCCTGCACCCTCTACCCACGCAGCTACACCCCTTCATTAAGGAGCCCATGGGAACAAGAAAGCTCATTGTCCGCCCAGGAATTTCTGCCCCTTGCTGCAGAGCCGACCTGTTAACGCCGGTCCCTCTCCCCTCTCCGCCCACCATTCTTCCTCTCTCTGTCTCTCTCTCTCTTTCTAGCAGCACACCCTCAATGAATGCAATTCTCATGAATCGAGCAGTGTGTTGTTAACTCGCTTGATTCAGCCTCGGGTGGTTTTATCCTTGAGATGTCACAAACCCCAAGTGAAGCATGTTGTGGTTGGATGAAGTCCAACAGCATTCCTCCAGCGGGACCCTGCAAATTATGAGCTCATGTGCAGCATAAGACTAATAATCTACATGTTTCCTCAAGGATTTCCGCTATTTATTTGTAATCAGGCTCATCGGGGTCTCGGTGCACGCAGATGTCAAAGATGGAAGCTGACATTTTGGCGGCGGCGGCGGAGGGAGTTGTCGTCACATTTGTCGACTGCACCTGTTGGATTTAATCAGGAAGAAAAACAAAATTACAGCAGCTTCATCTTTATCGCAGCTGCATCCGTTTAACTGGCTGCGTTTTCTCTCCGTTCGTTATGTTCCGGATCAATAACGAGCCTGTTGATGACGAACAGGTCAGATCTGTTGACACGAGTGTTAGTAAGAAAAAAAAAAAACTAGGCTTACTTAAAAAATAAATCAGTCCATCATCACGCTGCTGCTGCTGCACGGACATAAGTAATGTTATGTTTATTTCAGTACCGATTAATTATTTAAGAGGTTGTTTCTTTTATGTTCAAGATTTTCTGTCAGTTCAAAAGACCCAAAACTGTTTCTACAGACTTCAGTTTGATGTGACAGAGCACACAGTAGTTAAAGAGCACAGACACAACACAGCAGAAACCGTAATGAACAATATAATTCAATTAAAAGAGAAAAAAAAAAGAAATAAGAGCCTCGTCTAATGAACCCACAATCCACATGGTTTTAATAATCAACACAATACAAGACTGGAGAAGTATTTGAAATAGAAACCACAACCTCAGGTCTGCACGGTGTCACGCTTCGTAAGTTTATACGGCTACAAAGTCTGCAGGAGACAATGGTGCAAGTCTCTCACTGATCAAAGTGTTTCAGTTTGTTCTACACGTCAAATCTGGTGTGAAAAGATCAGTTCATCCCAAAAAAAAAAAAAAAATGAAACAAAAACAAAAACTTGTCTTCAGTTTTACTCGTCTAACTTTTAATGTTTTGTCCGCAAAGAAATTAAGTCAGAATTGAGACATTATCTGGAGAACACAGGGTTATTGTTTTCTAAAACAGTTTTGTTTTGCAGCTTCATAAAGTTGGACAACGTGTAGCCGATCTGCCGTGATGGCATAATATCAACTCCTGCACAAATATGATGTAGATACGACTGGAGATACATCAGAGAGTGTGTTTTACACACACACACACACACACACATGACAGTCATGAGTTGAATTTTAAGAAGTTAAGCAATAATAAGACACTTCTGAAGCGGTGAAGCTGATGTAATGAAAACAGTGTCATCAGTTGTCCTCCACGTCCAGTCGAGTGAAATAGAAAGTGATCCTCGCTCCTTCCTCGGTGTCGTACAGAGCTTGGCAGGTGAACGTCCCCGCCGCCTCCTTCTGAACCTCCTCGATGACTAAAGCCGAGGAGTTGACGGGAACCTGCAGGAGGCCCAAGCCGCTCGACTGCGTCTGCAGCTTCGGTCCTTGTCCGTAGTTATACGCCACCGCTACGCTGTTGTCGGTCCCTTGTTTGGTGAAGCCCCAGATGAAGATGTGAGGCAAAGTGGAGCCACAGTCCAAAGTGACGGAGCCTCCAACTGGAGCTGTAACATGTGAGCGGATGTATTCGACCTCTTCGGGGTCAAGTATCTGCAGACCTGTAACACAAGACAGAAAAACAAAACCAAAAAAAGCTCAAAGAGAAAAGCTCTCGTGCTGCTTTCATCACGCTGATAAAAAAAAACATCTCCTCAGGCTTCGTATTGGCAGATGTTTATTAATAAGTATCTTCAGAAAACTTTTACAAGACCTCACAGTTTGTTGGGAACGGACTGCGTCAGCTCTCGCGGCTGAACAACACATAATTAAATACACTCACAGTTAATACGCCTCTGGCCTTATTTGATGCATCAGATTTTATGACCCTTCTCCCTCTGGCTGCGCTCAGCGCTCTGACAAAATAATGACAGCAGTTTGTGATAAAGACAAAAGTCTGCCTCGCCTCGACTTGTCTCCAGCTCAGCAGCTTTTGATGTTGAAGTTCAATTACAAGAGCGAGGCCTTACCTCGAAGAGGAAGAGCGAGGCAGCAGAGGAGCAGGCAGAAGCCAGGACTCATCCTCACCCTCGTCTTCATCCTCAGGCTCGTTGTGGCGCCACGAAGCTCAAGTAAGGATGCTGTTTGAGACGAGTGTCGCCCTCCGTCCACGCTGCTGTACAAACTGACGGAGGGTGAATTCTTTCAAACTACACTGGATTCGCTTTAAATTATTCATCAACCGTTCCTCCACCGTTGCTCCATTTCACCCGTCTCTCTCTCAGCTCACCGCTCATGACTGGGCTAATGGTTAAGACCTGAGAGCGAGAGGTGTAGGGTGTCAGGATGATGCCATCGCCTCATATATTATTGAATGAAAACTGGTGGAGATAGCCTTTTTAGAAATTCCATCACTTCCAACCTGAAACGACAACAACAAGGCTCCAGCACGGCCAAGGCCGGTAAAAAACCAGCGTGCAGTCGCCCACGCAAGTTATTATTTACCCTCAGAGAAGCATAAAGTCACAATAACATCAACACTGAATCATCTCATCTACTTATATGACTCAGTTGACAAGTGAGAATACATAATTCATGGATGAATATTAGTTTTCAAGTAAGAAAATGATGCACCACCCTCCAATAAAAAAAAAAATCTGTTTCACAGCATCGAGATGCAGCAGAAAAGGTTGAAGCTGAGCAGCGCCAGCCCATAAACCTGCTCTCACTGGAGGCAACCCCAGACTGAGGAAAAGGCTCTAATTAGTAGGAACTTAGTGTTCAGCTCTTTTTAGGAGTTAGAGGAGGCGGTGGGGGGTAGATAGACGAGGACTATATTTAGAAAACTGCTGGAGAACAGACAGATGTGATATGAAAAAACAAAACAAAACAGCAACACAGTTTCTGATGAAGTCAGAGACGCGTCAGAGAAAAGAGAGTAAACACGTTGCACAATCATCATGTTTTTTTTTAAAAAAGCGTCAGCTGCAACAAGAGGAGGAAAGACAGGAGAAGATGAGGCAGTCACGGTGGTTTATTCAAGAAAAAGTGAACAAAAAGACGATTTTATAAGGATTAAAAACATTTGGGAACTTTTTAAGTTTTAGACACAATTAGAAATATGAACCATGAAGTTGTATTTTGCACAAAACTGCACTTGTTTAGATAGATAGATAGATAGATGTGATATATATATATATAAAAACAACAACACAGTTTCTGATGAAGTCAGAGAAAAGCGAGTATGTTTTTGAAAAGCATCAGCTGCAACAAGAGGAGGAAAGACAGGAGGAGATGAAGTCCCGGTGGTTTATTCAAGAAAAAGTGAACAAAGAGACGACTTTATAAGGATTTAACACATTTGGGAACTTCTTAACACGGTGTTTTCATGTTAGAAATACGAATCATTAACTACAAGAAGCAAGAAGACTCATGCCAGACTTTTTTTTTTTAAAAAACAACAAAACTACAACTTGTTTGACATGAAAACACAGTTTTAACAGCTTGGTTTGGTGCGTTCAAGGTCACGTGATGTCGATGAAAGCTGATCTTGTGTTCTCCGCTTCTAGAAAAAGTGAATCTACATTTTATCTGAAGGTTGTAAATTAGGCAATAAAATTATCCTCAATATAACACATTCATCCTGTGTGCAGTAAAAAGTCTGTGCCAGTGAAGCTAAAAGCTTCGGAAAGAAACGAGCTGCCTGCAGCTGCTGCTGCTGCTGCTGCTGCTGCTGCTAAACTCGGCTGTAACGTCCACGCTGTGACAAAGGAGCGGAGGAGTACGATTTGTCATTAATGGGACCAGTAAGTCCTTTTCTTTGCTGGAGCGAGCGTTGACCAAATTCTTTACTGGTGAAGCACATCCTCTCTAAAGTGCTGCAGTCCTGCACACACAAGGGCCTGCCACATCTGCTGGCTGCCTGCCTGATTTGCTGCCTGGCTGCTCACAATGTTAGAAAAAAAAAAGGAAAAAGAAAAATGGAGAGGAAGAAGAGGAAGAAGAGCAAGCGACTGGAAAATGTGAGTCGACGACAAACAAAATGTTTCAGATGGTGGTGGAGAGTCAGCGACAAAGAGTTGCTTCTTATCTGGACCCTTTTAGTTTTGTAAAAGCTTTCAGGTGCAAGCTGGAACAACTTCTTTTTCTTTTTTTTTCTTCTTGGCAGCAGATAAGAGAGAAACAGAATCGGACCCAGATAGCAGGCGACTATATAGAGATCTGGGTAACACATTACTGCCACCCCAACATGTGCTTGTGCCACCCGCCCAGACTGTGAGAGCTTGGCAACGCTGCACTTTATGTGAACAAAACAGGTGGGTTCCTGGAGCGTGCCCTATGATTAGATCAGTCATTACCACTGGCATTGTTGAAAGCAAAGCTAACCTCTCATTTCAGCGGACCACCTGTATTGGTATGTGTTACTAAAGCTTTACAACAGATGATGATTCAGTCCTGTGGATGAGAAAAATAAAAGTCTGCGTTGGCTTTACAGTGAAGCTGCATGTTTCCACTTATCATCTGACGACGTTCTCGTTTTCTCTCTTTTTTGTTTGTTTTTATTTTTGTACCTCAGTGTTTTATTTTTTTTTATTTCAGAGTAGCTGTGATCTGTACTATCCTGTCCTCAAATCTGAATCCCATACATCTCACGCTGGCTGCAGCTGTGAGGTCTTCTTCCTCCTCCTCCTCCTCCTCCTCGTCTACTTCTCTGCGTTTTCTTCAGTTGACAGTTGTGTCAGAGACCACACATTGAGGAGGAGCAGGAGCGAGACTGTTGTACTACTCTACTAGACAGGCTAACATATATTAACCAGCCGACCGTATATTTCTGCTCTATCATCATTTATCTGCCGGGAAGGAGGAGGAGGAGTGGAGGTATAGTGTCGTAAAGCATAGCGCCCTCCTCCTCCTCCTCCACCGCCGTGACCTCCATCTCCCTCCTGACTCACTTCTCATCTCTCAGCCTCAGAGCGGAGGGCTCCCCGCCGGGCCTCCACCTGAATCACAGAGCAGCCTCGGCAGCTGAGCGGCCTTGGGACGAGGGCGGCAGGAAGAGGCCTCGCTCGTCTGTGTAACCGAGTCCCAGGAGCACGCGGCTACAAAATATTGTTTTACAGAGAAAACAAAAGGGGGTTAGTTTTTCCTGCTGATGTTCAGTATTAAAAACAGAGCATCACATACCTGTAAGCAGCCTGACCTGTGAGACCTGTAATAAACTGAATAAACTGTCTCGTAATTAAGGAGCTAAATGCTGTAACTGCTCAACTTTCCCATGAGAACGAAAACAACACAGCTCAGTCTGAGCTTTTTATTCCTGTTGTTGAAGTGGTGGCTGCTGGGTAACAGTTGGTACAGTTGTTGGTACTTGTACTTGAATATTTATATTCTTCTTGTATTTTCTATAGATAGATAGATAGATAGATAGATAGATAGATAGATAGATAGATAGATAGATAGATAGATAGGTGCTTGATTAGATTATAATCTGGAGTGTTTGGAGTCAAGTCAACACCTTTAACTTGTTGTTGTTTCCATTTCTGACGTGTTTGCAGGAGTTAATGTCAAAGTAACATCCACATGAACCTCAGGTTGTCTTCTTCTTCCCATAGTGCTCCTTCTGTGTCCTCTGTAGGAGTTTTAGTCAGAGGTCAGTGTGAAGCTACAGACTCATAATCAACACACTGACACTTTTCTATCAGAACCAACATGAGCTTTTTTAGTAGTTTGAGCTGCAGAAACTTCTTCTGTTGCAGTTTTGCAGATACTTTTGTCCACCTGCTCATTTCTCTATGCATGCTACATTTTTCCTGCAAAAGCACCAAATGCATCACATGCATCAGGTAGAAAAACATCCAGCAAGACAAGAGTCAAATAGAGTCACAGTCTCTTTCCTGTGTCCATTAAAAAAAAAGCCTAGTGTGAAATTTTCATATTAATCTATTAAGTTTAATTTAGTTCCCAAAAGTGATGTTTAGGTGGAAAAACTTGTGTGAAAAAGTCTGAACTTTAAACTTCTGACCCACTGACGCCACAAACCTTTGATAAAAGCTGATGAAGAAAAGTCTCGACTCCACATCAGGCCGGTGTTAACAGCTGAAATCGCTGCTTTGAGATGTTTGTAAACTGTGAAAAGACTCTGAGTGGATGAGCTCAACCTGCTCTCTAAAGTCCTGAAGATAAATTTAACCTCATAGCAACACTACAGTGTTTTTTCTTTTTAAATAATCACTTCCATTGTATTAAACGTACGTCACACAAAGTCTTTTATTTTTAATCCTCGGTGCTGACATCTTGTTTTTCTCAAAACAAGAAGAAGTATCTGTCATCGGGGGAAAGATTATTTAACTTGTTCACAATTAAAATCAGCTTGTGTAAACCATTTACTTGAATCAAGTGTCGTTCTCTGGAGACCAGTGGAAAGATTTGCTTATTCTTGTCTTGTTTAAAGATGTTTACACCCACAGAGTCCTGAAACGAGAGCGCCCACAGTGGATCGAACGGGGAGTTATCCGACTCCACTGACACAAGTTTGTGTTTTGGTTCAGAGTATGGTGACCCACCCCAGGTCCACGTCAGGGAAACGT
The DNA here is from genome assembly GCA_016801845.1 of Polydactylus sextarius. Classification (NCBI taxonomy): domain Eukaryota; kingdom Metazoa; phylum Chordata; class Actinopteri; family Polynemidae; genus Polydactylus; species Polydactylus sextarius. The sequence continues at coordinate 9,731,060 of CM028926.1, read as the reverse complement.
GTTGACCTGAAAGAACCAGATGGGGATCGAAGGAGTTTAAGCACCGTTGAGTCCTTCTGCAAACAACATGTGGAAAGGCTTTTGTGTCTAATGTAGCGTGGAGTATTTATGTACTTGACCACTGTCCATCAGTGCCCATCAGGAGCAGATATGCCACATCCAACCGTTACGTCCCGAGCAGCAGCAGCAGCAGCAGCAGCAGCAGCAGCAGCAGCAGTGGCCTCCCCCACCTCCCTTCCTCTTCCTCCTCACCCCCCCGGGGGACCCTGCTCCTGCTTCAGCTGTTTAGTGTACAGTAGCTCATACCCACAATCCTCTCTGAGCAGGTGGTCGCTCACAGGCCTCTTTGTTTTCCACAGCGTTTCACTGCTGCAGCTGAAGTTCAGAGAACAAGAGGCAGCACGTAATAATCATGTGGATTCATTTATTTAGATTATCACACAGGCGTCGATGTGTCAGCGGCATTGTTGAATATTTCATTTGGTCTTTTATATAAAAAGGAATGACACGTCATTTATGGGTTTTTGTGTGTGTGTGTGTGTGGTTGTGAGGTCGGTGATGACTCCAAAAAAAAAAACCTTTTTAATTACAAGATCAGAAACCAAACATTTGTGGATGTTTGTAAGTGAAAGATGATAAAGAACCAAATAAACACACGATCAGGATGATTAGCTTCAGTCAAACTTCTCCTGATGTTTAACATATTTGATCCAAAAAACCAGAACCTGCACGGAAATCCCCAGATGTATTTATAGTGGACGAGAAGTAGTTTAGATGAGAAGATCAGAATGATATTTTTCTGTGAATTTCCAAAAATTGAGCAATTTATGATGTCAGGTTTTTAAAAATTTGACTTGACAAAAACAGTTTATAGGGAAATTATAAGTCACGCCTGTTTACTTCTGATCCATGGGTCCTATACTTGTAAATAAAAATTATCTTCTGAAATGTGTCCTGGTTTTAACATGTGATGTTTGTGAATGTTAAAGATAATGTTTGACATGGAGAGAGTCTGTTTAGTGACAGGCAGCAAACGTTGCTGTAGGTTTAGTGTGAGACCACGTAGCGGACGACAACGCTCGTCTCGCTACGTTTACGTCACCGTCAAACTCTGACGGCTAACGTTAGCTTAACAGCAGCTACGCTAACCTAGGAAAATATCTGACCTGGTCAGTTTTATCACCTGCCCCTCATTCTCTCTCTTTAGCAGAAAAACCATGACACATTTCAAATGGGACCAGAAAATAATGTTTATCTCTCCATTGACTCTCATTCATATTTTTTACAAACATAGGTCCCATGGACCGAAGGTAGATGGACGTGATTTAGGCTCCATAGTTACCATTTAAATTAAGATACAGGATATGTGCGATTCAGGGTAAAATTAAAAATGGACCAGAAGATAATTTTTATCTCTCCATTGACTCTCATTCATTTTTTTTCAGTCTAAGGTCCAGTGGGGACAACCAGAAAGGGCGTGACTTAGGCTCCCTATTGTCTCTCTTTCCACACATAATAATTAAAGTTTATAACTAACTTCTGACCTCAACATTGCACGGTCCAGATTCACTATTCACTGCTGCAGAAACCTCACACGGTAGCATCGTGTTTTAAACGTTTTTAGAGATGATGAAGTGTTCGGTGTGTGATGGACTGAAACACTGTGGGCAGATGTTAAAGTTTAAGTGTCAAACAACATATTTCACTGTTGCTACGACGCCTGTTTTCTTCTTCAAACTGTTTATTCTGCAGCGTTCGTCGAACACAAATTGTATTATTATCCAATTTATCACCAGATGTACGACAGTAAATTATCAGAGTCTCTCAACAGAAGCTCGGCACCGTGGTATGTTGACAATTTAAATGTTGAGACGTCGCCCCCCCCCTCCTCGTCTTCATCCTAAAACCAAAAATTAGCTTCAAAACTGCTTCAAACATGACAGTGAAATTACTATTTTGTTTCCACTGCTGTAATGGAGTTGTCAAACATGGTTTAACTCCTTCGTTTTTTGAGAAAAAAAAAAAAAGAAGAAAAGGAAAAGAAAAAACCTCCTGTGTGTAATTTACAAGCACACCACTAATTTGTGTGAGTGGGGGTGTGAACGTGCACGACGTTGCTCAGTCAAGACCGACAAAGATCACAGGAAGTTTCTTAACCGTGTCATAAACGATGTTAGTTCATATACAGATTAAAAACGCATCAAAACGTCATCTTGAACCTCTAATCTCCCTGAAAATGTTAAAGTTAAAGTTGATAACAAGCTCTAAATCACTTTAACTTAATTACAGAAAACGTCTACATGATAGAAAGCGTTAAAAACAATAACTGACATGTAGTTTGTTAGAAAACATAACATAATTAAAATCACTATTTTTTTTTTTTTAAACATAAAACCAACTTCAAGGTCATTTTAAAATGAGTGAAAACAGGATGTAACTTACACAAGGAATCATGCAAACTTTTATTTCAGACTGAATGTGGATTAATATAATCCATTAATCAAAATGTTTGGATTCATTTAGTCGCAGAGGAAACATGGTGAAGGTCTTTGGTTTTACTACGTCATAGTTATGAAAAGTGAAGACTTGTGTCTCGATCCACCACTAATTTAGGTCATAAATGAGCCAAATTTGACCCGTAATGATTTTACTCTTTAGTCTCTTTAGATAAAAGCTTCTGACTGACTCTAAATGACTCTTTATATCTTCTTCATGTGGTGTTTAGATTTAATTCATAGATGATTATGATTCTGCACAAGTTAAAACCCCTAAAGAGAAACTGTATCACTCTATTTTCTTATTAATATTTAAGATATTAACGGCAATAATATGCGTTTTAACTACAGTAAGATGCTAAAAAGATATTGATATAGCTTCTAAAGCTACATTTAAGATAAAATATAGTATAATATTGAGTTTTGTTGTTAAATAAGTCGAGGACATGATGAAATATGTTTTAAAGTAAAAACACTTTCCGGCTCTGACACTTTCTTATCGTCTCCATCTTTCAGCTTCTGCAGTGTAACATCTGTACAGCTGTTTTCTATGTCTGACAAAGAAAGAAGAGAGAAAAAAAAAAACCTCTTCCTGTTCTGTTCAGCGACTTTACAAGTCTCCAAAATGGATCCTCTCTGATCGTGAAGTGGTTTCTGTCAGTTATACGAAGCAGGACACCGCAGCTAAAGTGGTCGATAATTCTTCCAACTGAGTGACTGTCGTTGCTTTTTGTGTCTTGTTCTCACTCGTTGTCATCGTCACAGTTTGGAAAATAAATGGTGTGTGTGTGTGTGTGTGTGTGTGTGTGTGTGTGTGTGTGAATTAAACATAAAGAACGTGAGGTCAGTCCGTGTTAATGTGTCGTGTGATATTAAACATGTATGAAGTGTTCAGCTCTTTCTTTTCTTTTTTCTCAAACACTTTCACTAACGTTGACTGACAATGGCTTCATTCACACACACACACACACACACACACACACACACACACACACACACACACACACACACACACAGTAGCTGTGAAAAAACACAAACTAAATTAAGATACAAATGATCTGAGGATCACAGCCAATGAATTTCACAACGTGAGCAGCACAGATCAGCGACATCAGCTCTTGTAGATTTCTCTCCTTCACCCTGTGGGTTTTTGTAAGGTAAAGACATTAAAGCATTATAGTTTTTTTTTTTTTTTTTTTCAAAAACAAACTTGAACCCTGCAGTGCCTTCCCCATCTGGAAGCAGTAGAGGGCTTGTCTAAAAGATAAAAACGATATGAATCGCTGCTGGCAACTCAAATGTCCAGTCTGGGATCAATTACATAGACAGGATTCAGAGAGAGGAGGAGGAGGAGGAGGAGGAGGAAGAGGAGGATGGGGTACAGATTCTGTATCATGGTCCACACACACACACACACACACACACACACACATGCTAAACAAACTGCTGTGTGACCTGTAGCTTGTGTGCACAGTTCCCAGAGTCTGGTTATGGATTGGCTGCAACCGCATGCTGCCATGTCCCCGCCCCGCTCACACACTGCATTTAACAAGCGACTGATGGCAGATCCAGATGAGGCCGCTCTCAGCCAGCTGCTCTGTCATGTGGGTTGGAGCAACAAGAAAAAAAAAAAAAAAAAAAAAAAAGATGAGGAAAAAAAAAAAAAAACTCCAGCCAGTGTTTTTACAGCCTAAAAATCCTCCTACAAATACGTTAATTATTCACTTTTAAAGATAAATTTCCCTTGTTTGTTGTGTTTCTTTTTCTTGTTTTTTAAAATTCATATGAAGCCTCATTTTAAGCGCCATGTATAAAACATCTGCCAAGCAGTCAGTCTCCAACGAAATGCATCATGGGATGCTTAAAAAGACTGGTGGGAGGAGGGTCGTAATGGAATGAATATGAATAACACAAAGTAAAAACAGACAGCGCAACCAGGAGGGGAGAATGAGAGAAAGACAAAAGATTTAATAGGATCCAGATCCAGTTTTTTTAAGATCTTTTTCGTTCGTTTCAAAGAAAAAACGCTGCCACATGGACGTCTGCGTCTGCGTTCGCTGGGCCTCGCCACCAGGTCACAGCGACACCTTCAAGTCCACGTTACCTCTGTTTTTTAGGGTCAAACTTCACTTCACTTCACCTCACGTAGCCCCGTTAAACTTCAGAGGCAGGAGTCTGGTCTGTGTCTCCCATTAACCCTCAGAAAATGTAAACACACACTGTTAAAACATCACTGTATAGTGGTATTTTAATCCACAGGCCTCTAATACAATAAAACATGAGATTTATTCTGCTCTGGGTTGAAATAACACGTCACTTATTATTAAATCAAAGTTAACGTCATAATTTCCTTTACTTTCACTCTCATTGCATCATTTAACACATTAAATATTAATAATTGCACCTTTAATAATATGGATTTATGAAATAATTGTATCTACGGTATATTTCTGATGTGTTTTATTCTTCTTTGTTGCAGAGAAAATGGAAACATCTGGATTCTCCAGGTTGGAGTCTGATGGGAATTTAATGTCACTGTGACCTTTGCTGCTTCTTCTTCTTCTGCTTGTCAGTGACTCATACCTGTGTTTCATGTTGAATAGAAGAAGAGAAATGGTGAGTGACTATGAACGTGATTGAAATTCATAATTGCAACTCTACCGCCATCTACTGTCTGCTCTTGTTCTCCGCAATAAAAAGCTACAAAAAAAAACTAATAATGTTCCTGCTCCTCTAGAGAGCAGCTGATTGATTTTAAAAAAAGATAAATGACTTGAATTTTAAACTTTTCTGTCTTTGATGTGATAAACTTTCTGCTTCTCTGCAGCAGCAGCTACACGTGACCCTCAAATCCACCAAATCCAAGGAGACACATGGGCCTTCTGCAGCCGAGGATCAGCCACATGGGTGTTTTAAGTTTTGCCAACAGTCTTGATCGTAACGCAAACAAGCCTGTGGATATTGAAGCCATACACTCATCTCTCTGTGGTAATCAGTGACAATGCCTCCTCACAGTGCACGGCGGAGTTGATTAAATTCATCAAAACCCCTCGAGTCGAACTGAGAGATGCTCTTCCTGTCACAAAAAGAGGAAGCTCGTACAAATCACGGCCAAATTCTTGTCAATGAAAAACCTGCTCAGCATCCATCACAGCTTGATTTCACTCTGCCTCCTCCTCATTTTCAGTGCGCGTATAAATGTGTGTGTTGGCCGCCCTCCATCAAAAAGCCCGTCTGATTTTTAAAAAGCGAGGGCGAGAGGAAAAACATGATTGTTGCTGACTTTGCCCATCTGGGAATGCACCTGTTTGAGACATCAGTGCATCAGTGCTTTTCCTCCAGATGCCACAGCAACCAGCTTCCCTCCAATCACCATTACCCTCCACACTGACTGGCAAACTGACTGAATAAACAAACAAATCTGCACACGGCTGCTGCTGCTGCTGCTTTATTAGGTTATTCATCCTATTCATCAACGTCTGACACTTTCTACTTCACCGCATCTTCGTCTTCTTTCTCTTGTTTTGAGACATTTAGGATCATAAACGGACGTGAAAACCTGCTGCAGTGTTTCAGCGCGTGCAGTCTCTGTCGATGTATCATCAGAAAAAAACAAAACAAAACACAAAAACACATTATGCAATTTGTTTACACATGCACCAACACATGTATTGCATAAAGAATAGTTTTATGTAAATGTGATGAGAGAAAACAGCCCGGAGATGTGTGATACTTCAGAGTTTGTTGTCTGCAGAGTACATGCTGTTCTCACATCTCCATTGTGAAAAGCTCTGGTAAGAGATTGTTGTAGGTGAAGAGAGGAGACTTGACTTTTTCTTACATTGCTACACACAATGACAAGGGTAGTTTTTTTTTTTTTTTTTTTTTGTCACCCTGGAAACCATTAGTTTCTTGGCAACATTCACATCATGTCTCTCTGACTCTAATGATGGTACTCCAGCAGAATAACGTTAAAGAGATAAAAAAGAATAAAACTTTCTGTCTTTTTCTGTCCTTCAGAGGAAATTAAAAAAAAAAAAAAAAAAAATCAGAAGGCTAACTAACACACATGTGTATGGAAATAAATAAAAATAAAATAACATTCCTCTCATGCAGCAGGAGCCAAGCCACAAGTTGTTTATCCACATAAGTAATTCGCCCACTCAGACTGACCTCCACGCCTCCCGTTTTTTAATCAGCCGCATGTAAGTAACAGAGTCGATACATTAATCTTCAATACATCACCTGAATGTGTATATTTACTGTTACACATTTAGTTTTATTTTATTTTTTTTGAATTTTTTTTAGATACACTATCATTGAACGTTTTTTTTTTTCCCTCCCTTAAATACATCTCCCTGCTTATTTCTTCTTCTTTCCCCCTGTAGCGCCATCACATTCCCTAAGGGTAAACCAATTTACATTCTTGTTTTGCTCTTCAGATCCATGCCAGTTTCCATGACAACATAGTTTCACTTTCTCATCCTCTCTGTCTCCCTCCTCTCTCTCCCTCTCTTCCTCTGTCTCCTCTTCTCTTTCTATCTCTTATGTTCTCTTGACCTTCCTCCGATGTTTCATTTTCTTTCTCTGCAAAATAACCGAGGTCCAAATTCTTCCTCCTCCTCCTCCTCTTCTCCTCTCATTTCCTCACCTAATTGAGCTCATTCCTCTGCTTGCCATACACCAGCAGAGAATAATGGACTCAGATAAAATAAAATAAAAAAAATAATAAAAAAAACATATCTCAAGGGAGGTGAGGAGAGTAGACAGATAGAGACAGAGAAAAACAACAGAGAGGTGGAATGGCATTTATAACATTTTTATCATAATATACAAATACACAAACACTCATTTCCTTTGATTTAAAAAAAAAAAACACTTGTTTGTTAATTAGTGGCAAGACAACAGCATTTAGAGAGAGAGAGAGAGAAAATTAACTGTTTATCATTCAATATACTTATTTAAATAATAATAAATACTAAATCCACTCTGACCTTATTCTTCATATTCCCATTACAATTCGGTTTAGAATGACTAGTAATTTAAAAAAAAACTCAGGCAATTTAATTACTCAAAAAAAAAAAAGTGATGTCAACAGGTGTTTTTTTTTTCTGTCAGGAGAAGGTCAAGTAGGAGGATTTTATTCATTATCTATTTTATTTTATTCACTGCAGATTCATGGTTTTATTCCCTTTTCTTCTTCTTCTTCTTTGGTGTAAATCACTGCCGTTCCCTTTTTTTTTTTCTCCTCAAGGATTTGGAGAAAATTAAAAAACGTGCATCATCTGCAAACATCTGGACTAAACTGATAATTAACTGTTTATTCTTAATTATATAAATGCAAATAAATAAATAAATAAATGTATTTAATGTTTTTTTTTCTACCCATACCACCAGAGGGAGTATTTACCTTTAAAAAAAAAAAAAAAAAAAAAAAAACAGGTTTCAACAACTGGATGCTCAGTCTTGACTCTTGAACATGAACATGTTTGAGCTCAGTTTACACAATCACACACAAAAAAATAATAAAAAAAATAACTTAATTATTTAATTGATTTATTAATCGGTGGTTTAAGTTTGTAAAATGTGATGTTATAATTATTTTATATTATTAGAAATTTTTTGGATTAAAAAATTTTTTTTTTTTTTTTTTTTTTAAAGGGAGTCTAGTGTGTCATGCCCGTGTGGCCGCGTTAATTATCGTCAGCGGCTGGGAGTGAATGGACGCGGCAGAGAGAAATGCAACGTCCTGCCCTTCTACATCTTAAATAGTGGGAGTCATGAACCGCTGCTGCTGCTGCTGCTGCAAGGTGACACGTCCTCTGATTTCAACCGAAACTTCAACCTTCAAAACGAGAGGTTGTTGTTTATTATAATAAGAATAAAAAAGAAGAAGAAGAACCAGCAGCTCCATATTTTTTTATCCCCTTCTTCTTCTTCTTCTTCTATTACTACTACTTCTTCTTCTTCTTCTTCTACTTCTTCTTATTACTACTACTTCTTCTTCTTCTACTTATCAAACATCGCGGATCGGGACCATCTTGCGGCAGCGGTTGGGTTCACCGAGTGGAGCCGAGCAAGCGGTGGTAGTGGTGGTGGAGGAGGAGGAGGAGGAGGAGGAGGTGGTGGTGGTGGCGGCGGTGGAGGAGGTGGAGGCAGCAGCAGCAGCGGCGGCGGCGGCAGTAGGAGCAGTAGCAGTAGCAGCAGCAGCAGCAGCCGCGTCGGCGTCAGCGGCGGCGGCCACTCCGGGGAATGTCGACCGGCCGTCAGTCCTGACATCGGCCCTCTTCTGATCTCAGACACCAGCCAAAATGGGGTAGAGTACACCGCGATTTTAAAACACTGTCACTATCTTTAAAAAATACGAGCTCTTTTTTTGCTTTATAAATATTATAGTTATCTAACATAAGTCGCTGTAACTTTCTTTTTCTTTTTCTTCTTTTTTTTTTTTTTTTGCGTGTGTGTGTGATGAAGTATCCGGGTTGCTAGCAAAGCCAATAACAAAGTTGTTAGCAAGCTAGCAAGCTAGCTAGCTTGCTTGCTAACTAGCTAGCTAGCATCGGTTCGTTTTTACAGATGTGTTAACGGCTACGGAGCGTGTAGCATGAATTAGCATGCTAAGTTAGCATCTGGAGCTTGGCGCAGCAAGTCTCCACTCATGACGATGAGCGTCGGGGGTTCACATCAGGGGCATGTGTCCTTAAATCCTCCCTAACAACACTACTTGTGTGTTTACCTCTAACTTTTATAAGCTTTAATCTTTACGTTAATAGCGTTTAAATGAACGATATCAGCTCGTTAGCTAGCTAATTCTGACAACACTCAAGTGTGTTTTTTTTATTTATTGCTAAAGAGGCTAAAAACCGTGACAGGCTGCGTTAACGATACCTGTCACTTCAACATACATGCATGTGGACACAGACGTGTATCCACATTAATGTTAATAAAACATATATATATAATAATAATAATAAATAGCTTTAAGATATTTTATTTTAAAATGCACTTCCTGTCCAGCTGTGAATCAGACACACAGATGGTGCACAGCTGCTGAAGTTTAAATTGCACCACTATTATGACTATTTAATATAAATTTAATCCTGTGTGTACACGTGTGTAAAAGCGGCAAATGCGCGTGTGCACTGCTCAGTGAACTCATAACAACCTATGACCTCTGCCAGTTCAGCCTGTTGAATATGGTGTGATAATGCTGCACTTAAACCTGTTCACAGGAAGAGATATTACAGCTTCTCTCCTTTGGTACACAGCCTTTCCGTGTGTGTGTGTGTGTAGTTAGAGAGTGTGTGTGTGTATCTACAATATCCTGGTGAGCTATATATAGCACCTAACAGAGTTTGCAACTTGATCTGAATTGTCTTTCAGGGCTACAGTACACTGTGCGTTGCTTTCCACCCGAAGTGAAATATCTACCTCATCTTTTTGCTTTTCTATCTCGTTTTAATTTTTGAAGGACGGTCCAGTGTCGTACCTGTCGGCCTTCTTTATACGAGCTTGTTTTTATTTTGTGCTTTTGTTGTGTGTGTCTGTGTCTTTTTGTCCTCAGGGGCTGCCCCATCGCCCCCCTCTCTCTCTCTTGCAAATGAGGTTGTTGTGGATAATGATGGAAACAGTGCAAATCAATTAATCTCCCATGCCAGAGCTTAATAGACCAAATATTATTTTGTTTTTTAGCCCATTTAGTGCTCAACACTTGACAAACTGTGTGGATATTTCAAGTAATTATGCACATTTATAGGTGACGATGAAGAGATGTCTAATAGCAGAATAATGCGATCGTGCATGTATACGCTGGCGTACTCCAGGTGTGAATGAAACGTCTATTTCCTGCCTCTTTTGTCTCATCCACAGTGGATTTCATTGAATAAGCATGTGGCAGACACTGCATGTCCACACACACTGCTCCGATGCAAGCAGAGACAGATTTGGTGAGCTGCTGACAAAGTGCTTCTTATCTGGTTAGGTGATCTGAGAAGTTTGGGGTGAGTTACAGGGAGCACTGCTAAGGTGAGCTATGAAAGAATAATGTGATATTGAGAACATTTCCACATGACAGAATACACGAAGACACTTAAGTACTGAACTAGTGTGAGAGAGAGAGAGAGAAAAAAAGAAGAAGTTCTACTTCTTCTCAGTTTTATCCCAGAATAGAAAGTGTTTGAACGAAGCACTCTGGTTCACATTAATGTTACAGTGTCTGTTGTGGTCACGAGCCTTTCTATGTGCTCATCTTTTGCATATGTTTGCATGTAGTCTCTGACCACACTGCCACTTCTCCTCAGTCTCCTAAATAACATTAATAAACGTAGACACAGTTGGAGCAGTTGTTGTCAGACTCTTTTACTTTTGTTTGGTCACTTAAACTCCACTGAGATGTTGTAGAAAAAAAAAAAAGAAAGAGGGTAGCTGCCGCTGGTAGAAGTAGAAGAAGAAGTGAGGTCGTAATCTGAACCAGCTACGGGATTTTAACCCTCAGATACTGTACTGAGTTTCACTGGGGCAAGAGAACAGATGTTCACCGCTGTTTGTCAGCGCTTCCTTATACTTGGAAAGCGTCATGTAACAAATGAAGCCTCAGTGGATACTAGAGGATATTTCGTCATGCGTTTCAAACTGATGTAAACGTTAGAAAAATGTCTGAATTATAGTCACAAATTACAGGAAAAGAGTTTTTTTTTTTTTTTATTCTCATCCAAATATTTATAATTTAACAGCTGGGATTGATCATTAAAACAGTTAATAATAATAATAATAATAAACTAACTGATTAATCAGATAATTGACAGCTTCATTCCAACATTACATTTTATTTATAGGCGCCTTCAAGGTTACCTTACAAGATTAAAAATAATAAATATTAAAAAAATAAATAAAATGACCATAAACATGAATAGAAAATAAATAAAATCAAATATAGAATAAATAAATAATACAAACTGGAATAAAATAATTAGAAAAAATAGAAATGAAACTAATAATAAAGGAGCAGCGGTAGGTTTCTACTAAACGTATTCAGATGCAGATGTTTATGTTGTATAAATAATTTAGAGGCTGTCGACGCTTCACGTGTGTTACATGTTAGCAGCATGTGTCAGTGATGTTACAACCTGTTGCAGGTTAAATTGGTCTGAACTGAGCGGCTGATGCATCGTGTGTGTGTATGTTTGAGTGGGTTTTGTCTGTGCTGTATAATTTGTGCCACAGAAGCTGGAGAATCACTGAATAACATTTTTAATTTATGCGTTATGAGAGTAGGAGATTGTGCCAAGTGACTTTGCTGGTATGTGGATGCAGAACTTCTTCTTTTTCTTCTGCTGCTGTTCTACTATATGAATGCACAATGGTATTTTATCTTGGTGAGGGTCTCGTGGGGTTCAGCGTAGCTTTAACACTGTAAACCATTGTTCCCTCTGAACAGTGTGCATTACAAATTATATTACATACAAATGCACAAACAGGCTCTAAGTGGGATTGTGCCTCCAGATGCTGCATCTGTCAGCACCTCGTTCCTGTTCAGCTTCTGTAATCATAGCATTAGTGTCTTTAGTGAGACGCTCTCATTACATAACAAATAGGTTTTTAGGAGAGGAGCATCACTCCTCTCTCTCTCTCTTTGTGTGTGTGAGACGATTATATTATGAAGTGTCAGGTTGAATAGATGCAGTAAATTATCCGGTTAAAAAAAAAAAAAAAAACGTGCAAAAGACTTTGATGATGTGGAGGTAATTTCCCACCTTGTTTATATCACCTCCAGTAATTACAAGTTCCCCTGTTTAATCCAGGTGGATTTGGTCGTCTTAAGTTTGCGTCATTGCTTCATCTGCTACACCTCCACCGCTTCACCTGTTTGTTATTTCATTATGTTAATATCAGATTATCAGTTGGTGGTCGTCTCCATCCTGTTTGTCACTGAATGGCTTCTGTCCATCAGCTTTCTGTTTTTCCAACTTGCCTCGGCGCAGTAACGCTCTGTCTTGTGTCTGCACCGAAGGCTGTAGTTTGATCTTTTTTACTTGCTCTAGTTGGCTTTGATCCCAGAATGTGTTGGAGAGGATACAACCCTTGACCCTGTGTACAAAATGAGCCCAGTGCTTCTTCTGTGTCCCTCCATAAACCGACGTGTCTAAAGAGCTTCGTAACACTTCATTTTCTAATGTGTGAGGCTGCAAATAAATTAGTGCCAAAAAAAAAAAAAAAAAGGTGCATCTTTAATGCTCAGAGCGACCTGTTTCATCGAGCGGCGGCCATGTTTTTGAGATCTTCACAAATGTTTCTTTTTTTTTTTCTCTCTCTTCTCTGTGGCCTTTCCTCTGCTGCAGGCCCTTCGCTTCGCTCTGCACATCGCCTACTGGTTAGCCTATATTTACTCAGCCCCGTGACATGTTTTGTTGCCACAGCAACCTGCCACAACCCCCCCTCCTCCGTCTCCTCCGCCCCACCTCTCAGTGTGCAGATTTAATTTTTTTTGGCTGTCACCTGTGCGGTGTCCCATAATGCACTGCAGGTACTTCTGCGGTGACTGAGAAGTGTGAGATCACAGACGTGTAAACAGAGTCTGGATTCACTTCTGCCACAAAAAAAAAAAAACTACTTTTTTTTTTTTTTTTTTTTCAAATCAAAGGTTAAACATAATCAATTTCTGGACTAACGCAGACGCCTCTGATTTTTCAGTGTTTGTTCAAATGGATGTCGACCTGCAGTAACCTCTTGTTGTGCCTGTAGACTAATACATTCCCACAACACCAGGCTGCAGGAAAAGAAAAAAAAAAAAACAAAAAACAACAAGCCGCATGTTGTGAGAGAAGAGTAAAGCGACTGATTGAAGGACGAGAAGCGGCGATAGAGGGGGAAAAAACGTTATGGAAGAATTAGAAAGAGTAAGAAATAGATTTTGCTACAGGGCTGAATCCATGAACAGGGTTTCCCTGCCTGTTATAGTCCTCGCAGGCCCACTCGAGTGCTCGGACTAAAAAATGCCAAACACGCAGTATACTTTCTATTTTTTTCTTCTCCTGCAAGAGTTTTTGAACAAGATCCAGTTGTGTCCTTTCCCTTGCCTACAGCTTCTTGACAGCACACAATTGTAGCCTTCTCCTACTTAAAAGTTATGAGTTTTGTATCGTCTGCGTCAACACCCAATCATTTCTTTAAAGATTTTCAAAGCTGCAAAAACCTGGTCACATTGTTTAGAAACTCGAATCGGTTTTAATTTCCAACCGAAGCATGAAAAATCAGAAACTTACATTCATCAAAGAGAGTCTTGAGGCTGTAATGTATCGAGTTCTGGCACCAATAATCACTCAAAATGTCCTGATGCCTGTCACTTGGAAGCAGTTTCACATTATTGGTTTCCCTTGAGTGAAAGTTGGCAGCGTCCCGGTGGCTGATTCAACATCTTTAAGCCTCGCTTGTGCTCGCTTGTCATCATCCTTGTTGATTTTCTAAAAGTTGCACGTCTTGCAAATCGATTCAGCTCCCAACTACAGGACGGACGGGGCGAAGCTGACAGAACTGTTCTTTGTGTTTGCGTTATCACATTTCAGACGTTTGAGATTCAGACGTGTAGCTCTGTGATTTTTAATTCAATCGAATCTCACTCGGCTCCCAGCTTTTTCTGCCACATTCAGACGTTTCTCACCACCGAGGTTTGGTTTATTGTCATTAAACCTCAAATGTTTTTATGAACCACTTGAGCATAATTCTTTAATATGCCGCAGTGGGATTTGAACCACCGGAGACAGAAGCAGCACTCGGCTGTATTTTCTATCCTCAGGTCCTAATTTAAATTAAACTCCTTATACCAACAATTGTCTAGTCTTACCTTTGTTTTCTCTTCTGCTGCAGAGACTCCTCAGTCCTCCTGAGATACTTGTTGGTTTTATGTGATGACTGCTGCTGCTGCTGCTGCTGCTGCTGCAAAGAAATAGAAAATAAAGCCTGGAGAAATGACAACTTCATAGCTTTTTTTTTTCTCTCCCACTTTGATTTTATTTCAGGAGCATCACAGTCAAACTGATCATAAGAGCATCACAGTTATTTCTAAGTCGCCAATTTCGCATCACATTTTATAAAAACTGTCACGGCCCACTTTAGAGTTGAGCTAATTTATTATTATTATTTTTTTTTAAAGGCCCACAGGTAAAATCAGCAGCAGAAAGTGTGTGTGTGTGTGTGAAAAGTGGTCAGTGGTGATGAGGGTGACAATTTTGGGTTTGTTTGAAACCTTTTGTGTGCGGACATGAAGGGAGTAATTACAGCAGCCACATCAGCCACATTACAGAGGTTTTAACATAAAAGCGGATGAGATTGTAAAGAGGCGTCACAGGTGCTGATGAACCTGATGAACGAAAATCTAAAGATGTAAAGATGTTTAACGTCGGTGGGAAATGTTGACATCTGTTTAACTGTAAAGATTAGTCTCTTATGAACGTTGGAAACCAAAAAAATCAGTGACTTTTTCGCGGTAATTTTCTTTTTGGTTTTTTTTTTTTTTTAATTATATCTGCAGATGACGGATGTCTGCTTCATGTTCTGATGAATTATGGAAATATTTTCATCATATTGACGATGAGGTTGAGTGGAAACGGCGCCGTAGGAGATGAGATGAGGATGTTTTTTTTCTGCATCTGACTCAACCTGACGTAGATCAGGGTAAAACCCTACGAGAACAAATTAACTCTAATATTTTCTTATTAGACGTCGTCGTCGTCGTTTTTGCCTCCTGCTAAGTCACAGAGCTTAAAAGTAGCCAAAGCACATTTAACTCATTTTCCGTCCCTTAGACTCGATTTCGACTGGCGCCATGTGCAAATGCAGTTTGTTAAAAAAAAAAAAAAGTCTGTGCATCTGTGTGTGTGTGTGACTCCTGTGTGTTCTCCTGCGTCATGCACATTATTCATTCATCAGTACTGTTAAACACTTTGGCCTCAGTGTTTACTGGTGTTGATCCACGGAGCAGCACTGTGGCATCTGTGTTTTGGACTTGGCGTCGTATTTTGTTCTCACTGCCGGGCTCTGACTTCCCAGGGCTCTCTGGATCTATTAATACCAGCTCGCTCTAAAAATACTGAGTACTGTGTGACCTACTGGGACTAAATAGGAGCTCAACCTCTTACCGTAGGCAAACTTGACACACACATTCACACACGCAGCAGTTATAATTTCTGACCTCTATCACAGTCGTTGGAATTAGTTTTAGAACAAAACTTCATAATTATATGAATAAAAAACAGTGTTTTCCAGTTGTTTGTTGAAGGAATGAGGTGTGTGTGTGTGTGTGTGTATGTACTTATCGTCATGACCCCTAAATGAATTAGGTTTATATGTAAAGATCATGTGCCGTAGATTTGAGAAAACTCATTGAATTATTTCCTTCTAATTCGTTTGGAGCAGTGATTGGACTAATCTGGACTCGGCCCAACTGTCAAATTGAATTTGTTTCCCAAACAACTTGTGAAAATGTCTAAAAGGACGGAGAGAGAAATGGAGAAAAAAAAAAACATTTTACGCTTAAACGCTTTTTGTTGATTGGATAATAGCGTCACATGCTGACGAATGAGAATGAGAAATCAGCAATAACTGCGACTGAAACTTTATTTCAGTTTGAATGTGACAAATGAGTAGAAGTTTCTGGATTTTTTAGTAACCGAAAAAAAAAAAAAACAGAAAAGTGTTGCTTGGTCAAACGCTGCCGTTCACGTTTCTCATCGACGTCAAACTTCAACAGCTCGTCGACGCGCTTCTAACACGGTCTGAGGTTCCCTCCTCGCACAACTTAACGCACCATTCACGCCGCGACTCGTGACCTCCTGGTGGCTCACATGACGACGGGGCGAGTCATCGACTCACGTGCGACCTCAGAGACCCACACAGGAGGTTAAACGCCCGGGGATGGGGGTCGATTAGACCTGCAGATTGGTTGAGTCTGGTTTGCTTTTGTTTTTATTTTTGGTTCTTTTTTAGAATTCAGAATTGTCGAAAAATTCCGCAGCTGTTTTCATTCTCATTCTTTCCGTTGCTACGCGACAAACAAGCATCACAATAAATAAAAGGTACAAAGCTGCTGTTGTCATAATTAGTAACAGGAAGTAAGCGTCTCTGTGTTTGTGTCCTCGACTGCAGGTTCTACTGCGACGATCAAACGTAACAAAGTGTTTGAATTTTTTTATTTTTTTGCAGTAGAATTGAAAGTTAAAAGTTACGGGTCATCGTGGAAACTGTTGACGATCAGGGAGGAGCAGTAACCTACCAGCTATTAGTTGAGTGACGACTTCCAATTAGTTGAGTATAATTAGTTTATTTGTCTCCGTCTCCTTGACACACTTTTCTGTTGACGATACACAGGGCGTATTTTTTATTTTTTTTTTGTCAGCTTCAGCTGCCGGGCGAACACGTGCAGCTGTATCATACCGTAGCTTCTTTTACAAGACTTATTCAAAATGGGAATCATTGTTGTTTTGCCTTGAAGGCCTTAAAGTCGGCAGCTGAGGTAGTCACAGAGTCACAGAGTCTAATTGATGTCAGAGACGGCATCTTTAAGGACGACGTCTTAACTAGAGTCACACACTGGGGCCACTTTACATCCATTTAGTTTAGCAAAGGAGTTAAACTGGAGTAATTTGAAGTAACATTGAGTTTGATTGTCTTTTGTTTTCACAACCAAATAGTCAACAATGAAAGTAAATGGAGCAAACACATTTTTTAACCACTAATAAAGCTCAAAATATCACTTCACTTCAGCAGTAGCATGAATAGGGTCAAACTCAATATTACTTCAACGATATTATTAATGTAATAGGAGGAGTTTGACTCGTATTCATGGGTTCAAATTACTACTGACTATGTCTTTAATGGTAAAATGGAGCGATCAGAGTGTAAAAACGATCTAATGTGTTTAATACTTTAAACAAACCGTCTGTGGTCTCGTTTTAACTCAGATAAACACTGATCTCTTCTTAAAGTTGCCTCTGGTGTGTTCATGTGTGCACGGTGTCATCTGTTCGCACCTTGTTAGGTGCTTATTTTTATCCAGCTACTACGATTTTGAAGGTTAGAGTGATATTATTTAGCGAGCGGTTTACATTTAAGAATATCTGAGAGTTAAATGTCATTCTACTTTAGCTGTAATTACTTGCTAGTTAGTGTTGCGTTAGCTAGTTAGTCAGAGGACTGACCTTTAACTAACGAGCTAAACAGGTGTTTGCACATTTCCAGACTGTGTCAGCACAGTTTTTCTGCACCTGTATCCATCCATCTATCCATGCATCCATCTGTTATTGTTTCCTGCTTCCTTTTTTAGGGCTGCAGAGGCCTGAGGTTTGTCTCATTTAACCTATTTAACTTCCTGCAATCGGCATTTTTGGACACACAAAATATAACTACAGGCGACAAAAAAGCTGCAGCGTGAACAAAGTGAACACAAAAAGCCGTGACGGAAAATTAATGTTGAAATCTGCTTTTGCCAGAAACAGTTTGAATAAGAAAAAAAAAAAAAAAAAGAGGTGGTGGTGGTTTATTCCCTTAAGGGACATTAACTTTGATTTTTATCGCAAATTAATTGCACAGCAGCCAGGTTGATTTAATTCATCATTCAAATGTCATCGTAGTTAAGTACTAATCATTTCTCAAGCTTCGCTGTTAAACGTCCTGTGTTGCGTTCGTGCGCTGAGGTCGCGGTTTGATAACTGCAGACGACATCAGTTAAGTTGAGGTTGAGGTACTTGACACGTGTCTGATTAATCGACGCGAAGAGTTATCGAACATCACGGTGTATGATGTACAAAGAGCGTCGACGTCAAATCACAATGGAGAAAGTACAAATTGATTTACATGATCAACAGATACACGACAAGTCACCGACATTTCGATATGACACACCTCAGTCATCGGTGGTGCAACCAGTTATAGGTTGCACAACACGCGTAAAGGCAGAGTGTGTGTGTGTGTGTGTGTGTGTGTGTGATGAAGGTGTGACAAGTGATGACAAGAATGAATAACAGCTTGAACCCTCAAAATACATAAACTGTTTACTCACTTTAATTGTTTCTATTCTGAAATCTTAAACCACATGTTGTGTGTTGCACATTTAATGATTTATGGATTAAAATGATTTATGGCCACAAAATAGTCGAGAAGAAGCTCTTTTATTTATTATATCTCATAATATTCATTAATAAAACTCATCATTTTGCTTATTTCTTGTGTCAAAGTTGTTTAAGTATCATGTGGCAAAGACTCACTGAACCGCTCAGCGACTTGTACCTGTCGTAAAGTCTTTTATTGCTTCACCTGACGTCTTTAACGCTTCTCCCCTTGTTGATCGTGTCAAACTCGGCTTTCTGTTTGATGTCATTCACTTCACACAGAGCCACTGTATCTTTTCTGTAAACTGTAAACTTGAAGGCCGTCTCTCTCTGCCTCAGCCGTTAACCTGCCTCTTCTTTTTCTTTTGTTTTGCACAAAAGCAAGCGACGCTTTGTCGACGGGAGTGAAGTCTGACCGTCCCCGTGTGAGTTAATGAATGACCAAGAACCGCGGCCTGTGGAGAGAACAAAGCTCCTCTCTGTCGACTTCACCCGACGTTAGTTAGATTGTTAGTTAGTTAGTTAATGACTAATGGCGCCGTTGTGTTTACCGGTATCTGTCAAGGTGAGCGAGCGGCGACTCAGTGGAAATATTTACATGAGATGTGTATTATGTCAGCCAAAATATCTGAGCTGGATGTTTTCAAACAGGCTTGCGATGACTGTTTTGACCAGCTATTGTTTGCCAGCAACAGGTGTGGAAGGGTCTTGTTGAGACCTGCAAATACCAAAGAACTGTTTAATGCTCTGGGCACAAGCAGCTTTTTTTTTTTTTTTTTTTAAAGGAAAACCTGTGTGCACTAATTCAACAACACACAGAGAAACACGGTCGCAAATGTTAAAATCAGAGGCTCGGGGGGGTTATGGACACAGGCAGGTGGTTGTGTCAAGAGGGCATCAGCTTAAAGTTACGGACCTGAACCCAAAAAGGTCTCTGTTTTATTGGGCTGTTTTATTACTCCCTTTTTTTTGTAATTTTTTTATTTCAGAGTAAATGTCACAGCTGTGGCGGTGAAGAGGTGAAGGCATCTACGCTGACGTCTGACGGATTCAAAACGAAATACGACGAGCCGCTTGGGTCGTGACGTAAATAAAATCTGTAAATTTAACGGTAAATATGTGTAATGAGCAGGTGTGACTTTTTTTTGCCTGTTTGTGCTTGAACTCAAAAGTGTGAAACAGAGAATGAGAGACTTAGAGAGTTAGACAGGGAGGGAGGGAAAGACAGGTATTGCTACAGACAGTGTTGTGGAATGTGTGGTGTTTTTGTGGTTTGTAAAGTGTTTGGCAGGAGGAGGGACCTAAAACACTGTTGAGCTACTTCTGAGTTACAAGTCCCTCCTCCAGCTTGAGTTGAGTCTTTGCTCTGTTTCCCTTAAAGGGACAGTTACCACACAGCGTCTCTCTCTGGCCTTGCTCTCTTGTCAGTCTTTTGGCTTCTTCTTTCTTTCTTCAGTCTTTACTCATGAGGTCGATGTTGACCCACGGCTTGAAGAAGACGCACACACACACACACACACACACACACACACAGACAGATAACGCTGATTGTAAAGGTTGTTATCTGCCTCCACTGATGATATCACTCTCCTGTTGTCCCCCCTCAGGTCCATTTGTGGTCAGTGAAGTGTCCTGGAGAGCAGCATGGCAGTGTGTCAGCTGAACATCTGGGTGAGATGAGGTGAGTGTGCAGGCTCAAGAGCATGAATCATCAGATTCAGAACAGATTTAGTTAAACTATGTATCTATGAACTATAGTTTAGAAGCCCAAAAGAGTCTGAAATACTTTTTTTTTTCTCTCTTTTCTCCTCCAGTGTTGGTTGAAAGCAATGTGAGCTCCACTGACAAAACAGGCACAGCTATTCTCCGTACCGGACCTCCACCTCAATCACCAGCGAATCAAATGCACCAAGACAATAAACTGGCCAGTCATGGCAAGCAGGTCACCAGTGACGGTCGATCCCAGATCCCGGGTGTAAACCAGCAGGTTCAGCAGCAGCAGCAGCAGGGACCTGCCGGTCACCTGGGGTCAAAGGGCGTCGCTGCCGGGAGCCATGGAGTCAAAACCAATCAGATTCCACCCGGCAACCCCGGGCTCAAGGCTGTCAGCCAATCGGTGAGCGGCGTCGGAGGGATGCTGAAAACCAAATCGAAGCGGGAGCGAAGTGTCTCCATCGACTCTGGTGAAGCAAGAAATGCCATTCCTCCATCTTTGGAGACAGATGCCAAAGGAGGTGAGACACACACACACACACACACACAGAAGACACTGTGTCAGGGATGTATAAACATTTTGTTTCTGTTCTAACTGTGCACTAGTTCACTTCCTTTACCTTCCTATCAGCAATATCTTTACCCGAAGCACCAGATTACGTGCATTCACCGCCTCCACAGCAGGAAGTGAATGTAAGGACCGAGAGGACAGAAGAACTTGTTTTGTCTCTCGCTGAAATGCCCTGACCTTTCGGTGAAGCGTCAAAATTTCCCCCTGGCTTTTGATAGTTTGTGCCATGCTCGCTCTGCAGTGACGTGTCTCAGATGAAAAAGCATCTGGGCTTTCTGTAGTACTCAGAGAGAAAGAGACATAGGATTGTGAAAACTTAGCATGCCGAGAGAGGGTGTTATTAAAGCAAGAGATGATGAGTGGGTGGAAAGGCAAAAGTTCCTTTTGTGTGAGTGTGTCGGTAAATATTTGTGTTCTCATGATTCAGTACAAGGTGTTTTATTTGCATTTGTTTGCTGTTGCTAATTTCGACGCGTCTTCATGTGAGAGTTTTAATGGCAGATGATATTTATGTGATTTTCTTTCTTTTTTTTTTTTTTTTTTGTGAAACTCATCTGGGTTTCCTGTACAGGACTCGACCCTCCGCTTTAAACACACACACACACACACACACATTTGCAGGGAGAGGTGTGGTTCCAACACAAAGAACGACAGAGGTTGAAAGAGGGAGAGAAAGAGAGATAGGGTGGATCATTTGAAGGCAAATCTCTTTTGGCTTCCTTTGACCTCCTCTCTGCACACACACACACACACACACACACACTCTGCCTGTCTCTGTTTCTGTCTTGTTCTCTGTGATCTAATTTCTGTGTCGAAAAACAAAAGTGCACATTCAAATGAAATGCAACCCTCTGTCTCTGTCTCCTCCTCACTTTAAAAAAAATCTCCCTGCCACCAAACCAGGAAACCTGTAGCGTCGCTGACAAGCAGTAGCACATGTGGTTCAATAGCCGACTTTCTTGTTAAGATAAACCAGTAGCTGGCGGTAACAAAAACAGTCCTAGAAAACAAGAGGTCAGCTCTTTTAAGCTGCCGCCGTGTGTGTGGAGGCAGCAGTCCTCCCCCTGCTCGCTTCATATTGTCACTGCAAACTTCCTTCCGTCCTTACTGTACAGTCAGTCTTTTCAGTCTGTGGTTACCCAATTTGTACCCATGTGTTTGTTTGAAGGTACTTCTTTGCCACAAAGTCACTAAACATGCTGCGTGTGTGATGAACCTGAATAATCTCTGCTGATTTGTTTATTGAGCTTGTCTAAATACGTGACGCTAATCAGGAATATTGCCAGTGTGTTTATTTACCAGATGCCATTGATTCTAGTTGTTTCTCCTTCCTTTTCTATACTGCAAGTTTACCTTGTTGGAAATGTTTAAAGCTGCTGCTGCATATTTCTTGCAGCTGTTTGAACCCGCTAGCACACAGCAAAAAAAAAAAAAAAAAAAACATTATTGTGCCTTTGCAGATTTGACTAGCATGTGTGGCATAACCCAGCAACAAAAGATGAAGGCAGACAGGTGACAAATTAAAGGAAAAACCTGAAAAGTGAGTGGAAACACAGGATGACAAAGCCCCTATTCATAAGACTTAGATGGGGTCAGTGACTGGTTTGATGAGCATGAAAATGATGTGAATCATATGTGATTGTCACCTGACCTCAGGCCAAGTCAACAGCTATGTGAGTTAACACCCTCACTATCACCATTTAAAGACAAAAATCACAAATCTTATGCCAATAAATGTCAAGGTAACACCTCATTAAGACATTATATCACTTTAAACATACAGCAGATTAGATAATTAAAACATTTAAACAGCAGATAGTAGCACATTAGCTTCTCGTTCTGGAAAATACAGTGGTGAGTCAAGACCATTGGTGATAAATGTAAGAAAAAAAAAAAACACAGCTAACTGTGGTAAAACCTTTTAAAGGGACAGTACCATGACAGTTGTTACCCAAGTGTTGATGTGTGTGTGTGTGTGTGTGTGTGTGTGTATTATTTTCCAGAGGGTGTTATGCGCAGTAAGCGACGCTGTGTTCTGGAGAAGAAACAGCCATATAGTGGAGATGAATGGTGCTCTGGACCTGACACAGAGGAAGATGAAGATAAGCCACACACTACGAGCCACCGTGAGTCTGTTTGCCTCCACAGGGGAGGAAACATTTTTTTTTTCTTTTTTTTTTTGTTGCTGCTGTGTAATTGTAACACAATCTTCACTAACAGTAATTGTAGCTTTAACTATAAAGGCAGAATTAATTACAGTTAAAAAATCCTTCTGTGTTTCTTTTTTTTTTTTTTTTTTTTTTTTGTGCTGTAAACAACAGGTTAAAACCATAAATTATCTATTGGTGTTTCAGATTCTGCACATACACTGCCACACTATCCCTTCTCACTGATTTGATTTTACATGTGTTTTAGCTCCATCTAGTGTTTAGATGTAGTAAAAAAAAAAAGGATGTGTTGGTGTTATATTTATAAACTGGGAGACCACTTTACTTTACACAAATTAAACCAGTGTGCTGCTGATTTTCAACAGGGGAGCGTGGGCTGACGGGTACTATCCAGGGGCTCTCTGATCGCCTGTCTGCAGGACCTATGTCTGAACCTGCGATGGGTTGTGGAGTGGGGCCAGTGTTAAAAGCAGAGCCACCTCAGTCTTCACAACAAGTGATATATGTTTTTACAACCAGCCTAGCCAACAGGTGAGAAATATTTGCATGCATGACATGTAGATGATGAGATGTGTAGGTTTTCTTTTCTACAAACTTGATTTGATTTGTTTTTTTAATCTTACAGCGCTGCCGAAGCAGTAATAAAAGGACAGTCCGATTCCATCCTTCTGTTTCACCAGCAAAATGTTCCACGCACCAAGTTGGAGCAGGTCAGACTGATCTACAGCTCAATAGCAAATTAGACAAAATGTCAGGTTAGTGTTGAACCTGTTTAACCACAGGGGAGTAAAAGTGTTTTCCATAGTAAGGACCACAGGTGCAAAATATGTGGTAAGGTTAATTTGTTTAGCTATTTCGGTCTCAGATATCTCTTTGTTCCTGTTTCCATTAACAGTTGTTGCTGAGAAAGTGAAGTGTACTTTGTGTGTTGTTCTGGCAAATCAGTAACAGATCTGTCTGTCTGTAATATATTATAGTGCTGACATTTATTCCAATAATAATTAGGGGATAGTGAAATAATTTCACTGGTCTCAACTTGTTTCTTTTTCTTATTTTGTCTGCCACAGGGCCACCCATCAGGGAAGCTTCCTAACATATCTGAGAAGGTAAACTCCAGCAGCTCTCCACCCACAGGAACCCCTAAATCCCAAAGTGGAACTCCGAGGCCAGCCTCTGCTGGAGTTGGAGGCCCACTGCATCCTGCAGGGACGCCATCATCAGCAGGACACTCTGATAATGAATCTTCTCAGACCAGATCAGGTGGAGCCTCCAGCAATAATAGCATCGTTGCCCATAGGTCAGAAGGAGGGAGCACGGCCGCACCCGCAGGCCCACTCCCAACTGGAGCCGCAGATGGGGAAGGTGCAGGTGGCATGCCCCTTCCCGTTGCTACTGGTTCGCCCTCGCAGAGTCCCTCTATCTTATCTGCGCACCTACAGAGTGAAATAGGCCAGAGAAGTGGCCCAGGAAACACAGATGGTCTTTCCAAAGAGCAGCTGGAACATAGGGAGCGCTCTTTGCAGACGTTAAGAGACATAGAGAGATTGTTTCTGCGCAGTGGGGCAAGTGGAGGCCCTGGAGATCCAGGAGGCCCCAACAACAATGCTACTAATAACTCTTCCAATCTGAATAATAACAACAATACTGATAGGAGTGGTATTCTTGAGGACAGTGACAATGGTACAAGTAATGTAAATTGCAGTAGTGGTAATATGGTACCATCAGCCATGCCGCCGATGGGAGGGATGAAGAAATATGAAGAACCCCTCCAGTCCATCATTTCTCAAACACAGTCCCTTGGTGGACCTGTGCTTGACAGTCCTCAAATGGACCCTCATCCTAACCTACCACCACACCCCCATCACCAGCTGTCACCTGGGATTGACATGAGCAACTTAATCGGACCAGAAGGGCCAACCCCAGAGCAAATGGCATGGAGAAAGCTTCAAGAAGAGTACTACCAAGAGAAGAAACGACAACAGGAAATGCAACCCCCCACGCATCCCCAGCACTTTAGAATGGCTCCTGAGATGGGTATACATGGTGGTCCCATGATGATGAGAGGACCTCCTCCTCCTTACCACAGCAAACCTGGAGACCAGCAGTGGGGTCCTGGTAATATGATGGGAGGAGGAATGGGTGGAAATGCACGAATGATAGACATGCACCAAGAGGGTCCCCGTGGCCCACGGTTCCTGACACAGATGCACAGAGGCCCGGGGGGAGGAGGATTTCCAGGAAGTCCAGGTGGTGTTTTATCAATGGAGGGTCTAGGACCTCAAAGGCCCACCAGGCCGGGGATGATTTGGCTTGATGAAATGGGGGGTGGGGGTCCTTTTCATGGCTGCTACCCAGGTGGACCGCCTCAGCATTTACAGGGTGAACCAGAGCACCTGTTAACACGTGAGGAAATGTTTCGCATCATGGAGAAACGACAAATGCAGGGGCTTCCTAGGTTTGAACTTGAAAGATTAGCAAAACAGCAGCAGCAGGAAAATATGGGCCCGAGAATTATGGACAATCCTGGGGGGCCGGACTTTCCCAATTTGGGAATGGGTAGGGGCCCACCCCCCGGTCGAGGTGATCCGATGGACTTTCCTGGCTCACGGGAGATTATGGGCTCTCCTGGAGGAGGTCCTCAGATGAGGGACTTGGTGGATTCTCCTCTGGGGGGCAACCTCACAATGAACATGAACCCACAGATGAATATTCAACAACAACAGCAGATGATGCTATCGCAAAAGCTCCGCGGAGGTCCTGTAGGTGGGGGGCCTTTAGGTGAGATGTTTAGCCCTGGAGAGATTTCACGAATCAGGCCTTCACAGAACGGAAGAGGAGGAAATAAAGGAATGATGCCAGGACCCGATGGCACATTCCAGTTTCCAAATCAGGGTCCCTTCTCTGGAGGACAGGTGGAAGGGCCTTATCTTCAACACCCTGGTCCTGCTATGTTTGGACCCGAGCAGCAAGGTCCTCATCAAATGGGAGGTACATCACGGCTTAGTCACATGCCGATGACTGGACCCCTCAGGGGAGCAGACCTCGGTCCCCGGCACCCGTCTGACCTATCAATAAATGTTAATCCCCTGACTTCTCCTTCAGTGCCTCCTCCTCATCAGCTCAAGTCACCATCACTCAATCAAGAACCATCTCCTCTTCTACCATCTCCTTCTGCTCCAGTACTGAAGTCGCCCTCACAGATCTCCTCTGCAGGGCATCACCCACCTCTTCCTCCTGCATCTGGTGCTGGGACTCCTTCCTCATCTTCCATGAAGTCCCCTCAAGTAATGGGGTCTTCCAACCTTGGGTTGCACTCTCCGTCTGCCTCTCCTGGACGACTGAAGTCCCCAGCCATGGCTGTGGGCTCCCCGGGGTGGGCATCTCCTAAAACAGCTCTTCCAAGTCCAGGTGGTCCAAACGGTGGGAAAGTAGTGGGCAATGGAGGAAGCAGTTCCACTGAGACAGGTACAATCAGGATCCAAGTCTGTCTGATCACGAACAGCGCTGTTCCTCATGTTACTGTGATATTAATTACGTTTCTTCTTTTTCGTTGTAGGCCAATCACTTCCCCCCAGGAGTTCCAACTCTACGCCTATTAGCCAGCCGGGCTCAATGAATCCTAGTATGCCATTTACTTCCTCTCCCGATGCCCCTCCAACTCAGAATCCTTTATCCCTTATCATGTCTCAGATGTCGAAGTATGCCATGCCCAGTTCTACTCCTCTCTACCACGATGCAATCAAAACAATTGCCACTTCCGATGATGAGATGCTACCGGATCGACCCCTTCTTTCTGGTGTTAGCATTGGAGGTACGAAACACAGAATGAGTAGACATCAGTGTTTAATTAGTCTGTTTTGAAAGGTCAATGACATTTTTCACATGTTGACTTTGTTGTATTTCTAGGAAACATGGGGAACCCGCAGACCGCCCAGATGCTTGTCTCTCAAGGCTCCATTGGTCCTCACAGTGATCCACAAAGCCCCATGGGTATCGTAAGCCAAGGTCAGCAGCACCTGTCCCACGATGCCGCAGGACCTGTGCTTTCTTCCCCAAACCAAATGGGTATACCTGCCATGAATTCTGCCATGATGGGGGGAGGCGCACCTGACGGTATGGGGCCCTGCAACGTTTCGCCCATATCTCAGAACCAGATGGCGGGTTTTCCTCGTATGCAACATCCATCTCATGGGCCCATGCATTCACCGATTGGAGGAATGTCACAGACTTTCTCTCAGCCCAGTGAGGATATTCTGCCGCCCCAGCAGCTACACCCGTTTAGCAAAGGTCATCTTCATCAACGGCCCTCTCACCCCACAGACTCATTTGCCTCTCTGCCCATGGGTGAAGGCCCGGATCTAAGTGAGGTCATACGACCTACTCATACGGGGATCCCTGAGTTTGATCTCTCCCGCATCATTCCTTCTGATAAGCCCAGTAGCACTCTTCAGTATTTCCCAAAGAGTGAACCACATCAGAATCCACATCAGGGGCCACCATCCCAGCAACCGACTCCACAGCAGCTCCTCAAACAGCTGTCTTCTTCCGGCCCTCCACACAGCAGTGGCCCCTCGTCAAACCCACACTTAGCAAACCTACAGAATATGATGGCTGAACAGCAGCTGCCACCTCACCCCTCACATGGTGGGATACGCCAAAGCATGGGTATTCCTCAGGGGGGATCTAGGGGTTTGGTTTCTGGTGGTGGTATGGGCCCCATGTGCCCCCCTGGGCATATGATGGGAAGGACAGGCATGGTTCCCCAACAGCAACTCCAGCAACAGCAAGCCATGATGGCCAACAGCCTTCTCCACCATCCCTCCAACCCGTACCCTGGCATGATGCCCTCCCAGCAGCACCCACACAATCTGATGGCACAGCAAAACATTATGATGATGCAGGCCAAGCAGCGAAGCATGTCAATGCCAGGGGATCCCTTCGGGTCCCAGGGTCCTATGATGTCCCCTCAGGGTCCAATGATGGCCCCACCCCACCCACAGTCTGGTATGATGGGCCCCCAGTCTCTCAGACAGCGAGGAATGTCTTTGGACAGTCCTATTGGCTACGGCCCTGGAGGCATGGCCAATATGCCATTCTGATCATACAAACTGTAAAAACAAACAAAAAAAAAAAAAAACAAAAAAAAAAGTGTCCACTAGGTTACCTTCCCATCATGTCCAAATTTTATCATTTCTGTTATTCTTGCAGTTATTTGAAAAGAGGAATGTAAAAATAAATATATCAGTGATAATCTTCAATCTTTGGATTAAAGCTGATTAAGATTTAAAAAAGAGGAAAAAAAAAAAAAAGAAAATTGAATATTTAAAAGCACTGTAACATGGTTCAATAACAAATCTGAAGCCATTTTCTAAAAATACTGTAAAATATGTATATTTCAAAGATGTGTGTATTTGTTGTGGGAACAGAGTGGCGGTCAGGACAGGAGTGCCTCAAATTTCTATTTGTTTTAATATCATTGATTTATTTTCTCCAACTACCAAACTGTTGTGCAAATGAGTATATAAATATATATAATATTATCTATATATAATATTATATATATAGATATTCTTGCTGTATATAAGATGCAATTTGTGATTGTTTGCAGTTGTTCTGTATAACTGTGTTTTAATAGAAGTCTAAAAATAGAATAATACTGATCTCTAAGGTGGTTTTAGTTTTGGTTATTGTGTTGTCAATTATTGTTGTTTGATAACGCTGACATGGGGACACGGTTGTTGTGTAATATATGAAATCTTTATTAAATTCAATTAGCAGTTGCTAAAATACAAGCAAAATGAAACAAAAACATAAAGACAAAGACTTCAGCCAACAATAAAAATTTTTTTTTCCTTGACTGGGTAAATAAAAACATCTTTTAAATGCAAACAAAGTAGCAATGGGTACTATATTGTCAGAGCATCTGATAAAATTGTAATTTTTTTTTCCATCAAGTGAAAAACCACAAAAAACAGAACATCAGAAGCGTTTAAGTTGCAGTCGGTTACATTGTTGTGCTCATAGTTGTGGCTACATCAGACATAGATGGTCGGCTCTGACGCCGCGCTCTGATGAATGGCAGACAAACGCGTCCGCAGCCCAGTTTACAAAGTAAGTGAATTAACTCGTTGCGAAACTGCACTCCGACAAACGCGTACAGGAAGGGATTCAGGCAACAGTGTGACAAACCAAGGATGTTTGTCACTTCGAGGGTTGCTTGTAGTCGGCCGTAAGGTTCACAGGTATCGAAAGTGATGACCTGCATTTCGAACAAAGTTTGCACCAGTAAGGTGATGTTATACGGGAGCCAACATAAACAAAAGACGATAGTGATGACTAAAGCCAGTCGAATGGCTCCCTGCTTTGTTGTGCTTTTCTGACTTTTGCACAAAGTAATGACGATGGATGTGTAGCAGTGGCTCATCACGGCTAAAGGGAGAAAAAAACAAATGTGATCCAAGACTCTTTTGGTCAAAACCCAGTTGTGTGCGTGGATGTCGTATTCGGTATAGTAACAGCTAAGCCTCGATGCGTTTAGGTCGTCATGCTTTACAGAAAAAAACACAACGTCGGGTACTGATAAGCCGAAACAGAGGAGCCACAGCACAGAACACGTCAGATGCACCGCTCTCGGACGTCGACTTCGCACGCTGGGAATCGCGTGAACGATGGCCAAATACCGATCAAACCCGATGCAGCCTAGAAGAAGACTCCCACAGAGGAAGCTGATGCTTTTCATCGGGTTCAACAGCTTGCAGAAGAACAAGCCAAACACCCAACCAGTGAAATTTTCCACTACGCTGAAAGGAAACGTGAATAGGAGCATGAGGTCTGCCACGGCGAGATGCAGCAGGTAGATCTCAGTGATACGCATGAGGCGCCATCGTCTCAGGAGGACCGTGATCATCAGGACGTTGGCTGTGACGCCCAGAAGAAAGATCAAGCTGTAAAGCATCGGCCGGACCACGTTGTTGAACGTCTGCAGGCCCAGGCTCTCGCCAGTGCACAGCGTGTTTGTGTTTCGGCCTGTTGTGTTGTCTGATACGTCGTAGTAATATGTCCAATTATCATGCTCTTCATTGCCGACCATCTTTAAAATACAGAAGAGTTGAGGACAATTAGTTTCACTCAAAGAAGAATTTCATTTTAACAGTTTAAATAATAATAATAATAATAAAAAAGAATCATCATATACATTTTAATATTTAACTTTAACTCATCTACATTCATTGTTTTCTTGTATTCCCTGTAGTTTTTTTTTTTTTAGTCAAATCATTTGGCAGGAAACACTGAATAGACCAAACGTTTTCGCTTCCCCTTCACGCTAAGAAGGGGAACTAATGCGACAAAACATCCGACTTTGAATTGCACTGTGCCAAAAAAAAAACCGAAACGAATAAATAAATAAAACTATATCAAACACAGCTTTAAAACTTAATAAGAGATTTCTGACACAAAACAGTTGTAGTAACTGATGTTTATTTGAAATGAGTTTTGGCAGAGAGACAAAAAAAATCTGTCTTCTTGTGTTTGCATCATAAAAACATGAATAAAAGTGATATTATACAAATGTATTAATCACTTTACACATGTATCATCTTCATTAAAACAGTTTCCAGGTATAAATCTATAGAAACGAATTAAAAATAGCCTTAAATCTACGTTAGTTCTTAATCAGTAATTGAGGTTTTTTGTCTGTTTTGTTCATTAAAAAAAAGAAAAAAAAAACCATCGTCTGTATGATGATGAATTAATTTCAGACTCTTTTAACCCTTCATGAGAAACGTACAGTATCGGATGTGCTACAGTGAATTTCTTCCACTTATTTCCCTAATGACTCAATCGGAAAGAAGACACGCTACCATCAACCCACATCTGCTTAGGTGTTTTTTTTAATATTTTTGAGCTTCAGTGATTTAGTTATTCGAGCTGTTACTTTGTGGGTTGTGTTATTTAACATTGTGACAATTAAAAAAAAAAAAAAGAAATCCCGTGGTTATATTTTAATAATCTCAAACCGCTTCATGTTGCTCATTACTTATAAATTAAGAATAAAATAAAATAAAATCAATTTAAAAAAAAAATGTTAGAATTATGTTGTATTGATTTTGATATAAAGTAAATATGCACTAGAAAGTTTCCACAAATAATTAAAGAATATTTGACTACAGAATAAATCATAATAAATAAACAAAACATATATATTTTTTTAAAAAAGTAGTAGTTAAATAACGTAATTAAATACAGAAAGTGACCCTTTATAGAAGTTAACTAATAGTTCTACAGACATGTGCTTTTACTACTTTTACAGAATATTTACAATAATTCTTATAAGGTGATTTATGTCTTACCTCATTTGTAAAAATTATGGTTAAAGCCATCGGGGCAAATCTTGGTCACTCGCTATATAGCTCACACTGCTGTATTGAAATGTGTTGTACTTCCTGTTGCTGTTGGTTCTTATATATATTTGCTCTGCTGATTTTTTTTTTTCTTTTGCAGGGGTTTTTGGTGCCGCTGTCTGGGTTGGTGGGTGGGTGTGTGTGTGCGGTGCACACATCAATACAGGAAAAAAAAAGCGTTTGCAGGATTCCCATCATAAGCAAACAACAGTGGTAATGAAAGTATCAGTAATTTTGCTCCTTTTAGTTTATTTCTAGATATGACAAATATGAAGCAGTTGCAGTGAAGAGGTCAGATTTATTTGATTTAATCAAATGTTTAATCTTAGATGTTTGTGTTAAATGATCTTAAACATCAGCTGCTGTTTGTGGATGTTTGAGTTTTTTGATTTAATCGTAAAAATCATCGTAATCGTGGATAGAGAAGTGTTTAGTCAACTTCTGCTGCAAACAGATGAATTAAAGGTTTGATGGTGTAGACATAAAATAAAACACAATTAAAGAAGGATAAGAGTAAATAATGTGATTTAAGAAATGTAAAAAGTAGAATAACATTAAATATAAGCATAAAAATGTGTATGTGAAGTTGTATATGAGTTAATCTGTGGCTTTGCATTAGTTGTATATTATGTAGATTTCACAATAAAACATAAAATGCTGTAATTCAGCAACTAAAACATAAACATGTTGAGTTTATAAACATTAACACTAAGCAGACTGAGTACATCAGGTTCAATTTTATATTAAAATAAAAACGATAAGAAGAAGAAATGTTTCAAAGTGTTTGCTGTTGTGGACACAGGTGACTGGAGGTTTGACCGATGTTCCAACACAAAGCATGTAAACTCATCCAGTGTGAAAAACATGTCAGAAAAAGTGTGATTCTGTGGTTAAATCTTCACATTTGCACTTAACACATAGTGCAACACATGCTGCTCAGAGTCATTCTGCGGAAAATAGATGAACTGAACTATATATATATATATATATATATATATATATATATATATATATATATATTAAAAGGTGTGTGTGTAACATCATGCATCAACAGAAATACAGGCACTACAGTGATTGCTTAACCGTTTATTATTTTTATTTGATTGTTTTTATTTAATCGACAGTCTGTGTCTCTCACCCACGAAACATCTTCTTTGAATTATTATTATTATCATTATATATATATTTTTTGCTTTTATCTGAGATCAATAACAGTGCTTCACTGAAATGGTGAAAGTTTGTTTCGTTTTCTGCAGAAATGCATTTAAATTTTGAAAATATAAAAGACAGTTTGATTTGTCAACAAATGTGGGTGGCACTTCCGGTATTGTCATAATAAAAGCTTTTTTTTTTTTTTAATATATATGTTTTTACTATATCACAATAAATACCAACAAAAATATTTAATTAATTAATAATTAGAGCAATATAATTGTTTGACAACTTATTGACTGGATAGATAGTTAAATTAAAAAAAATAAAATAAAATAAAATAATGATGCTAACACCGACGCGAGCTGGATATATGTAGCTGTAGCGGGTTAATTTGTCTTTAATATTAATAATAAGTGTTAGTGTTGGATATTTGTGAGGTAAATAATAATAAAAATAAAAGATTAAAACGTTGATTTGAAATGAAATCAGCTGATTGTGAGGACCGGGGGGCGGGTTCAAATACGAGTGGAAGCCATCTTGAACGGCTGGTTGATGAGAGTCTTTCGTAGTCAGCTAAAAAATTGATTACACTTCTCAAACACCACATAGGGAACCGGTTATTTCATTTATCCGAGGTAAACGCGTTTATATCTCAACTACTTCTGCTTGTCGTTAGCCGTTTATTAAACATTCAACCATTCTGTGGCGACTTTTATAATTAGCGCAAACTGTTAATGTTATTTCGCCATCGTTAGCCAGGTTGTGCTAGCATGCTAGCATGCTAATATAGTTAGCACGACAAGCCGAAACGGCTTCGGAAACTGATATGACTTGTTGGTGACTATCTAGTTTCGTTGTGGTAATATTGGTGCTTTCGTTATAAAACAATGACAGTTTTTCTTCTTGTTTATACACGTGTGTTTTTAGATAGTGTTCCGATTACTCGGAACAGCACATTAGCGACAAGCTAACGCTTCATGCGCTAGTTCGCCAGATGTCGGTTGCTAGCATGATGCTAGCTTGATGCTAACTGGCTACTTGAAGCAAATGAGAAACAATGTGCCCCGGGCGGATACGCATTTAGGTATTTTTTTTGCATTAGACTCCTTTGACTAAACAGCACGAAGGTAACCGAGCAGCTAATGACGGAAATATTTGCGTATATGTCCGTTTATTATCTGTTAGCAGATGTTAACTATATAGCATTAATGTGTTCGGCTAACTTTTGATGTAGGCCAGTTATGTGCTGTTACGGCTGTTTATTAACCATAAATGTTGACTTGGTAAACCTCCAGACACAACAGGCTATTTTTATAACCCGGTAGTGTTATTTTGTAAGGTTACTAACGTTGTTTGTCTTGTGTTTCAGGGGTTGGAAAAAGCCTGAGAAAGGACGCGTCGGCTCGGTGAAGCTAAATACGATGGCTAGCTGAACAGTCGGCCAAAACCTGAACGCTAGTTTAAGTCCTCCTGGTGTATGGTTTTTACAGATATTTTGGCAAATTTTACATCTATGCCAATCCCTAATTTGTTAAAGGAATATATGCCTAGGAGTCTTCTGAAAATTGAAAAGAGGGATTTATTTCTTGACACTTGATGTCAGACGGACAGTATTTTTTTTTGTTGAAGAACCTGCTGAGACTTTTGGAAAGAGAAGAAGATTTTTTTTTTTTTTTTTTTTGTTTTGGACACTTTATGTTTAGATAATTAATAAAGGACAAAAAAAAAAAAAGAAAGAAAAAAGAGGGAAGGACAATCTTAAATTTCCTCTAGAGAGACTTGTTAAAGAGGGTTGTTTTTATTGCCATTGGAAGAGAATTTAAAAATAAACAAACTAAATAATAGTAATTAAAACAAAAAAAACAAACAGTGCAAACATGAGTACGGCCAGGACAGAGAACCCAGTGATTTTGGGCTTGTCTAATCAGAACGGGCAGCTCAGAGGCTCGGTGAAGCCTGCTGGAGCTCCAAGTGGAGGTGGAGGAGGCCCTCAGCAACAACAGCTTAACCAGATGAAAGGCACAATCAATAATGGTAATTCCCAGCCAGCCCCTACGACTAACGCTGTCATCAAGTAAGTTATTACAAATCATACAAATCTCAAATTCCCGATCTGTTTGTTGACATTATTGTCACATCTATTATGTTTTTTTTACTCCACAGACCTGGAGATGACTGGAAGAAAAATTTGAAATTGCCTCCAAAAGACATGCGGATGAAAACCTCGGTTGGTACAAGACGAGTCTTATTATTTCATATGTGTTTATTGTAATTGTACCACAAAGTGTAGAAATATAAAACTTTTACTTTAACCTTTTAATATATAGATGCACTAACTCTGAAACTTGTTGTTTTAATAATTTTATAGTATGAAATTTTTTTGTTTTCAGTAAAACGCAGTTTGTTAGTTTCTAAACTTTTGATTTGTTTACATCTTATGAGCCAAACGCTGATGAAGTTACTGTTGTGTTTATGACTCTTTAACAGGACGTGACTGCAACAAAGGGCAACGAGTTTGAAGATTATTGCCTAAAGAGGGAGCTGCTCATGGGAATCTTTGAGATGGGCTGGGAAAAGCCATCTCCGATCCAGGTAGGATCACACACACGACTCGGTTTTATTCTTTCTATCTTTTTCTTTCACAGCTGAACAAGAGTTTGGGTTTTATTTTTCTATAATCAAGTAAAAATGTCATTCAACCATAAAATCAGTGTGATAAACTTCAGTACAGCCTCAATTTCATAGGCAACACTGATAAACTTGGTTGTTTTTAAGAGATTTAATAAATATTCTGAATAAGTTTCACCTCATTTTCTCTTTCATCGAGTCACACGACCTGTTCTATAGCTAACAACATTCATACTTTTGCAAATTAGTACTTTTTTGACATTATAAAATATAAAAAGCAGCGTTGTTTATTAACGTCATTGCTTTTTGTTGTCGTTTTGCCGTTGCTCAGGAGGAAAGCATTCCCATTGCACTGTCAGGAAGGGATATTTTGGCCAGAGCAAAGAACGGCACGGGAAAGAGTGGAGCCTACCTCATTCCCTTACTTGAACGCATTGACCTGAAGAAGGACTGCATACAAGGTGAGAGTCACGGTCCGAGTCAGAAATGATGAATCTGTCGTTTAAGAAGAAAAAGAAAAATTAAACTATAACGGGAGCAAACGTGAATGAATCACCAGTATTATCTGGTTCAAGCTTCACAAACTTCTGTAATTGTATTTAAGTGAAATAATCACCCACTGTTAAACCTCTGTTATCTCTTTATGTACTGAAATAAAAGCACAACATTAAATAAGGTGTTATTGCCACTAATTGATGACTTTCTTTACCATGTTTATGTGTTAAATTACCTTCAACTTATCTGTGTTATATGTGCATGTTTTTGTGCTTTTCCCCCACGTTCTCATTTCTTCTTCACGCGTAAATTCAAAACTAATGCCATGACTTTAACGGTTATGTTCCTGTTTTTGTTTTTCCTCCAGCTTTGGTCATTGTGCCCACCAGAGAACTGGCTCTGCAAGTAAGCCAAATATGTATCCAGGTCAGCAAACACATGGGTGGAGTGAAGGTCATGGCAACTACAGGTGGCACCAACCTCCGTGATGACATCATGAGACTCGACGAAACAGGTTCATTTCACATTTTATACGAATCGCGTCCTCCTGATGCTGAGAAACACAGAAAACTCATTGTGTTCATCCATCTGAAATCACATATTAAACTGAAATATTAACGTTTAGTGCTCAGGCTGATTCCAGACCGTCCTGTTTGGCAGACTCAGTCGATGCGTCTGCATCGTTTGATTGTTGCATAACACTGAATGCCAGCAAATGGAAATCCCCGTCTGTTTTGTTCAGTAGAAACATTCCTGCTGCTGCTGTTGTTTATCTGACTAATGAAGACATTATAAAACCAGGAACTACTTTAAAATATATCTCTGAGCTCTGAGTTGTAGATTAAGTCTGGCTCTGATGTTTGTCCATTAAGTCTCTAAATCGTCTAAAGCATCTGTCCAGTGAGGCAGTTGTTAGTTTATACATCAAAAATCTGTTTTATCTTTAATTTTTTCTTCATATTTGTCTTCTAGTACATGTGGTCATTGCGACTCCTGGGAGGATTTTAGACCTCATCAAAAAAGGAGTTGCCAAAGTCAGTCAAGTGCAGATGATCGTTCTGGATGAAGTGAGTTGAATAATTTGATTGTTTTTCATGTCTTGAATCCTTTGAGACTTTTTTTCCCCCCCACAACGTGTCTCCTCTCCATTAAATTTTTTTTTTTTTTTTTTTTTAAACAGGCTGACAAGCTCCTGTCTCAAGACTTTGTCGTCATGATGGAGGAGATCCTGGGTTTTCTGTCCAAACAGAGGCAGATTCTTCTTTATTCTGCCACCTTCCCTCTCAGTGTGCAGAAGTTTATGGTACGTTTTTAATATATCTAACGTCTCCGTCAGCATATTTTAGCACAACTGGGGGGAAAAATAATAACAATAACTTGTTTTTTTTTGTGTCTCGTCTCTGTGGTAGAATGCCCACTTGCAGAAACCCTATGAGATCAACCTAATGGAGGAGCTTACACTGAAGGGTGTGACTCAGTATTACGCTTATGTAACTGAAAGGCAAAAAGTTCATTGCCTTAACACTCTGTTCTCCAGGGTAAGTGTTGCCTTTGTTCATACTGTCATGATGTCGGTTAGTGAATGAACGTTTGCTGCGTCGTGAAAACAGAGAGTCAAAGTACAGGCTTTTAATGCAAAGTGAGCAAGAACACTGTCATAAATATTGTTTCTTAACCTTTTTAATAATGAATAGGATATTTTATAAATTATTTAATGACAGGTTGTTGGTGTTGATCTTATTTTGTTGTTTTTTTTTTTCTTATTTCAGCTCCAGATCAACCAGTCTATAATCTTCTGCAACTCCTCTCAGAGAGTGGAGCTCCTTGCCAAGAAGATCTCCCAGCTTGGTTATTCATGTTTCTACATTCATGCCAAGATGAGACAGGTCAGTTTATACTAGTTAGTAACAGGTTGAAACCAAAAACACGCAGGTGTTGATGGACGCAGGCCAAGAGCAGCTGTGATGGGTAGAAATAAAATGTGTTTTTATAGTTGATGTGTAGCTGCCGTTCACTCTGTTTCTGGAGTTACTGGTCGACGCCTGTGTAACTAAACATGTTTTTTTTCCTTTTTGCATAAATTCAAATTCATTTTTTTTAACCCCTTCTCCTTCTGCTACCCCTCATCCCTTGAGACAGTGTGGTGAGGGGCAGGGGTGAAAACGTTCCCCTAGGAAATGAGACATCTCTACTTTACCGTTACACGACATCACACGTTATTAATCCCAGAGGGAAATTAAGGAATCTAGTATCTTATAAACATCATACACAAGAAGTTATAAAAAAACAACAGACAATAACAACAACCTTAAAAGTACCAAAGGTACAAAAATGCAAAAAGCTACAAGTTTCTATGACCACAAACAAATAGGTGTTTTCCACCAGCATCTATTTAACTTGACTCTACTTGATTTAATGGTTTTCCACTTGGTACCAGCTGCTTGTTTAGTTCCAACTCTTCGAGGTATTGATCGGTCGGAGTCGATACTAAAACGTGACGTGAACAGACGCCGGCCACTGATTGGTCAGAGGGAGCGTCAACAAAATAATCAACCTCCATTTTTAATAAACAACGACAAGAGTGGTAGCCGTCGTCGTAGCCTAGCTCGTCGTAAGCTAACCCAGCAACGAGTACAGCATCTCCTCCATGTTCCTCCATTAATGTTTACTGATGTTTTTGTGTCGTGACGTCGCCTCATTCACGTCAAGGAGGAACCAAACTGAGTAGAGTCAAGTAGAGAAGAGATAGAGCAGTTTAGTGGAAAAGAGGCAAAATGGCGTCTACAGACTTGTTTGTGCCGATCAAGTTGGCGATGGATTAAAAACTGATAATATCTTTTATTTACATTAATCTCGTCACCGTGAGAAAAGAGTCCTATTATCAGATGAATGGAAAATGTTAGTAAAGTGACAACTAAGTTGGCTTAACAACTTCTCTCGTCCTGTTTTGCTTCGTCTGGAGGGTCGTGTGGCCCGTCACCCTTCAGCTCGGCCCTTATTGACGTCTACGTCGCCTGCTGCTGTGTCTCTGTGTGAACTGAAGCCTCCACGCGAGCGAGTGTCGCCTCTAATCCTACTTTTCTCTCCTCGTGTCTGCAGGAGCATCGCAACCGCGTGTTCCACGACTTCAGAAACGGCCTGTGTCGGAACCTTGTCTGCACTGGTGAGCGTCTCTCAGCTGTAGAGTTCATTCATAATCCTGCAGCGGTCGACACATTATCGTTATCAACACCTCAAACTTATCACCCTAGAGCGTAGGTTTAGTTGAGATGATTTGAATATCAACGGCTGAGCCAGATTCTTTAACACACTGTGTGTGAATTGTCAGAGTTTGAAGGAATAACTTCTTCGCGTCCTCCTCGACTTTGACTTGTCATTTAAAAAAAAAAAAAAAAAGTTAAGTGATGACACATCAGCGCTGAGCAGAGTTAATGGTTCTGACTCAGTGAACAAGCCTGCAGCGGGCGCAGCTCATGTGTAAGATGTTTAAGTCACTAGTGGTCAGTCAGTCAGTCGGTCGACGTCTGCTGCTGCTGAAACTTCACAGCTTTTCAAAAACAAAGTGTGATCGCTGATGCGTTTCTCCTCTGTGGATTGTGGGTAAAACTTTTTAACTGACAGGCCAAGTTAAAATTTAAGTATTTGTTTAAAAAAAAACAGGAGGTATAGAGATGAAACGAGTCGCTACGTATCTTTGTGTTAGCGCCACAGTTTGTCTACACACCCCACGGTTTTATCTAGGGTGTGTAACCGTTCGCCTCGCTTTGGTTTAATACGTTTTATTATCAACATTTGGCAGAGAAACGTTAATAAAGTGTGACTCATGCACGATAAAACATGTTAACACACTCCACTGCTTGTTTTGTGTAATATAAGTTCAGATGTTTTTTGTAACTATTTGTTTCTTTGTTTCCTTCAGACCTCTTCACAAGAGGAATTGACATTCAAGCTGTGAATGTTGTGATCAATTTTGACTTTCCCAAGCTGGGAGAAACATACCTACATCGCATCGGTAGATCTGGTAAGAGACTCTTTTTTTTGTTATAATAAACAGGGAACGTGTGTACGACAACTTACTGCGACGTCACAACGATAAAAGACGTTCGCTCTCGGGTGAAAAGCGAAATAAAGATGCTACGTGAGGTAAATGTTTTGAAGTGAGACCCATCAGCGTCCCACAGGCAAGTTGTTTCAAAAACAGATGTGGTTAGCTCTAGCTAGCAGGCTAGCCACTACTTTTTGCAAAATTACTCAGACAACCAACCAAACGTTTTCTACATTACCTGTGAGAAAATATCTTCTGATGATGGAGGTTTGGTTCCCAGTCTGCCCCGTTAGACGTGGTCCACTCGCTTTAACCTCCTCACCCACGGGTTTTAGTTTTTCGTGAAGGAAACCGGTAAAAATCTACACCTTTTGGCTTCAAATGCAACCCCAAACACAGCACGTTTTCGTCATCGTTTGGACTTAGATCAACAGCGTTTTCATGTCGGTAGGAAGAATCTTGGCGCCTGTTGTTTACAAACATTCAGAAATGCTCTATTGTTTGGATTTTATCAGTTCTGGTTCTTATCAATACATCAATCATTTGAGACCTTTGTTGTGTTTTTTAATACCAATAACCAAAGCATAGATTATACATCTAAAACGATCATGATCATGATATTTAATGTGGAAAAACCAGCGAGTGAGTAGTCTGCTAGCTTTATGCTAACACATAATGGAAAACGCCATAGACGGGCTAAAATGATTAGCGGCAAAATGTGGACTCACATTCATTCATGTCCTAAACTCTGAGTAAATAAAGTTAAAGTGATAACTTTTCATAGTTGGTCTAGTTTGCTGCTTCATCACTAACTCTGACTTAATACGTCACATGAGATAAATCTGTGTTTACTGATAAAACAGACCGTTAAAGAGACCTGACGTTTGTTTATTATTATTTACAACAACATTAAATACCAATAGTGGCACAATTAACGATACTGTTGGTACGTACTGGGATCAATTCAGTCGTCACTAATAAGAAATGAATATTAATACTTTCTAACCACGACTGTCTTCATCTCCAGGCCGCTTCGGACACTTGGGTCTCGCCATCAACCTCATCACTTACGATGACCGCTTCAACCTGAAAGGGATCGAGGAGCAGCTCGGGACAGAGATCAAACCCATCCCCGGCATCATTGACAAGAGCTTATATGTGGCAGAGTACCACAGTGAGAGTGGTGAAGAAGTCAAGCCATGAGCCAGTGAGTCTATATGTACACACACTTATACTTGATGATCGTTCCAGGATGATTTAAGTGCTTTTCTGTTTCCCCATTGTCTGTCTCCTGAGGTCAATGTAACCGTTTTAACACACGAGTCAGAACAAAAGATGTTATCGTTACACTGATTAATGGCAGATATAACGTTTAGCTGAGCTGTTATTAGACATTAGACGTGCGAGCTAAAGCTTACAGGCTTACGACTAAATGTAATTTAGCCTTTTATTACCGTCATTATCTAAATGAAGCTTTTTTCTTTCTGCTCTATCGAGTAAAAACACGAGAGAAGGTGTGTTACCACGTTGAATACAACAGAGACCATTTACAATAATGAAAAGAAAGATGAGAAAGCTTTTATCTTCCGCCGACCTTAACTGTCCTTTTAAAACATTTGTACGTGCGGCTGCAGGTTTTACCAAGAAGCATCTTTGTCCTGATTTAATACGATAAACAACCTGTAACAGGAGCAGTGATTTCAAGGTTATTTTCTGATGAATATGAGTCAAACTCATCCTCAACAGATATTTTACGTTGGTTGAAGTAACATCCAGTTTGACCGTCTTTTGTTTTCACAACCAAATAGTTAACAATGAAAGTAAATGGGGCAGTCAGCCAAACGTATCTAAATTGTCATTTTTTAACCACTAATAAAGCTCAAAATATCACTTCACTTCAGCAGTAGCATGAATAGGGTCCCTACACATAAACTGAAGTACTGATAACTTAGTAAGTGAGCCCAGAGTTTATTAAAAACACTGTTTTACAAGACTTACCCAACGTCTTGGTGATGAAGGGTGTTTCACATCAGCAGATTCATCACTTTCCTAAACAACAGGTTGATGTGTCTGAAGAGCGAGAAAAAGACTGAAATGTTTGTACATGAAGGTGCAAAAAGGAAATAAACTAAACTGATATTAAAATAGTTTTTAGTCTGAACAGAAGCACAATATTAGACTTGTCTCTACTCAGTTTCTAGTGTTTTCCACTCGGTGCTAGTTCCTGGTACCAGCTACTTGTTTTAATCAGTTGATCTGAGTCGATACTAAAACGTGTTGTGACCAGACTGACGGCCACTGATTGGTCAGAGAGAGCGTCAACTAAAATAATCAACCTCCATTTTTAATAAACAGCGACGACAGCGATAGCAAAGAGACGGACGTAAAGAAACATACGTCGTCTTTTTAAGTGAATAACAACTGATCTGAAATAGACGAGACAGGAAATGTAAATAACATCTATTTATTTCTGAAGAAATGATTTTAAAATTACCTTCTGTTCTTTAAAGCTTCAATGTAAAGTTTCTCTGTTAGCGCTAAGCTAACGTTAGCATCATCATCCTCCGCCGCCATTTTGGTTGTCGGTCACGTGACCTAAACGAGGCTCGTCATTGGTTCTCATCTTGTTTTAAATCTGCCGTCACTGCATTTCCACAACTAATCAGTGGTAACTAATTAAATGTGTTAAATTATCTGATTTTTCTTTCTCTCTCTTGTCTTTTTCAGATCAGTCCATCCTCCATTCCCCCTTTGTACCTTTTATTTTTCATCCCCCAACCTGCCCCTCTCTCCCGTCTTGGAGTCGTCATTTTTTTTTTTTTTCTTTTTTTTTTTTTTTTTAAATGTACAGTTTTTGTCTGTCTTCCTGTTTTTTGGGGATGCCACCATAAGGAATGTGTATTTTTGACGAATGATGGACGCCTTTTTTTTTTTTTTTTTTTTTTCTTCTTCTTTTCTTCTTCATTTTTTTTTTTTTTTTTTTATTATTGGAAGAACTCATTTGCTCTTTTTATAGGGCTCAGTGCTGCAACTACACCCACACCTACACCCTCCCTCCAAAACCACACACACATCTGAAGACAACATAAGCACCGGGAGGAGAGAGAGAGAGAGAGGAAAGAATGGGACCAAGTCGAGAAAAATATAATATCAATGATGCACATCGTCGTGATGATTTCATATCCACCGAATGACACAAAGCCAGCACCAACAGTACCCCCACCTACACCGCCCCCGTCGCCCCTTTCATCCTCCATCATCCTCCATCATCCTCCCACCTCAGTAACCAACATCCTCCATTCTTCACCTTTTTCATTTTTGGAAAGTTTTAACCAATTTGTATCAAGTGCCTTAACAAGCAGTTCAACTCGTTTCTTAAAAGTAATAACTCGTCATTTTTTTTTTTTTTTCCCTCTCGCTTCATCGCATAAAAACATACAAAACATACACGTGTGCGTTCACCTAATTGAAAACGTCGTTACACTAATTAAATTTTTTTTTTTTTTGTTTTTTGTTTTGGTTGGTTTTCATCCCGTTTGCAGTGAATGGAGTTACGACGATGATGAGGTCTGTTACTGTTGCCGTCGCTGGACGTTGCTGCTGCCGTCGCTGCACTCGATCGAGAGTCTGGCTTGATTGATGACAAATGAGGACACACACACACACATATATATATATACACACACAAACACACACACATGCAAAAACTCTCTTGGGGATGTTTCCATGGACACACGAAGATGCAGGATTTTTTTCCCCAAGAGAAAGCCACAGACTAGACTTTTGAGTCCAGTTGCTCGTTTGAGGAAAAAATAAGAAAAAACCCAAACTCTTTCCTCTTTGTCTTCAGCATCAGAACACTAAAAAAAATGGGGGAGGAGGTAAAAAAAAAAAAAAAAAAACGCGACGCAGCCTCTCAACACCTTGAGTCATGAGGATTCCTGTTTGTTTTTTTTTTTTTTTTTTGGGTTGGAGTTTTACTTTGGAGGGTTTTGTTTTCTCTTCGTCCTGTGTTTCACCTTCCTATGGATGGCCATACTTATACTTAGAAATCTGCGACGATGCAGCAGACGCAGACGTGAGGTGTCGACAAACACCTTTATGTACATACCTTCATTTTAAGATTGTTTTAAACAAGTTGAAAAGGCTGGATGACAAACTGAAAAGATTTTTTTTTCCCCTTCTTCTTCCTCCTCTTCTTCCTCTTCTCTCGTCAGCACTGGAGACTGTTTCCTTTACTACCAGTTTGTTTGATCGATCTGCAATATTGGCCTGTGACTTATTTATAATTTTAAAAAGAAAATTGCAGAATTTATTAGAATCTAAAAGAAAACATTTAAATGACTTTGTGCATGAAACGTTTTTTTTATTTTTATTTTATTTTTTTTTTTTTTTAGGA
The DNA here is from genome assembly GCA_016801845.1 of Polydactylus sextarius. Taxonomy (NCBI): domain Eukaryota; kingdom Metazoa; phylum Chordata; class Actinopteri; family Polynemidae; genus Polydactylus; species Polydactylus sextarius. The sequence goes on along the minus strand of CM028926.1, from coordinate 9,686,889 downwards.
GGCAGAGTCGGTCACCGATAATCGTTTTAGCCCCTTCCTCCGAAATGACGTTAACATGATATTTGTTGGTTGGTGCAATTCTTTCGAAGAAGAAACTCGTTGCTCTCGTTCTCCTGCGACCAGTGTTAACAAGCGGCTCGACTCGGCAGACGACGTTTTTGTTTTTTTGTTTTGTTTTTTTTTGAGTAAATGAATTCTTTGTTGTCACCAGCCTTAACTTGTGAAACTGACTCTTGAGACGCACTCTGATCTGATCGGTTTATAGCGAGTGTTGTTGTTGGAAGAGAGAAAATATTATTCTATCATGTAGTTGTTCTACTCGCTGCAGTGCAGCTGAATTGGCAGAGAATTTGTTTTTTTTTTTTTTTTTGGGGGGGAGAGGATAATAGCTGTTACGTTGATCTGTGCTCTTGTTGCACAGCTATATTACTTCACAAACATTTAAAAAAAAAAAAAGATTAAAGTAGGATGCTGTGGTTTTTATCACCTCTCCTCCCTTAACGTTTTTTTTTTTTTCTTTTTCTTTTGAAAAATGTCGGCCAAATGTATCAAAAATGGGGGAAAAAAAAAAACGAACCATCTGACATTTAAAACGAAACGAAAATGTAGCAGGAATTCGTTCTCTGTGCGTCGCTAACTTTAAAAAGATGCTTTGCTAAAATTAAAAAAAAATAAAATAAAATACAACAAAACAACCCGAGCTCGAGGTTGAGCTGCACTTCTGACGCACAGAGAAGCGAGTTCAGGCGGTAACACTCGACTGCACCGCTTTTACTACGACGACTTCACGCTCACGACGCCTCGAGGGAAGAAAAAAAAAAACTCAAAGAAAAAAAATAAAGAGGTGGAGAAAAGTGAAGTGTACGTTGGTGCAGAATATTAGAAATAAATGAATAATAATTGGCACAAGAAGGAAAAGTATAAACAAGAGTTTTGAAGCTGATTTTTCTGCCATTATTGCTTTTTTTTTTATGGGAATTTATTAACGCAACGACCTTAATTTGCAAAAACAAAAACAAGAAAAAAATTGTCTTTATTTTTGCAAAGAGGTTCCCTTTATTACGGTGAGATGCTTTCCATTAATCTGTTCTAATCAATGAGAATATTAATGTTATATTATTTAATTTATACTTTCTTTTTTTAAAAAAGACGAAACAAAGTTGTTTAGTTGAAGATAATGTCCCTTTATTTTTTTTATTATTCTCATTGGTTACGACTGATCCCTGTTCTCTTAATTCTGCTGACGTCCCTGAAACAGAAAAAAAAGAAAAATTTGGCTGTTTTGAATTTATTATTTTTATTTATTTAATTTTTTTTTTGGGTGTTTAGGGGTGGGAGGGGTTTGTTTGTTTGTTTAGGAAAAAAAAAACTAAATTAATTACGCATTAGTTGAGTGAACAGGGATCTAATTACACAGGCACTTGGCAGCTGCTTGTTTTTTTTTTTTTTTTTTTTTTTTTCGTGTCGACCCACTGGTTGTAATTGCTCTCGCGAACACTTTCAAGGCTCAAATCAAGGATCCTCCAGGACCTGATGGTGTGTGTGTTTGTATGCATGTGTGTGTGTGTTTGTATGCGTGTGTGTGTGTAAGAGTGTGTGTGTGTTTGCTGCTTTACTTCCAGTGGCTGTCGTCTTAAACCTTAAAGACCGAGACGAGCATCTCGCCTCAGATCAGGTGATTAATTGGATCGTTTGTGACTAAATTGTCTCGTTCTTTAAGGTTTTTTTTTTTTTTTTTTTATTATTATTTAAATTGTCGGGTGGGTAAATTCGTGCACTTGCTGCCCTGATGCACACGTTCATCCTCTCTTGATAGTTTATTATCACACTTAATCGTGTACAAATTGGCTTTTCTATTAAAGAGGAGACGAGAGAAATTAATCTCAGACTTGTGCATTAGTTAAAAAAAAAAAAAAACACCAAGAGGGAGGAAGCCTGCGGGCGTTAACGATTTAAAAAAATAAAATAAAGTAATAATAATAATTTAAGGGATAAAAACAAGATCACATGATCCAGATGATGATGGGTATAAAAACCTTAATGTTTTTTGGGAAAAAGTTGCCCTTAGATTTGGATTTTTTTTCTTCAAAATGAAAATTTTCAAGTTGAAGTACAATTAATTTAAAGTATCCAAATTTAAGTGAATTAAGAGTTTATTTTATTTTTTATTTGTTGACAAATTTGGTCCAAAAAAAACAAAACAACAATAATAATAATTGGCAATTTCTTTCTTTTTTTTTTTTTTTTTTTTTTTCTTTTCAGTGAAGCTAATTTATTTTTTTTTTTACAGTGGATTTAAGATGAACGGATGTAATTTCATGAATGTTATTGGAACATTTTGTTGTCGGAAAATAAAAGCTCACTGAAATTTATCACGTGTGAAGTTTGTCTTTTTTTTTTTTTTTTTGTTTGTTTTAATTTCGCTATTGTTCTGTTGACGTTGGCGTGTTCCTGCTGCTTCCTGCTTCAACGTCTCGATAAACAATAACTACGTCTTCTCTCTCCCTCGCCACACGTTTCACTCTCGTTCTCCGCTATCACTTCACTTCACAGCTCGAAGATGAATGGATTGATGGTGTTTTGCTTTTTGTCACTCGCTGTTTTGGTCGACGCCGCCGTCGTCTATCCGCCGCCGTGCGACAGGTAAGATGAATAACAAAATGTTTTTTTTTTTTTTTTCCGTCAGGTTTCAGAGCGACTGTATTAAAACCACTTCCTGTTATTCAACTCCTTCCTGATTCCTTAAACCTCGAGACCGAGCAGGTTTTTTCATCTTGTTTATCCGTTTAAGTCGATTCTTGCAGTTTTTTCTTTTTCTCTTACTGTCCTGTTGCTTAAACTAAATGTTACTGAGATGACATCAGACTTCAGCTGCTGCTAAAACCACGAAAGTGGTTCATTCAAGTGGTTTAAATAAACACTTTCACTTAGTTTTTACCTAAAAATATCCGACATCTGACTCAACAGACCTTTGCATGTTGACGTTACCGTTTTATTGCCTCTCCGAAGGTCTTTGTAATCAGTTATTTGTTGACTTTTATGATCGTCTGTTAATTATTGATAATAGTTCACATTTTTTAACGATTCATTTCAGTGAAATCTTCTGCTTCGGGCCCGTTTTGGATCAGGTCCAAAGAGCTAAACTGTTTGACGATGACAAATACTTTGTGGACATGACGCTGAAGGCGAAACCTGGTAATTAATCCTGATTTATTTTATGTCTTTATGATTAATAAATTGTTGATTTAAAGGGTTGGGTCTTTTCCCCTCCAACAGATGAAGTATTGTCTGCTTTTCGTAACCTCTCTGATGAAGCTCCGGGCGGCGCCGTCGAACCTGAGAAGCTGCAGCAGTTCGTCGCTTTGTACTTTGACAAACCGGGGACGGAGTTCGAGTCGTGGACGCCGACCGACTGGCGCGAAAAGTGAGAAGAGATTCGGTTGTTTGAAGTGTTTTAATGTCAACTTTTTTTTTTTAATGTCGACTTTTTTTTTTTTTTTCTACACAGGCCGAAGCTCCTGGGACGAATCGCAGACGAGAAGCTGCGTGACTGGGCTGAGAAGATCCACGGTCTGTGGAAATCTCTCGGCAGAAAGGTGACGAGTATGAAGTCGACACCAAATGTTAATTAATATTTATCCCTTGTGTCGTTTCTCCAGTGTCTTTATTAGTCTTTTTATCCAGTTGCTCTTGTTGCAGCAGGATTTTTCCACCTTTTTTTTGTTAAATATAATTTCTTCTGCAGATCCACGTCGGTGTTAGAGATCACCCAGAGCTCTACTCGCAGATATACATCCCACATCCTGTTGTTGTGCCGGGAGGGCGCTTCAGGGAAGTCTACTACTGGTGAGTGAACAATGAAGGCTGTCGCTCAGCTGCCTGACAAAGTCAGTAGAGGAGAGATCACAGCCAGAGGACCGAGCTCAGAGTGAGACAGTGATGCGAGCTGCTCTGTGCTCAACAGGGACTCCTACTGGGTCATCAACGGCCTCCTGCTGTCAGAGATGACAGACACGGCCCGCGGGATGATTCAAAACTTCCTCTACCTCGTCAACAGGTAATAAGCGTAAAACGCACCTCTCATCTTTTGTAGCTTTTTTTTTTTTTCCCACAATTGTGACTCATCATGAATAATAAATCATTATTATTCATACAACAGACTGGATGTTACTGATAATTGTAAACTTGTTCTTTGAGGTCCAGGATCCTAAATGAACTAATGCAACTTCCTGAAATCCCTCTAGAATAAAACGAAAAGTTTACATCATGAATATTTAAATGAGCTGAGGTCGACCCACTGGCTCCTTAGACCAAAAACAAAAGTATGTTGCAGTGAATGAAGATAAGAATTATTTACTGATCCACTTTGACTTTGTCGCACATATGCTGTATGTTAATTTAAATGACTATAAGTGTGAGTCAAGACTATGTTTGTGGTGTAATTGTTGATTTATCTGCTTCTGAAAACACGTAACTGGTTCGACTACAAACCAACCAGTCTGGTAGGTGACGTCACGTCACAGTTTCTTTCCCCGTCTCTTTTCTGAAGAGAGAACGAGGAGCAGGTGATAAAACTGACCAGGTCAGATATTTCCCCAGGTTAGCGTAGCTGCTGTTAAGCTAACGTTAGCGTGAAAGTTTGCTGCCTGTCGCTAACCAGACTCTCTCCATCTAAAACATTATCTTTAACATTCACTAACATCACATGTTAAAACCAGGACACATTTCAACCTGGACCAGAAGATCATTTTTATCTCTCTTGACTCTTGTTCATCATTTTTACAAACATTGGTCCAATGGACCTGAAGTAGACAGAGTCAGAGGATTAACAACTATCATATTAACCTGAATATAAGATAATAAACCCTCCTCACACTCTTATAAACATTTCCTACCCTTGTTATTTATTTTTTTTAGGCTTGAAATTCCTTATTTTGCTGCAAAAATAATTAAAATCTATCTAGATCTATCTATCTAAATCTAAAACGATATAAAATTACATATTCTAGCCACAAAAAAACATGACGTTACTGTAGTGTTTTTCTTTTTTTTTTGGTCTATAATTACAGAGACAGTCTAGACAGTCTAGGTCTGGGTTGGGGTTCAAACTGGTGAATATCTGCACGACATAAATACGATATAACCACAGCTGACATCCAGGCGACCACTAGGAGCGAGGTTTAACATGCACTCGAGCATTAACATTAACATTACAGCTCCCAAGACGATTATCACCGGCCCAGTTTTGAAACTATGACGGGTCAACACAGTCTCCTCCATGTACGAGAAACACCGTCCTCATCTGCTGTTTGTTATTTGGGTCAATACGATTTTATATTATATTATATTGAGGCAAAGCGTCTGTTGGTTTCAAACACAAATGAGCTGATGCACTTTTACTAAACTCCTCATTTATAAACGTTGTGTACGCACAAAAAAGGGAAACGGGTAAAGTGAGAACGAACTGAAATTAGTTCAGTGATTTAAAAAATCACGTGAATTAGAAACTGGCGTCCTGTGTTTTGTCCGTACGCCACCTTTTATAAATGAGGCCTCGGGACTTTATTTCATGTCAAAATAAAAGGTTAAAAATAAATATGATGTGACTCAGAAAACAGAGAGAAAACACACAAATAAAGACGGTGAAGATGAACACGACGTTGATTCACCTTCAAACTTTATCTAATCTTTGATAAGATTAAATAAAACTTTATTCTGCCAGCGGGATTTGAACCCTCACCTCTGGAGAGACTAAAACCTCTGTCAGCATTAGAGGGATATATTAACATGACAGACAGTAGTTTATTATCTGGGATATTCATGTTTTGTATCTAATCTATGACGTCTGATGCTTTATAAATTACGTGTAAAGGAGGTTTGAGGTTCTGGTTTTGTCCGACAACAACAACCAAAGGAAAATATGGTTTTACAGTTTATGTCCTTTTTCAATATTTAGTGAATTAAATCGTCTTTCTCTCTCCGTCCTACAGATATGGCTTCGTTCCAAACGGTGGGCGGGTTTACTACGAAAGGCGAAGTCAGCCTCCGTTCCTCACTCTAATGGTGGAGAGCTACTATCAAGCAACCAAGGATAAAGATTTCCTCAGGTGATATTTAGGCCTGAGCCGATGTCCTGCCAGACACATTATCATTCCTCAGCAGACTCGCTGCGTTTTCTCCCAGAATAGAACAAAAGCTACAGTGAACATCAAACCCCTCGGAGCTCGTTTCTCTCTCTTTCTCTTTGAGCCTGAGGTGTTTTGTTTTTCTTAACGTGCTTAATTAAGATGTGACGGCCTGACGTTTCAGTGTGTGATCATGTTCTTCAACTCTCCTCTGAATTAAAACGTCACGTCGGTTTAGAGCGGCGCTACCGGCTCTGGAGACGGAGTACAACTTTTGGATGAACAATCGAACTATAAGTATTTCACGAGTCTTCAACACTTGGCACAAGCTGAACTGGTACAAGGTGGAGGTGGATCTGCCCAGGTTCGGTTCGTCTCAGACCACGTGTTGTAATAAATAATAAATAATAAAACCGTCTTCACCTGCACTAACTTCCTGTCTTTTTTTTTTCATCTTTCCAGACCTGAATCCTACACAGATGATCTGGAATTAGCTGAAGGACTCGATGAGGGTAATAGCTTATTAGTGCTCGCTCTTAGTGGATGAATGAATCTCTCCCTTTTTATGGATGTGAGAAATATTACCCTGCTACGGTCATTTTGTTCTGTCCTCGAATGAAATCACTGGACTTTATATTTTATCTGAAATGTGGGGAATATTCTCCGGCAGCATGTTATCAGACGTCATTAAGATGATGATTTTCCTCATATCTCGTTAGAAAAGAAGAAATAACTTGAGTGTTAGTCGATGACTTGTTTTGTTGACCTCAGGGAGAAAACGGCGGCTGTGGATGGAGCTGAAAGCCGGCGCCGAGTCCGGCTGGGACTTCACGTCGCGCTGGTACATCAACAACGCCGGCGACAACAGCGGCACCTTGAAAGACACGAAAACCTCCGCGATCCTGCCCGTCGACCTCAACGCTCTGATGTGTCTCAATGAGAAGACGCTCGCCTCATTTCACAGGACGCTGGGTTGAGTATACGAGCGGCCTCTGACCTTGGAGGAGCTGACTTTGTGTGGCTCCTGACTGCAGTTATATAACCGTGATGTGCTGTCTGCTGACAGGTGATGGTGACTCAGCGGCGCGTTACGACCGCGCCGCAGCCCAAAGACAGACGGCGATAGAGACTCTGCTGTGGGACGAGGAGAAGGGAGCCTGGTTCGACTACAACTTGTTAACGCACTCGAAACACTTTGACTTTTACTCCTCCAACCTGGCACCTCTATGGGCTCAGTGCTATTCTCGGCCTGAGATGGCAGAGAGGGCAGTGCAGTATCTGAAGGTTGGTGCATGAGACTCCACCGTTTTATATTTGCTACATGAGTTTCTGAGACCTCGACCTCAACGTGTATAAAAATATAAAATAATAATAATAGTAGCATATACATACACTACAGTAATATAGTTTTAATAAATAATAAACATTTTTATTATTTATTTTATTCTATTCTATTATATACAGTATAATTATATTTTATATTTAATTATAATATAATATATATATTATTTTCTTTATTTTTATTTCTTATATATAACCTTTATTTATTTTATTTGATATTAATGATTTTATTATTTTATTTTAAAAATAATAAAAGTAAATAATATCTAATAATATATCATTTATGTATTTTTCTTAATGATTTTTATATATATATTTATATATTAAAAGATGAGAAGCATATTTTTTCACTCTACAGGATTTTATTTATTTAAACACATCGTGTTTTGTTTCAGGTGAATCCAGTTACACTTTTGAAATAAAAAAAAACGTTATAAATAAATCAAACAACAGACTGTTTTACAGGTTTTATAGGAACAATTTCTTTAGTGTTTAGTGGGAAGAAAATACCTGGAAATGTATCAATTCATTTATTATTATGTCGACGTTGTAAAAAGCAGCTTTAACCTGCATTTATCCAGACGCAGGTTATTTTTTTAGCAGCTCAGTGTGAGCGGTCACCTCCCGTCGGCCGCTGCAGCTTCACTCCGACACTTTATGTTGTTAATATTTTTGCTGAAGTGCTTCTTGTCAGTTGCTGAGGGAAGAGAGATGCGTTGCTCGTTTCATTTCCTCCCCCAGCGTTTGGAGCTGCACACACACTCTCTCACTCCCTGTAGGAACATTAATGTGTTTTCTTTTTCTTTTTTTATGAACACTGCTGATTTTACTCCACCAGATGGCACACGGGTCTCATCCATTCTCCTCTTCTCCTTCTCCTTCTTCTTGGTGGTTTTGCAGGCGAGTGGTGCTCTACGTTTCCCCAACGGAGTCCCGACATCACTGAAGGAGTCTGGGCAGCAGTGGGACTTTCCTAACGCCTGGCCTCCTCTGCAGCACATGCTCATCAGTGGTAAACTCATAATAAACATATGACTCTTGTCGTCTTTTGCGGAGGATTTTGTGAAAATGCACAACAAAAAAAAATTGTGCATAAATTCATATATATCCAAACCTTTACTGGTGCACTGCAGCATTTCTTTCACTCTCAACCAACTGTCCAGCAACACGTCGCTCACATCATTTGTGTGTCTTAAAGCTGCCACGGGTCAGAAACTGAATTCAGTTCTTTAAAGCGTCCGGGGGAGAAGTAACTGGATAAGTTGCATAGTCATCATGAGCAGTATTTGAGTTGAAATGGTGCCACACACACACACACACACACACACACGCCAGTAGACTCTCCATCGCTATAATCTGATTATTTTAAACTTAAAAACTCAAGTTTGACCAGTTTGATCATTGCCCATCTGCATCATATTTTCTTCTCGTGTCTCCAGGTTTGTCCAAACTTCCTTCTGATGAAGCTCAACAACTGGCACATGATTTGGCTCAACGTTGGATCCAGACCAACTGGCTGGCGTTCACGAAATACAACGCCATGTTTGAAAAGGCGAGTCTCTCTCTCTCTCTCTCTTAAGGTTTTTTTTTTTTTTTTGTCGCCTCAGGTTGCGAGACGATAACACCGTTTGGCTCTAAATGTTTAATTTCCTTTCTCCTCCTCTGACACTGACAGTACGATGTGAACGGAGATGGTAAACCCGGCGGCGGAGGAGAATATGAAGTTCAGGTATTTTCCTTTGATGCGTTGATTTTTACGTTTATTAAAGTCGTCACACTTTCTTCTTCTGAACCCCGTCACTCATATTTACCTCTTTATTCATTCAGATTTGATTATTATTATTCATAAATGTTCAAAAATCATTAGTTTTTAGGAATAACTAAATGACGGGAGCACAAGTTTTTTTTTAAAGGTGACAGGTCGAACAGGGATTTGATCCTTGTTCTGTGATGTGACATACACAGTAAAATAGCCTCAGAAACTTCATAAAAACCTATTTTTTTTATTTTAAACATGTAGTTTTGCACCTATCTGGCATCTTTTTAGGCTTAACTGGGAACCTCGTTATGAAATGCAAGCACTCGACACTGATTGGCTGCCTTCGCTGCCACTCAGATGAATGTAACTTTGATTACCGACGTTTTTTTACAGCTAATTGCCTTTAAATTGGAGGGGATGGAATCGGAGTTGAGTCATTTTGGAGCCATTTTCTAGCGACATTTCTATGAGAAGGAGATGTTGAGAATTTCTAGAACTTTTCACGTGTTCCGGATTGTGACCGTTCTTCAACAAAGACGAGGCGAAAACGGTTTTTGATTCTCTGGACCGTGACTGTCGCTCGCCAAGATGTCTGCCGTCTGGTTTATTATTATTCTAATCAATAATGAAAGCTGACTTTTGCTCATGTGGCTCCATGTTTCACGCTACATAGCCAAGATGGCGTCACTGAGGGTGACAAACTAACAAATATTCATTGTTTACAAGTGTAAAGTTGCCACTGAATGGAGGGAAAAAGATGCATCGAAAATCGTTATATTCGAGTCAGATCGTGAGGTGCCTTAGCCTCGGCAGACTGCTACAGCACAAATCAATCACCTCTTCACTCTCTCGTTCTTGCAGCTTGGTTTCGGTTGGACCAACGGCGTGGTTTTACAGCTCCTGGATCAGTTCGGTTCGACTCTCGTCGCAGGAAGCTCACAGGCGTCTTCTGGCGTCTGATCGTCTCAGTCGTACTCGTGCTCCAGTGAATCAAAAAAGTCTTAGTCTGCATCGCTGCTTCCTCCTACTTGACACACTTCAAACAAACACAGAATGACATTAAAAATCAGATATTTTTCCAACATCCTCAGACGATACCGATCACTTTTTTTTTTTACACAGGAGGAGGATGTGATTTATCACCACTAAGAAACTCCTTTGATGAATATTTTAGTATTTATCCTCAGAGGTGTATGATCCCTGCTGTTATTAGAAGATGCAGATCGTTTAAGCTTTTCTGGACTCGGTAAAATAAACTTCTAGACGCTAAAAAAAAAAAAAGTAATTAACCTAAATTCAGCTCAAAGTTTGTCACTGCTCTACTTTATTTACATGAAAGCTGATTAGAAGGTGAACGAGTCGATGTGAGAAATAGAAACACAACAACTCTGAGTCTCTATTAACAATAAATGTTCATGTATTCATTTGTTTTTTCTTCCAGCGAAACACAGAAAACACAAAATGTTGCACATTTGCTTTGTTTTCTTTTAATCCTTTGATCAAAATATCCTCAAGCTACTTTATAAAGGAATAATAACCATATATATGATCAAAGATGTGGTTTGATTTTATAAAAAAAAACTACAGTTAAAGTGAATTTCAACAAGTATTTATTCATTTTTAAGTCAAAAATAAACGTTTGACAAATTTTAAAAAGGTTTTCTCTTTTTGTTACTTTGTTCACGAGGCTAAAATCATGTTTCATGTTCACAAGAAAGTTAAAGATATTACAGACGTTTGATTGTGACTCTCACAGATGTGGCGTCAAGTCAACATTTGTGTCTTTGCCCGTTTATGTGATGTGATCGGCGCGAGCGGCGGAAGTCATTTCTGTTCCCGTCTATAACGATACGCAGGTCAAGCATGAAATGAAGCCCGTATAGATATTCAAATGGTTGTCAAAAAAAAAAAAAAAAAAAAATTTGCTTCTTAAAGAAGAAATTGGATCCTTCTTGGCTGCTGCAGAGATAAGATAAGATAAGAGGCTGGAGTCGCTGGATTTGGCTGCATCTCTCTCTTTAGCATGAGTGAACACGACAGATTGACTGTGCAACTTAAATGGGCTAAAGGCCAATAGGTGCAGTGGCCCATGCAAAGCCTGAACATCACACTCCAGTAATGTGCTATTGTGAGCCTCCATTTACAAGTGATATCACAGTTATTCCTCCTCCTTCTCCTCATATAACCAGCACCCATACAGCTGCAGCATGTGTGTTACAGTGTGTTTATGGAGGTTGAGGTCATTATGTTTGCAGCCGACGTCGACAGCGGAAACACACACACACACATTACCATATCTTTTTAGCAGAAACACGCTGATTTCAGTTAATGAGATTGAGCTGCAACGTGTAGAGGAAGTTGTCCGGCGGTTAAGTGGCGATGAGGTGAAACTGCAACGCGTCTGTGTGTGTTTAATTACATAAATCCAAGGAGCACGTTCGGTGGACGCGGTCTGTGAAGTGTAAAGCAGCAGTGACAAGTGCATTACACGTTGTTGTGGAAACAAAGGTCATAGTGTCTCGTCCTCGAAAGTCAACCGGCTCCAACGCTGCTGCTGCTGCTGAATACAAACCAGCACGTTGTTATGTTTCTAGTGGAGAAAGGAGAATTTTGTCACCAGCAAAACATGAACAAAGTCCCCAACTTCATTCATGTTATAGGTGAACTGTCATATTTGAACCTGTAGCTAATAAGCTAAGTGATCAGGGCAGATTTCAAACGTCAAAATAAACAGTAGCTGCGTTTCCACCACAGGAACTAACTGGTAATTTTACAGGAACTTGGCTGTTGGTGTGTGTCTCCACCAGAGAAACAGTTCTCGAGGGGCAAATCTCAGGAAACTTTTCCATTTGGGGCTTTAGGTCGACTCGGTGGTGATTGGTTGTAAGTCAAGACGGTACATGATGCAGTCAACAAAAACTTGCAGCAGCCGTTTATCAATAAATAGTATCTGTAAATAGTATTGAAGAAGCGACACAGTCAGAACTGTTGCACAGTGGTCGCAGGGTTTCAGATATAATGATCAACACGACTCGAATCTGCTCAGTTTGGTTCCAGACGCGTCGTTTTCCATCACAGTTTGGTTGCATGTGGTTGAAAACAGGACATGGAGGAGATGATGTACTTGTTGCTGGGTTAGCCTACGATGATGGATATCACTGGAGGTGGCCGGCAGTCAGTTCACGTCACGTTTTAGCATCGACTGGTACCTCGGCCGAGTAGGAACTAAGTTGAGTAGGTGCTGGTGGAGAAGAGGGGACATGGTGTTTTGTTGGTAAAGTATCTGTCTGTTTAGAAAGAGATGTTCAGCCTCTTTAGTGACACAAACACACTGTTTACTTTGAGGTTTAAAATCTGCCCTGATCACTGGGCAATTTAGCTACCGTCACATCTCCACTAACGTAGCATGATTTGTTTCATTTTTAAGATCTATTTTATATCAGTAAAATATAGGTTTTCCTTTTAATGTACTTGGTTAGTGTCCACATTAAAATTCAACATGTATCGTCTTTACTTTGAGTAGCTCTGGTTGTACATACTCTCACGTTAGAAACACAGTGTTCAGTCTGATGCTGATGTTTCCCCCCTCGATGTCCATAATGAGAATACGATGCAGGATGATGTGCAGGAATGTATGAGATGTGGTGATTTCACTAGGGACAGCGGCGGTGGATTCATATCTGTGAATATCAGTGTAGCTTCAGATGGAGGTCTGCACTTCATTACAGCTGCCTGGCTCAGCCCCTGCAGCACACATCACAGAGACTGCTCATTATCCACCCAGTCCTCGTGGTGCCGCTGAGTCCTGCTCAGTGCTACAGGAACCCATAATCCCTCCTCCCCCTTCCTCACCCTCCTCGTCCTCTCAACCCACCCACCACATCCCCGCAGGCCTGTGAAAACCAGCGGTGGTGATGTGCAGGGAAGCTGCCTGCCGCTCTGTCGTCTGATGGTGAATCACAGAGCTGGAGGTGATTCCTCGTCTGCCGCCGCCTCCCATTCAATACGCTCCAATCAATAACTCATTCAGGGATCACGCCTGTCTTCCTGTGTAAAGAATTTCCCTAATTATTGCCAAAAAAATTGGTTTGTCTCTGGCTTAGCGGCTAAATTGTTTAGAGATTAAGCCAACTCCTTGACCTCTAAACTGGAAGGATTGGCTAACTGGAGGCATTATACGGACAGATATGAGATAGCTTAGCGCTATTGATTCGGCACCGTCCGGAGATATCAGGCTTTTTTATAATCAATAACTCTTGAGGAATCATTCCTATAGAATTTCTTCTACTTAAGACCAGATTTCAAAATCCAATCTAATGGAAAGGAAGAGCTATCAGGCAGAGAAAACGTAATATTGTCTGAGATGATCTGCACCCTTGAACTTGAGAATACGAGAGAAAAAAAAAGCGAATCACCTTTCTCCTGCAGATGATTTTATATCTTCATAAACCTTTGAATCGTCTCTTATGTGGACACATTGAGTCTCAACATTTTAGCTTAAAGATCCTGAAAACTTTAAATTATCAAGCAACATTAAATATTTATGACTAAATTAAAGTCTTTATCTATTAAGACTTTTTTTTTTTTTAAATCAGTTTAATCTCCATCTTGAGGAAGGTGAAGCTCGAGGTTTCATCAGATTAAATCAAGTCTGTCGTTCGTCGCTGAGAAAATGACGAGAAAACTAAGTTATTATGTAATTTCACATTTTTCTGTCTGAGACTCATCTCGTACAAAACAAAACGAAAGAAAAAAAGAGACAAAAACACAATTTAAGTAATATCTTGTAAGTAATAAACACAAATGTATCATCGCTCTGATGAGGAACAACAACCATTTTCACCTCCTCTCAAAGGTCCTGGAAACTTACTTTCATCTCATCCCTCTTGGAAATTAAGCAAATGTACCTTAAAATAAAAACATTAAGCGATCAGAGTTTTTATATAAAAGAGTTCATATGTTTGTGTTTCAGATGGTTTCCATGATCGGATCAGACAATCCTGTTTCCTCTAAAATGTTTTCGTTCTCTCTTTCATCCAGAAACATTTCAGGACAGTTGCCTGAATGTGCCACAGTGAGGCGATAGAGCTCTTTGTTGTTGTGGATGACGTGTTTTGTTTTCCCAGTTATGCCTTTTCCATTCTTCTTCTTCATACAATCAATATGCACAACCACAGAAAGTCTATCAACGTTTGCAGCGTGGCACAAGCACCAGTGTCCTTGCCCACTGATGGAAAGCTTTTATCAGGCACTTTGCATTGTTAAAAGAAAAAAAAAGGCTAATCATGTCGTCTGAGTTTGTCTGCGAAGGCAGCGTTTGAACCAGAAGCCAAAGAGAATTGTGAATCGTACACAATATGTCACACTGATTTTTCCATTATCCAGTTGAGTGGGATGTCAGTGACTGACTCAGATCAATAACCTGCTGGTGGTGAGGACTTGAATTTTTAGATCCAGAGGCTGTAACACTCTTCACTATGTACATGTCACGGAAACGGAGACACAGAGAGGGAGAGAGAGGATGCACACACGTGTGTGAGGTTATCACATTCACGCTTGCAGCATGATGAAAGCAGTTTCGTGTTAACTGGCTATGCACAAACCTAATGTGTTGGGAGGAACGACAGAGTCTCGACTGCACGGCAGCTCCATCGTGGGACGCGAACAAGTCAGTCAGACAGACAGGCAGGGGGAGGCCATGCCTGGAGAGTGGGATGAGCCAGAATCAGGAGGGAAGAGAAAGCATGAGAGTGAAAGAGAGCACATGAGGAGCACTGCTTATTACAGCTGCACAGATGGTGCAGCAGATGAGATGGGAGGGATAGATGGATAGATGAGGAGTGAGAGTAAGACAGGGAAAGAGAGAAATGGCACAAGAGCACGTGTTTGACAGTGTACATAAGGAGCACTGGATTGGAGAACTTCCAAGGGAAACACTTTAATATTTATTGTCCTGTGGCTGGTTGGAAACTTTCTATCCACCTCCAATTCGTCAGCAAGAAAAATGGCTAAGGAGACGCCTGTGAAATATTAATTTCATTGCAGAGATGTGGGAAGCTGAAGGTAGGAAAGGAGAAAGAGAGCGAGCGGCATATGGTGCGAGATCCTGAGGGAAAGAAGTCCAGGACCACAACTCGACAAAAGAGGGTCGGAGTTGTGAAGACGCATGAGGAGGAGTAGGAAGAAGAAGAAGAGGGGAAAAAAAGGAGGGAGGGAAATTAAATTATTGGGAGGAGGATTCAGTGCAGCTCATGAGTCTGCATTTGCAGAGGAGCAATATTTGAATAGCCCAGACTTTGTGCTTTGTAAGCTATTATTCCAGGCATAGTCAATATTCATTCAGTCTGTCTACCAGTGATAAATGCAGAGGTAATAATAAGAAGGAGATGACATTTCTCGCTCATATCTAAAAAGGAACATTTCCCACACTACTCCTCTCTAGGTTTAGGTAATACTCTGCCTTATGATTAACACTCCTGCAGTTTATTTTTGTAAGATTGTAACATAACATTCACATTCATATTGGGTTCAGAATTACATCATTTCTGAGATTGTGAGCATCAGTGTTCATCTGTGTGTTACCGTGTTTCTGATATTAGTTAAAAAGACACAAACAGATACTCTTCAGTGATTGGAGCTCATTCAGAATTAATGATTTCATATACACGCTTGTGCTAAAGGAAAAAAACAGAGCATATGGTTTCTAGCACCTTTTTCTCTGCACCTAATGTACGAATCCCTCAAGTCCTGTATTCCCTCAGTACAACTTCTTTCAACATCTAACATGAAGGACAATAATGTAAATAGATTCTTCCAAATATTTTTCTGTTGCAAAATCATCAAAAACAAAAGATATAATAACATTTTCATATTCATAAGATGGTGCTGAAAAACATCTTTATTTTCACCTTGTGTTTTTATTGAATAAATATAGAAAATCATGTTTAATTCTAAAATCCCATTAAGCCTGAATGTTACCAGTATTAAATAAAGATAAAGATGCCATCCTCCCCTCCAGGTATTTCACTGTTATGGTTAATTAAAACAGACAATGAAATTATTATTAAAGCCTATCCCAATAGAATTGACACCATGACGACCAATAACAACAAGCGGGTGATATAATACAATTACCTTATGAGATGCTGAAAATAAAAATATTTTACTATTAGGTTATTTCAGTTAATGACATGAAGCTACCAGTGGGGGTGAAACAGAGATTCCTACAGTTTAATTTCCTTTTAAATATTTATTTATCAAACCTCTTAATGTAGCCGAATACTAGAATAATACGTCTATATGCAGATGATGTGCTACTTTATTTACAATGCTCACAAAGCTTCCATCTTTTCTTTTAACTGCAGCATATTTACAAACCAACTTATATATAAAACAAAAAAAAAAAAAAACTTTACAGGGACAATGTGTCCTACAACTGATGTGAAACTTATTTGAATCCAGAGTCTATTTCACTATGAATATGAGTCAAACTCCCCCTCAATAGATATTTTATGTTGGTTGAAGTAATATGGAGTTTGACTGTTTTTTGTTTTCACAAACAAATAGTTAACAATGTAAGTAAATGGGGCAGTCAGCCAAACGTATACTGTATTGAAAGTGTATAGAGTGTTTATTAAAAGACTGTTTTATAAGACTTACCCAACAACTACTGGCAATGAAGGGTGTTTCACATCAGCAGATTCATCATTTTCCTGAACAACAGGTTGATGTGTCCATGAAGAGTGAGGGAAATGATGAATCTGCTGATCTGAAACAACCTTCATCAGTTGTTATAAAACCAGACGTTGGGTAAGTCTTGTAAAACAGTGTTTTTAATAAACTCTGGGTTCACTTACTAAGTTATCAGTACTTCAGTTTATGTGTAAAAAATGACAGTTTAGATACGTTTGGCTGACTGCCCCATTTACTTTCATCATTAACTATTTGGTTGTGAAAACAAAAGACGGTCAAACTGGATATTACTTCAACCAACGTAGAATATCTCTTGAGTTTGACTCGTATTCATGGTGAAATACACTCTGGGTTCATGTTACTCTGGACCATCTATGTTTCTATCAAAACGACTAAAACTCGTTTCTAAACAGCCTTGGCAGCTGCTGAGGTTATTACACTACCTAACATTCATATCTCTGGAAATATTTCTATGAAAAGACAGAAAATTGGAAAATGTTTGAGCTGCATTTAGTAATTTAGTTGCTCTGAGTTGTATCCAAATCCTCTGCTGATTGTTAGGAATGTGAGTGCATACTTACAACTTTTTTTTTTTTTCTTTAAATGTACCAGCAAATATTCACTTTAACATTTTATTAAAATTGTGTCTTAAGTTTGGAAACAAAGAACCTCTGTGACCCTGTGGTGGCTGAATATTATCCTCTGGTTATGGTCTTCAATTGAGAGGCTGAATAGACCTGGAGCAGGACTTCCTGACGAGCATGCTGAACAGCAGCTACAGCTCTACTCCATTTTGGCTCATGATGAGCACAGGAGGTGGTGGAGGTGACTCACAAAAGGAGAGTCCAGAGCTGACACCTAGAAACAGCAGAGAGAGATGACCACAGACAACTGGTAGACAGTGAATAACAAAGACAGAGCAGATAGTTTATGTCTATAGTTGTGGATTAGTCTTCCACTTCGTGTCGACCTGTTTATGCACAAGTCTGTGTTTCTGTGTTTCCTGTTTATGCACAAGTCTGTGTTTCTGTGTTTCGCCTGCAACATAAAAAGACCATCTTTGTCCACTTGAGACCTGTCGTGTCCCGGTGGACTTGAATAATGAAAAAACCAATTTCCTCCTTTGTCAAAGGCTATATGAACCATGTAATCAGCGAATTCTGCCAAAAAAAAAAAAAAAAAAAAACATGCTTCAAGAGGAAAGAAAGAAAAAGAAAGAAAAGAAATTTTTAAACAAATTTTAGAC
Organism: Polydactylus sextarius; assembly: GCA_016801845.1. NCBI lineage: Eukaryota > Metazoa > Chordata > Actinopteri > Polynemidae > Polydactylus > Polydactylus sextarius. The sequence continues at coordinate 9,668,726 of CM028926.1, read as the reverse complement.
CTCTGCTGCTTTTTATTGCATATGATTGTCATCTATTCTAACTTATTATAACTCAGCATGCTATTCATTGGTGCACCTTTGTGATTTTTTTTTTTTTTTTTTTTTGGCCACAAGGAAATAGCTCTTGGTTCTTTTCATCCACTTTAATATCTGATATCAGAACTCAGATAAAAGAAACAAGAAAAGCCATTTTCTTATCAGACGTCACCTTTACTGATTACAGCTGAAAACGAGTTTGAAATAAAAATGAATATTAATGACTAAGTAGTCATAGTGTCAGAGGAATTTTTTATTAACTTTGTTGGGCAAGAGTTTCCCTCCTGTTGTGGGGGCTTGAGAATCAGTTAAAAACGCCCTCCCAGGTGTTGTGCCACCAGATGGGCTCGGGATGTGATGATAATATATTCCCCAAGCGTTGGCTTTGCCTTTGAAAAAAAAATGTGTTGGTACTGGGAGAAGATGGCCTTGCGCTGTTTGAAAGGCAGGCCGCAGGAGGGGTGGTGTTCAGGGAGGGGGAAGAAGAGGTGGGGGACAGATGCTCTGATATTCCAGCAGGGGTGCAGCTGCAGGGGCCTCGTGGCTGTTCTCTACCCAGCGGGGGCAAGTTCAGTGGAGTCACACCAACGCAGCTCAGCAGGAGAAGCCGAGAAAATGGGCAGGCAATGAGCAGCGGCGCGCTCCCGGGGTCATGTTGTTGCATTTACCAACAAGAGGCACAGGAGGGAAGAGCTGATCACAGGCTACGCTAATTTCCAGAGTGTCAGGAGGTGTCCAGGCTGCTCAGTGTTTTTTTTTTTAAAGCTACTGTTGAAATATGTTAAACAGCAACACTTTTTTTTTTTTGGCTTTTCACCCTTTACAACAAAACAACAAAGAAATTGGCTTCATAGAGGGAATTCATAGTAAAATTTAGCAAAACAGCAAGTAAATTTTTATATATAACAGATATTTCCAATAATCCATTTTATAGAAAACATGGTTAAGACCAAATGGAGAAAACCCACAAATCCAGGAGTGAGATTTTCTCACGTCTCATCATTACACAGAGATGAAAGAGAATTCAAAGTCTTTTTTCTTGTAATCGTTACATCATATTGGTCCCAGTTCATCCTTTAGTCTCTTTTGAGGCATCAAACATTTTCATTATGTTAGAAAAAATTAAAACTAAAATAATATGTTAAGATGTAACAATGCCTGGTGATAAATCAACTCTGAGCTCTATTTTAGTCCCACTGGAGGATTTTTCAGGATCTGGTGTTGATGGAGAAATTAAAAATCTTCTCGAGGTCTATAAATCTGTGGCTCTGACTCAGACGAAGACGACTCGTCTCCTGCTGCTTCGATAGAACATGAGCCACAATCTGAGATGTTATTTTCTCGAACAGCGTTTGAAGAAAAGGGTGTGTAGATGCAATAATGTAAGAGCCTTTAGTCGGAAGTGGCACAAATTAATGCAAATTAGTTGCATTTATTAGCTGTAAACAAGGTCTGGCAGTCAGTAGCCTGATACGTGTATTATATCAGAGACTGGACAACAATCTGCGGCTTCTGCCACATTAATATGACTAATATTTGTATGTGTTATCCAGAAATCTTGAACTCGTCCTTCTGCTTTTTTCTTAATCCTCTTTTTTTTTGCCTTTTATGGCCATTAGCAAATCTGTAATAGATGGATTAGTGGTAGTTATTTTAACAAGTTTAAAGATAATATAATAATAATGGAGCTTTAATGTGGGGAAAGTCCTTGTAATAATTAGCCAACAGAGAATTGTTGGTTGAAGTGTGTAGTTTGTCTGTTTTAAAAAGCTTTTTAGTGTCTTTCAATGAACTGTTTTTGGTTCGGGGTAATTTGAACCCAGAGTCTGTTTCACCATGAATAAGAGTCAAACTCAACCCATCAAGAGATAATTTAGGTTTGTTGAAGTAATATCGAGTTTGATCGTCTTTTGTTTTCACAACCAAATAGTTAACAATGAAAGTAAATGGGGCAGTCAGCCAAACGTATCTAAATTGTCATTTTTTAACCACTAATAAAGCTCAAAATATCACTTCACTTCAGCAGTAGCATGAATAGGGTCCCTACACATAAACTGAAGTACTGATAACTTAGTAAGTGAACCCAGAGTTTATTAAAAACACTGTTTTACAAGACTTACCCAACGTCTGGTTTTATAACAACTGGTGATGAAGGTTGTTCCACATCAGCAGATTCATCATTTTTCTGGCTCTTCACAGACACATTGACTTCTTGTTCAGGAAAATGATGAATCAGTATCAGTACTTCAGTTTATGTGTAGGGACCCTATTCATGCTACTGCTGAAGTGAAGTGATATTTTGAGCTTTATTAGTGGTTAAAAATAAGTCTTTAGATACGTTTGGCTTTAGTCAAAATTAGACATGAGGCTCCACAGGGATCATGACTGGAGACACAAACCAGCTGCAATATCAACAGAGATCTGATAGATATGTCTACTAATGTTGCTTTATTTGGCATTTAAATTAAAGAGAATACGTGTCTATATTTGTTCCAGCCATTTGAAAAGGCTACAGGAGTCAAAACAATCCCTCGACAGCATTCAGGCTATATTATATTACGCGTCCTTGAAGTTGGTTAAAGCTAGTTTTGTTCCAGTTCACCTCAAGGTGAAAGCAAGCGATTACAATTACAATCATTTTGTTTCCAGGAGCAAACAGTGCCAGTTCTGCCCGGCGACGTGTCTTCTCTGGCCTCTTTGAATTGTTGAGAGGTCTTGAATTCAACGACTGAGTTTATCACTCTTAATGAGCGACTCTGCAGTAGGCCACACTCCATTACACATGAGCCAGATGATAAATTACATTGCTTTCCATGACTCCATGACCTCAAGGGATGTTTAATTAATCAGAGGCTGGACATGGCCACCATTAGTGGAAGGAACAGTGGCCAGGGCTGCCCTGGACACGTTCTCACTCCCACACATCATTATTTGGCTATCTCTCCAGCTCTCTCACCTTGGCAGCCAGGTGTGAATATACAGAATTAGACCTGAGAGCAGCAGAGGCATATTCACGACCTCGGGAACTCTAACTGCCATTTGAATGTGAAACAACCCGAGCACCTGATCAGCAGTGAATATAAACGTGGCGCAGTGGGGGGGTTGAAGATCCAGAGATCTAGGAGCTCTCTGGTAAATATAGGACTCGTCTAGTTCAAAAGAAATCCAGTTCACTACAGGTGAGCACAATTAAAATATTCTAATGAGGTTTCATCCTCATTGGTACCATTTCCCCCCATTAGTTAATTCAGTTATAAATCAACAGCAACAATCCTCTGGCCAGAGGATGTTAATTTGAGAGTTTGTAACCATATTTCAGCTCCCAGACGTTTACTGCAACCGTCTAGTGAAAACTGTTAATTAACCCTGGGAATTAATTGTATTTTAGGCTGCAGCTGGTATTAATAACAATGTCTTTTAACAGATTGTTTTTAAGCCTTATAATATTATAAATAAAACTCACAATCATCTGCATCAGCTTTGGAACAAAATGTTAGAGAATATAATCAATATATTATATATTATTGTTTATTATATAAACAGTTTAATTGTAACAATTAACAGAAATTTACAAGATTGACTTTACAAGAAGTAGTTGACTATTTATCTAGTATCTGATGATTAGTCACCTAATCGACTAACAGTTTTATAAAATCTGCTTCATCTATCAGCTGAGCGGCCCCTAACTACCAGACCCTGGTTGCCTGGCAACCACCACGGCGACCCAAAATGCACCTCTGCGAGTGGAGACGGCGCTGAAAAGAGGCCGGAGCTCAACTCTGAAAATGCAGATTAACTTTACTTGGTTTTCTCTTCTCTGATAAGAGCTGATATCCGACAGTTTTTCCTTTTTTTCTTTTTTTAATTGAAGTAAATTGTCCCTTAACAGTCTCCTGATAATTCAGCATTAAACACTTCATTTCACTATTGCCAAACCAAAAGTTTCCAGTTCAATTTGTCATTCAATTATCGACTTTATTCATGTTTAGTTCCAACCTCTCTGTTATAAACTCATTAATTATGCTTCATTTATTCTGTTGCTTATAGACATTTTAAATCCTTTAAATGAATCCATAAATAAACATTCACTTATCGGCAGGTTGCGGCTCTGTGTATTCACTCGTAATAAGCTGCTTTTACCGACAACATGTGGGGTTTTTCAGGGAGATCGGTCTCAGAAGACAAACTCAAACACATTTTGAGTTTTATCTCCTGCTGCAAATTGCATTAATAATCCATTAATTTTGTCCCGGTTTCCTCAAGATAATAACACGTCACAACACATTGAAGATGATAGTTACTACCACTAGATGTCAGACTAGAGCCCCAACGTTGCCAACGATCAAAGCCAACGTTTGGTTAGCATAACTTGGTCACAAATGAAAAACAGACATCTTTAGAAATTATTCAAACATCGAGAAGAAAATCTAGTTCAGAGTTGGAGCCTGTAAGTCTCCCTAGAAACTTTTCTTCTGGGCTTTTGGTAGATTGGTAGAAACTTTTAAGACTTTGTGGTTGTTTTGACCGTCCAACGCTGATGTGGTTGCCCACTTGATGGTCCATCTGCACATTGGGATTTGAGCCAGTTTGGCTAAAAAGAAAGATAAGACCGCTGTCGAAGGTCATGTGAAAAGTTTGGGTCATTTTCATCCAAACTCATTGGTTTGTTGGTGAACCATCAAGTCGATGGTGGATCGTTAATGTTTTGGAAGTTTGAATCAGTCTCTTTACTATTCAAGCTGCAAACTGGCCAATAAAGTGTGACCATGCACTGACGGAGAACTGAATTGATAAAGTAACTATAACTATATCTTGACAAATGACATTGATTTCTTTTTGCTGCTCCATTAATACTGAAAACCTTATATACTCTATTAGATTTTATTGTTTGATTATATAACAAGTTAGCTGCCTCAAAGGTAAAAAAAAAAAAAGCAATGTTTTTAGCTCTAATATAAAGTTTAAGTTGTCTTTAGCAAATGGGCTAAAACATGCAAAATCAGGAGTTTGGTCCATTAACTTCTACTAATTACCACTAGACTCTCTGGGACCATGTTTTTAAACCACTGCAGCAAAATTTCACTTGGCTGCTTTGCTGCTTGTGACTATAAAACCCTGCGCTGTCTTGAAACTCGATTGTTATTTACTCTGGATATGGAAAACTCATTCAGCTTTCCATCTCCGTCCAAGAGCAGTATTAGGGCCAATCGCATTTCTACCCCTTAGCCCCTACTCCTCTCTTTTTGCACGTTCACGTCAGTAGAAGGTCTATCTATCTCGATTCTCTTCCAGATGAAGGGTGTGGGGTCACATACCCTCCAAACAAAGCTATTCAAGGACCAGCACTTCAAACGTAGTGGTATGAGAAATTTCCCAGCATGCACCAAGACAAGGATGCAGTTGTCAAAAATGTAAAATGCCATTGAATCAACACTGAAATGGCATCAGGCAGAAGCACTGAATCTACGTTGATTTCTGACGCTCGTTATCATCAATGTTGAAATGACATTGAAACTTCAATTATAGCTGACATTGATTCATCCATCATCTACATGGTACTATTACTGAAATATGGTTGATTCAACATTGAAACGATGTTATGAATACCACATGGTTATACTGTACGTCTGAATTAGAGCTTTGCATACATGCCAATCTGCTGCTGGTTGCATGAAAACACGATCTGGTCTTAAATCTTTGAACAGACCATGAGTAACGTCCACCAGGATCATAACACTATGATTAATTTTTCATTGTTTGTAAATAAATAAAAATAATAATGACAAATCATAATAAAAACTTATTTATTTGTCTGTACACATTAAAACAGAACAGAATACAAGAACAACAGTGGACTGTATAATTATTAGAACAAACGTTCAGATAGGTCATTTAACCATTACTCAACAAAGTACTTAAAAAACAAAACAAACAAACAAAAAAATGACTCATTTGCTGCCCTTGCGTCATCTCACTTCACCCCACGTCTCTCTAGAGCCTAATGCAGCCACTTCATGACTGTCGCTGAAACTCATACTGTCGCACAGCAACTGTCAGGACACAAAACAGATCGGACAGAGAAAAAAATGAGCTAACTCTTGAACTTGTATTTACTATCAATTACTTTACTACTACTAATTTATATTAAAAATCAAGACATTCATCATCATCATGTGGACATTTACCTGACTTGGTGATCTGTTGTCAAAGTAAAACAAACAAAATTAAAGTCAGAAAAGTCCAAAGACCAAATCTAAAGATTTGAGGCTGATGTTAGCGAACACCCCCTCCCTCCCCTGAGGCGGCATTTTTAATACCCAGCAGCAGAAGTGTATCAATAAATAGATACAAATTATTAATTTAACTTTTCCAACGTGAAACACAACGTTGAAAACGAACGGACAGTTAAATTATCTCAGTTCTCGACCACCCTGTCCACTCATCTCGCTAGCATTATTACAGGCCTTTTGTTAGCTAGCTAAGCTTAGTAGATGCTACTCCCGCTGTTGACATGCTAATATTAGCTAGCAAACATGACGATATAAGTCTATTTCACTGAATTTCAATACTGCAAAACAGTTTGCCTTTGGTGTTCACTGTAACCTCCAAATATCAACCAATCTGACCATAATTCAACATTGAAATAACATCGTTTGCTAACTTATAACTAACCGCTAATCACTAATGTTTGTTAACGTTAGCTAGCAGCCGCTAGTTGTCGCTTTGCTAACGTTTTTCATTCATTTGATAACGGGACTCTTTTCTGATGAAATGTCAGTTTGATATAAACAAATATCTTGTCAGTTTTTAATCAATCGTCAACTTGATCGGCACAAACGAGTCATGTTTGTTTGTTGTCATTCCGTTGTCATGGAGACTCGTCACATTGTCTTTACGTAGCAACTAGCGACGACTTCTGATGACGTGTAACGGTAAAGTAGAGGTAAATCATTTCCTTGGGGAATGATGAAAAAAAAAAGAAAAGTGTTTGGCCCTAAGAGTCCTTCGTGATATCATAGTAGTTTTTACGATAAAGTTGTCCTTGGCTTGGAGTTTTATGACTGTCTGGGACTTCATTCATGTTTTTTGATTCATTTCTGGTGTCATTTTGTTGAATATATAACAAATATTTCTACAAATAATTGCCAAGGTTTTTTTTTTTTTCATTACATGTAGATTTTGATCTGGCGAGCTTCAACATGACACTAAAAATGAATCAGACCCAACCAGCTTGAGTGACATGTTTTCTTCTGAGCAGCATCTCCTGAAGCTGTTGTTTGAACTCGCCTGTCTCCTTCTCGTCCCTGTACTTACACGTTTGTCTTTACCAAACTTTTACACCCGTGACTTAGATATACTGTGTAGTAATTTGACGTTGATGGGAGCAAATGGCTGCGTGCAAATCCCTCCGTGTTATTTATATTGTATGAGGCAGAATTGTAGCTATAGTGTAGAAACCAGATGGGTAATAAATTTCACCACTTTTGAAATTTATTGTGAACTTGCATTTAAATGAAAATGTAAATCCTGCTGTGAAAGGTCACAGAGACACGGCTGTGAGATATAAACTGCAGACGACCAGCTGGTGCCGCTCTTCAGCCGAGCCTCCAAGAAAAACACACACACACACACACATGAGCTCAGACAGACGAAGGTGACACTCAGACATTTCTGCAGATCTGAGTTTCACTAATCTGGTTGTGTGATGTCCCTGAACGTATAATCAGCTGCTGAATTATTAATTATCCAATTTCTGAAAACACAGGAATCATAGCGATCGCGGGGTTATTTAGTTACAAGCTGACATGTGAGTTACAACCTCTGTGTGGCAGTGTGTGCTCACATGTACCTCTCAGAAATTTCAGGCTTAGCCAGCTCTGTACGAACAGCCCTCCTGGCTCCTCTGGTTTGTCTCATCTGCTCTCTGCATGCTGAGCATCTTCCAATCTGGCCGCAAGCGATGGAGAGACTGGCGCTCTCGGTGTCAGCTCTCCTCAGGATTGTCAGAAGTCCTCTGTCAAATCTACCCTACTGGCTGGCCCTGCAGGCTCCAAGGAAATTAACCAGGAGGAGAAACTGGGGAGGAGGTGGGGGTGACACTGACAGGAACTTTTTTTTTTTTTTTCTGTTTGTGCTGCAATAGTATTACTCTCTCTTTTTCACAAAAGACATTCTCCATGATCCCTGCCAGCGGTCATTTCATTTGGGGGCGTGCAAGAGGCAGCTTAGTAGTGCAAAAAAAAAAAAAAGTAGAAATGGACTCTGTGAGTCTCTCTTGGCATATAACCAGGAGCTCTCTCTTTACTTATAAACCTTATTTCCTGATGCAGTTTCTTCAGAGTAATTCAACGTGAAACTTTCATGACTCAGGAAAGAAATTAACATTTTTCGCTAATGGACCAAAATAGCTTCCAGGTTCCCAAATTCACAAGCAACAGTTGACCTTTTGGATTAAAAATAACCTCCAAAACCAGGGTTGGATACTTGCCCGAGTGGCGCTGAGCTGAATAAATTTCAGCCAATGTTTTAAGTTTATCTTCCAACCTGATTATCAAGCAAAGCAACCTGCTGAATACAGCTTCATTATTGGAGATAAAGTTAAAGGAAACATTTCCTCTTCTCACACTTCTTTGGCTCTGATACTTCACTTCATTGTGCCTCTGAATTGTAAATGTTGAAACAGATCATGCAGAAAGCGAACAGCACTCGGCAGCAGCGCCGCGTTAAAGTGGCACACTATGATTCACATCATACCAACTGTTTGTAATTATATGAGCGAAACAGGCGAGATGTTTGCCTGAACAAAAAAACCGGGATGAAATATTTCATCGTCAGTGGCTAAACAGACTTCAAAGTGACGGTAGATGACTGTCTCTTTAATATCTCTCCTTTTTATTAGGCCATCACAGGCAATGTGCCAGTGAATGAGCAGCACCTCTTTATGGAAATATTGGATTTTTTTTTTTCATCAATGAGATGAAGCATCTTAATTTTCGCAGCAATTATTTTTTTTTTTCTTTTTGGCCAAAAACAGAAATTTTCATCATTTCGTCTGTTTTGTCTATAATCAGTTTTCAAGATGTTCAATTTACACAAAGCTTTGATAGGCGTCCGCCCAAAAAACGTAAATGTTCTCCAGGATGGACAAAAGTATTTGGACACCAACAGATTACCTCCATATGTCAGTATTATTCTGCTGTCTCTGCTCTTTTACATAGTCTTTCTACAGACGTTTGGCCACAGAAATTTGTTCCCATTAAGCTGAAGAACCATTAGTGAGACCATTAGCTTGTGATGGTGGGAGATAAGCTGCTTCCTGTTCATCACTGATGTATTGGACAGGGTTCAGATCAGGGTTTTGTGCAGGAAGGTCAAGTTCATCCCCAACAAACTGGGAGATCCATGTCTTTATAAAACATAAAACTGTATTATTCAGCACCAAGGCTTCCTTTAAAGTTGTAGTTTGGGGATTTTGGGAAAGATGCTTATTTGCTACTTGCAGAGTTAAATGAGAAGGTCGATACTGCTTTCCTCTGTATCTATTAAATATGAGACTACCGCCAGCAGCTGGTTGGCTTAACTTCAAATGAGGGCTGAAATCAGAGGGCTAACAGCGATTCTGGCTCTGTGCAAAACATAAGACAATTTAGATTCGGGTACAACTAAAGTTCATTAATTAATACATTATACTTTGTTTGTTTTTATCTGTGTGAGACAGAGACTTCGCTGTTCTGACCCCACTTAGCACATCCACCCAAAGTAAGTCCAATAAAGAAACAGATTTCAGTGAGAAAAGTTGCAAGTTTATTTACAGTGTACATACTCTATATACTGACATTCACAGCCTCACAGGAAGGTGCTGCATCATGCTACTCTCAGTCACGGCGTCTGCCATCAACCAGAGCCCAAGCAAGACTGATCCTTTAAATACAACCCACCCTCACTGAACAACTGGTGCAGCTCATTGTATCAGGGGAGAAACGGAGCTGTGCATCATTCAAGGTGAATATCAAAAATATATACAGAGAAAACATAAATATTACAATCTAAATACATAACAGATAACCACACATATTTCCACAATCCTACCATTAAGACAGGACGCACAATGTTTAAACAATGATGATGAAAGACAAACACTCATCCCCCTCAAGCCCAGCTCTCCCATGATGTGCGCTCTCACAGGGAACCTCTATGCTGTCAGACCAGGAAGGGCCGCGGTGGAAGCGTGATTAGTGTGTGGGTCTGTCAGAAGATTATAGGTTCGCTACGGTTTGGATACTGGAGCAGTGGCTACCTCACTGTTCGCTACGATGTTTGAATAATGAATAGAATTTGATGGTAACCTACTTTATGTTGTGGTTGTTTGTGATTGTTTATTTACACTAACACTGACGGCGACGGGTGCAGGTTCCAACTTAGCGTGCAGTGCATGATGGGAAATGCAGTCTGTGTATGTGAGTGGGCGAGCTATTGTCAGACAGACAAACAGGATGTTGTTACCATCTGTAAAAACAAACAAAACAAGACATTTAAATGGAAACTCTTGATCAGCTGCAGCAACAGATGAAGACTAGAAAACATCATAAGGTCAAAGAAAACATTGATTCAGACGTGTGTAAAAACATGATTGGTGAATGACCCTGAACGTGTGATAGAAGATGCTGTATCCTGTGTGTTTTTACCATTCTTCTCCAATCACAGTTTACTTTTGTTGGAAAATTGACAAGCCACTTACATGATGATCTGTGTCCTCTGTGGAATGTGATTGATCGTTTCCTTGAACCGCTGAATAGTTCGTCACTGCTGCAGAAAGGAATTGTTGGATGGTATTATCTCTTTTCCTTTTGTGAAAGCTGGTCCAGTGTATCTTATGTTACTGGAGATAAGATAGAAAAAAAAAAAAAAAAACGAAGCTACTTTTCTTTAACATTTAGAGTATTTGACCGGTTCTTATCACGACTGCTACTTAGACGATACTGAAGGGTCATTTCACTCAGTTGGGAAACTTCTGAAGCAAAAAAAAGGACGATGATACGACCCAACACAAAAGTACAGGGGTGAAGACACAGTGTAGTATAGAAAGCAACACAATAAAGATGATCACTGAATCACTAACGTACACGATGAGGTCTGACATCTGCATTAGCACAATAACTAAACGCATTCTTACCCTGTTGGACGTCTATAAGAAGTGAATGCACTTTAAGAAGATGTAATTTGTGTTAAGACTCATTCTGTCTCATCAGCCCTCTAATTATGTTTGCTTCATGGTGTCTCCAACATAGAAGACATTCAATCCAACAGTATTTCAATTCCCCTCTAACAGCGTGACATTTGTAATGTACATTAAAGAAGCTTAATAGAGCAAAAAAAAAGAAAAAAAAAAAACACCAACGGGTAAAACGTCATTGACAGAGATTCTCTTCAAGATAATTGCAGTGACAGTGTAAGATCTATGGTAATAGGCATTTTCCACCAGACTACAGCTTAACGAAAGCAGTCGCTAATACATCTGAGCAAAATATTCTCTTACAGGAAAACGGCAGGAATTTCAATGTGTAGATAAAAGTGAGTCATTGCCATCTAGTATCTGTTCTTCATTTTTGTTTTTTTTTCCAACGCACTCTCTTGTGACTTCAGAACGAATTCTGAATAAGAGTTTGTCCATACGCTTCCTAATGCGCCGCTCTTCTTGTTCAACTGATTGTAATGAAGAGGAATTTTGATAAGAGAGATGAAGAGAGATGGAGCAAGAAATGGGTTTGATCTTGAAAGGGCGTAGGAGTCCACGGGGCTCCGGCTTCTTAAAAGGTGCTTGTAGCCTCCGGGGAAGATGCTTTTCTCCATCTCGCTCTCTGCATGTCTCCATCCTCTTCTCTCGCCACCCCCGCTACTCAAGATCAATTATGATTGACAAGCGCTCTGGTTCAGAACTCATTTCAGCCGCTTGATCTATGGGTAGATAGCAACCCCTACCACCTCCCCCATTTCTGACTCCTACGTCCCATCATTAGCCCAATCTCAGATCATGCAGGGTACCCGAGGAATCGGCACTTCCACTCAAAGTCCTTGCACAGTATGTTCTCTTATCTCAATAGGACTTTCAATGACTTGCACATTGTTTGCCAGGTCAAGTGAAGGAGCCACGTTAACTTGGCAAAAAGGGGAGGAAGAAGATTTTTTTTACGTTGAAATCTTGTTCTTCATGGTGTGTAGAACTGTAAAAGTGATATCTTCAGCTTAAGGAATTACTGCAAGCTTGTCCATTTGTTGTTATGTTTTCAGAAATATGCCAGAAAATGGATTATCCTCGCTGTTTCCCTTAAGCTAGTGCAGCAGATAACAAGCGTGGCATCACAATTATGTTTCAGTGTAAACAACCGTCTGTGCCTGCAGTTTGCCTAACCTATCCCAAATGAGCATGATGATGAAATCTGTGCACAAAGTGTTGGGAAGATCCTTCAGGTTTCACGCTCAATGTTCAGACACTGAATAAACAGGTAAATTCAAAATAAAACATCAAAACGAGATAACCAGGTGAGGAACCGCTTGTTTAGTGAAGACAGAATAATGTATGATGTGAGGAATCAAATCATTGGTTGGTTCAGACTGAAATACCTGGAAATAACTACTGTCCATTCATGGTCTCCATAGGATGATCCACTGATTCTCTTGTGGTGTATAAAGTTGGATGGTTTGCCATGAAACTCTGCAGATACTCAAGGTTCCCAGATTATAAATTATAATTCAATGCAAATACTTAAGTTTATAACCAAAAACCTTTAGGCTTCACACCCGTAACGGTACATAAACATGAATAATGCAACTACATCTTGAAAAAACAAACACCAGCTGTCCCACTTATACAACTACTATCAGTCCAACATGGCACCCAACTTTCTTCTTTTAGTGTCCAACTAGTTAAAACCAAACTAAACAGTCTGACAGAGGCAATCTTTGGGAAGTTTCTAACATCAACGCTATCATGCCACACCTGTGATTTCTCGCTGGAAAAAAATCTGTTTATCTATAATTTCATGATTGATTAATTTTGTCTTGTTCTCGTCCAAATTGGCACGAAGAGAAATATAGAAGCAGAGTTTGTTCCTTCAGTGCTGGGCCGCACATTGGGCCTTTAGTGATGTCTTTCCTTTAAAATGTAATGACAAGGTACGCACTGCTGTTTTCTTAAAAAGTTCATCTTGAAAATGGCTTTGTAAGTTAATCTCCGACTAAGTCATTTTCATCTTCTCTGTCAGTCACTGTGGCTTGAAAAAACCAAAACAAATCCATCAAATCTCACTCCACAGTCTTTGAAAAAGTAGGCAGCAAAAGGTTATGATATATACTTCACTCAGCCACTAGGGGGAGATCTTTAGTTACTGTTTGATGAAACTTGGTAAACTGTGATTATATTATATTATATGGAAAAAAACTTGTCAACACCAATAAAAGTTTGTGACCAACAAAACAGCTTCATTGCACATTTGTTTACTGACAAAAAAGGTCAAATTAGCATCCAAACACGCCTGACAAATATTTAATTTAAGCACAATTATGTTAAATATTAAAGTTAAGACGTTGTATTGGGACTATCCTCCTGTGGACAAATACATTTCTACATCCTCTTCTTTCCAGCTGAGCTTGTGTTATTTACTTTATAGTGGTAATTCCAAATTACCTTTTTTTTTTTTTTTTTTTTTTTTTTGTTAAAACAGGCCGTTAAGCTCCAACTAATATATTCCAGTTGTTCTCAGCTGTAAACAAACTTTGTGTCCTCAGTGTGATGAACTGTAACGAGTCACATATTGACCATCACGCAATTTAAGTCACACGGCATTTTCTCTGAACTGATCACTGTGAAATTAACTGCGATAAGAAACGCTAATACTACATTCTCCAACGTGTGCGACTTGCTTTCTGGCCGTACACTTCATTATTTCGGCTTCCTACTCTTTTGAATGTGTGCTCATGTTACTGGAAGGGATTTCATGGGGAAATGAGTCTGATAACTCCTAAATTAGGCCAAATAAAAGCACAAAGCTCTCACTGGGGATACAGTGGGAAGTACTGACAGTTTTGTTCTTTCTGAAATTAGACTCATCACAGCTGTTTGAAAGAGGAAAAATTCCACCCAGAGCTTTGCAATGAGGTTAGTTCTTAGTTTAACAGAAAATCTGGTTATTTTCAACATGAAAGTTCATACATTTTTGCAGAATACTGATAGACGTTTTATACAATGCTACAGGGATTTCTATTTAGTTCAGTTTCACAATATCCATCAGGCTGTTGGTGCACAGTTAATGGTCATATTTGTAAAATACCCATGAATCCATCACATTTAAACTGTTGTAAATGAGGAAAAAAAATCTTATCAGTACAGTTGCATTTGGCCCTGCAGCGCCAAGACCTGAAAAAAGGACAGTGCATTTGTTAATACTAATATCAATATTCCTCACAATCTTTGTGGAGCTGAGTGTGAATTGAGGTCTAGTTGATTGGTTTTCATTCTTTAACAGAAGCTGTGGAGAGGCAATTTAATTTCTTCTCCTCCCTGCTCCATGAAGACTGTTTCATTTTTTATTTTTTTTAAATATTTTTTTTTATGCTTTCCTCTCCAAAAAATGTCAACATGACTTTGTCAGCACTAAGCACATTCTCTACTGTGACAGATATCACCTGACCTCAATTTATGAAAAGGCACAAGAGGAGACACATTCCTGTAGCACAATATGAATATATTAACATGTTGAAATGTCCTTTATTCAGCAGCTGAGAATTATACTGAAAACTTCACTTAAATAAAACAAAAGTCATCTGTTTGGATGCAGCTCATGAATACACTTAACATGCAGTTGTCACCTCCGTCTGGTGATGCGACTGTCAAACTGTGGATCAGAATGAAAGTATCAATCAAAAAGGGCACATCCAAAAATAAGTGAATTAATAATAATAATAAAAAGAAGCTTTTATTTCCAGATGGTGAGATCCCGTCTTCGCTGATAAATTTGTATGGACTTCCTGTCTCTGCTTTTCAACACAACAGTCAGGATTGAGTTCAAATGCAGTTCCCGTCAAAGAAGAGGGGAACTGGGTCCTTTCTCCACTAAAGCAAAATCAAACAGCCGTTTTTTTGTTTGTTTGTTTGCCTCTAATGGCGTTTGCTGCCACTCAACACAGAAGTGCTTCGGTTGATGTTTATTAAATTCTTTTCTTGACAACATCTATAAAAGCAGACGATACAGGTTGTAAACTAAAACCTTGACAAAGCAAATCTATACGTTACATGTGCACACTCACACACATGGAGACACCTGAGATGTCTGATCTGCACAGGTTGAACCAACACACACACACAAAATCGTATTCAAAAGACATCTGCCATCATGTGACCACAAGGCTTTCAGATGCTACCCTCCAATGAATATAAAGTATAAACACTCCTCCAAATTCTCCACCCCTGGCCTCTATTTCATGCCATTATCTTGGCATAATAAACACATTAGCTTCTCCCTACCCAATTCCTGCTCCTAAGATGAATCTTTCCCCCCACTATATAAAATAATTTGCCAACATTATATGTGCTGATGAATTATTCACGAGGGTTCATGGAGAGTTTCAGCCACGTCTGTGTCCTGGAGGAGGCAGAGCTGACAGACACGCAGGTTCTCCGCTTGGACCGAATCTCAGGAAAGAAAGTGAAAAGGTTTACTGAGAAATTCTTACTTTGAAGGTGACATACAGTTCCCTATATTCACTCTGAAGGCTACTTATTCACACGAGCATGGGGGCAGCAGAAATGGAGACGCAGGATCATTTCATGTCTATTGAATTGTCATGATTGGTTCAAGTGAAATGATTTCTAAGCTGCTGTGTCTGGACGGGTGTTTCTCCTGCAGACTTTTTTTTTTAATACTTTCTGCTAATTCAAACTAAAATCTAACTGTTTAAGTGATGTTTAAATATCTTGGCAACAAAACAATTAATAACTGAGAACTGGAAAAGATTGTTTTCATGGTTCAAGTCCATGTGTGTGTAGCTCTGGTGGTCTGACAGTAATTTAAGTGTAGACTCTTTCTCTTCTTATTTTTTTATCAGGACGGTGCTTTGAGACCAGAATAATTTTAAAAAAAGATTTTTTTATAATTGCTTCATTATTCTGCCCACAGGGTCTTTAAACTGAACAGCTGCTGAATATTAGATGGTAAATTAATAAATAGAAGAAGACTGAACATGAAACATGGTGTCTTGTCCTGAAGTCACACGTTAAAACATGTTCGACCGTTTTAACTTTAACTGAACTTGTCACATATTCATCTGTTTAAAGTGTCTAAACTGAACTAAAATGACCAGATAGATAGATAGATAGATAGATAGATAGATAGATAGATTGATAGATAGATAGATAGATAGATAGATAGATAGATAGATAGATAGATAGATAGATAGATAGATAGATAGATAGATAGATAGATAGATAGATAGATAGATAGATAGATAGATAGATAGATAGATAGATAGATAGATAGATAGATAGATAGATAGATAGAATGCCAATACATTTAAACGACTTGTTGTGTTGTGTATAAATGTGATAATTTATTGGAAATAAATGGATGAAAATGTCACTGTACCTCGACATGACATGAGGGGACGAAGCAGCAGCGAGGGGACGGCTCATGGGAAATCATAAAATTCTCCTTTTTCTTTTTTCTTTTGAAGCTTTCACAGCAGCACGTCACTCACAAGTTCACTGACTACGTGTCAGTTTTTTTTCTTCGTTTCTGCTTCGTCCATTATTTTTCATAAATCAGGACACGAAATTGTATCTTTATTTTTATTTATTTATTTTTTTGCCTAGATGAATTATACACTGACATGTACTTTTTTAAGTTAATCATTTCTAACTTTTATCCTCAGTACATCACTCAGCAGCTGACGAGTTGTTAAGACTCAAAAAAAAAAAAAAAAAAAAAATCATATTGCTCTTTGAAGTGTTTGCAATTTGTGCTGCTGATGCTATAATTTGACATTTATCTGTAAAGATAAAAGTGAGAGCTTCTCATTTTAAATATCGTGCAATGTCAGAGTTTGTCCTAAATAAACAGAATCAGCAGCAGGAAAGTTGGAAAGTTGGGAGTCGATGTTAGTTACAGCCTCTGGTTTTTGTGGTAGCTCAGGGTGTAATTTCTGGCTTGCAACCACATCAACGCTGTCATTAATTAAGTTAATGTTTCTATAGCTCATTCTACCGTGTGTTTACCTCTGAAATGATTCATTCTCGACTTACGATAACCAGATGCCAAAGCAAGAGAGACAGAGAGAAACTTAAGTGTGTGGACTCAGGTAAGATTTATTTATTTTACACGAAACCTCCTAATTTATTAAACATTCATCCCATTTGAGCACGTTCCCCAGCAGCTGCTGCACGCCGCTGCCTCTTATTGAGCGCTGATTGAATAAATATGTCAGCTTTAATCAGGTTTTGCAGTAACACTTTGGAGTTTAGTAAGCCGGGAGGCACGCTCACTTGTAAAAAGTGGCAATAAGCTGACAGGATATAAACTTTCAAGGGATCTGGAAAATGATACAGAGATATATAAATTTCTTCTGAGTCGGTTATAAAATGTAAACCTGACACGTAAACAACATTATGTTGGAGACTCGTGACCTTATATTTTCATATTACTTTTACATTTCTATATTTGTCAACCTGTTAGACACCAAACTATAAATCAATCCCCGTCTCTTTGGCCATCTATTGTGTAACTATGGCAACACCTGGAAATAAAAAGTATAATTCAAAGTGAATTGCTGCAAATAATGACACACTTTCCCCCTAAATAGTATTTTAAGATGTGTGACCCTCCAGGTTTGACACTCGCTGCTTTCAGTCAAACATCATCCATATAGATTTTTATATAAACATTCATGTCACTGCCACAAAGAAGTGTATTAAATTTGTCGAGTTTGTAATCATCGCATCGACTCAGATCAAATACGTAAGTGATGTCAAACTGTCTGTCTCTGCCGTGACCACCGTGAGCTTCATCGGTTTGTCTGCTTCTTCCAGATAAACTTTCACTCAAGTGTCTAATACAAAAAGACAGAAAATACTGTTTTTCAAACACAAGGTGTGACTCATCTCGTATGAGATTTTTTGAGGCTGATTGTAATTTTAGGGAGTAAAAAGAAACTTAAACTAGTAACTGATATTTACTGGAGGCAGAACATTTTACTGTTTGACAATAAAACTATTATTCGAATTCCTTTATTTGTCCCTCAAAAGTGAAATAACACTGTTACAGCAGCTTGAGGGTAAAAAAAAAAACGGTTGAAGAAAGTGGTGATGAAATAATAATAATAAAATAAAGATTGACAACAACAAAGATTATTGTTGATAGTTTTTGAGTCATTTTAAAGGTATTTCACCAAGAAAATGAGTCAAACTCCCCCCCAAGAGATATTCTATGTTTGTTGAAGTGATATCGAGTTTGACTGTCTTTTGTTTTCACAACCAAATAGTTAACAATAAAAGCTCAATAGATAACAAAAAATGCTCTTCACTGATACATCGGCCTGTTGTGAAGGAAAATGATGAATCTGCTGATCTGAAACAATCCTTCATCACCAGTTGTTTATGAAGTGAAGTGATATTTTGAGCTTGAACTAAAAAATAGTGATTTACATACATTTGGCTGACTGCTCCATTTACTTTCATTGTTAATTATTTGGCTGTGAAAACAAAAGATGGTCAAACTATCAAATAAAATATCTCTTGACTCTTTTTTTTCCCTGATCAACAGGTCGATGTGTCCGTGAAGAGCGAGGAAAATGTTGAATCTGCTGATGTGAAACACCCTTCATCACCAGTTATGAAAACAAGACGTTGGGTAAGTCTTGTAAAACAGTGTTTTTAATAAACTCTGGGTTCACTTACTAAGTTATCAGTACTTCAGTTTATGTGTAGGGACCCTATTCATGCTACTGCTGAAGTGAAGTGATATTTTGAGCTTTATTAGTGGTTAAAAAATGACAATTTAGATACGTTTGGCTGACTGCCCCATTTACTTTCATTGTTAACTATTTGGTTGTGAAAACAAAAGATGGTCAAACTGGATATTACTTCAACCAACGTAGAATATCTCTTGAGGGGGAGTTTGACTCTTATTCATGGTGAAATAGACCCTGGGTTCAAATTACTCTAGACTATCTCTTTAAAAGGCCAAAAACATGTTTAACCTTTGACCTTTAGCCGATAAAATCTAATCAGTTCATGTTTGAATCCAATTGAATGTTTGTAACAGATTTCAAAGTGACTCCATCATGGCGTTTCTGAGATATCACCTTCATAAAGATGGGATTTGTTCCCCCCAAAACACCATCACTTCGCTGATATTCTGAACGAATGAATCCATAAAAGATTCATAAATGTCCAAACTTCATTCATACATTATCAGACCACTACACATGCAGCAGTAGTGAGTCGAGACAGAGGCTGAGAAAGAAACCGGCCGAAGATGTGGGTTTAAATTGCTCACTTTACTCTGTTCGAACCTTCAAAGGGCAACGTTCAACTGTCTGCAGATTCACTGATTTGCCGTTTCTGCTTGAGCTGCGATAACCTTCAGGGTCAACCTCTTCTCTTCTCCCATCACTCCACCGTGTAACTTGTGCTCCCCTCACCATTACCACCAGCGCTGGATTCAATAGGTTAAAAAACAACTATCATTTATAAAAAAGAAAAAAACATCATCCGTGAGGGAGAAGAAAATAGCCCTAAATATTTCAGGAGGAATTTGTGCATCGCTTTTCATCAAATGGCATCAAATCAAATGTGTCTGCAACATAAAAGTGTTTCTTCTCCTGAACCTGCTGTTTTTATGTCTCGCTTAAACAACAGCTGTGTTCAGTTTGTACTATCCTATCGCTAATGATACACTTTGATGCACTTTTTGGCTTTTTCTCCGTGACAAGATAGTGATTGTTCTCTGCGAACCCTCTCTCTGAGCCAGTGAAACGGCTCTTTGCAACAGCTCTAAATGTGCCATAAATTTTCTGTATCGGTTCACAGAAAACATATTCTCTTGGCGGCTGGTGGCTATCGCTGCGTCCAGCTTGTCGCTGCGCTGCAATAAGTCACGAGCGCTGAGTGCTGAGCAAAGTAATTTCCTGTAATGAAATATAAATTTAAACAACAACAAAAAAAAAAGGCTTCAGTATGTTTATATCTGTTTACAAAAAAAAGAAAAAAAAATCCCAAGTGTTTAGTCATTGTTACAATGTTACAAGAAAGTTAAAAAATAAAAAAATAAAATAAAAATGAAAGATAATTTTCTGTAAATTTTATATATTTTTCTGTATTTTATAAAAATGTGTGATATCAATAAAATTACAAAAAATAGACTGAAATAACATGTGTAGTGTAATTAAACTTTATTTTCTTCGCCAGACTGGTCCGACACATAAAATACCATCGGGTAAAATAAATCTCATCTCCGTCAGCTCAGCTACTGAGGAGCCAGGGACCCGGGTTCACGTCCCCAGACGTGTAGACCCGTTCACTTGGGTTTGTCGGTGGCTTGAGTTTGTTGGTGGTTCAGTCAGATGGGATGTTTGATCCCTTCACTGTGGTACCGGGTTCTGCCCTGGGGGTCTGGACATCGAGACCAGACGCTTGAACCAGCTCCTTTAAACTAAACGGTTCTGCTTCTGAGGGTAAATGAAGAGGGGGAACAGGTTTCAACCTCCAGCTCTTTAAGTCTGCATCGTTGTTGACGTCTAAATCCATCGTTTACAAGAACCAAAGATATTTAAATTCCTGTATCTTTCTCCGTCAACTCAGCTAGTAAACAGTTGCTTTCTTCGTCCTGTCCATGACAGACAGATACATGCTTTTTATTAAGTAACAGAAAATGTTGGTAGAAGGAAGAGCAGAAGGGATGAAAACCCAGAACCCCAACTTCTTACTAGC
Organism: Polydactylus sextarius; assembly: GCA_016801845.1. NCBI lineage: Eukaryota > Metazoa > Chordata > Actinopteri > Polynemidae > Polydactylus > Polydactylus sextarius. The sequence goes on along the minus strand of CM028926.1, from coordinate 9,647,713 downwards.
CGAGCTAATAGAGACCATATTTGTTGTAAACAATTACTCATAATTCATAATTTGTGACCTAAATACTTAACATTGTCACATGTTTTCCATTACTCTTCAACGCAAAGTGAAAAATCAAAGTAAATGCTTTATTCAAAAGAATTCTAGAACTGAATCAAAAATTAATTTGAAAGAGCTTTACATTTGTTTTTTTTTTTTCATTAATTTCTTTAAATATAAAATTGTGTTCGATATCAAAACTTAAATTTTAAGTTTCAGTTTAAGTTTTTTTTTTTTTTTCAAATAACAAAACTAATAACATCCATGTATATCTACACTGTGTGAGGAAAACAAATACAGTTTCCATTATCTCAGCTAGTAAAGAGTTGCTCTCTAGAGCTGGAGATCGAGGTTTGCGTCTCCATCTTTTATCGATTAATAAGTGATAGAAAATGTTGGTAGATAATAGTAAAGTTTTACTACCAAAGATGCAAACACATGTTCCAAGCTCCAGAGAGCAACTCTTTACTAGCCGAGCTGATGGAGAGTTGTTATGTTTCTTTTTCACCACGGTTTGTGTGTGGAGCTAAATCTGGGCCATTAGTTTTGTCATTCGTCAAATAAAACCTGTAATTACTGCGTGAAATCAGATTGTGCCAGATTGAACGTCCTGTGTGTTTTTCTCTGCTGCACGTGTTTCCAAAAGTTGTGGGAAATTTATTGCTATCAGCTGTTTTTTTTTCCCGTCTGTCTATAGAAGATGTTTGCTCACTGTTAATATTTAAGAAAAATCCGACAAGTTGGAAATACACTGTTATCAAAGAGAAAGACGGACAAAACTTCACACTCGGGGCTGTTTTTTTTTTTTTTTTTTTCTCTCTGATGATGTGACAGAGTCTCTATTGGAAAAAAATAGAGGGGGCGAAATTTCATCATAAGATATTTTGATGTGGCGGTGACATCGGTGATTAAGGAGGATAGCATGTGATAAGCAGTAATGGGCTGTCAGCGTATTATCTGGTGGTGCAGGAGGAGATGAGGACGGTGAACTGGAGAGAAAATGGGCGCTGACACTTCCATCTTTTTTTCCTGAGGCCATGATGTTATTCTGTCAAAAAACATTTACAGAAAAGACGATAGAAATCATCTCCAACAATCAAAATAAAAAAACAAAAGTTGAGATGATTTACCAAGAAACAGATAAATAACACAGACTTTTCTCTTATTTGCCTCCATCTGTTATTTACAGCAGCATTTTTCTTTGGCTTCTCTTCCACCTTCTTGACTGGAGAAGTTTTTTTTGTTTTTTTTGTTTTGTCTTTTACAGATGGCTTCCAGATGGGTCGGCACACAAACCTTCCTGGCGACCTATTTGCGAGTGGCAACTGCAAACGATTAATTTGGTTTACTGTAAGATAATTCACAAACAGAGGAGTGATTATTTTCTCTCTCTGAAGCCGATATCTTTAGGGGAAACATGTGATCCATCTGTTTACTATGTTTTCTTACACACACACACACATGTGTGTAAGAAAACTCTGAACCCTTTAGAGCAGCTGCAGACTGAAAATAGATTTTTTTATTATAAAACGCACGATAAAAAAGGGAATTAATACAATGGATGGCATTAAAGTGTGAAGGCGTAAATGTCAAGAGTGGTGCTGAAGGTGCAGGTGTCGAAGACGGTGTGAATGTGAAATTGGGAAGTTGTAGAAGAAGTGGAAGGAGTCGTCATCGATCTTATTGTATTTTAAAAGTCAGAATGAAAACAGTTCCTGTTCTCTGCAGCCACTTTGTTTCATTTCCAATAAACAAGAGAACAAAATACTTTATTATTTGACAAAAAGCAGTAATCCTGACGGACGCCTCACTGGGAAGGAAACAAAAGACACTGAGAATATATTAAACTGCATTATTTCCACATATGACTTTTATTTAAATATGTTTACATTTTTTTTTTTCTTAGAGCCAAAACAAACATCTATGTCACAAGAATCTGGTGTCTTCATATAAGACAAAGAGAAGCTTTGAATAAGACTTGATGGGTTTTGCTGTAGATAAACAAGGGGAGCATCATAGTCCTGTTTGATCAGGATGTTTAGTTTGAGTCTGGTGGTCCAACGTTTACGTTGATACAGACACAACCACCTGGGTTTGTCTTAGGAAAACTGAAGAGGTTGTTAGTTGTTCAGCCAGATGGATTGTGCAATCCCTCCTCTGTGTTTTTGGGTTCTGCTTGAACCAGCTCCTTTAAACTAAACAGTTCTGATTCTGAGGGTAAATGAAGAGAAGAAACAGGTTTCGATCTTTTTACGTCTGCGTCGTTGTTGATCCACCTGTTGATGTCTGACAAGAACACACCACATACAACAACGTGGAGCAAAATAGTAAAGATGGCGACCGAGGAAACCTGTGAGATGAGGTTATACTAGGTAGTGACGGCCGATCACATTGCCCCATTACCAAGAATCGACCAATCAAATTTTGAGAGAGAGTTTTTTTTAATCACTAAATGTTTCCTCCATCTCGTCTTTAGAATCTTGATTTGTTATTTACGTCTGTTTCCTTCTATTTTCTTGTTTTTCATGATTCAGGAGATGAACTGAAGTCTGGGCCTGAACCTGACGGACACAACCTAAAGGTCAAAGATCAAAACTGACAACAGACGAGATGCTGAGTGAGTTTCATCATATCGTTGTGATCAATTAATGATTCATCACACGTTTGTGTGTTATTGTAGAAGTAAATGTTTATTAAATTTAGTTGTTGTATATTTTCTTAGGTCACGGGAACAAGACATTTTAAAGCAGCTTCAGACGAACTCATGGCAGCACCTGGACCAACCTGGACCAACCTGGACCAACCTGGACCAACCTGGACCAACCTGGACCAACCTGGACCAACCTGGACCGACTCTGGAGCAGAAACCACAACCTCAGTTCTGTAAAGAGAAACAAGACACGATGATGTTACAGACACTTAATAGTTTCTGTTTATTTTTATTTATTATCTGCAGTGTTAACATGTAAAATATGTTTATTTATTTTTATCCTGGTCAGGATGAACATTGTGGTGGTTGTACCTTTATTTTCTTATTTATCCAGGACTTTATTTATTTTGTTGTATGACATTTTTTATTAGAATCTATTATTATTATTATTATTAGATGTCTGGTATAAAGTACCTTATTATTAAATAGAGTACCTCATTAGATTATTGTGTGAGTTGTATTTATTGTTGTTGTTGTCATCACTGTTCTGTTTGTTGTTACTGCTGTTTCATAAAATATCTAAAAAGACTTTTTCTGTCTTTTGATTTACTCATCTTCACTGTAGAGTTTATTTATGCCTCAAGTTATTTATGTCACTGTCTATAACTATATTAATATTATACTTTATTAGTAGTATTGGTGTGAATATTGTTTATTATTGTTGTTATCATCAATTTTATGTTATTACTGGTGTTTAATAAAATGTCAAAAAAGAATAATTTCCTTTGTCATTTTTCTCTTCACTTTATCATTATTTCCTGGTAGATACGTTTTTTCATCAACTTTTTTCAAAACAATCACAGGTCGGTAATTTTTCTGATATTTGCGGTAAAGACAAGATAATTGTGTTTTGACTTAGCTGATAACTAACTTCACCCAGGTGTTCCAGGTTAACTGGTTTTCACGTCAACTGGTGATTAACGATCAAATCTGTGCATCCGCAGATTTGTCATTTTCCTTAACAAGAAGTCGAAGCGAGAGAGGACGGAGACTTAGTCAAAAAGACTTGTGAACATCAAGATCAACATATACTGTGAAGTTTTTTTTTACTTTATTGACAACATTTATGACGTTTTATCAGGTCTTACACGTCTCATGATACTATGGTTTCCTCCAAAGCTGTTCCAACATATAGCGAAGTAGGTAGTGGGTTCAATCCCTGCATTAAGAACTATTTCATTCTATCTGAGTTCATGTGTTTTCTCTGAGTCTGTATATTCCTATGCTGTAACATTTTTAACAGCGTGCTATATAATGTTAAACCACAAACTATACTGTGATTATACTATACTTTTTTGACGACATACTATACTATGACGTTTTTGTCGATTTTTTTCACTTTTTTGACGACATACTATACTATGACGTTTTTGTCGATTTTTTTCACTTTTTTGACGACATACTATACTATGAGGTTTTTTTCGAATTTTTTGACGACATACTATACTATGACGTTTTTGTCGATTTTTTCACTTTTTTGACGACATACTATACTATGACGTTTTTTTCGAATTTTTGACGACATACTATACTATGACGTTTTTTTCGAATTTTTGACGACATACTATACTATGACGTTTTTTTGAATTTTTCACTTTTTTGACAACATACTATACTATGACGCGTTTTTTCACTTTTTTGACGACATACTATACTATGACGTTTTTTCAGTTTTTTGACAACATACTATACTATGACGTTTTTTACATTTTTTGACAACATACTATACTATGACGTTTTTTTCGAATTTTTTTCACTTTTTTGACGACATACTATACTATGACGTTTTTTACGATTTTTTGACGACATACTTTACTATGACGTTTTTTTCACTTTTTTGACAACATACTATACTATGACGTTTTTTTCACTTTTTTGACAACATACTATACTATGACGTTTTTTTCGATTTTTTTCATTTTTTTGAAAACATACTATACTATGACGTTTTTTTGACTTTTTTGACGACATACTATACTATGACAATTTTTTCGATTTTTGACGAGATACTATACTATGACGTTTTTTTCGATTTTTTGACGACATACTATACTATGACGTTTTTTTCAATTTTTTGACGAAATACTATACTATGACGTTTTTTCGAATTTTTCACTTTTTTGACGACATACTATACTATGACGTTTTTTTCACTTTTTTGACGACATACTATACTATGACGTTTTTTTTCGAATTTTTCACTTTTTTGACATACTATACTATGACGTTTTTTTTTTTTCACTTTTTGACGACATACTATACTATGACGTTTTTTTCGATTTTTTGACGACACACTATACTATGACGTTTTTTTCGAATTTTTCACTTTTTTGACGACATACTATACTATGATGTTTTTTCGAATTTTTCACTTTTTTGACGACATACTATACTATGACGTTTTTTTCACTTTTTTGACGACATACTATACTATGACGTTTTTTTTCAATTTTTCACGACATACTATACTATGACGTTTTTCACTTTTTCATGACATACTATACTATGACGCGTTTTTTCACTTTTTGACGACATACTATACTTTTTTAATTTTTGACGCTTTTTATGACGTTTTTTGACTTTTGACGACACATACTATACTATGACGTTTTTTCACTTTTTTTGACGACATACTATACTATGACGCGTTTTTTTTTCACTTTTTGACAACATACTATACTATGACGTTTTTTCACTTTTTTGACGACATACTATACTATGATTTTTTTTTTTCAATTTTTTTACATTTTATACTTTACACGACTATACTATACTATCGCTTTTTTTCACTTTTTTTTTGACGACATACTATACTATGACGTTTTTTTTCGATTTTTGACGACATACTATACTATGACTTTTTTTTTCGTTTTTTTTTGACGACATACTATACTATGACGTTTTTTTCGATTTTTTGACGACATACTATACTATACTATGATTTTTTTTTCACTTTTTTTGATTTACACATACTATACTATGACGTTTTTTTTTCACTTTTTGACTTTACATACTATATACTATGACTTTTTTTTCACTTTTTTTAACATACTATACTATGACGTTTTTTTCGATTTTTTGACGACATACTATACTATGACGATTTTTTTCAATTTTTTTCACTTTTTTGACGACATACTATACTATGACGTTTTTTCGATTTTTGACGACATACTATACTATGACGTTTTTTTTCACTTTTTTGACGACATACTATACTATGACGTTTTTTCAATTTTTGACTTTTTTTATACTATACTATGACGTTTTTTTCACTTTTTGGCGACATTTTATGACGTTTTTTTCAATTTTTCGACATACTATACTATGACATTTTTTTTCGAATTTTTCACTTTTTGACGACATACTATACTATGACGTTTTTTTCACTTTTTGACGACATACTATACTATGACGTTTTTTTCAATTTTTTTTCACTTTTTTGACGACATACTATACTATGACGTTTTTTTTCGAATTTTTGACTTTTTTGACGACATACTATACTATGACGTTTTTTTTTTTTCACTTTTTTGACGACATACTATACTATGACGTTTTTTCACTTTTTTGACGACATACTATACTATGACGATTTTTTGACGACATACTATACTATGACGTTTTTTTCACTTTTTTGACGACATACTATACTATGACGTTTTTTTTCATTTTTTGACGACATACTATACTATGACGTTTTTTCGAATTTTTCACTTTTTTGACGACATACTATACTATGACGCGTTTTTTTTTCACTTTTTATACTATACATACTATACTATGACGTTTTTCACTTTTTTTTGACGACATACTATACTATGACGTTTTTTTCACTTTTTTGACGACATACTATACTATGACGTTTTTTTCGAATTTTTGACGACATACTATACTATGGCTATTTTATGACGAATTTTTTCACTTTTTGACGACATACTATACTATGACGTTTTTTTCAATTTTTTTTTTGACGACATACTATACTATGACTTTTTTTCAATTTTTTCACTTTTTTGACGACATACTATACTATGACGTTTTTTTTTTCACTTTTTGACGACATACTATACTATGACGTTTTTTTTCACTTTTTGACGACATACTATACTATGACGTTTTTTCAATTTTTTTTTTTTTTTGACACATACTATACTATGACGCGTTTTTTCTTTTTTTGACGACATACTATACTATGACGTTTTTTTGACTTTTTTTGACGACATACTATACTATGACGTTTTTTTTTTTTTTCACTTTTTTGACGACATACTATACTATGACGTTTTTTCAATTTTTTACTATAGCGTTTTTTTGACAACGACATACTATACTATGACGCGTTTTTTTCACTTTTTTTGACGACATACTATACTATGACGTTTTTTTTTTCACTTTTTGATCGACATACTATACTATGACGTTTTTTTTTTTTTTTTTTGACGACATACTATACTATGACGTTTTTTTTTCACTTTTTTGATCATACTATACTATACTATGACATCACTTTTTGACGACATACTATACTATGACGTTTTTTTCACTTTTTGACGACATACTATACTATGACGTTTTTTCGAATATTTTTCACTTTTTTGACGACATACTATACTATGACGTTTTTTTCACTTTTTGACGACATACTATACTATGACGTTTTTTCGAATTTTTGATTTTTTACTTATACTACTGATCGCTTTTTTTCACTTTTTGACATACATACTATACTATGACGTTTTTTTCGACTTTTTTGACTACATACTATACTTTTTTCGATTTTTTTTTTTTGCTACTTTACTATACATACTATACTATGACGCTTTTTTCACTTTTTTGACGACATACTATACTATACTATGACGTTTTTTTCACTTTTTTTTGACGACATACTATACTTTTGACGCTTTTTTTTCACTTTTTGACGACATACTATACTATGACGTTTTTTTTTTTTTTTCACTTTTTTGACGACATACTATACTATGACTTTTTTTGTTTTTTTCACTTTTTGACGACATACTATACTATGACGCTTTTTTCACTTTTTGACAACATACTATACTATGACGTTTTTTTCAATTTTTTTTTGACATACATACTATACTATGACGTTTTTTTTCACTTTTTTGATTACATACTATACTATGACGCTTTTTTTTTTTTCGACATTTTTGACGACATACTTTACTATACTATGACGTTTTTTTCACTTTTTGACGACATACTATACTATGACGTTTTTTTCACTTTTTTGACAACATACTATACTATGACGCGTTTTTTTTATGTGATTTTTTTCACTTTTTGACGACATACTATACTATGACGCGTTTTTTTCACTTTTTTCTACATACTATACTACTATGCGTTTTTTCACTTTTTTGATCTACATACTATACTATGACGTTTTTTCGATTTTTTTTCACTATTTTTTTTTGATACATACTATACTATGACGTTTTTTCACTTTTTTTCACTTTTTTGACGACATACTATACTATGACGCTTTTTTTCATTTTTTTTTGACGACATACTATACTATGACGTTTTTTTCAATTTTTTGACACACATACTATACTATACTATGACGTTTTTTTCATACGACATACTATACTACTATGACGTTTTTTCGACTTTTTCACTTTTTTTTGACGACATACTATACTATGACGTTTTTTTTTTGATCTACATACTATACTATGGCGTTTTTTCTTTTTTGACGACATACTATACTATGACGTTTTTTTTTTTTCACTTTTTTGATCATACATACTATACTATGACGTTTTTTTCATTTTTGACGACATACTATACTATGACGTTTTTTCGAATTTTTTTTTTCACTTTTGACGACATACTATACTATGACGTTTTTTTCACACATACTTTACTATGGCGTTTTTTCGATTTTTTCACTATTTATGACGACACTACATACTATACTATGACGTTTTTTTCGATTTTTTTTTGACTACATACTATACTATGACGCGTTTTTCAATTTTTTTTTTTGACGACATACTATACTATACTATGACGCTAATTTTTTTCACTTTTTTTGACGACATACTATACTATGACGCGTTTTTTCAATTTTTTGACGACATACTATACTATGACGCTTTTTTCGAATTTTTTATACTTTTTTGACTACTATACTATGACGTTTTTTCGAATTTTTCACTTTTTGACACATACTATACTATGACGTTTTTTTTCGACGACATACTATACTATGATCGTTTTTTTTTTCACTTTTTGACGACATACTATACTATGACGCTTTTTTTCAATTTTTTTGACGACATACTATACTATACGTATTTTACGATGCGACATTACTATATATGACGTTTTTTGACTTTTTTGACGACATACTATACTATGATGCGTTTTTTTTTTTTTTCACTTTTTGACGACATACTATACTATGACGCTTTTTTCACTTTTTGATACTATACTATGACGTACTTTTTTGACGTTACTATGACGTTTTTTTCACTTTTTTCACTTTTTTGACATACTATACTATGACGCGTTTTTGATTTTTGACTTACATACTATACTATGACGTTTTTTTTTCACTTTTTTGACGACATACTATACTATGACGTTTTTTCGATTTTTTCACTTTTTTGACGACATACTATACTATGACGTTTTTTTCGATTTTTTTTTTTTTGACTTACATACTATACTATGATCGTTTTTTTTCAATTTTTGACGACATACTATACTATACTATGACGCTTTTTTTATTTTTTTGATTTGACGACATACTATACTATGACGCGTTTTTTTTTTTTTTTTCACTTTTTGACGACATACTATACTATGATCGCTTTTTTTCAATTTTTTGACGACATACTATACTATACGTTTTTTTCGCTTTTTTTCGACATTTTATACTATGGCGTTTTTTCGACATACTATACTATGACGCGCTTTTCGAATTTTTTCACTTTTTTGACATACATACTATACTATGACGTTTTTTTCGATTTTTTGACACATTTTTGACGTTTTTTCACATACGACATACTATACTATGACGCTTTTTTTTTTTTTCACTTTTTGACAACATACTATACTATGACGCTTTTTTTTTTTGATTTTTGACGACATACTATACTATGACGCGTTTTTTTTTTTTTTTTTGACGACATACTATACTATACTATGACGTTTTTTGACTTTTTCACTTTATGCGATACATACTTTACTTGGCGTTTTTCGACTTTTTTGACGACATACTATACTATGACGTTTTTTCGAATTTTTGACATACTATACTATGACGCTTTTTTTTTTGACGATTTTTGACTTTTTTTGATTTACATACTATACTATGACGCTTTTTTTTTTCACTTTTGACGACATACTATACTATGACGCTTTTTTTTTTTTTTTTTTACGACATACTATACTATGACGTTTTTTCGATTTTTTTCACTTTTTGACGACATACTATACTATGACGCTTTTTTTCACTTTTTGACGACATACTACTATACTATGACGCTTTTTTCGATTTTTTCACTTTTTTTGACGACATACTATACTATGACGTTTTTTTTTTTTTCACTTTTTTGACGACATACTATACTATGACGTTTTTTTCGATTTTTTCACTTTTTTGACGACATACTATACTATGACGTTTTTTTTGAATTTTTGACGACATACTATACTATGACGTTTTTTTTCAATTTTTTACGACATACTATACTATGACGTTTTTTCACTTTTTTCACTTTTTGACATACTATACTATTATGACGCTTTTTTCGATTTTTGACGACATACTATACTATGATCGTACTATTTTGACGACATACTATACTATGACGTTTTTTCACACTTTTTGACGACATACTATACTATGACGTTTTTTCGATTTTTTTGACGACATACTATACTATGACTATGACGCTTTTTTTTCGAATTTTTTTTGACGACATATACTATACTATGACGTTTTTTTTTTCACTTTTTTGACGACATACTACTATACGCTTTTTTCACTTTTGATCGACATACTTACTATGACGTTTTTTTTTTTCACTTTTTGACGACATACTATACTATGGACGCTTTTTTTTTTCACTTTTTGACGACATACTATACTATGACGTTTTTTTTTTTTTTTTCACTTTTTGACGACATACTATACTATGACGTTTTTTCGAATTTTTGATTTTTTTGACGACATACTATACTACTATGACGCGTTTTTTCGATTTTTGACGACATACTATACTATACTATGACGCTTTTTTTTTTTTTTTTTTGACTACATACTATACTATGACGCTTTTTTATAGACTTTTTGACGACATACTATACTATGACGCTTTTTCGTTTTTTCACTTTTTTTACGACATACTATACTATGACGTTTTTTTTCGACTTTTTTGACGACATACTATACTATGTCATTTTTTCAATTTTTTACACTTTTTTGACAAAATACTATACTATGACGTTTTTTCACTTTTTGACGACATACTATACTATGACGTTTTTTCGAATTTTTCACTTTTTTGACGACATACTATACTATGACGTTTTTTTCACTTTTTTGACGACATACTATACTATGACGTTTTTTCGAATTTTTTTGACGACATACTATACTATGACGTTTTTTTCACGATTTTTTGACGACATACTATACTATGACGTTTTTTTCACTTTTTTGACGACATACTATACTATGACGTTTTTTTCGAATTTTTTGACGACATACTATACTATGACGTTTTTTTCGAATTTTTCACTTTTTTGACGACATACTATACTATGACGTTTTTTTTGACTTTTTTGACGACATACTATACTATGACGCTTTTTCAATTTTTTGACTTTTTGACTACATACTATACTATACTATTTTTCTTTTTTTTGACATACTATACTATGACGTTTTTTTTTTTTTTTTTGACGACATACTATACTATGATCGTTTTTTTTTTCACTTTTTTGACGTTTTTTTTTTCACTTACATACTATACTATGCTTTTTTTCACTTTTTTTGACGACATACTATACTATGACGTTTTTTTCGACATTTTTTGATTTTTTACTATACTATGATCGCGTTTTTGACTTTTTGACGACATACTATACTATGACGTTTTTTTCACTTTTTGACGACATACTATACTATGACGTTTTTTTTTTTCACTTTTTTGACATACATACTATACTATGACGCGTTTTTTCTTTTTTTTTTTTTTTTACATACTATACTATGACGTTTTTTTTTCACTTTTTTGACGACATACTATACTATGACGTTTTTTCACTTTTTTGACGACATACTATACTATGACGTTTTTTCCGATTTTTTGACGACATACTATACTATGACGTTTTTTTCAATTTTTTTTACTTTTTTGACGACATACTATACTATGACGTTTTTTCACTTTTTGACGACATACTATACTATGACTATTTTTTTTTTTTTTCACTTTTTTGACAACATACTATACTATGATCGCGTTTTTTCGACTTTTTTACATACTATACTATGACGTTTTTTTTCACTTTTTTTTTTTTTTTTGACTACATACTATACTATGACGCTTTTTTTTCGATTTTTGACGACATACTATACTATGACGTTTTTTTCACTTTTTTTGACGACATACTATACTATGACGTTTTTTTCACTTTTTTGACGACATACTATACTATGACGTTTTTTCGAATTTTTCACTTTTTGATCTACATACTATACTATGACGTTTTTTCGAATTTTTTCATGGCTTTTTTTGACGACATACTATACTATATGATCGCTTTTTTTTTTGATTTTTTTGACGACATACTATACTATGATCGCGTTTTTCACTTTTTTGACGACATACTATACTATGACGCTTTTTTCACTTTTTGACGACATACTATACTATGACGCTTTTTTTCAGCACTTTTTGACATACATACTATACTATGACGCTTTTTTTCACTTTTTTGACGACATACTATACTATACTATTTTCGCTTTTTTTTCATTTTTTTGATACTATACATACTACTATACTATGACGCTTTTTTTTTTTTTTTTTTGACCATACTATACTATACTATGACGCTTTTTATACTATTTTTTTGACACATACTATACTATACTATGACTAATTTTTCACTTTTTGACGACATACTATACTATGACGTTTTTTTCACTTTTGACGACATACTATACTATGACGCGTTTTTCACTTTTTTTTTTGACATACTATACTATGACGTTTTTTTTTTTTCATTTTGACGACATACTATACTATGACGTTTTTTTCACTTTTTTGACGACATACTATACTATGACGTTTTTTTCAATTTTTTTCACTTTTTTGACGACATACTATACTATGACGTTTTTCGACATACGACATACTATACTATGACGTTTTTTTCACTTTTTGACGACATACTATACTATGACGTTTTTTTCACTTTTTGACGACATACTATACTATGACGTTTTTTCAGTTTTTTGACGACATACTATACTATGACGTTTTTTTCGATTTTTTGACATACTATACTATGACGTTTTTTTCACTTTTTGACGACATACTATACTATGGCGTTTTTTTTTTTTTTTTGATACTATATACTATACTATGACGTTTTTTTCTTTTGACGACATACTATACTATGACGCTTTTTTTCACTTTTTTTGACTACATACTATACTATGACGCGTTTTTTCACTTTTTTCACTTTTTTACTATACTATGACGCTACTACTATGACGTTTTTTTTCACTTTTTTGATCTACATACTATACTATGATGTTTTTTGACTTTTTGATGACATACTATACTATACTTTTTTAATTTTTCACTTTTTTGACTACATACTATACTATGACGTTTTTTTTGATTTTTGACGACATACTATACTATGACGTTTTTTTTTTCACTTTTTTGACGACATACTATACTATGACGTTTTTTTTCACTTTTTTTGACGACATACTATACTATGACGTTTTTTTTTTCACTTTTTGACGACATACTATACTATACTATGACGCTTTTTTTCGATTTTTGATTTACATACTATACTATGACGCTTTTTTTCAACTTTTTTTTTTTGATCGACATACTATACTATGACGACGTTTTTTTTCACTTTTTTGATCGACATACTATACTATGACGTTTTTTTTCAATTTTTTGATTTTTTGATACTATACTATACTATACTATGACGCTTTTTTTCACTTTTTTGACGACATACTATACTATGACGCGATTTTTTTCACTTTTTGACTTACATACTATACTATACTATACTTTTTCATTTTTTTTCTTTTTTGACGACATACTATACTATGATCGCTTTTTTTCATTTTTGACGACATACTATACTATGACGTTTTTTTCACTTTTTTGACGACATACTATACTATGACGCTTTTTTCGAATTTTTTTGATTTTTTTTCACTTTTTGACGATACTATACTATGACGTTTTTTTTTTCACTTTTTTTTTGATTTACATACTATACTATGATCGCTTTTTTTCACTTTTTTTTTTGACGACATACTATACTATGACGTTTTTTTCACTTTTTCACGACACACATACTATACTATGACGCTTTTTTCAATTTTGACGACGACATACTATACTATGACGTTTTTTCACTTTTTTGACGACATACTATACTATGACATTTTTTCACTTTTTCGACGACATACTATACTATGACGTTTTTTTCACTTTTTGACGACATACTATACTATGACGTTTTTTTATACTGACTTTATTATGGCGACATTATACTATGACGTTTTTTTTCACTTTTTTGATTACATACTATACTATGACGTTTTTTTTTTTTTTGATTTTTTGACTATACTATATACTATACTATGATGCTTTTTTTCGACTTTTTGACGACATACTATACTATGACGTTTTTTCGATTTTTGACTTTTTTTGCGACATACTATACTATGATCGTTTTTTTTCGAATTTTTGACTTTACATACTATACTATGACGTTTTTTCACTTTTTTGACAACATACTATACATACTATACTATGACGTTTTTTTCGATTTTTTGACTTTTTGACGACATACTATACTATGACGTTTTTTTTCACTTTTTTGACTACATACTATACTATGACGTTTTTTTTCACTTTTGACGACATACTATACTATACTATGATCGCTTTTTTCACTTTTTTGACGACATACTATACTATGACGCTTTTTTTCACTTTTTTGACGACATACTATACTATGACGCTTTTTTTTTTCACTTTTTTGATCTACATACTATACTATGACGTTTTTTTCACTTTTTTGACGACATACTATACTTTTTCGAATTTTTCACTTTTTTGACGACATACTATACTATGACGTTTTTTTCACTTTTTTGACGACATACTATACTATGACGTTTTTTTCATTTTTTTTTGACGACATACTATACTATGACGTTTTTTTCACTTTTTGACATACTATACTATACTATGACGCTTTTTTTACATTTTTTTTGACTTACATACTATACTATGACGCTTTTTTTTTCACTTTTTTTTTACGACATACTATACTATGACGTTTTTTTCTTTTTTTGACGACATACTATACTATGACGTTTTTTTCACTTTTTCACTTTACATACTATACTATGACGCTTTTTTTTTCATTTTTGACGACATACTATACTATGACGCTTTTTTTTTGAATTTTATGACGTTTTTGACTTTTTGACGACATACTATATACTATGACGCTTTTTTTTGACGACATTTGATGACACATACATACTATACTATGACGCTTTTTTCGATTTTTTACTATACACGTTTTTTTCGATTTTTTTCGACATACTATACTATGACGCTTTTTTCACGACTTTTGACGACATACTATACTATGATGTTTTTTTTTTTCGACGCTTTTTTCACTTTTTTGACGACATACTATACTATGACGTTTTTTTCACTTTTTTGACGACATACTATACTATGGCGCTTTTTTTTCAATTTTTGACGACATACTATACTATGACGTTTTTTTCAATTTTTTTTTGACGACATACTATACTATGACGTTTTTTTTGATTTTTTTCACTTTTTTGACGACATACTATACTATGACGTTTTTTTCGATTTTTTGACGACATACTATACTATGACGTTTTTTTCACTTTTTTGACGACATACTATACTATGACGTTTTTTCACTTTTTTGACGACATACTATACTATGACGTTTTTTTTTTTTTTGACGACATACTATACTATGACGTTTTTTTCGATTTTTTGACGACATACTATACTATGACGTTTTTTTTCAATTTTTTTCTCACTTTTTGACTTACTATACTATACTATGATTCGTTTTTTCACTTTTTGACGACATACTATACTATGATGTTTTTTTTTTTTTTTTTGACGACATACTATACTATGACGCTTTTTCTTTTTTCACTTTTGACGACATACTATACTATGACGTTTTTTCGAATTTTGACATACTATTACCGATATACTATATACTATGACATTTTTTTTTTTTTCAGACTTTTTGACATACTATACTATACATTTTTTCAATTTTTTTTTTTTTGACGACATACTATACTATGACGTTTTTTCACTTTTTTTCATATATTACTTACATTTTTTTTTGACTTTTGACTACACTATACTATACTATTTTTTTCAATTTTTTACACTTTTTTGACGACATACTATACTATGATCGCTTTTTTTTTCATTTTTACTGATCTACATACTATACTATGATACTTTTCGTTTTTTTTTTTTGACCACATACTATACTATGACGTTTTTTTCAATTTTTATGATCTTTTTCACTTTTTTGACATACTATACTATGACGCTTTTTTCATTTTTGACGACATACTATACTACACTATGATCGCTTTTTTTTCGATTTTTGATCGACATACTATACTATGACGTTTTTTTCAATTTTTTTTGATTTACACATACTATACTATGACGCTTTTTTCACTTTTTGACTACATACTATACTATGACGCGTTTTTTTCAATTTTTTCACTTTTTGATATACATACTATACTTATGATCGCTTTTTTCGAATTTTTTTTTTTGATCTATACATACTATACTATGATCGTTTTTTCACTTTTTTGATCTACATACTATACTATGACGCTTTTTTTCACTTTTTGACGACATACTATACTATGACGTTTTTTTCACTTTTTTTTTATTACATACTATACTATGACGTTTTTTTTCGATTTTTTGACGACATACTATACTATGACGTTTTTTTTCGAATTTTTCACTTTTTGACCACACACATACTATACTATGACGTTTTTTTTCGATTTTTTGACGACATACTATACTATGACGTTTTTTTTCACTTTTGACGACATACTATACTATGACGTTTTTTCAATTTTTTTCACTTTTTTGACGACA
Organism: Polydactylus sextarius; assembly: GCA_016801845.1. Taxonomy (NCBI): domain Eukaryota; kingdom Metazoa; phylum Chordata; class Actinopteri; family Polynemidae; genus Polydactylus; species Polydactylus sextarius. Next base: position 9,630,499 of record CM028926.1, on the reverse strand, counting down.
TACTATACTATTTTTTTCAATTTTTTTTCACTTTTTGACTACATACTATACTATGACGCTTTTTTTCGAATTTTTTTTTCACTTTTTTGACCACACATACTATACTATGACGCTTTTTTTTTTTTGCGACATACTACTTTTTTTTTTCGATTTTTTCACGACATACTATACTATGACGTTTTTTTTCACTTTTTTGACTTTTGATACTATACTATTTTTTTCATTTTTGGACGACATACTATACTATGACGCTTTTTTCGATTTTTGACGACATACTATACTATGCGTTTTTCGTTACTATACTTTTTTTACACATACTATACTATGACGCTTTTCACGATTTTTGACCACATACTATACTATGACGCTTTTTTTTCAATTTTTTGACTACATACTATACTATGACGCTTTTTTCACTTTTTTTTGACTACATACTATACTATGACGCTTTTTTTTTTTTTGACTTACATACTATACTATGACGTTTTTTTTGAATTTTTGACGACATACTTACTATGACAATTTTTTTCACTTTTTTGATCTACATACTATACTATGGCGTTTTTTTTTTTTGACTTTTTTGACGACATACTATACTATGACAATTTTTACACTTTTTTGACGACATACTATACTATGACGTTTTTTTCACTTTTTTGACGACATACTATACTATGACGTTTTTTTCAATTTTTTGACGACATACTATACTATGACGTTTTTTTCAATTTTTTTCACTTTTTTGACGACATACTATACTGACGTTTTTTTTCGAATTTTTGATGACATACTATACTATGACATTTTTTTCAATTTTTTTCACTTTTTTGACGACATACTTTACTGACGTTTTTTTTCGAATTTTTGATGACATATTATACTATGACGTTTTTTTCGAATTTTTCACGACATACTATACTATGACGTTTTTTTCACTTTTTTGACGACATACTATACTATGGTTTTTTCAATTTTTTTCACTTTTTTGACGACATACTATACTATACTATGACGCTTTTTTTCAATTTTTTTTTTTTTTCTTTTTTGATTTACATACTATACTATGACGCTTTACTATACTATGATTTTTTTCACTTTTTTGACCACATACTTATACTATGACGCTTTTTTTCGATTTTTTGACGATATACTATACTATGACGCTTTTTTTCGATTTTTGACTTTTGACGACATACTATACTATGACGCGCTTTTTTCAATTTTTTCACTTTTTGACCACATACTATACTATGATCGCTTTTTTTCGATTTTTTTTTGATCTACATACTATACTATGACGTTTTTTTCACTTTTTGACGACATACTATACTATGACGCTTTTTTTTTCGATTTTTTTTATCTATACATACTATACTATGACGCTTTTTTCTCAATTTTTTCACTTTTTGATCCACATACTATACTATGACGCTTTTTTTTCGATTTTTTGATCTACATACTATACTATGACGCTTTTTTCATTTTTGACGATTTTTGACGCTTTACTATACTATGACTATACTTTTTTCGTTTTTTTTTTCATCTACATACTACTATACTATGACGTTTTTTTTCGAATTTTTGACGACATACTATACTATGACGCGCTTTTTTCACTTTTTGCGACATACTATACTATGACGTTTTTTGACTTTTTTCGACATACTATATACTATGACGTTTTTTTTTTTTTTTTTTTTTTTTCGCACTTTTTGACGACATACTATACTATGACGCTTTTTTTTTTATACTATGGCGTTTTTCAATTTTTGACGACATACTATACTATGACGTTTTTTTCAATTTTTTTCACTTTTTTGACGACATACTATACTGACGTTTTTTTTCGAATTTTTGATGACATACTATACTATGACATTGTTTTCAATTTTTTTCACTTTTTTGACGACATACTTTACTGACGTTTTTTTTCGAATTTTTGATGACATATACTATGACGTTTTTTTCGAATTTTTCACGACATACTATACTATGACGTTTTTTTCACTTTTTTGACGACATACTATACTATGACGTTTTTTTTCGATTTTTTGACGACATACTATACTATGACGTTTTTTTTTCGATTTTTGATCTACATATTATACTATGACGCTTTTTTTCGAATTTTCACTTTTTGACATACATACTATACTATGACGTTTTTTTCGATTTTTTGACGACATATTATACTATGACGTTTTTTTCGAATTTTTCACTTTTTTGACGACATACTATACTATGACGTTTTTTTCGATTTTTTGATGACATATTATACTATGACGTTTTTTTCAATTTTTCACTTTTTTGACGACATACTATACTATGACGTTTTTTTCGAATTTTTGACAACATACTATACTATGACGTTTTTTTCGATTTTTTTTTCACTTTTTTGACGACATACTATACTATGACGTTTTTTTCACTTTTTTGACAACATACTATACTTCGATAAATTTTTCAAATTTTTGACGACATAATATATTATGAATTTTATTGACATTTATTTGACATTTACTTTTTTTTATCTATTAACTTTATAACATTTTTTATATAATGTTTTTTTTTGATATTCTTTCATTACTGGCAGAGATAGACTTCTGTATATAAACATGTGAAACAGAAAAAGTCATGTCCATTGTCCATGTCCATTCCAACAATGACAATATTCTTATCACCATCATTCAAACTGTATCTGTAGTGAAACACATTGAATCAATACAGTCAGACCATGTATTGCATTGTTTTGTTGTTTCTTTTGTTATGTTATCTTTCACGGCGCGCTGTGAATAGCATCACAATCACTGATTGGTTGGTTTGTACTGTGAATCCTGGACTAACGACTAACGGTTGTTGATCCAGGATAATAATAATAATTACTTTGTGATATTAGATCATGCGAATACAAGCACCAGTATGTTCATAGTAATGACCCTGTAACACTACAACACCTCCCAGAGGACGCAACATAAAAGTTATGGACTGGACACTTTCAGAGGGTTTGAAACCGCTGATCTACACAGGCTGTTATCCTGAAACCGCAGGCGATGCAGCTCTGCAATTAAATGCAACTGTGCTCTGCAGCAGCACTGGAAATACACAGACACACACACACACATATATATATAGAGAGAGTCTTTATTGTGATTTTTTTTTTTGTGCTACCAGAGGCTGGTGTTTGTGTTTCCCCCAGAGGCCTTGAACAGCTCGGGCCCACGAGAGCTGAGAGAGAGTGCAAGTCAACATCAGGAATAGAGAAGACGAAGAAGAAGGAGAAGAAGGAGAAAGAACGAGGCTGAAACCTCAGGGACGAATGAATCACAGGGTTTTTGAATCCAATCTGAAAAAAGACCTGTGGACGTCTAAAGCAGGGCTTGTTTACCTGAACACAGACTCAACCAACAATTTTTTGCCCCAGTTTGAATCTTTCTATTGTCCACATCTTTTTTCTGTAGCACATTTAATGTTAAACACATTATATTTAACTTTTTATTTGTTGTTTTTTTTTTTTTTTGAGACACTAGCCAGTAGCTTGTAGGTTTTAATCATTTTTTTTCCCAGGCTAGTTAAACTGTCTGTGCGATATATTTGCACATTGTTTCAGCCTGTTGAACGTTTATGATCATGACCTGACATTAAACACAAAGCTTCAAGTCATAAACACAACTCCACACCTTTTAAACTCAGACGATACATGCAGCCTGTTCAAAGAGAATAACACTCACCATTACTGAGGCAGACGAAGCCTCCTGGCTACGAACATGACAACAGAACAGCCGCTTGTGAAGTTGAGAAGATGAAGAGACTCATCCAGGCCCCAAATAAGGTAGAAATTAATCACTGTTTATCACCTCTTTATTTTGATCAAACACAGAGTGATGTCTCATATATTTTAAAGGCACATTTGACCTTATATTTTACTGTTAAAGGTCATGAAAATGAAAGTGGATATGTAGACCAACATAACACCACATCTGTTTAACTCTTTAGAGGCAAAAAAACGATAGAAAAAAAGTGTTTAATCAAGACGTCATATACATATGTTGATTTCTGACGTGTCCATAAGAGCTGATTGTAAATTTACTGATGAATTTATTTTATTTTTTATTTTAAGATCGGATGCGTCTCAATTCAGATACTTCTGTCAGTACATGTAGTGCCCAGATTTCGACAGGTGGAGTTTCTCTCTTCCTTTCTGCTACGTACACACTCAACTTTTTGACCACAATGATCAAAAACATCTGGGTATGTGTTTTACCATACTTACCAGTAACATTTAACACTTTCATTTATATATATTGTTAAAACATCTATTTTCTACCATTTCTTTACCACTACTGAGTTAAACAGACATAGTGTTATGTCGTTAAGGCTGTGAAACAGATGTACAGCCTCTTTAGTGACACAAAAACATTGTTTACTTTCACATTACAAATCTGGTGCATTACTCAAAGACCTCTAACAGTAGAGTATTGGTTCAAATGTGCAGCAGTTCGTCTATAAGCTCTTAGTTTGATCAAAGACAGAGTAATATCTCATATGTTTTAACATCAGGTTTGAGTCTGAGCTGTTGAATCCAGATGCACAGACTCTCTCTTTCTTTCTCTATATTTATAAGATGAGTGTTTGTTTGTTTCAGATTCACTCAGTACTGAATGTTTGTTGTATGTATCAAACATTCCTCCTCTGTGCGACTGAAACGTGGCCGTTGACAGTTTGTTCTCATTAACAATAAATAACACAAGCTGTGGTCATCTCTCTGCCGTCCATCTGTAAGTTCAGTATGTTGCACACGCTCACAGATTTAGTAAGAATATGTCTAGACGTTGCTATTTCTGGCTGAGTTTCCTGAGCTCAGACTGAAGCAGGAGCTCAACACCAAAGCAACGTATTTAGTCGGTGAAACGAGGAGCGTCGGGAACACACTGAGCATACAGATGGCCCACAGCGAAGTGGATTATGAGCAGTTTAATACTGTAAAATGCTTTCTGCTCTGAAAAACCTGACACTATTGGGATGTATTATAACGCTCTATAACAGCTGCAGTAATGAAAACTACAAATATCAACTTTAAAGCCCACAGGTGGAAGAATTTATCTCCGAACACGAGCCATGTTTCTGTCCAAGTGTTTTTAGACTTTCAGGACATTTCCAAGAAACAGGTAAAATAAATTGTAAAGAATATGATAAAGTAATCAGCATATTGAGTGTGTTTCAGTCCTTCAGCGAATGTTACAAACACTAGAGACATCATCATGATGAGAAAACGATCAACGTGTGATTGTAAATCAACATTTTATTCAAACTGACCTCATCAGACGTGAATTTAAACTTAAACATTAACGTCATCAGACAAAAGAGCAAAAATCATCAACTGGAAACAATTTTCTGTCGTTTATGTTTCATTCTAATCCTTTGATTATATTGTTATATTTACCTTATCACTGTTTCTCTCAGTACATTAAGTTTTTTGGTTTTTTTTTCATGTTTTTTCCCGTCTGGACTCTTGAGATTTTACTGTTTTTGTATTTTTGTCCATCTATTTATCTGTGACCGCTGAAACAAAACAGTGACTATTTTTAAATAGAGAGAAAATCCAGACAAACAAAAGACAAATACGCTTTTTCTGCTTCATAAAAACTTTAGAAATCCTTCAGTGTTTCAACGTGAAATCATTTCTCATGTTCAGTAAATTGCACACGTCAAAGAAATAACAGCATCAGGACTGAAACTACACACAATCCACGGAAAAGTCATTAAGACTAAAAACAACAGAACAGGCATATTCTACAAGACATGAAGTAAAATAAACCTTCAGTCCATCTCCATTAGCTTGTTTAGTTTCCCTTTGGGTCTTTTACAAACATATGACACCACTGGTCTTATTTACTGCAGCTGCTTTTGTCCTGTTGTTACACTATTAACTTTTCAAATCAGGCTTCTCCAGAGGAACTGGGACTTGATTGCATGAAAATGAAAATGTTTGGAGCTGATTTTTGTTGTTGTTGTTGTTGTTGTTGAACATCGGCAATAGCTGCCTAAGGCTGTGTGAGCTTTTTTGCAAAAATAAAAAAAGAAAACTGGCTTTATTTGGGTCAAAAAACACGTCTCTCGCTGCTTTTCATTATTGACGCAGTCGTTTTCGCTGCTTTATCGGTGAACGTGTCTCACGCTCATGCAAACAACTCCTGTGGTTCTGGATGTAAAGAGTAAACAGCGAAGGGTAAAGAAGATCACCACACAGACATAACCCTGTTTAACCTTTTCTCTATGAGCTTAAAAACAACTCACATGAAATTCAAAATGATGTACGAGGAGAACTGGGTCTGACTCGAACTGAGTGAAACTAAAAGAAAAAGAGTAAAAAGTCAAAGTGAAGTTCGGGTCTGATGATCGTGCAGACAGATGATCCATAGCCCTCATCGACGAAAATAAAAATCCCGCCGACATTTAACCTCTTGCATCACAAATGTGAACATGAGGAGGCCCCATCAACAACAGCTACAGACTGAAAATAGCTGTGGATCAAGAGAGGCAATCAGTGGACGACATGTTGCGTGGAAACAAGCGGGGGGCTGATTACCTCCAGTCGACTCGCCCCGGAAAACTGATACCAAATCAATTCTTCAAGGTGCACCTTTGACAAACACGCTGCAACGCTTTTATATCAAATGGAGGAAATTCATGAAGCAGCTTCCTTCCAGCTCGAGTATTTTGGCAGCAAATTCAGTGTGATGACTCTGTCAGTGTGTGTCTACAGAGACTAAATCTGCTGTTCTACTTTTGTCTCAACATTCGTCACATTGTGATGATTCAATTCAGCCGTTGCAGCAAAATAAATGAAGATAATAGAAGGAAGGTTATTGACCATGTACATGAATTGAGATGTTTTACAGCAGATAAAAAACGATACAGTTTTCATGTTAGACTGAAAAGCATCTGATAACTTGCAGCTGAGAGGTCGGAGAAGCAGGTGTGGAAGGTGAACAAATCGTTTGGTACATACTGTTCCTCTCTTTGATCCCTTTAGAAAACTTCGACTGAAAGGTTTCAAATACAAAGCCTTTGGGTTTGAACAGTCTTTGGCTTCACGTCTTTACTTTGTATTGACGTAAACTCCACAGGGTCCAGCCGATTTTGCTGCTTTTCCAGCTGTGCATGTCGTGTTCGACGCAGCCTTCAAAACCGAAAAACAGCTCGAGCTCAAGAGATTTACCTCCCCTGGTTTCCTTTACGAGAAACTGTAGCTCACACTGTCACACAATCTTGAATTCATAGCTAAAGTATTCAGCGATTATTAATTTGAGGGTGACGAGGCCAGAGAGCTGCGGTCAAGCAACGTGGTCCTGTGTGGATAAAGGTTTCAGATTTTAATATGCGTAATTCATCTTCCACTTTTTTTTTTCCTAAGCTCAGCTTGGGAAGTGTTTTTCTCCTCTGTTTCTTCGTCTTCTTGGATTAGTGCAACAGGAAATATATGATTTGTATTCTAGTCTGACAGTGTTAGAGGTTGTGGAGCACTAACGTGTCTAATATCTATGAACCAAATGTTTATGCAGAATATCATGTCTCACATCACTTCAAACTGACTCTGTTGTTGTCAGACTCAAACTTCTTTTATGTTAGAGAAAAAAATTCAAGGTCAAACAAACCAGATACAAACATCAACACAGCAGCAAACAGACGCGTGTTCAATTCAATTCAATTTTTCAGGATGTTTTTAAAGTAAGTAACATGAACCCAGGGTCTATTTCACTATGAAAACAAGACAAACTCAACCCTCAAGAGATATTATACGTTGGTTGAAGTAATATCGAGTTTGACCGTCTTTTGTTTTCACAACCAAATAGTTAACAATGAAAGTAAATGGGGCAGTCAGCCAAACGTATCTAAATTGTCATTTTTTAACCACTAATAAAGCTCAAAATATCACTTCACTTCAGCAGTAGCATGAATAGGGTCCCTACACATAAACTGAAGTACTGATAACTTAGTAAAGTTAGAAAAATAAAGGGAGAAATGGTGAATCTGCTGATGTGGAACATCCTTCATCACCAGTTGTTATAAAACCAGACGTTGGGTAAGTCTTGTAAAACAGTGTTTTTAATAAACTCTGGGTTCACTTACTAAGTTATCAGTACTTCAGTTTATGTGTAGGGACCCTATTCATGCTACTGCTGAAGTGAAGTGATATTTTGAGCTTTATTAGTGGTTAAAAAATGACAATTTAGATACGTTTGGCTGACTGCCCCATTTACTTTCATTGTTTACTATTTGGTTGTGAAAACATAAGACGGTCAAACTGGATATTACTTCAACCAACGTAAATTATCTCTTGAGGGGAAGTTTGACTCAGATTCATGGTGAAATAGACTCTGGTTCATGTTACTCTGAACTGTCACTTTAACTACAGTAAATACTAGATACTATATATATATATATATATATATATATATATATATATATATATATACACACTGTTGTTTATCAAAGCTTGATTTTTAAAACTAAATCAAAACATCTCTTTTCAATTACTTGTTTTCATGTGACTTTTTAACCTTTAATCTTGTAAATGTTCAAAGGAAGAAACAGAACTGTAACATTCATAACATTAAAACATGAGACAAATTTAAACATTTCCTTAACGTTTTCAACTTTGTTTGACTGACAGTCTTTTAATTACATCAGCTCATTGCGACTTGTTTATCTACACATACCAACTCTTTATATTCATATGACAAATGTAAACATTGATTAATTTACATTTCATTTGTTTGATTTTCTGGAAAACTCATTCAATTTTCCGCTTCATTTCGATGTAAACTTGACAACACTTTTTATTTCCAACAGGTCATTTTCTTCCCGAACGACTTCTTCTGCTGCTGTCGGGTCATTACACTGATGTCCACTGTTTATTTCAGATTTAAAAGGTTTACGACTTAAGGAATGTACTTCTCCTTCAGTTCATCTGGTCGTGATCTACTAATCTGTCCCAGAGCTCAACCTGAGCTAAATAAGAGACACAGTGTGTGCGTGTGTGTGTTTTTTATTTAACCGGGAAAAGTCTCATAAACATCTTTTACCAGACAGACTGCAGCAAAAATAAATAAGGCTGCAGACATACGTACATACACACATGCAAAAAAAAAAAAAAAAAAAGAAAAATTCAGAAACACAGAAACAGAACGGATCAAAAATATTCAAATCATCAAATATTCACCACGAGTCATCGACTTCAGGGATCAAAACCGTGTTGATCTGAATCAAACGAAGCATCTGCAGCCAGATGTGTCTGCCTCCGAGCCATTCAGGATATTTTAAAACCATCCAGTGAGAGCACGTCTCTGGGACTCAGGTAACTTTTTTTTTCTTTTTACAACAATTGCTTCCAGACAGAAAGAGCAGCAACTTGAAACACCACAGTTCACTATGAACATTAGGGACAAATCTTGTGAATGAAGATAAAAAACTTGTAACTCTTCATTGCAGGTTGTTGATAAGTCAATAAGAAGTTAAGTTAGTTGATTGTAGGAGATTTTGCACAGTATCACTCATGAAAAGTTCACAGTCTGGTGATTTTATTTAATTCTGTTACATTTGATATAAACTGCACACATTTTTTTGTTGGAAATGATGTATTGTGACAGCCTCTGTGGATCAGATGAATGATCGCTATGAAACATTTTCACGTTGGCTGCGTCTGCAGAAAAAAAAGAAAAAAAAATGCGATTAGTGATTGACAGAAACAACCGTTTTGGTTCCAAACTCTCACAGAAAAACATGATCACTTTTAAGAGTTCAAACTCGGACTCTCCCCGAGCGGCCGCTAGAAAAACTCCTGCGTATTTTTCAATTTTCTCCATAGCGAAGTAAATATCAGGTGTGTCAAGACCAGAAGTGTAAAAGTAACCTGAGGGTGCAGTGGTCCTATCTGGCAACACACAACTCAGCGTGACGTTGTCTCAGTCCACAGGAGCTAAAGGCTGATTGATGGTATGAGTTTCTCACTTGGTTGTGAGAAGAAGCAGATTGTGGAGAGTGTGTGTGTGTGTGTGTGAGAGAGAGAGAGAGACAGAAAAAAGGTGAAAGTCTCATTAAAAAATCTCCATGTTGTGTTGAACTTTATGGTGGATGTTAGATGTTGAATCAAACAGGCAGAGATGAGATGGAACGAGCAGAAACTGTGGCTCTTCTTCTTCTTCTTCTTCGTATTTTTAAAAGTTTCTCCATCAGCCGTCTCCCTCAGCAGCATGTGTCTCGGTGTGATACAGGCCGAGGCTGTCGGAGGTCCGGTAGCAGGTGACCTCAGCGTCCCTCCTCAGCCGGGGCTTATTTATGTAGCGCTCCCTTTTTTATCACACCTCACCACAGGTCTAATTAACAAGCTTTTCAGTAGAGTCCAGGGCTCATCCAACAAGGTGCGTGATGCCACTAATACTCCAACACCAGGAGCTGGGGTCCCTCACACCCCAGCCAATTAATCCTAATATAATTAGAAAGCGGTGAGCGGTTCAGTGGAGTCAGATATTTATATCAAAATCTCTAACTTTCCTCTCTGTCATTACTCCCTCACAGTTATCTCCTGGAGGCTGTGTTTGATATGAAACTCACAGATTGCTCTTTGGTATTGATTCAAGGATGTGTCCTCTGATAAATGATGAGCCAGGCCAAGCCTTTTTTTATTTTGGTAGAGGCAAAATTAAGCAGTGACCGGACAAGGTTGAAGGAGAATTACAGCCATGCCAAAGCAGCTGTGGATTATTCTATTTACGGCATAAATTTCCGTGTTTATTTAAGAGGAGAAGAAACTGTGGACTGTGGGAGGATTTTCAACACAACCATGTCAGTTAATGCTAAAAAAAAATACATCAATAACCATGAAAAAGAAATAAAGTCATAACCATTAACTGGATGAATAAATCATCATTTTTGGGGCTAAAATATCGACTCTATAACGAGCAGTTTTAATGTTAAATTGAAAAAAAAAAAAAACAAGAGCATCATTTCCTGATATATGACTAATTCACATCGTCACTCTGATCTGAAACTGTCTGCCCTTCAGTTGAAGTGACACACACACACACACACACACACACACACACACACACACACACACACACACACACACACACACACACACACACACACACACTGGTTTCTGGAAAGTTTCCTTCAACAAACAGTCAGAAAAGTGCAGCAGCAGAAGCTCAGGTCTGAAATGAGTCAGTGTGTTGAGCAGTTATTCCTGACAGACCTGTTTAATCCCTCAGACTCTTTCTAAAGATCTATTTGACATGAGCCTGACTCGCTTAGTTGGATTTAAAGCCTTGGTTGAGAATTAAACACAGAGCAGGGTTTTTTTTTTAGGACTGACTGGCAGTTTAAAAGTCTAGTTTGGAGGATTTGGGAGTTTCTATTGGCAGATGAGGAATATAATGTTTAGAATTATATTTTCATTACTAGATAATCACTTAAAACCAAAGTATTTTTGAGTTTTTATGTCACTTCAAGGCCACCGTAGATTCTCTTACGTGCAATCTGCAACTTCACCACTAGATGGAGAAGAAGCAGTAGGACAATATTTATCTATAATTCAATTCATTTATTTATTTATTTTAAATCAAAAGCCACGCTTGCACAATGAACACAAATGAAAAAAATCTCATTATTTTATTCCTGAAGCAGAGCAAATCTGATAATAACATCAATGTAATTTGTAGAGAGAAAACATAATATTTTAAGTGAAAATTTGCAAATTGATGAGCGTTGTTTTGTCTTTTTTTTGTGATTGTACCAGTTGAGATGCTGCACATTTTAAAAATATAAACATGATATGATATAGACGCTGTGTTAAAAATAGCTGCTGCATTAATATAAACAAACAAACAAAGAAAAAAAAAAAAAAACAGTAATTTTTTTGCAATAAAACAAGTGTGAATCCTTAGTGATATCACAGTGTGCAGCTGCATCTTAGAGTCTTTTCATGGAAGATTCATGAATTTTCACCCACTCTTCCTGCACATCACTTCAACATCTGAGGTATTTTTAGTCTGCACACACACACACACACACACACACACACACATACTCTCTCTCTCTCTCACACACACAAACACACTTGAGCTCTACCCACATATTTTTATTGATGTTCAGGTCAGAGACTGTGGAAGCCAATTCAAATTCACTTCACTTCAGCAATAGCATGAAACTGAAGTACTGATAACTTAGTAAGTGAACTGAGAGTTTATTAAAAACACTGTTTTACAAGACTTACCCAACGTCTTGTTTTATAACAACTGGTGATGAAGGATGTTTCACATCAGCAGATTCATCATTCCACTTCACAGACACATTGACCTGTTATTTAGGGAAATGATGAATCTGCTGATCTGAAACAACCTTCATCAGTTGTTATAAAACCAGACGTTGGGTAAGTCTTGTAAAACAGTGTTTTTAATAAACTCTGGGTTCACTTACTAAGTTATCAGTACTTCAGTTTATATGTAGGGACCCTATTCATGCTACTGCTGAAGTGAAGTGATATTTTGAGCTTTATTAGTGGTTAAAAAATGACAATTTAGATACGTTTGGCTGACTGCCCCATTTACTTTCATTGTTAACTATTTGGTTGTAAAAACAAAAGACGGTCAAACTCGATATTACTTCAATTACTGACATTAGAAACGTTAGCGCTGGGCTAATCAGAGCTAATCAGACTGTTTGTCCCGACCATTGTTTTTCTAAATGTTCCTAATGAATTGATCAAACAGAAAGAAAGAGAAAAACTTATTATTATTATGAAAGAAAAACTCAGATTTTTGTAAATATATTAAACATGCATCTTTGACATAACATCCAGTTGTTCTGGACAAATAAATATAAAAATAAAGAAAATAATTTGTTTTCTTTTTGTTGCAGAAGTTGAAAAGTAAACTTCTGCAGTTTGACAGTTAATTAAGTAAAGGAAGCACCTGGCTGCAGGTCTGGGTGTATGTATATATATATTTTATTTTTCTCTCTACAGATTATTTGGACTTTTATTTATCCAAAGTAAAAACTTCACTTTAGTCCGATGAGCCCCGATCAAAGAACAAGAAAACCAGACGACAAATCTGTGCTGACATTTCTTTTCACTGTTACCAGCGAATTTCTTTTGCCACCAAAATACTCGACTATATAAGAAAATGTTCTTGTGTTTATTGTGATATTGATTTGGAGCGTATTATCCTGCAGACACGAGGACATTTTCCTCTCTGATAACATCGAGTGAACACATCTGAAGTTGAATTTACACGAGAGGTTTCTAAGTCACGTTTCTGCTCCCTGCTCTCTGCAGGTTGTTTTATGACCTCGAGCGTTCACATATTTTCCAGCGCAGGTCAGCGAGCTGTCAGCCTGTTGGTTGTGTTGATGGCGGCCCCCGTCTGCCACGCTGCCCTCACCCCCGTGTCGATAACAGCCCTTACAGGTCTTGAGGTGCGGTTTTGCACTTCAGCTGCAATCTCCTGCACACTTCAACCCGTTGTCTCACCTCCTGCCGTGACCAGAGCTGTCACCTACATTTCATTCCCGCCAACCCGTTTTCCCCTTTCCTGGTGAAGCCTCCTGTTCCACAAGCCATTTATCACCCTGTTTGGACAACCCCCCCCTCCCTTCCTCCTCCCTTTCCTGTAGCAAAAGCATGATTTCTAATTAAACCTCCTAACTGTGAGGTTAAGAGCCAATTTCATGCACCTTACTCTTGATAAATAGGCAGTGGCCCCTTCACTCCTTCGGTCCCTTTCCCCTATCTGTTGTGCCCAGGCTGCTCTGGCTTTACCAGACTGTAGCTCACTTCACTCCTGCAACTTTTCACTCTCTCCCAGATAAACTTTCATCGCTAACAACATCTATTATTCATCTTTCCTCACATCAGTCATTAACTGCAAGTCAATGAGGGAGCAACCAAGTAAAAAGCTGTGAGTATAGACTATTTATTGCTGAAACACTTCTAATAGGCACAATAGGAAGGCATATCAATTCAAACTCCTTCTAAACACATTTTTATCAGCTCCGAGGTTCAAGGTTTCAAACTCAAAACTTCTGCAGGAGTCGTGGTTTTTCTTCGGGGATTGTGCCCGTGCATCAATTATTCCTCTCTTATAAGATGCATCGATTTCCCCCCGATGAAATGTAAAACACGATCCAAAAAAAAAAAAAAAAAAGAAAAAGAAATGGCTACTCAATTTCTGAAAGCAGGAAGAATGGGGCAGAAGAATTGATCAGGGTCTTTGACGAATAGTCATGCCTCAAGGCTCTGTTGGAGCGCGGATTAATTACCATCTTTGCACTGGAAAAGGAAACATTGATCTGAGTGAGTGAGGAAAAAGAGGATTAATGACAGGCGGCTTTATGTTGATTAAGATTAAGTGAGACTGAAAAAAGAGAAAAAAAAAATCATCAATTTGAAAGTGAAACGCCTAAGAAGGAAATGATTAGTGTTTAGTTTCACTTTAAACCTGCACGATGTGGCGACTTTTGACTGTGACGTCATGTTGCTTTTGTTGATTAAATTGATTAAATATCTGTGCATGAAACACATAAGTTTACAACCATGTGCTAATATGTTCTCAGAGAGCGATTTTCATGAATGCAAATTTCTATTTTCAGCCTCTAGAGGGAGCTGCTGTCTGAATTAACTGCGATCAAGCTGCAGGTTAGCATGCTAACTTATTGGCTTATTATTACAAATTAAGCGATTTGCATCAATAAATCTGAATAAAAATGAAAATATTTATAAACCAAGATGAAGAATGATGGACAAAATTATTAAAAATCTCCCTCAAAGTTACATAAAATAACTAAACTAAAACTAAACTAAACGAGCCACAAAACAATTTGATGTCCAAACAAACCTTGATGTTAATAATCAAACTGTTGTGTTGTTGTGTTTCATTTCCGTCATGATGAGACTGTTCATCACATTCATTTCTGAGATCAGAAGTCAGTCGGCTGCTCGGTGAAATGTGATGAATTTTTATGTTTCTAACCTGGTCAAATACATTTCTTCTTACAATCTACAGTATTTTTTTTTTTTAATTTAATTTCAAAGTGAATCTTCTCACTTTTTTTTCTTTTTTTTTCTTTCTCTGAAACGCTCCAAGTCCCCCACACAGATCAATGAAATTTAATCTTATCTCATCTTATAAAGATTTAATCTCAGTCCACTTAGATCACACAGAGGTAATTTAGGCGAGTACACATGACCCAGAAAAAGATCCAGCTAATTAAGAACACATCGACGTTCACATTTTGTTGATATAGTATTTCCTTTTCTCTTTTTCTGTCTCTCTCTCTGCAGAATAATTGGATTTGTTGGTATTTTAAGATACATTTTAGGTGTTAAAGGTCAGTTAACAGGTCAAACCTTGAACGAAATCAAACTAACGGTAATCGTTAGCCGCCATTTATAGTTTTCTGTTTCCTTATTAAACACACACCTGCCTCTTTCAGTCCTGTCTCATTTGCACTTCACTCTGCATGTGAATGAGCAGACAAGTGAGAGCTCACGCAAAAGGTGATGACTTTCACCTCTAATTGAACACAACTTAAATATATATATATATATATATATATATATATATATATATATATATATATATATATATATATATAGTTTTTCTTTTTTCTCTTGCTCTTCTTCATCCCTTGTTTCTCCTCTGTATAAATAAAAAAGGCATCTCTAAAGGCTGCATGGGTGTCAATCTAAAAAAAAAAAACTCCAGCTGGTGTTTCTTTTTCTCGTCTATAAGTCGTCTTCTGAGCATTCAGCTTTTTTAAAAAAAAAAAGAGGGGGTGTGTGGGGGGTGGTCCTTTCACAACACCATGTCATGCAAGTGATGAGTCACAAGCGGCAGATAATGACGAAGCCAATTTGGGAGGATAATTTTCGAATCTGTCATCAGAGAAAAAGAGAGAGAGACAGAGGAAGAGGCTGAAATCCACAGATTTATATTTATAGTGAGATTCACACTGACAGACATTCATCGTTACCATTTTGTACTGTATGTTCTTTGGGTTTTCACTTTTGATATATATATATATATATATATATATATATATATACGGAGGACTGAGTTGTGTTTCTATATGTGCTCTGCATTTTGTTCATACATAATAGAAAGATAATGTGCATCAGAAAGTTGTGTGAAGTGCTGACAGCGGTAGGCAGAGTTGAGAGTATTTTCAGGCTACACACACGTCTACAATCAATCTTTTCTAGCTGCGTTGAGGCTTCACCCCTCAGAGAGAGGTCCTTCTCCTTTATCGCACTTGGGAACGACAACGTGCATTTACACACTTGATCTCAGTGTTGTTTCTCTAAATGAATCACAAGGTTATACAAACCCGGTGTCATTTAAAGTGGCAGCCACAGGACGATAATGGCCATTTTAAGCCGACGGTGCCGCGAGGGTTGCTCTCATCATGTAATATACTGTGTAACTGCTAATGTGTTCGGCCATTTCTGCCTCAACATCGAGGAGGAAATCAATAACGAGATGAACCATCTGGTCTTGATTGGTGTGTTTCACAGACAAACTGGAATGACTCGCCATTTTACACCTCCTCCAACCATTACAGCTAATTAGCCCACAGGTTTTACAGTTATGACTAGAAACATGTCTTGTGAGGTTAAAATGACCTTGAGTTTAATTGAACATGTAAGATCTGGTATATTTCATTCAACAGGACAGTAGATGTGTGTGTGACATCACAGCAAACAAAGTGGTTGTGTCATATCTGATGATATCAATAAAATATCAAGTTCACCATCCAATCAACATCCATCCATCATCCATCCATCCATCCATCCATCCATCCATCCAATCAACATTCATCCATCCATCCATCCATCCATCATCCATCCATCCATCGTCCATCCAATCAACTTCAATCCATCCAATCAACATCCATCCATCCATCATCCATCCATCCATCCATCCATCGTCCATCCAATCAACTTCAATCCATCCAATCAACATTCATCCATCCATCCATCCATCCATCATCCATCCATCCATCCATCCATCCATCGTCCATCCAATCAACATCCATCCATCCAATCAACATCCATCCATCATCCATCCATCCATCCATCCATCATCCATCCAATCAACATCCATCCATCCATCCATCCAACATCCATCCATCATCATCCATCCATCCACCATCATCCAACATCCACCCATCCATCCATCCATCCACCATCATCCAACATCCATCCATCATCATCCAACATCCATCCATCCACCATCATCATCATCCATCCATCATCCATCCAATCAACATCCATCCATCATCCATCCATCATCATCCATCCATCCAATCAACATCCATCCATCCATCATCATCCATCCATCCACCATCATCCAACATCCATCCATCCACCATCATCCAACATCCATCCATCCATCCATCCATCCATCCATCCTGCCACACACACACAGATCTGAGGTGTTGGGTGACAGCCTGTTACAGATTAGCTGTATGTAATGAGGCCGTATCCTGCCTTAATTGCACATATTCTTCCCCACGGCAAATGTATTTATATCATCTCATTTGCTTTGTGATGCGATCGACGTCGAGCGGCTTCACCTCTATTCATAAAAACTGAAAATCACATAAAAAGAAAATATTCACGTGGTGAATAATGCGATGCAGATTAAAGATTGTTTTGTCAACACTTATTATCAGCTGTAACTTGGCCTCTGCTCCATCGTCTCTGACCATCGTTTTTAATCTTTCTCTCATGAGTTCTGACTCATGAAAGTCAAATGTTAAATTTAGAAAAATGAAGCGCCTCCGTTTAAGATCTCGCCTCATGATTACAACGAGCCAGTGAACAAAGGCATCACATAGGGTTAAAAGAGGTAATTAAATTAATCATTCAAGACAATTTAAAGGTTGTGTGTCATGTACAGTTATTCTAATCTCTCTTGTTGTATGAATATCTCTGTTTCTATCCCGGTACCTTGTGTGTGGAAACAGGAGTGTAAACGTCTGTGAGACCAATCACTTTGTAGCAAAGCACAAGGCAACATGTGGTCTTGTTATGATGTCACCCAGAAGCCCTATTGACTTGAAGTGTTTGGATTTTACCAGGTGCACGGGAAATCTCTTGGTTGAAATTATAACAGCCTATTTGCCATGTGGCCGACAGTGGCGGTTTGTACTTTCAATTGAATTTTATCTCAGCAGCCAGCTATTTGCAGATCATTACACAGGGAGTGCGAGCCCTAGATTGCCACTAGAGCGGCGTCAGCCTTGTGCTGGTTTGTTTGCTCGCTCATTTATTTATGCTATTCAAATCTCAACACCGTTGCTGTTCATTTGGGATGCTAACAAACTGGTTCAAGGTTGTAGCTGTGGGACAAAACTGGAGAGAGAGCGAGAGGGGAGGGGAGAGGGGGAGTTGGCTGGCAGCGCATTCAGTGCCAGCTTGTTTCATTTCTGTGCTGGCAAGGTTTATCACACACCCACACGATGTTGCCATCATATAAAATGTTAATTTGAGAAGTGTAACGTTGTGGGACGAGAGCTGAAACGCTGCCAACACAGCACGCAGGGGCCAGGACGCGGGAAGAGAAAGGCCAACGCCACTGAACTGGAGAGATGTAGAGCTGGTGGTTGAATCGCCTGTGGCCAAGTTGGACGAAATGAAACCTGCTCTGAACACACACAAACATTTCTTCAGAGTGTATCATCGGGGGCACGTCTCAGTGCTGTAAACCCACATTTCCCCGCTCGGCACAAAAGGAACCTCGACTTAAACTTCTCGTTTTACTTGCGCCCGTTACAATTCACAAATGCAAACAGTGCTAACGCGAGGCTGATGTCGTATCTTTGTGGAACATTTTTCCCTTGTCAGACGACACACCTCCACAGATGTTGAGAGGCTGTCTACTTTCAGCGCCGCTCGCCCCAGGGAACATCTGGCACCACCCACGATCTGGATACTTCCCCATGTAAATGTGTTTAGAGGGAGAGCTTTTTCAAAATCATGTGGAGAGACAGAGACAGAGAGAAAAGTGATGACTGCGAAGCCTCGCAGGAGACAGCTTTTTGTGTTTCGTCATTCATGAACTCACGTAACACAGCTGTGAAGCAAGAGAAGATATTTCAATTTTTGTGTTCATAAGCTGAGAAAACTCAAAATCCATAAAACAGATCAAATGTTTACGTTAATAATAAAATATGTCAGCATTTTTAGAGCCTAAAGAACAAATCTCTGGTGGTAGAGACTGTTCATCCATCTTCCTCTGTGACTGTCACATCTTTCATATTTCACTGTGACAGTGGTGTGTGTGTGACTTAAAGACAAACAAGCATCCAAAAAACAAACACACACACACACTTCCTGCTGCAAACACCATCTCAAGGTGTAATTCGGCTGTTTGAAAAATACGGATCTTTTCATGACAGTAATCTCTTAAATTCACCCGGATCTTCACCTGGACACCTTCACTCTCTGCAATCACCTCGACGATAATCTTCAAAATATTTGCCATTAACCGACAATGACACACTCCAGCGGCGCCGCAGATTCCTGTATTTTCTACAGAAGCGTAGAGGAGCTTTGTTTTTTCTGCACAGGAAGTTGATCTGGTGATGGCTAACGCTAACAGCTTCACACACGTCTACGTTAAAAACCATAAATATAACCGATCAAACTAGAAGGGCAATAAATAACAAGATGGATCCGAACTGTCAACATCAGAGCCGTCATTGGCTGCAGAGACACCGTTTCTATCCTCCCAGTGTCACGTGTTAGCACTGGATGTTGCCACTGAACATAAATTTTAAATGCAGATTAGATGCATATCTCTGCATACGCTCCATCTGTGTGAAACCCGCTGATTTCAGAGTCTGCTGCTGTCTGTCATTTGACATTTGGGGTAAAAGCTCTGGACACTTTTAGTTTGAGATGCAACAGGCTGGTGAAACTTGAATAATTAATTTATTTATTGCAGAGCTTTTACACAGAAACATGAACAGATGGAGACGACCTGTACCATGAATCTGTACGTGGATGTTTTGTAGTTGTACGACGACCTGGTAAATGCAGCAAAAGCATGTGGGCATGTGTTTTAAAATCAAGCTGTTATATTTTTGCATTGGCCAAAGAACTGGTATAAGTTTTATTATAATTATTCTAATAATATTCATGATCCTTGGAGGACAAATGTTTGCTAAATGAATTCATGAGTGAATAAATCAGGTGAATATTTACATTTTTTATGACCAAATTCTTGCAAAAAACTTTTTTTGTGCGGAGCTATTTATAAGACGTTAGCATGCTAACACATTACAGTTGTTCTCGATTGCTTTGATGCTGCAGTCGACTCAAACTTCACATGTTCAAATCAGTTAACACAGAGACCTAAACAGAAACACTCTGGTCTCTAACAGTCTCTAAACATTCAAAACATGCAACAAAAGAGGAAATTTGCCTTCAAACAACACAACTTGTGGCCAAATGTTCAATCAATCATTACACAATGGAAAATAAAATACAAAAATAAAATACCATGTAGATTCATGTTGAACATCAACCTGCAGACTCTTACTCTCAGTGATAATATGATAATTATGTCGTCACTTTCTTATTCTCTTGTGTTTTCAAGTAGATGAGCTAAGAGTAGATATCTAGACAGAACAGGTGGAGGCACGGATACGTCGTCAGCAGATAAAAGTAGAATAATTAATGGAGACTTTATGACTCCGGCTAATCACTGACTAATTGACACGTTGATGCGTTTGTCGGCACAGTTCAGATTAACAGGCAGAAGACGTTCGGCTCTTTGTCGTCACATTCAGAGAGAAGGAGGAAAAATGAAAGACGGAGCTCGTGGACTGTTTGTGGACACGACAACACAGTCGTTAACAACCTCCCAGCTGGATAAGACAAATGGAGGGACTGATCAAGTCGAGTCAAGTTTATTTCTAAATCAATTTCCAGAGAAACATCTGTGACAAAGAGCTTCACAGGCAATAAACAACAGATAAAAACAAGGACACGGTGTCACAGATGAGACGAAGAGAGTAAATGATGCTGCTTCATTGTGTTCGTCTGTAGATGCACCATATGCCTCCTAATGGGCACGAAGAAACACACTGACTAATCACCTGTGTGTGTGTGTGTGCCGGTGAACATGTAAATAACCGAATGATTATGTGAGTGAATTATTTCCTGGATCCGTGTGTCAAGAGACAAACAATAATAAAACCAGGACAAAAAACGAGTCCAATAGATGAGGCTGGAGTTTGTGTTTCAGAAGGTAGACAGTCTATTTGTCTGTGTGTGTGTGTGTGTGTTTGCAAACCGCTGGAGAAATAAGTAAATGAAAGACTGCAGGCGAGTAGATAAAGGAAAACGAAGGGCTAGCAGCTGATGCTGCTGAGGGAGTAGGCTTTGTGGCGGAGGGCAGTCACACGGACTCCTGAAGTGCTTCTTTGCTTCTTGGCACGCCTCAGTGGAAAGAGCCGCTGACTCAAAGTGCTCCACTGCATTGACATTTTGTCGTCGAAAAGGGTAGAGGACATTGTCCATAATAGCACACTGCAAACGTCGTTTTCTCCACCACTGCCCTGAGTGAGTCTGGTTCATCCCTCGGGCACGACTGGTCTTTTTCTCAATTCTCACCAACTTGCTCAAAAGAAAGAAGGAAAAAAAAATTGTCGCTAGAAATGATACTGCAAAGTGCCGACAAACAGTCTGAATCCTGTCAGAGAAGCTTATGGGCTGAATTCACATCAGTCTTGACAGACACAGGATTAACACTGAACCAGCGGGTCCGATGGTCGATCAATAGAAAGTTAAGCGACTTAAAGAAGAAAAGATAAAAAAAAATGAATTGATTAATCCTTTAAGTGATTTATCAAGAGTCTACAGCCACACCCTCAGCTCAGCTCAGCGAGGAGCATCCTCACATGCAGCAGTTTATATGTAGTGTTGAACATTTTCAGTTTTCAGGTCGACTCTACTCATTTTTTTTTTTTTTTTTTGTTTTCCCATCAGGGATTGTACCTGGTACCTGGTGCTCTTTTTGGTACCGGTGTTCTGACATTCTTTCCTACCTATCAAGACGTCCTACTAAGCCCCAGTGCGCATTGTACAACACAAATACATCAATTCTTGCGGCACGTGGCGAGAAATTTGTCCTTCAAACATATACATACACCCAGAGACTTTCTTATAAAATGTCTTAGATACATCTATGTAGAAGTATATTCTGATGGGGTAATTTTAATTGTTAGAACATCCTACCTGCTAATATTAATGTAGAAGCATATTCTGAAGCATTATTATCAGAACTTGCGTAGTTTTGGACACTTGACATCCCGACACCACAACTCAAATACCTCTTAAAAACAATCTGTGACAGCAAAAAACTGAGACTGAAAGTGCAGTGGTAGTATTTTCAGGCGCAGTAGCACAGATCGACAGATACGACTGTCAATTCAGCCTCCGTTAGGACGTTTCGCACAAGTCAGACTGCCGGCTACTGATTGGTCAGAGGGAGCATCATCACAAGTTGAGAGAACGTCAACAAAGATAATCAACCTCCATTTTTAATAAACAGCGACAAGAGTGATAGCCATCGTCGTAGCCTAGCTCGTCGTAAGCTAACCCAGCAACAAGTACAGCATCTCCTCCATTAATGTTTACTGATGTTTTTGTGTCGTGACGTCACCACATTCACATCAGGAAGCCAACCTGTGATGGAAAACATCATATATCTGGTACCATGAAATGAGAGAAATATAGTTGCTGCAGCTCATTCTACATCTATTAGAGGGCGATGTGATGTAGTATAATGACCTCAAGGCGACTAGTAACTATTTCATTAATATAACTGGCTTATAGACGTTTTTCTCTTCTGGGTTAGCTGAGAACTAATGTGGCACCGCTATAGATGTGTCTTTAAATTCTTAAATTCTTGTGGTTTCGATTGAACTTGAACTATTATGTTCTTGTCTTCTCAGTATGTCCATCTCATGGCTAACATGCTCTCCTCTGCCATCTTTAATTGTCATCTTCCACTGACAGGAAATAGCCACATTTAGTAGAATATTAGTAGAATAGTAGAATATTATTGAAAGTGTATATATATGACTGTTACGGCATTAATCATCAGAGCTGTAGAAAGATTTCAGAGCTGCTCTGGGGTCAGAAATAATCTCATGGTTTGTTTGAAATCAGCTGTTATGATGAAGAGAAGAATATTTACCCGTTAATCTTTGTTTTAATCCTCAAAAGGAGCCTGTCGAGTTGGTTCAAACCTCTGATCTTCTGCCTCCTATTGGAGATTTTCTGGATAAAACCAACTGGGAGAAAATCTTGAGGTGAAGCCTGAACATGCTGCAGAGATTATATAGTTGGAAACATCTCAGTTTCCTGCAGAAGCTTGAAAATGTTGCTGAGAAGACGAGGAACAGCACAGCGTTCGTGTTAACAAACTAGTATCTGAAAATAAACTTTTAAATTCATACTTTTTTAGATATTTAGTTCTAGAAATAATAAACATCTCAACGATAAAATATTCATGAAAAACTTATGTTTGCCTCAGTCTGTGGAGGTTTAACTTGAGCGTCTTTATTATTTGTGCCTGAAGAGGAGCTCTGTCTGTGTGAAGCCTCCATCACCTGTGGAAGAGGAATAGTCTGCGCCGTCATTTCATGTATTAAAGTGTCAGTAATCCAGTTTTCTATCAAAGTGTCTCTCCAGGTGTTTGTGCAGAATTGGAGTTCCTCCACGTGCAGCCTGGAATCAGATGCTCATTGCCCCATCAGAAAATCTACCACCAGAGGTGAAAATTACCGACTTCAAACCGGTAAACGTGTTCTCAAACCTCCAGGACGATTTTGTCTCTATCAATACGCAGCGAGAAGGTCAGAGGCGAAGAAAATGAACTCAATCAGGACATCTAAAATCTAAAAGTCATGCAGTGTAATGATCAATAATCCATTAAGAGACAAACATACTGTAACAGTCATTAGCTGAGAAGCTGCTGCAGATTTATTTAATCTATTCATGGTTTCATCTATAAAACATTTGATAATTGTGTCCAAAAAAGAGCAAACTGAAACAGCAAATATTTGAGCTTAAATGATGCAGTGATTATTAAAATGAGCTTTTTTTATTTTGTTGACCAACTAACTAATTAATCAACTACTTGTTTCTGCTTCTACAAATATGTTAATTGCCTGATACTGCTCCCCTGAAAGCTGCTTCACTTTCTGCTTTGGAATGAAAATCACATACTCTGTATTTTTTCAGCTATTTGAAGATTAGTCATTTATTTTCCTGCGTTCACACTGAGCCCAGTTCTTAACTCCGGCAATAAAATATGCATCTTAATTTGAATGTTATTATTACATGAGTTTCTCCTGAACTGAGCGTGTGAAAACGCCTGCAGCCTCTTCTCCTTCTTCTTCTTCTTCTCTCTTCGTCTCCGCCACCGTGTGTCACTGTTGCTACACTGACTCGCCGCCGTCGAGCGTTCGTCCTGCGTCCGTCCGTGCAGAGGTGGAGACGAGACACACAGACAGAGAGAATGAGTGAGAGAGGCAGCTGCTGGGCAGATCATCAGTCTGTCTCTTACTGTAGCCGTCTCTCTTTCACCCTCTCTCTCCCATGGCTCTGCATGCCCCAGAAACAAGGTAGTTGCGTCTAATTGCTCTAATGGCGTCCCATCCTCATTAGACTCTTGACCTTGGCTGTGTGTGATAAGAGTAGGTCAGCATGGATTAGAAGTGGCCCCCTAGGTCTCCTCCTCCTCCTCCTCCTCCTCCTCCTCCTCAACTCTCCCAGTTACCAGTCGATACCTCTGACTCAATTCACTCCCCTGAAAAACAACAAGCGTTTCCCTTCAACTGAAACTGGGCGGCATCTCGATCATGTCCTGTCTCGTCTTACATGCTAGTGTTACCTCATTGTCTGATACTGCTATAATCAGTATTATTATTATTATTATTATTATTGTCCTTATCATAATAACAGTGGAAACACATGATGTGTCGCTGCCCTGAGGTTATTGCGTATTGCATCTGGAATCAATAACGTGCAACGGGGAACAAACAGGAAACTGCAACACAGATGCTACAAATAAGGTCTGAGGTGATTTAGAGGCAAGTTTTCTACTGTAAAATGATGCAATCTATTGTCTGTTGTCAGAGATATGAAAGGTTTAGGTACAAACCATCAAACATAATCAAGTTACGTTGATTTAAATGATGAAAAGCTGCAGATTGTTGATTCGTTGTCTGTCGTTATCAGTGTTAAGATGGTCGCTGTCTTAATCAATTCAATGCAGACAACACAGTGTCTGACACGAGGATATTCTTGTGCAGACCAGAAGACCAGAAGATGACGGTGACAGAGATACAACAACACAAAGAGTAGAACAGAAAGCAGGAGGAGTCCTGACCTGCGACAAGTGAAGATGCACGATTGTGAAATGCAAATGAGACAAACAAAGAAATCTGAGCAAGAAAATGTTCAGTAATAGGACGGGTCATATAATAAGAGGATTGGAGGAAGCCTCAAAGAGCTCACTGTAATGATCCCTTTGCCGCGGGATATAATATTCACACCTTTTTCCAATTTGAACCTCATCTCCGCTCTAAAAGAGTCTATGTTTGAGGAGGAGGAGGACGCCGAAGTCTGTGGCAGACAGAAGTTGAGATGTACCCCCTCTGGACAAAATGTAACAACTACAAGAAAAAAAAAATCTTGACTGGAGTATCTCTGCTCCATACCACTGTTATTAGGCTGCAATCCACCTGTGCAATTACACTTAGTCCTGCTAAGCTCCCTAAGAGAAACCAGTCCCTCATCCTCTGCCTCCCTCCAGGCTGTATGTGCATTAACCTGTTTGTATGTATACATACGCACTCAAAGCTGCAGCCACAGTGTCTGTGTTTGCGCAGATTAAGTGAGAGTGAAAAACAAAAAGGGACAGAGATGAAGAGTAAAGCAGAGGAGAGTGAAACCGAATTGGATCGTGTCAAATGAAGCTTTTGTCCCTTCAGAAATGAGAACGACCCGCATTTCCACCAGCTCTTCCTGTTTGCACAAGACCTCTGCTACTCAGAGCTTTGAGGCTTGTGGTAAACAAGTGTTAATATGCTACCTCCGCGAGAAACTCCAGCTTAATGAAGGATTTACTTCCTATGACCAGCGCTGACGAGGGACCCAATGATTAAGAAAACTCGTGGCCTCTGGCTATCATTATGTTATGGCTGACCCTTTTCTCTTCCTCTGACGCCACTCTTTTCATACTCAGCATTAATTAATAAGCTAGCAGGCTGTATTCATTCTGTGAAAACCACAATGCAGCCTGAGATAAAAAAAAAAAGAAGGATTATAATACAGAGTCATGAAATAATGGTCCAAACAATCAAGTGTGAACTTGTCATCTCTGCTGCTTCTTTTACATCCAGTCATTTCTCAATCTTAAATGTATTTTCCACAAAAATATTTGGCTGAAAATGTCCCACAGCAGAACAAGAAAGCTCTTATAAGTGAAGCAGAACCAGATAATAATTCATTAATAAGGCAGTTTTTGAAATATTTATGATCTAAAGATGTTTTAAATATGCTCGACGGCGTGCCAGAGCTTAAACTGTGTTGTTTCACTTTCTCTTCTCTATTCGATTTATTTAATTTGCATCAGTGCTCTTATTGTTTATCTCTTTTTTATAGACATTGGGGATAAAAAGCAAAATGCTTCAACAAACATAAGAAACACTGACTCATTATATCAAATCAACAGGGAACAAAACTGTCTGATTAAATTACATCTCAGCAGAAATGACACAAGAAAGTCCCAAAACAAACACACACACACACACACACACACAAAAAGAAATAATAATAAAAAAAAACTATCAGAGGAGAAGTGAATCAGTTTGCACAATAGTTTATCTGCAACAAACCATGAAGCAGGATGATATTGTTGTTCAAAGAAAATCAATTTTGGCTGAAAATGATAGAAGTGAAGGATACTTCCAGTTGGGAAATTCTCCATCCCTCATGCGTTATGTTTCAATCTCTCTCTCTCTGTCTCTCTCTGTGGCAGTGTCAAGACTCAGATTTTTTTATTTATTTTTTTAAGTGATATCCTGCTTCTCCATCTTCCTCCATCTTCTCTCAGTTTTGCAGAGAAGATATTTCCTATCGACAGTCCACACACCGCACGTTAAATCCCAAAGAAGGATTGTTTAAGAGTCGTTACGTTACGACACCAGAGAAGAAGAAGAAATGGACAAAAAAAAAACAGATAAATAAATAAGTAAACAAACATAATCCATCCTCATCTGCAGCAGGATGTTGAACCTTTTGATACCTCACAGTAGGGCGGAATATTAATCGCGTGAGCAACGAGTAAACAAGCGTCGAAAACAACAGAGTGAACCTTGCTGGTTGATTACAGGATGATGTGTATGTGCACGAGTGTGTGAGGTGGAGGAGTTTCTGTTTGTGCATGTTGGTTGCTTGTGTGTAAAGGTGTGTGTGTGCAGGGGAGATGGACAAACCCAGGGGTCTGTTTATCTAAGCTGACAGAAACAATTTACAGCGCTGCCAAATGGGGAGTAAGAGCCCCTCACACACAGAGTGAACCGGAGGGGAACCAGACAGCCTGAGCACAAACACTGTGGCATTAAAAAAAAGAGCCCTGCAGCTCTCTGCCGCCTCCAACAACACCAGACTGGACGACACAGTCTGGACCCAGCAGCCCGTGGCCTGGACTGACCCCTCCCACCTGTCCGTCCACCTGTCCGTCCATCCATCATTTCATTTATTTCCTCCCGCCGCGGAGGTGAGGTTGTAGCTGCCGCTAATCGGCCTTTCAGGGCGTCTTAATAGAAATGTTTACCGACGTCAATAAATGTCACTGCAAAGACAGACCATCGGTAAATCGATTAGTTGTTGTTGCAGATCGATGTAGATTCAAAACCAGATGAAAACAGATTCTGTGAAATAGATAAAACATCCAAACGTTATCGATTGTCTCCTCTCAGGGAAATGACATCAGGTTGCATTTGTGTACAGTTCAAACTGGAACCAGATGTAACTTTAACTTTCTTTTTCTTCCAGACAGAAAAATTGTCTCTGAGCTGCAGCGACATTTTCTGATCCGATGCTAGAGACTGTTCTGGGTCAACACTTTGAAAATCCTGTTTTAGCTTCTAATAAAATTCACAAAATACAACTTGGTCTCAACCAACTTTATTGAATTTCCGTCCCAGCGAGCACCAAGACTCATTCTTGGCCTTGGAAGATCCACTTTAAAGATCTTTTTTGGAGCTTTCAAGACACAAAGAATACACCTGCATGATAAAAAACTGTGACTTGTTGAGGAAAGCGCAGGAAGAAACCGGTAACATGCAGCTTCCAAGGTCAACAATAAAACTTTCTGCTCAAATCTTAAACTAGCATGAAAGTCTTAAAATTAGATCCTGACTGAAGTGAATTTGAGTCTGCAAACCAGAGCATGTTCTGAATTTAACCTTTGGCTTTAAGAAAAATGTGTAAAGTTAATATTTACGGTGGCGTTGGACTGTGTATGCATGTTAATATACAATAAACTAACACTGTGGAGTGAAGTCCCCACTGATGTTTCACAGTTGAGTCGGTTCTTTGCGCGGATAAAAACGAAACAAAATAAAACTTGAAACCGGACCTTTGAGTCTTGATTATTTTGTTTGCCACAACACGAAGAATTTGTTTGATATAATGCATAAGAACAAAAAGAACTGGAGGCTCCGAATGTCTATTTGATGATGATGATAAATAAAAGACTTTTTTTTTTTTGTTTCTGTTGTTTTGTTGATTTCAACCACATCAACCAGCTCCGTGTTCCTGAGGATTATACACACTCAAATGGAATAAATATTTGATCGCAGGTTCAACACTGTTGAATTTTCGTGTAAACAAACTAAAAGTCACACTTATGTTCACTTCTCATTGTTTTGCTTATTGTGACAAATTGTGTTTACGTATGTTTTTAAGTGCATGTTCTTCCTCATGCTTCGTGAGTGACTGTGAGATGAATCACGAGGTTTAACGGGAAGATTTATGAGATGTTTGCGGTCGCTGGTGGTCATGAGATTTGGGTCACGACTGAAAGAGTAAGATCATGGAAACAAGCTGTTTCGGCTCCATTGCATCAAAAACAACAAGGTGAAGTGGTCCCTACACCTGGTAGATTCACCTGTAGAGACTCTACCTGATCTGGACTGAGATCACGTCCAGATCAGGAGACGACGCCTGAAGCATCTTGTTGAGCTGCTGCTACTTTGACCTGAACCTTCATCTTCTTTCTTGTTGCACATGAAGTCACATGAAGAGTAAGTTGGGAAATACATTTATTCTTTTATGTTTACAGCACATGTTGGCACCTTATTTCTTATTTCTTCTTTACTTTTATGAATCTGTTAAACAGAAGTGTTTTCCAGTGGTTCTGCAGGTTGATATCTTTGCAGAAAACCATCACAGAGCAGGTTAAAGATCTGGCAAAAGATGAAGTTCTGAG
Source organism: Polydactylus sextarius (assembly GCA_016801845.1). Taxonomy (NCBI): domain Eukaryota; kingdom Metazoa; phylum Chordata; class Actinopteri; family Polynemidae; genus Polydactylus; species Polydactylus sextarius. The sequence continues at coordinate 9,600,917 of CM028926.1, read as the reverse complement.
ATCATAGCTTGAAGTGGATCCCAATATTTAACTGTGAACATTACTGGAGAACATGACAGAAACATATTTCACTTCATCAGAGTCTCTTCAAAACGGCCTCTGATGAAACAACGTCCTCTGATCAGCAAAACAAAACGGGCTGCACGGGAGTCGGCGTCCAAACGTTGAGTGCACTTAAAATAAAGAGAAAGGCTTCACTGAATAATGAAAAGAAAAGAAATATATATATATATATTATCATGCTTTCTGGCAAATATTTCACATGATTAACACCACGTCCACACACCAGCCAAGTTTCTAATGTCAGCTTCTCTCATCTTCTTCCACATGTCACTAACAAAGACGCCCACACACACACACACACACACACACACACACACACACACACACACACACACTGCAGCAGAAAACAAAAACCACTACACATCAGAACAAACAACAACCGTCCTCTCGACGCTACAGAACAACACTGGAGATATATGTTAATATTTACTGCAGAAGTTCGACACCAGATCATCATCAGAGGAGATTCTCCTCATGTTCCCGTCGAATCGAGTCGAGTCGAGTCAAGTCGAGTTAAAGAAAATAAAAAATCCACTGTTTCCTTTCATTTCATGGAGAAATGAAGCTGGAACGAGCTGCGAGGCAAAACTCACAATGACATCTCTACCCTCTCTTAATATGTTTAAAAATATTTCTAAATCAGCCTTAAAAGAACACGTTGCTGATTCTGACGTGTGTCTTTATTTGTCCTGATACTTTCTAGACTCTGATCTCTGTGTGGTTTGTGTTTTATTATGCTCATGCGGTGCAGTCTATTACTGTTTGTACAATATGAAAGTCTTCTTCTTTTTTCCTTTTTTTTTTTTTTTTAATTAATCTAATTTCGCTGCCCGTCTTGACACGACTCCCTGGAAGAAGAGATATTGTGTCTCAGTGGGGATTTCCTGAATGAATTAGAATAAAATAAAACACAAGACGACAATAGATTGAAAGAAGAGTTCAACTAATAATTTTCTTATTTCTTTCTTTGAATGTCTGAAGGTTATATCCAATGATCCAATGACGTCCTTTGATCTAGAAAATATGAGAAAACAGCGAGAAACGACGTCTGAAAGCCTAGATCGATGAAAAATGTTTGTATATCTCCACCAAACATGCACCAAATAAGAACGGTTTTAAACTGCTCGTTATTATTTAACCACAGATTGATGGAAGATGAAGGATGACGTCTTAAAACATCCTGTTTTGTCCACAACTTTAAAGGAGCAAGATGCAAGATTTTGGCCAAAACTGGTTCTGCAAAATCAAAACACTGTTACGTATTTGCCAGATCGGTTGGCAGATCCTGCAGCAAGAACCGGTCTAGAAGGAGCTACCATGACATGACAAGTCCTACACTGATAGTTTGGCCAATCTAGTGTCTAATCACTGTTTCCCATGTATTGACGAGACTGTGGCGCCACATCATAGTCTAATTTGCTCCACGCTTTACAGCACTGGGTAGATGTAAAGGCCCATTTATGGTCCCTTTACGTACGGCATTGATATTCCCTATAAGTACTTTATGTTGGCATGGTTGTTACGCAATGCATCCACTAGAGGGCAGACGACATCTTCTTCGTCTTTGTTCCTCTAACTGGTTGTACGTGAGCTATGCTGCACAACACTGCCTCGGTGGTACCGCTCAGTTTGCTGCGTACTTCCCTGAAAACAGATGAAATCATGCACGTAATGAACACAGAAGACGGACGAAAGGCTCCTGCATAAAGCATAACTGGGCATTAATGCTAATGCTAATGCTAATGCTAATGGGCTGGAGCAGAAGCCGTCTCCATCTTTCAAACACATGTCCTTGTTTTGTTTCTGCTTCTGTCAAAACGTTGTTGCTGTTGTTGTTGAGTCATAGTGAGTTTTTTTTAGTTTTAGAAACATCAGACATTTGTAATCCACCACATTTTTAGCTGCAGCTCAGTGGAAACAGACAACCTGGATGATGAAATGTTACTGACGTGGCAACAGGATAAAACACTGAAACATCAAAACATAATCACGATTGTGATGCTGTTCAACATACTGCTCCTTTAAGATATTTTGATCAAAATGTTTTTAAAAAAACAACTGATTATCAGGGTTATTTTTCTCATCACCTCAAAAGTTTCAGTTGTGGTAAAGGAGAAGATATTACAAGAAGCTACAGAGTAAAAGATGAGAGCAGATCAGAAAATAACAGCGATAACAGGCGCCAGTGGTTTCAGCCTGTTAAATAAACAAGTGATGACAGAAAGTGGAGATCTCCTGCTAGTGGTTTTTTTTTTTTTTCCAAGAAACTTTCATGTTTTCAGTTTTCGGTTCTTTTCTGTGAGTGTGTATAACAAATGACACTTCGCACAGAGAGTGAGCGGGTCATCGCAGCCTCTGGTCATGCTTCTCAAAGTACCAGAGAGAAAACAAAATATCGTCAGAGAGAGAGTGGAAGGGTCTGTAAGTGGCCGGGTCTTTTTTCTTTCCACCAGTCGCCAACGATTCAAATTAAAGAGCGCATGATTTCCTCTTAACTCTCTCTCATTTTTTCTTTTTTTAAAACAAGAGAGAGCACACTCTGCTTCACAATGCCAGTCCACTCTGTGTTGCGTAATGACTCGCCTGCGGGCTGAAACCTGCCAGTGGGAGGTAAATCTTTGGCGTTTCTACAGAAGCGAACGCTTCAAGAAAGTCTGTACGTTTTCCCTCTTGTGCTTTGATGTTAATGTGATTATGAAAAAGCAGAGGTAGACTCGCTGCACGTCACGTGAACCACTTAATCAAATTATGTTGCTTCAATTAGTGCCATATTCAGAGCATTAACACCAGCATTAAGACATCAAGCACTTTGTACAGATGTTGACGCGTCCTCCCGCGACGTTACGATGCTCGGCCAACATCCACACGGGTTGTTAATTTTTATATAGGCTCCATCTGTATTTACATCCATCAGCGCTGAATAATTCCTGGGTGAAGACGAATGGAAATAATGTGACGCTATCAGGAAGCAAAAAAAGATCAAAAATTTAAAACCAAAGGAAGATCTAACGTCTTCTCATAATAAACACAAGAGGTAAATATAAACAAGAACAAGACAAAAACCCACTTGATGAGTTTGTGTTAATCAATAATAATAATAATAATAAAACCATTATTCCATTCACATCATGAATATATAGACGACTAATATAGAACGACTTTATAGCAAAAAACCCTCTAGAGGAAGTGTAACACACACACACGCTGTTTAATACACATACACGTTCAACTGAAATAATGTGGATAAAATCCTCATTACATTATATATCACAATGGAAATGTGCTGACTTGTAATATAATATTAAAATATAAATATAAAAGATGATTTAAAGGTAAAATGACTCGACCGACTGGTAGATTTCTGTTTCTGTTTCTGTGACATCTCCTGTTTGTGTCAGCTCCAGCAGCTGGTTTTGGGAAAAGGTTGTGGTCGACGCCGACTTCACGTCTGTGAGCTCTGTTCAACCTTTAGCTGCACGCGAACCCTGATGTTTCTCTCTGTTTCTGTCAAGTTCCTGCACTTTGTGATACCAAGTTAAATATGTCGCTTCACTACGTCGTCATGGAGACTCAGAGACGTCGGGGAAAGGAAACTCAAACATCATCAACGTATTAAACAAAATGACATCCACCATTTTGAATTAATGTACCAGGGATTCATTTATATAATAATATAAGTATGTGGGATTTAGTGACATCTAGTGGTGAAGCTGCAAATTACAGTCTCAACCTCCCACGTCCAAGTGAGAACAATCCTCTGATTTATCTGGTGATTATTAATCACTGATGACATATTATATCCCTAATTATGTGAATAGATCCATCCGTCGTGTAGAGTCGGTGCTTGGTTTGTCCAATCTGGGCTCCTGTAGAAACACAGAGGACCTGCTCCATATGTTAAATAAATTAAAAGTCTCATTGTTCGAGAGAAAAAGCAACAATCATCTGATTTTTTTCATGCGATTAAACGCTAATTATTTCTAGAAATGAATTCACAAACTGTCATTATTTACAGATCAAAGCAAAAATAAATAAAAATAAAATGATTTTAAGTCTAAAAAGCTGCAGCTTCACCTTTGAGACAATATCAAGTCTTTTCATCTATCACTCAGCAGGGAAAGCAAATAAATGTCAAATAAAAATATTATTTTATAAAAACCTGCAGAACTGTTTTTTCCCCTCAACACTAATGTGAATATTTGAGAGCTTCTGATCAGCTGTTTTATAGGTTGTTTTTTATACATATATATAGATTTTAATCATAATCAATGTTGTGCATTGAAAGATTCTGCAATAAAAAAACGCGACAAACGTGACCCAGCACCTCTGATACCGAACCCCACACTCTGCTATGAATATAATATAATATATGTTATTATGTATAACAGATAGTACATGTGTTGACTTTGACTTGATGATGGTTAATGGACGGAAACGTGCTGCAGATTTACAAAAAAAAAAAAAAAAGCTCCTGACCTCCAATAAAACGTGCTGCAGTCGGACGGTTTAATACGAACGGAAAGAGAGAATCAATAATCATGCTAATGTCACACACACACTCTCTCATCTGCATTTGTGGCCACAGGTGTTGAGCTTTAACACTCACAATTCATGTTATATGCCGAGAGATGTGTGAGATGAAACATTATGCAAATGAAGCAGCGTTTTCCCTTTAGCAAGGTCTTCTGACCTTCATCCCACAAAGCAAAGCAGCTCACACTCGTTGATTCATTTTGATCTGGAAACGGTTCATTATAGAGAGTTTTCTACTTTTTTTTTATTATTATTATTATTTTAAAGAGAGAAAATATGAATGTTACTGATTTAAAAGCAGGAGCAGATGGTTGAAAAAAATCAGTGACCTGGATCCCAGAGAGGATGAAATGTACAATCACAGTTAATTCTCTTATTTAATTATAACCCACATACAAAGAATATAAATATATCTGGACAGGAAACTGGAGCTACTATTGTTTTCCTCTGCTGGTTCACAAGAGTTTAGGTCCCACATGCTGAGCTGAGATCATCTTTAATGGTAATCGTGTAGGTTTGGACAGAGGAAAGTGTTTTACGCTGCTCGTTTCCATTTATTTCTATTAAATAATCCGTCCCAGCGTTTCAATTTCGGCGCGACTCGCATCGACTGCGTGGAACGGCAACAAATTGGCCGCTGAAAAATACAAAAAGTGACGTCCGTCGACGACAAAAGAATGTCAAGGACATTGAAAAACAAAAGAAGTAGCAGCAGAAGAGGCAGAGGCGGTGATAACGAAATGAAAAACTGCCGACCAAAATAAGAGAAAAAGAGAAATGGATGTAGAGAAAACAATTCTGCTCCCTGACTGCATAACCCATCCACAGGCTAAGACAATATCAAGGCAATTTCAGTTCACGTTTAAACTGCCCACTTGTCCCTTTTTCATGAGGTAGATAGAATCTCAGAGCACAAGGCCTTGAGAAAAAGGTCACAGATAAGACCCAGCGCTCAGATGATACACAGTGAATGGCAGAGCAGGCGCCGCCACCTCCCCTTCAAACTTCTTTCTCTCTGCAATTTTGGTGCAGCAGAAAAGGAAAAAATAATTTAAAAAAAGAGTCGAAACCGCTTCGATACAAACACAAACACATATATTTATATACGTATTTCTCTTCTACTGGAGTGACAATGTGAAACGTCTCGGTGAAGCTGCAAAACCTCAGAAATTCATGAAAAATAAGTGAATGGAAATAAGCCGAGTTGATTGATGTGAAGATGGTGAAGGTAACAGTAGGGGAGCACGCGGCCAAATTAATCAGAGGAGAAATATTTATGTTTCATGATGTTGGTTCTGTTTTTGTTTTGTTTGTTCTGAGTTTAGAGAATTAGAAAAATACTCACAATGTATTTAATGAACTGAGACTGAACGAGGCTGATGATAATAACAATAATGATAATTTGATAATAAACAAACACACTAATAGTTATGAAATGACACCGTTTGGATGATGCAGTGTTTTAGATTCAAGGAAACAAGAGTTTGTACTTTTACTTTAGTACTTTCTTAACTTAAGTACTCACTTAAGAGCAAGTACTTCTGTACTTTAACTTAACATTTGAGAAACATTTGACCAGTGGGATCTAGGTTTCCTTGCAGACATACTCGGGTCATTTAGTCAGCAAGTTACCTGAAGTAGTTTTCCTGTCGACGCCATTAAGATTTAGAGTTAGACTATGCTGTTGTGTGCAGCTCCCTTTCAATATCAACTTCAATACTAGTCTATTTTACCAAAAACTGTTGAAAATTTGTACATTTCCATGTAAATATTCTCCTGCACTGACGTCTACTGAGATCGTTTGGATCAATCTGCATTAAACGACCGACGTTTATGGATTTTTCCTGAAGATGGCGTCAGCAGGAAAACAACTTCAGGTAATTTGCTTAATCTGTCTGTGTATTTACAAAGTTAACGATGTTTTGGTTTGTCTGCAGGAACCCTCTCCTCATGACCACACAACTTAAATGTTATTTTGAGCTTCACAGTGGTTTAAAGAATAGACATTTGTCTCGGTGCGATGCCACATCCTTCACGCTGTCGTTACAACTCTCTAGGTTTAAATTGCAAAACAGGAACTTTCTCAAATCTCATCTGATCAACGTCAGTATCATGCATCATGTTTAGGCCTCGATTGTCAACAGAAATAACATCATCATGAACAATCGGACATATTAGGATCTGAACTGAAAACCTGTTGCTCAAGATTTATGAACCACTGTCGTACGAGCTCCAACTACTGGATCTTTCTACTTTATCATAACTAAACCATTTAAATATCCCACATATTGTTGGTTTCTACATCTCAGATCTGTCTGAGTGACACATCTGGGTGCAGGAACCTGTCGTCAGTGTTGTTGTGGGATCTCTGTTCATAAATCGAGTTGCGTTGAGCGACTGGAGGATGTGACAAACAACGAGTGGCTCCTTGGTTTTACATCAGTCTGTTGATCTCAGCAGGACACGTCGGCATCGCACAAAACCAATCACTTTGTAAATGAGATCAGTAGGAAGCTAATAATACATCCGCTGTGGTGTCATCGTTTCCACAGTCCTCCGCTGCAGGTGTTCGCAAACTTTTCTTTCCAGTAAACAACACATCGCGCCGCTGGTGCACCTGCCAAAGATGGACGACAGGTTGCTGCTCCAGATTTCTGTCCACCGCTGACCATGATGGATCGACAGCATCGGCAGCACAGTCTTTTTCTGTCGTTCTTCTTGTGATAAAATCAGGTGAGACTCGTGTATTTGCAGCAGCTGCTTGTCTGTCACTCACAACCAATCAGATCTTATCACAACGTCAGTGAACATTTTTTTTTTTCTTTTGAGCATCATCACGTTTTTATTCCTCGTCTCAAACTGCATTTTTTCCCCAGTTCTTCTTCTTCTTCTCTCTCCACTTACTCTAATGTTCAACAAACACGAGGAACACATTTTCTGCTTCTTGCCCCATTACCACTCGGCGTCATTTGGAGGGGCAACATGTGTGCTTGTTTGTCGCTGGTGTTTGTTGATGTATATTTTCACAGTACAGCTGCTCCTGCTGTCTCTTCTCCTGCAGGTTTTGTCTTCTTCGTGACTCACTGGCTGCCACTGTTTCCACAAATCCAAACAAACAGCAGCTCAGACAAACAGCCTGCTGCATCTGACGCATGCGATCCATCATTTTTACCTCCGTCCAGGAGGTTATGTGATCACCCCACCCCCTTCCCCTCCTCGCTCTGTCCTCTTGTTTGTCTGTGACCAACATTTCTCAAAAAAAAAAAAAAAAAAAAAAAAAAAAAAAAAAGGCTGAAATAACATGAAATTTACTGTGTCCAGCTTGTACCAATTTATTTCACCAATTACTTTTGAGAGGAAACTTTTGTTTCCAGGCAACTGATTTTTTTATTTTTTTATTTATTTTTTTTCCAGTAAAGAAAACAGATATTATATTGAAAGAGCAGAAACTATTGGAAAACAAATAAAACGTGTCAGTGAACATTTTTCAGATTCGTTTGGTGTCAGCGTTTTGTTCCTCGTCGGATCCATTAATTATTTAACAACATTTCCTCGTTCGTGCTGATAAAAGTAAAACATCCTGGCAGCTTCATGTTTCTTATCAAACTTACTTTCTTTTTCTGTTGCAAAAATATTAATAATAACATAATTTATAGGAGACGTGGTTGAAATGTTGAACATTATGGAAATTGAATATTTGAAGCTTTTAGAGAGAGCAATTAATAAAAAAAGAAAATCACAGAGTCACAAACTTCCAGGAAACTGCAGTAAATTTAAAAGTATATCAGAGTAGAGGATCTATAGATGTGTAAACAGTCAGATATTTAAGTTTTATAACATCAGGAATCCCTTATCTAAGAATATATGAATATCTTAAAAATAATTCAGAGAATAACGTAAAGCTGCAAATAACAGACGCCGGTCTCAAATAAAAAGGATTTTCTCCTCGTCGTGTGAAATGTAGTTGGAACGTGAGAGACCAGAGCGATTGATACCAAGATGCTCACTTTTAAAAAGACGGGGCAACATTGGGCCGCATGCATTTAAAGACTTAGGCCAAGCATCTGATGCAAAAACACGCAGACATGTCTGGTGTGAATTACACTCACGCTCCCGCACTGTGAATCCAGCCATAGACTACAAGCAGGCAACTAAAGGCAACTAACCTGAACCTGGAATCAGAAAGAAAACCAAACTGGAGAGAAGAAGCGATACTATTATTATTGGAGTTAACCGAGGACAGGAAGCTCAACATTAAAGACAAGTTCAGCTGAACATCTAAGTGCCTCAGTGCTGCCCTCTACTGGCAGCTCCTGATCACTTCGGACACCTCCGGAGGAGTAGGAGCGATTCTTAAACTTAAGAAGGTTGATAAATAGTTTTTATTCTTAAGACTAAAATTAAGTTTTATAATTCTAGTTAATATTATTAACTAGAATTACTGGGGATAATTGTAGGTAATTAATGATGAAATTCACGAGTTACGGCCTAAAACAAGTTCAATGAGGTCACTGAATGTGATTTTCTAAGTACAGATTTTATTTTAAACATTTCTAATATTAAATCTGTAGTTAACAGTTTTAAAATGTCTCATGTAAAAGAGTTCGTGATGCACATTAAATAAAATCGTGTCGTTTCGTTCGAGTTCACTTGTTTCTTAATTATCTGTTAATAATAACATAACAACACAATAAAAGAGTCACAAACTTCCAGGAAACTGCAGTAAATTTAAAAGTATATCAGAGTAGAGGATGTATAGATGTGTAAACAGTCAGATATTGAAGTTTTATAACATCAGGAAACTAGAATTACTGATGTAAGTTTCTAAAAAAGTTTTAAAGAACAAGTCACAATAGTGACATTAATGCAAATTAGACAAAATATGCAAATAAAACTAAAACGTCACAAACAAAAGTGTCAAGTTTCAATGTGTGAAAACTCAACATGCTGCTACTGAGTATTGTTAATCATTTGCAAGTTTATAAAAACATAATTTACAAAGTTCAAATACTAAACAATATATAAATTATATATTTAAAGGCTTTTAGAAAAAAAAAATGCAAATAAACTGAACAATCACAGGAGTTAGAAACCTCCAGATAAAAGTATAGAACCAGAGCATTAAGAGTTAGAGCTTAAATTCACAAATTATTGCCCCAAAAAACATGATTTATGAGGTGAAATCACTCACTGAGTATGAGCTGCTGAGTTCAGGTTTTATTTTAGAAATTAGAAGTTTTTAAAACTTAACGAGATCAATGCACATTAGACTGAAACATAAAGAAAACACAAACTGTTTGAATTCAAAGTGTCAAATGTCTCCAAGGCTGCAGCAGCAGAAATGAAATCTCAGTGTTGTTGTATAAACGTTCCTCTACATGTTTCAGTGTGTGAAAGCTCAACATACCACCTCCGCTCGCTCTCTATAGGCAAATATGAGTGTTAATTGTCTACAAGTTTATAAAAACATAATTTACAGCAGACAGAGTTGAAATGCTAAAAGAACCTGCAAATAAACGGAGCAATTAATGAAACGAAGAGTAATCCTAGAGTTGAAAACCACCAGGAAACTGTAGTAAATTCAAAAGAGAGAACAGAGGAGAAGAACCAGAGCAATCAGAGTTGGAGCTTAAATTCACTGCAGGTTTGGTTTGGCAGGTCAGTTTGGACTCAAAGTGTCAACTGTCTCCAAGGCTGCAGCAGCAGAAATAAAATGTCAGTGTTGTTGATGTATAATTGTTCTCTACATGCTTCAGTGTGAAAGCTCAACATACTGCCTCCGCTCTCTGTCTCTCTCTACAGGCCACAGTGAGTGTTAATTATCTGGGGAATAGTGTGAGTGATTGATTTCTGTCAGTGGCCTTTAAAGTAAACAGTGCATTGCGCCCTCTCAAGGTGCTGTAACTAAGTATCATACTTGATCTTAAGCTTTCACCGGAGGAGACATTCATTTCAGTCAACGGAGAGCGCCGAGGCAACGCGCCACAGCCGAGGGTCATGGGAAGTCAATAGTGAATATATGCCTCATTTATCCCTTTTAGTTACAGAATATATACACACACAGGCACAGTTACGAGGAAGAGGGTTTATGTCAAAACGTTAATTCCTTGATACATTTATACACGTCTGACACTTGTCTCAATTTGTGACAACGTTACTCAAGGCCATCAGTGCAGGCGTCAGTCTGCCTGTGTAATCCTGTCCCAAAAATGTCAACGTGCAACACGAGCGAGGCTGCCTGTGGAAAAAAAAAATAAAAAATGAAAAGACCACAGCAGACAGAGGGAGGCGGCTGTCGCAGATTGCTGCATTTGAAGCAGGAAAGAAGGAAGTAATGAGTGAAAACAAATGAGGAATTAAAACACGACATCTTCCTCTGCACCCTGATTAAAATAAAGCTATGTTATTTACTTTTACTGAGGCTGTGATTGTATTCACATCTTTAAAATGCTCAAACCAGATGCTTTTTTTTTTGTTTATTCCCCTCCTGAGGTTGATAGCACATGAAAAATAAATACAAAGACAGTCCTGAAAGGAGAATAATAATAATAAAAAAAAAAAAAACATAAAGTAGTTTAAGTTAATGCGCTCAGACAGCTACTTGTTTGCAAACAACACAAAGCTCATCCTAAATCTGGTGACACTGATGACGGCCGCCTGCTGAAACAGCTGCGTTCCCTTTACAATTAAACAAATGGAACAAAAAAAAACAACAACAACAAAAAAAAAAACAAGAATATGCATCATGCATCAATTTTCATTTTGGTTAACTTTCCATTTTTTTTTTTTTTTAGATGTGCAGGTAGACAAAGGAAGAAGAAGAAGAACAACAACAACAAAAAAGAGGATAAAACCTTTACTTCTGTTGTCATGAAGCTACATTCAGATGCCACTTTCTCATCTTTTCCTGGTGGAAAACATGTGGTGTTATTATGATAAACACAGTCAAGATTGTCTGAGAAGAGAAAAAAAAAAAAAAGGAGGTGAAATAATAGGCCAATTACTCTGCTCTGCAATTCAAAGAGCCCAGTAAACAATAGAGGGGAAACTGTGAACCTGGTGAGAGCTGCAAAATAACATAAAACAACATAAGAACTGATATTAGACGTGTGTTGAGCTAATTCAATAAATATATAATGGTGACGATTTGTTAAACAGTAAAACAAACTGGTTGTTTTATTCTACAGGGACCTTGACCTTTCACCTTTAACCTCAACCTGTATTATTCTAATAACAACAGTCTAAGCCACAGATAATTAAAGCTGCAGATGTATTTTAAGCTAATTTTGTAGCAGCGTCTTCACAGACTGTGAGAGCTCGAGGACGAAGCTGCTGCTGTTCACTTCTCAACGTCTGGAAGCCCCGAGGATGATGATTAATATGATGATGTGATGTATTTAAAAATATAACATGAGACATCTCAGCTATGATTCAGTATCAGTTGCTATTAAAAACGACACACGCTGGCGGCTGACGGGCTCGTTATTCTCTAATAGATGCTCTTTAGTTTCTGTGAATTTCAAAATAAGAGTCTTGCTTCAGATTACTGGACATGAATGTAAAAGACTGTGTAGTTTCCAGTTCTTCTACCTGACATTGTTCATAATTTCTTCCTTGACAGATGCATTAAACCCCAGAGGAAGCGTTCGCTCCTTTTTTTACCACTTGACCTACTTTTTAATACACTGCCGTTTCCATTTATAATCTACAGCTGCTGTGTGAATGTAAATTTACAACCTTATCCAAAAAGTTTCATACCACTCAATTAGAAAAGGTCATAAGAACACTGTTCTAGGTCTCATTCAGTTTTTATTCAAGCATGTCTCAATTTTACACTTACTCTCTCTCGCCTCAATCTCCTTCAGTATTTACCTGAACATAAAAAAAATAATAAAAAAAGTCCAAAATGTCAGAGGAATAATAATTCCAGCCCTGAGCCTGAATGATACAGATGTCAGAAGAACATGAGCGAGGACAGGTCAGAAAATATACGATTTTTCTCGACGTTCTTGAGATATGAAATATCAAATAAAATGTTGAGGATTAATTTTTAATGAACGTGGTTGTTTTTTTTTCTTTTTTTTTCCATTTACGACCACATCTAAAGAACAGGAAGTGTTTGAAGCAGCAGCTGCAGACGGTTTGTTTGTTGTGAACGTGGTGATGAAGGAATCACACACATCGTCTGCGTCGTGTTGCACATCCACTACGAGCATTTACAAATAAAGATTTGAGTAATTTCTTTCTCTGAAATGTGCCGGCTGTTGCTCGTCGATATATTGATGTCTTCACATTATTAAGCCTTGTTAGTTTGTTTATTTCTTATTTTTTTTTTGTCTTGATGATGGTATGGTACTGGTTGCTATGGCTGTTAGCGTTAACAGTCTGCAGTATTTCCAGTGTGATTTGTCTCCACTAACGACGCACTAATTGTTTTCATGCCTCTGCAGCGCTCTTGTTAATGTAATAACTCAAGAAAACCTTAAATTGACCCTTTCACATCTGGTACAAACATCCACTCGAGGATGAAATGATTAGATTTTGGAAAAAAAAAAAAAAAACTCACAACCTACAATTAAATTATATAACTGTAAATTATTGGCTGGAATCACATCTGTCAGTTTTCATGAAAAAATATATTTAATGTATTTAATTATAAGGAGTAATGCGTTTATTATATAGGTCTGGAATACGTTTTATACTGACTGACACTGAACTGCTCGTGGTAATTCTAGCTTCACATTATTATTGTGTCATTTGAAACCTTTTTGTTTCGTGTGTAAGCTGTCATCCTGTTCTTTGGAAACATGACTGTGCTACTTGTTTGCTTTAAGTTGTCTGACTGCTGCTGCTGCTGCTGCTGCTATGTGATGATTTATAATAGCACCACTGTTCTCATATTGTTATTATTTGGCTAATATTAGAGCTGGTTCTAACCAGCCAAGTGTCTCAAAAGTTTATTCTGATATAAAGCAGAAGCTTTTATATGAAAGTGAATATATAGAAGTGATTATTGTCAGTTTTAGCCTCTAGCCCGTCACGGACACTGTGGATAAATGTCTGCACCTTAATCATTAGGGATCATAAAACTGAGTGAGATATGAAAACACTAATGAGCAGCCGATGTAGCTGAACTCTTGTTAATAAAACTATTGTAGATGTGATTTGCATGAGTTTATCGTCTGCAAATTTAACCATAATCTGCTTTAAAAGTCATTTCAGATTCCTAGTTAGTGTATAAACACTGAAATTACACTCGAATGCGCCTGTTATTAGACAATAACTCAACCCAAGACCTTTGTTTCTCTTAGTTAAAGTGATGATCCAGAGTAACATGAACCCAGAGTCTATTTCACCATTAATGAGTCAAACTCCCCCTCAAGAGATATTTTATGTTGGTGAAGTAATATTGAGTTTGACCGTCTTTTGTTTTCACAACCAAATAGTTAACAATGAAAGTAAATGGGGCAGTCAGCCAAACGTTTTACAAGACTTAACTAACATCTTGTTTTCATAACAACTGCTGGTAGAAGGTGTTCCAGATCAGCAGATTCATCATTTTTCTTGCTCTTCACAAACACATCAGCCTGTTCAGAAAAATGATGAATCTGCTGATGTGGAACATCCTTCATCACCAGTTGTTACAAAACCAGACGTTGGGTAAGTCTTGTAAAACAATGTTTTTAATAAACTCTGGGTTCACTTACTAAGTTATCAGTACTTCAGTTTATGTGTAGGGACCCTATTCATGTTACTGCTGAAGTGAAGTGATATTTTGAGCTTTATTAGTGGTTAAAAAATGACACTTTAGATACGTTTGGCTGACTGCCCCATTTACTTTCATTGTTTACTATTTGGCTGTGAAAACAAAAGACGGTCAAACTTGTTATTACTTCAACCAACAATTGCTATATGATAAAGAGATTATGAATTAATGATTATTATTTGTAGATAATTACATTTACATCGAAAATTATACATATTTAATATAAAAAATAACTTGTTACCTCAACACAATGAACACAGACACACTCATAAATTGGTCTTTTAAAAATTAATGGAACAATCCGGGGGGGGGGATTAGAAAATATGTATTTACAAGACATTCATGTTGATGTACTTTATGTATATTTTATCAGACGAGTTTTTAAAAAATTCACTGGGAGAAAAAAAAACCTAATGAGCTGTGTGACAGACACAAGTCCTGGATTCATTGAAGCAACTCTGTAAAAATATATATCTCATTCTTATCGAGCTCTACTTTTAATTTATTTAAAGCACATGGAGAAGAGGGGGGGGGGTCTGACAGTCCGACGACTGTCAGATTTTTAATAGAGAGAAGTAATATATATGTTAAAATGTACATGCATATGTATGTTACTGCAGAAAGCCGAAAGGTCAGTCGATGATTGAATGTTTGTACTTTTATATATATATATATATATATATATATATGTATATATATGAACAACACAGTCAGGTAGCAGTTTAAATAGCATTCAGACTCTTTATAAATGAGGATGTGATGATGAGAAAGAAGCATTAAAATTAAATTAATGAGACTTTCTGTTAATTAGAGGGATCTGGCATTTCACTGACATTTTGTCTCAGTTATTATGTAACTTACTTAGTCCTTCAGGTGAAGGTGGATATTGACTTTTTTTTTGTGACTATTGCCCAGAGCTAATCATTTAATGGCGTTATCTTGAGGTATTAGATATTATTTTTCTCAATATCACAACTTAATTAAAATAAAATTGTCTGGGCCTTTGTGTTTTAATTTGCTTTAATCATTAGAAAATGACGCAACAAAAGAGAAATTAAAACTAGACGAGGATAATCTAAATAGACCTAAACATAAAACTGTCATTGTGTAATAACTGATTTGTTAGGATTAGTTAATTAAATCATTAACCTACAAATATGGGAGTAAAAAAATTAAATTAAAGAAATTGATACAATTGATTTTTAAAAAAAATATTGTTCAAATCAAATTCAAAATTCCGTCTCTGCAGGTTTTCATTTCAAAGCTCGGTTTTGATATAAGACTCTTTACTTTGAGCAGCAGAGTCCTTATACAGCACTATATTAGAAAAACACATGCCCCTTTTGTTAAACCATATCTTACGCTTCCTTTTGAAATAATCAAACTTTGAATGAAACGTTTGAAATGTTGAATGCAACTGCAGTTTTTTTTTAAAGAGATTTGCGGCCGCTGCTTTCCCCTTCAAGTCGAGTCAGTATAATAGTAATTGTGTGGAGGTTTTGCATGTCGTTGACGTGTCACTTCCCCTGAATAATCTCCTGTACGCTCCCTACGTCTGGTAGAGTCTGACAGTTACAGCAAACCCTTCATTATTGGCTCCACACATGCACTTTCCTGTTTGTGTCTGCGTGCTTCTACTTCTAAAAGATGGTGCGACAGTCGGACTGACAGCTTGTGACAGCGACTCGTTCACTTCTCGTGTATTTGAGGGTGCGAATGTCTCAGGGTTGTGACAGAAATATATTTAGGATACGAAGCGTTTTGAAGCGAACCAACAACATAAAGTGTAGATCACAAAATAAATATTGTTTTGGATTCTCGCAAACAATTATGTCACTTGTTTTTCAAAAAGACGGTTTCGTCACACATGAGAAATGAATGAATGTAAAGTTGACAACAGCAGTTTCTCATTACAACATAAAAGACACATGAGCTAGAAGATTTAATATGGTCGAGATGAGCAGATGAAACACTGATAATCACTGAAGTCCACATTACTGTGACTGAGTCTTCAGCACAATCTGGTTTTGATGTTTTATGTTCTGTTCTACTTCTATAAAGCACATTGATTATATACAAAGTAGCACTTTACATGTAGATTAAAGTAACACTTCAATTAAAATGAATGTAATTTTTTTCCAGCTGCAGCTTCTGTTGTGTAAATCACTGATGTAACAACAAAGACATTTTTCCTTCATTAAAATAATCTAATAATAACAATGATAATAATATCAATAGACTTTTGAGCTACACACCGACATTTACAAGCTTGTTTTAAAGTTGGTGCTGTTTCCTTGTTGTCACTAATATAAACCGATCGGTCGTAACATTACAGCCGCTGACAGATGAAGTTAATAACGCTGATTATGTCATTACAACGGTACATGTCAGCGGGATTTATTACACCACAAGTGAACATTTCGTCCTTGAAGTCGGTGTCTGAAGTGAAGTAGGAAAAATGAGCAGAGAAGTGATGAATTTACGACAGGGTCATTGGCAGCCAATGACTCACTGAGGTGCATGAGGAGGAAAAGTCTGAACCCGTCAGAAAGTCCATGTTGACCACTGTCCACAAGAAAAACCACCTACAGGGTGAAGAAAAAATAGGGTTTTATAAAGTACCTGAAAGTCAAACTAAAGTAGAAGTTAAAGTGGTCAAAGTAAAATACACATACTAGACTAGAAGTACAGACACTAGAGTAGAATAAAATAACTTTGGTAGAAGTTCAAGTCGTCACTAGAATGATTCTCCAGTAAAAGTCTTAAAGTATCTAGTATTTACTGTACTTCAGTATGACAGTAATCTATAAGTAAATGTAGTTAAGTGTAGAAAGTAAAAGTACAAGTACATGTTAATAAAACAGAAGAATATGATGAAGTTTATCCAGCACTTTAAAACATGGAGCTACAACAATCTTCATAGACAATGTCTTAAATCTGAACTAAAGTATGTAAAGTTTCTCCATCATCCACCTTTAAGATGGAGCTACATCAACCCTCAGACATGGTGGAGTCTGAACAGTCACAGGTCGACTTAAAATTATGTAATTAAGTTAGAAAATGTAGTGAAGTAAAAGAGAAAGTACAGATACTCCTACAGCATACTTAAGTACAGTAGTGACGTATTAATTACATGTAGCCTTCTGCTTTTATTAACATGTACTTGTACTTTTACTTACATTACTTAAGTACATTTAATTATAGATTACTGTCATACTGAAGTACAGTAAATACTTCTACCAAAGTCATGTTTTGGTCAGGCGAGTTCCTTATAGGCAGCTGCTCCTGTCGCACTGTAGAAATGGTTCAAGATGGTTTGAGGAAGAACAACAATGAGTTTAACATGTTGACTTGGCTCCAAATTCTCCAGATCTCAATTCAATAAAGCATCTGTGATATGAGCTGAACAAACAAGTCCAATCCATAGAGGCTTCACCTCACAATTTACAGGATTTAAAGGATCTTCTGATAACGTCTCGGCGTGAGTCCAGGCCTTGATGTGTCAGGGTTGTTTTGCAAATTTGGCACAAAAACCCCAAGTAGCTGGTCCCCGGTTTCACTCAAGACCTGGTCTATTTAATAAACCAATAAAGGCAAAATGCCCAAAAGTATATTAGCCAAGTCATAATGTTATGATGATCTGTGTGCATATTAAACCTGATGTAGTGTTTAAGTCAACTAAGTCGACACTTTTTCAAAATGCACAACATATTTTGCCATTTCTAGTCAATCTACACAATTTTTCGTTACTTAACGGCCAACGTTTACAGCATTAAGATGTTTCTGCAACAATATAGCGACTGATTTATGAGTCTAGTTCTAGTTTTTGACTGCAAATGGCAATGATTAATGATGATTTCAGTTGGGCCTTTCAGATCCCAGTAAAAAGAAATATTTAACAGTTTTATTCACTTGGTTAAAGTGGTTCTTGAGAAAAACAGTGTTTCAAGTTTATTCAAAGTAATTACAGACACCATTTGGGCCACAACAGTGTCAAGCACTTTTGAAGACCTCCTTACAATTCAGTCCCCAATTTCCACAGCAGTCAAACATCTAATAATTTAGCAGCACAAAACCCTCACCACTCCAACACCACGCAGTATAGAACTGACTGCGCATGTAATCAAAATGTTTTATCCACTTTGTATCTTCTTAATTTCGCCTGCACTCAGAAGACACAAGAACTGTCACTTGTCGTCGAGCTGCTTACATAACGTAAAAACAAGAAGCTCCAAGTTAAAAACTAAACAGCTGAGCAATTCCTAACCTAATCAACAAAGCAAATTTATCTCAGTCCAATCTAAGTCCATTATCAGCATGAAGCTAACAACAGCTGCTCCGTTGTAATGAAAATCTTAATTACACACATTAATTATGCTGGGATGAATGCAAGAGAAATGATATATAAGCTATTATCATCAAAATCAATTGAACCATGCAAGACATAATGGACTCTTGCACTACATGCAGATGATTGGAAATGTGCTATATTTAAAGCTGGATTTATTTAATGTAGTGTCAGGGCGCAGACAGGAGGCCTCCTGAAGATTCGGGCACCAGCTTTGTTTCTATCAGTCTTCACCTTCGCCCATGATGGGATTTTTATCTGAAGACCTGAGGGAGGGATCTGTTTGAATAGACTGTGGACAGGTCCCGAGATAGCCTGCTATTACCACCACCCAGCACCACAACAACCATCAATCTCTGCAAGTTTCTCTCTTTACACGCAGAGACAGCACAACAGTCATGAGTCATTGCCACTTAGGATGCGGTTAGAGTGAAATGATGTTTCTCCACCTCCTCTGCTCATTGCCTGGACACTCCAAATCAAGCTCTGTGGTGGATGAACTGTTGGTGACAGGAGTATCTTGCAGACATTGTAAGGAACAGCCAATATCTAACCAGTTATTACACCCAACAGTGTTCACCCCACTGATTGCAATCACACATCTCTGCTTTTGTCTCTCACCAGCTCCAAGGCACCGAGATCTTTGTGATTTCTCGTGCCGCTTCTTTTACAAACTGTCAGATGCAGCTAGCCGCTCTGATTTTCTCCGCTCTGGCTGCACTGCCATCCCAATTAATTTCCTATAACAGCAGAAGATTGCTGGGTCTCTACAATGTAACCCTGATGAGACAGGTTGGTGGGTGTGCACCTTCAATAGCAATATTTTTTTGTTTGTTTGTTTTTACAAATTTGAAACAATGCACCCACCACATACAAAATTCATACATTAAATACTTTTCTACAACAAATGCTTGGACCACTGAAACAACAACAACAAAAAAAACACATAGTGGTGTTTATTATTTCATAGAAAATAGGTATGATTGAGGGGAAAGATACAATAAAAAAAGCACAGATGTCTCACTGACTTTCAGTCACGCAAAATCACCAATGCACACAGAGACACTCCAATGCTGCATCCTGCTGAGCGACACATCAGCATCACTTCATAAGTTAGGAAGAAACATATTGCAGGATTTATATGTATTTCTTTTACTTACGTTGGGAGCACCAAGCTGGTTTTGTTGGCAGTTCACCATACAATAATCATGTTGGGAAATCTGACAGTTCGTGTGAAGACAAAGCTCTGTGGGAGACGGGAAAATGGCAAATACTAGCAGAGTATAGACGCTCAGCTTATATTAAGTCAAAATAGAGAATCAGGCTGAAGACCATAACACAAAAAACTTCTTCAAAGGTGTAGTGAATTTTATTCAGCTACTTTCAAATCAATTTCAAAGCTGGTGTGCTTCTGTATGAGCTATTTTTTCAGTTTCCTCTGTTGCTGAACTTGGTTTCTTGCTGAGTTTGTCTGGTGATGGAGACGATCAGTCACTGAGAGATTCAACCACCACTGAGTTTAAAAGACAAGAGGTTATAGGAGTTAGCATGCTAACTTCAATAGAAGAAAAAAGAAACAAGAGACTGAAACGTCCCGATCCCCATCTAAAGTGTCAGGCTGCAGTCGATCTGGACTTTTTAAAAAAATTTTTATTTACCATCAGACGTTATAAACTGAGCACAATTTTCAGTGGAAAGCAAACACACGGGAAACATTCATCTCAAGCTGTTTAAGTCACTTTAAAGTGGAACTAAGATCCTTTTATTGAATAGTTTTTATTTCTTGTGACTATTCAAGTTAAGCTGTTTACGCCACGTTTATGTGCATCTACGATGATTTCTATTCAAGTGTCTTATTCTTTTTTTATTATTATTATTATTGGATTTGTGGATTTGTAACCAACAATTTACAGCCGTGGTGTCTGGTGGACTTGGTCCTCTGATGGTTGGTGAATCATCAGTTAATGATCATAATGTGTGAACAGCCCTAACGACTCCATCAGAGGCCATCGGGACCTGGTCTGAGGCCGGGACTGGATCTGTCATGTTAGAAAACTGGAGGAGTCTGAAGAGACTGACAAAGAGCGACAGCCAATCAGAGGAGGGATGTGAGATAAATGCTGCTGCCGTCTCACTGATTCACTCACAACCACGTTTAAAAGTCTGATGTGTTTTTTTTTTTTTTTTCACTTTCTACAAAATTCCCGTGTCTGATAAATCACGGTGAGAAGCAGCGGCTACATCCTGTCTAGTTCACGTGACCAGACGTCTTGTAGTGTGAACACTACAGGTCTCAGACCAGTTGTTGAGATGCCAGATCATGAGAACACAAGTCGGCAACGATCACAACAGCGTCCGAGACTCACAGATTGTTGATAAAGTCGACTAGATCAGAAGTACCAGATGATGCATCGTTGGTTTTTGTAAGAATTTGCATTTAATCTCTGAACAAACACACGTGTGAGGTAGAGTTTCTGCAGCCGACTTCATGCTCCTACAGTGATATTTCAATGTTGGTGTTGAATGACAGTGACCGAGCCTGGAGGCTGGAGCACAGGTTTCCTCTATGGGACTGAAAGGTTTGATTACTGTTTAATCTGCTGAATATAAATGAGAATTAACACAGGACATCGTAACAGGAATATTACGTCTTTTCAAGAGTTGATTTCCATGGGATGGCTCCTCCTGAGCAGTGACTTTATTCACAGTAAAAAACACTTTAATTCTGTTTGTGGTAAAATCACTGCAGTGCTTAAACTTTTGCCTTCATTACCTTTGTCTGCAGGATCAGAAATAATCTGGTTTAAATGTTTTTTTTTTACACTTAATTTAGAAACTCCAGTTTAACTCAATTGTTTTCTCAGCAGGAAGCAAAAGACAACATCATAACCTTCTTGTCTGTAGAAGAGGTGCAGTGGCTGCAAACACATCGCGCCAGAAATGACTTTTGTACATTATGTATCTTCCCTTTTTTTCCCTAATTGCCGCGGCGCGTTCGCAGCAGGGGAGTCGAGTGAAAAGCGGCTGCACGGCTGCTTTTTGGGATCACTCCGGGCGACGACTGCGGCTCATTATGCAAAGGGAAGCAAATCATTTCTAATGATTCTCAAAACAAAGCTGACACCAAACATGATGCCGTTATTTTTAGGTCCTGCTCTCACTCACCTTTTTTCAAGCGACTCTACCTGTGCTCTAATTTATGGGTGAAATTAATCGCGATCATACGCCTTCCGGTAACTGCGACAAATCAAGTCTGCTGCCCACGACTCCTCTCCACCTCCACTTCTCTATTTCAATGTGACTTTTAAGTTCATGAATCTACTAGCAACTAAATAATGTGCCTATTTTGGTTCCATAACACCTTTATTACACATTACACTTTAACAAATGCAGCTCGCTTCATTTAAACTTTATATATAAAAATTTAAATATACAGTAAAACTCAAAACTCTGCACAAGCTGAGAATACAAAATGATCTTTTAAAGAAAGCAATAAACACAAGAAGAGCTATCGTCAGTGCGATGTTAGTGCCGCAGTGAGACTGAAGTACACTTCGTCTGTGATTTATTTCTGCATGAAGGACTTCACATTAACACTACAGCGAGGAGAGAGTGTTTGTTCAGACGTCAGACTGGATTAGTCAGAGGAAATTCTCCTGCTTTGTTTAAAGAGAAGTTTTACTAAAGAGCTCGTTTGTTTTAAATCTACAAATAAACCAAAGGAATAGTTTCGAAAGTCAGTAATTTTTACTTTGACAGGATTCACAGCTGCTGCTGCTGCTGCTTCTTCACACAACACAAACACATAATTTCACTTGCAATGAAGCTGCTTTTCATAAACACAGGTTAAAGAAGGTTAAACAATAGTAATCTAACAAACTTATTATCATCTTTCCGGAGGGACGTTTCATTTTACAATGTCCTGTGAAGCTGTCACACAGTGATAGACTAATTTCCCTTCGCTGATTCTGTTTTTTTTCTCTTCCCATGTTACTATTTTTGAAATCTGTCCCATCTGGCCGCACCTGACAACAATATTACCCAATGAACTTTCATTTCCTCTGTTGTTAAATAGAAATGAATCTGCTCTCCATCACAGGTGGGAGGAACACTTAATTGACTCGTGTTAACATCTTTCCTTGCCGTGTACACCTGGTGTCTTTTTATATGCACATTTATCAAAGCGTATTTATTCCAGCCTGATAATTTGACAGTTAACCCACTGATGGACCATCAAATCACATCAACTTCAAATTCACTTAGACATTTCAATTATCTAGTTTGCTAAGGTTGAGAGTTAAAAAAAAAATTAGCATCTTGTCTCAACCATTTTCAAATTGTGCACAAATCTTCACTTCCAACTTAGAATTATATATAATTTGAATTTATACCTTTATTATTCATTGTAACACTGTGTTTAAAGGCGCAGACTCAACTACATCTCCATCTATTTTAACTTCTCTTCAATGTCTGTCTGTTTATTTTAGACTTGATTTAAAAAAAAAATACTAATAGCATTTAAAATGATGGTCCAGAGTAACATGAACTATCTATTTATCTGTCGATTTCACCACAGATAAAAGTCAAACTCCCCTCAACAGATATTTTACGCTGGTTGAAGTAATATCAACTTTGACCGTCTTTTGTTTTCACAACCAAATAGTTAACAATGAAAGTAAATGGGGCAGTCAGCCAAACGTATCTAAACTGTCATTTTTTAACCACTAATAAAGCTCAAAATATCACTTCACCTCAGCAGTAGCATGAATAGGGTCCCTACACATAAACTGGGTTTAAATGGCTTCGGACCAACACTTGAAGACTGAAGAAGAGGGTGATGGTACTTTTTGCTTTCAGGACCTCGAGTATCTCAGACTAGAAACTTCACTTTCTGCATTTTTTTTTTTTAATCTTCTAAAAATTCAGTTTTACCAAATTGCTTTTGTGCAAATTATGATTTGAATAACTTTCTTTTTAATTCTCTCTCTGTATTTTTTTCTCATCAATTTTAATTGCTATATTATATTTAAGTGTCGTTTCATTCTTGACTAATGCTTTTTTATTAACTACCATCTGATCTCGACAGTCTGTGAAGTGAAGCTCTTTGTTACAGTTGTTTTGAAAGGTGCTGTATGAAAAATAAAGTCATTAAATACAAATTCCACAGAAAGGAAACTACTTTTATTACTTTTACTTGGATTTGAAAACTGTTATTATTATTATTATTATTATTATTATTATTATTGGGGCAAAGTATAATAAAACATGTTTCAGGCCGTGACTCAAGAATCCAAACACTAATTATTGCACCTGGACTGGTTGGTGGAGGCGAACGGCTGCGATGATGTAATTTGACTTTATTGACTAAACTTTATTTGAACAGGTAGAAACGATGAAGAGAGATTTTGTACATTCTTTTACAGAGTTGACCCCAAATGTACCAACTGCAGTGCAGCTTCGCTGATTCCTACTTGAAATAATTCTGGGAATAAAATACCAAAAAAACCAGTCACCAATTGAAAGATTTTGCAGGGTTTTTAGACTTTGTGCTTTGGTTAGTTGTGAAAGAGTTTTAATCACCTTTTCTGCAGAACTTAGACCCTTTAGGACATTTCTATAAGAAAAAGAAACTCAAAGCTCCACTGAAGCAAAAGAGACTTAATACATCTGATGCAATTCCCATCTGATGTTTAATTCTAGGAGTTAAATTGGGTCTTATAACCAAATGTGGCGTGGACGTGTTGGTGATCAGGGTTTTTCGAGGCTCCTGAGATACCCCACCCCCAAAAAGCCGGTCCTAATTCAGAAATATCTCCATGCAAAGCTGCAGCCAGAATATACTTATGGGTATAGATATAAGTCACTATTCATCTTGTACCCAAAGGCTGGTTTTTTAAACCTGATCGCTCTGAAATGCCACAGGATTTAGTCGCTGATCTCACCCTGAAGTGAAAGAGACACCTCTCATCTGTGCCATAATGAATCACCAAACACTGAATCGGATCTTTAAGACTTAAAAACACCTGAATTCTCACAACTTTTATTAGTGATATATTTGGTGGAATTTAGCTGAAAACAACAATAAAAGGTAACATATTAAGCTGCGGTTGATGCTTCCTCCATCTTTTTTATATGTATTATACCAAGCATGTTATATTTATATAATATATAAATCAATACAACACAACAGATGTTTTGGTCATGATGTCATTGGGTGTTATATTCTGTGAAAGGACCTTCAAAGCTTTGCATCAAGAAAAAAGTAAGCGAGTAAAAAGTGAGTGCGGAGACTAATTTGTCCTCCACTGCTCTGAAAAGCTGAGGATGTATGAAGGAGAAAGGAAAAAAAAAAAAAAAGCTCCTGCAACATTCATTTGTACATCACGAGTCTTCAAAATGAACATCAATTTCATCTCATCTGTTGCCTGACAGAAGCTAAATTGGATCCCATACGATAGGAATGAAATCAACATTTCCATTTCTGGCTTTCTCTGCCTTCATAGCTGTTGATTCAATGACTAAAGAAGTACTTTATTTAAAATTGCAGGAAAATAGTTGGAAAACTTTTCATAGAAAATTTCAAACAGCCCTCAGAGAAACGTCACAAACTGTCATCACAATGTCTGACAATGTCTGAGGAGAGTCAGAAAAAGCTCATTGCTCTTTTTTTCTTCTTCTTCTTGGAAACTAAAAAACAAAATATTAACTTTTCTATTCCACAGTTTCTCTCCTGCAAGAATATTTATCAGGAATTACTTCGGAAACAGCAACATTCGCTCAGTGTGTTTAAAACTGTGGTGCAGAGTGACGACAATTACTGCACAATGCAGGAGCAGCTGATTTATACTAAAGTATCCCCTTATTTCCTACACAATTAACCCAGGGCTAATGCTAATTTAAGCCTCCAGTGCCCACAAGATACTTCCTGAAAATGATGGTAAACAGAGAAGGGCCAGGAGCATAAAACTGCAAAGATCCAACACTAAGGAAATGTGCAGATGCAGTTTTTCAAAGCCCTGAGGTATGAAGAGTTCTGCATTATACAACTCACACACGGTGAACAAACAAGAGTCTGAATACACTGGTGTACACTGTGTTCCCACACCACAAATCAGTTTGGGCGAGAACAGCAAATTTAGGTTAACCCTATTTAATCTCATTAAAATAAACAGTGATACAAGTTCAATGTGCATCCAAAGCCTGATATAGGTTATTCCTCTGTAGCACTGAGCTCCATTGTTTGCTACAAGCTACTGAAGACACACGTTGAGCCGTCGTGATGCTTTAAGTATTCACTAAACCACAAAATATGGATTAATCCACCGATGAAAACTGTCCCCCACACAATGTAACAATTCATCCTGTTTGAGAAGAAGAGAGAAGAAACCGCCACGAATGTTTTAATGTTTTAAATATTTACATCAGCAGGATCCAGTGTGAGTCTGACTGACACACAGCTGCTTTTGGTCTTTTTATGGTATTTGGAAATTTGGTTTTGTGAATATGTGAGTCATCATATCATATTTCTCTGTATATTATAATTGACAAAAGATGTGTGGGTTATTTCTAAGTACGGAATAAAATCAATTAGCATGAAAAAAATCGACCACAGACAATGTAATTTTATCATGTTGTTGTTGTTGTTGTTTTTCTTGGGAATATGAACTAATTCTAGAAAAAATAACAGTTGTTATTAAATTTGATTTGTTTCAATCATGTGAATGACAGTTTGTTAAGTTAAAGAGTAATTTGATCCCAGGCTGTATTTCATCATTATTTATTTTACGTTGGTTGAAGTAGCTAACTAGCTAACAACAGTAGCAAATAGCTAACAATGAAAGTAAGTGGGGCAGTCAGCCAAATGTATACTGTATAAAAAGTGTACCAAGAGTTTATTAGAAAGACTGTTTTACAAGACTTACCCAATGTTTTGTTTTCCACATCAGCAGATTTATCATCTTCCTGAACAACAGGTCAATGTGTCAGTGAAGAGCAAGAAAAATTATATATCTGCTGATCTGGAAAACAAAACGTTGGGTAAGTCTTGTAAAACAGTGTTTTTAATAAACCCTGGGTTCACTTACTAAGTTATCAGTACTTCAGTTTATGTGTAGGGACCCTATTCATGCTACTGCTGAAGTGAAGTGATATTTTAGCTTTATTAGTGGTTAAAAAATGACAATTTAGATACGTTTGGCTGACTGCCCCATTTACTTTCATTGTTAACAATTTAGTCAGGAAAATAAAAGACGGACAAACTCGATATTACTTCAACCAACGTAAAATATCTTTGATGGTAAAATAGACCCTGGGTTCAAGTTACTCTGGACCGTTACTTTAAATGAAGGTTTGAGTCCAACAGTTTGAGGATGTGAACTTAAAACAAGAGAAAGACATGTCTGCAGGTTGAACCTACAACCTATAACCTACATGTCAGGTGGTGTAATTCACAGGGGGAATCATTAAGATGGTCTAAGTAGCTCACTGTGTGCTGCTATAATGCTCTGAAAACAACACAGCCCAGTGGTGCTTTTACATCAGGGAGAGAAAAAGCAAGAGAAACCTTTGATCATCCATGATGCTGATGCTGATGCTGATGCTGAGTGTAATGATTTACTACACCCACAGACCCTTTGAACACCCCCTGCTGGAGCAATGAGCTCGCTCAGTCCTCTGAGCTCATTTATTCGTCTCTCTGGACTCACACGATGCTCAGGACCATGCCTGTGTTTCATCGCTTTTAGATCAACACTCAAAAAGTCTCAGCACATTGAGAAGTGTCAGGTACGTTGTGATAACTTCTCTTTCGCAATCAACATCCACTGAGAATCATGTCCGCAGGTTAAAGTTTCTATGTAAAAAGGTCCCCAGAGGTAACATCTTTTGTTTCAACACTTTATATAAATACATCTGACTTGATTTGACTTGGCAGACTCTTGTGCTATTTCACATTAACATGATGAAACAAGAAGCTACTGGAAACTATGAAAGTGTTAATGACGGCATGCGGCAGCATTTCCGCTTCACACACTATATATGCACTGTAGATAATGAGAAGAAAGAGCCTATTCTCTTCTCTTCTCTCTGGAAACTAACATCATATTATTTTTCTATTATCATATCCAGGTCAGTTCACAGACCTGTGAATAAAGAATATAAACAACAAACTTCGTGCTCACCTGATTATGACAGCACAACCATTATAACAACAAACACCAGGTAGATGTCAACAACGAAGCGACGGTGATAACTTTGTCATTTTAATCATTTGCTGAAGGGAAAACTGTCCTGTAGCGACAGCAACAGAGATCTGTAACAAAAACACATCGTAGAGAGTAGATACTCCACACGCACCTGTTGTTTCCTGGAGCTCGACTTTTATAATTCACGACAATGACTGTGATGCATGAACGTCATCAGTGTCACAGAGATGTCGATGTTACATATAGTTTGAAAGTTTTCTCATCAGATTCACACATAAAAAATAAATACATGAGTTGTAATGAACATTTTTTACTTCAGATGCAAACACTCAAAGGAACAATAACTATCACTTTGTGATACTGCTCATTACAACCAGGAGTTAAATTAAAAGCGATAGTATCAACCTGAACTCACACTGACATGTTTTATGAAACATAATCTACACAATGATGATTATGGATGTGATAACACTTGTGTAAATTATTGTTTAATATTTCTTTTTCTGGATGTTGAGAGCGATGAGTCATTAGTGAAAAGCAGCTTCTTTGAAAGCCGACGGTCTTGTTCCCTTGGTGACGCATCACACAACGTGTTAAGATTGAGATATTTTTTTTTTTACACAGATTCATATGTTCGTTTGTCATGAGGAGATATTATTAACCGACCGAGAAAGATGACAAAAACAAAATGAGACCAAAGCATGAGGCGCTGTTAATGACATTATAAAACCACTACGTTGTTTGAAAATCAACATCTGCTCTTCTTGTTTTCCTCAGAAGTTTGTTCTCTCGTTCAAATCCACGGAGGACGTGAGTATTGACTTCAGTGATGTTAGACATTATAATTACCTTTTATCTTGAGCATGAGTAGCACATGAGGACCTATTAGATTGAATTTAATTACCTCTAAATGTATGATTAGAAGCTGGAAGGGTTCTGCAGGGAACATATCTCTGTAACTCTGTTGTCCTTTAACTTCATTAGATCTCATTTATTGAAATCATCAATTTAATGACGGATTTAAAGACTCACAATCATATGCTCCTCATATTCGTTCATCTTCTTGAAGCTCGTGTCCTTCAGCAAACACAGGAGCTAAAATTGTAAAAGCTCTCCTCTAGTGTCAGAGCTTTGTCTTCTGTGAATGCCCTGCAGTGTTTATGGCATTGTACTTTGAGGCTCGTACAAAGTGCAGCAGGCAAACACATGCGGATGGTAATAAAGGAACCGGAGAACTGTGAGCATGCCGCAGTATCTGAACGCTCCAAGAAATCTTATTTGTGCTTTTCATGCCCTAAGCCTCTTGTCTCTAATCTATCCCACTCAATGTGTAGGTGTGTATGGGTGTGAAATATGCTTTTCATTCCATGGCAAGAATTCCACATTGTTCTTGCCAACATGAAGGAGAAAATGTTTGGCTAAGATTTGGCACGATTTTCAAAACCTCAAGCAGATTTTTAAAAACGGAGAATAAAGAGCCGTGTTGCTCTGAGCATTCGCCAGCTTTGTACGCACCAAGACATCATCATTTCGTGGTTACGAGCAATTATGTCAGTCACAATACAGACGTGAGGAGATGTCATGACCTGAGATGATTGCAGCGTCTTCTGGGATGCCTTAAGGAACCAGACAAAAGTCTCTACATTGCTTCGTCCTTTCAATATAATAATACCACGCTTCTCATGATTGGCGTTTATTTCCCAGATATGTACAGCGTATGGTATGGGCCACACACAGAGATGGTGGATGTCTCTTGGTTACACTGAGATGATGAAACCACAATGAAATAGCTATAATAGCATCAAATGGGAAGCTTCAATCTGAGAAAAATAACCATCACAGCAGGTGATTCTCTCAGCCCGGTAATCTTCCCCGATTACATTTCTGACAAAACGTGTAAGTGCAATGGAAACCAGCCTTGTTGGGACCAGAGGTCACTACTGAATATTTTCTGTCATTGAGTGAATTTCCTTTGAAAGTGACAGATTAGAAACCTGCCGATAACCACACATAGACCGTGGAGCACGTTTGTAACTGCTAAAGGTCAACAGGGTTCCCTCCTGGTAAAATGTGTGTTTGCAGGATCGTTAGATCCAACGCTTTAAAGCACATTGATGACTTCTGACCACTTGAACCTGATGTGAAAACTGGAATAGTGCTGGTGCTGCCAGCATGTTGTGAGAAGTTGTTTGTCCAACGGTAAGACACAAAACATGTTGACAATACCCCCCAATGATTGTGAGACAGAGTAGACTCAAAGTAGACCCAAATGGAATCAGTCAGCAAGTTTAATTCAATTTAATTTTTATTCCTATTGTATAATTGTGCCTGTGCAGGTATAATCATTCATATAAATATAAATACACGTCCTCATAGGTCTGGATCTCCGGGTGGGCAGATCCCAAACGTTGCAGAAGGGCTCTAGGGATGAGGAGCTTAACCTCACCAACGGTGAACCAGTTGGCGTTGTACCAACGAGTGATAATTGGGCTCACCTCCACCCACACAACACTGGCTGTGGAGCCAAACTCCCACAGGAGAATTGGATCTACCCTTCTCCAGAACCACCCAGCAGGAGAAACACCAGGGAGACTCGCAAGCCCCAAGCTGAGCGCTGCTGTGCTGGAGTTTTCCCAATAGGACCAGAGGGACCAGTCTATGTGACTGAACATCACTTGAGGGGGTGGGACGGCTGGTGTAATGGGGGGGTAGAGAGGTGGGGGTATCCGGAGAATGTGGGTGGGACCATGTGTTGTTGAGCTGGACTGGAGGACTTCAAAGAGAAAAGATTGCATTTTACTGTGATTAATTGTGCAGCTCAAGCTCAAGGCTCTGAAGTGGCCTCACACATGTTCATTAATTTATCAAATCTTATGCACTGATTAAATTACATAAAGAAAACTCATTGACACATTATAAAACAGTGTGAATTTGGTCACAAACATGTAAAATCTACTTCCTCTCTTCCGGCATGAGACCATTTTTGTCTCTTTCTCATGTTTCTTTTTTGTCTCTGTAGTTTCGAGTCTCTTTGAGGTGGATTTGCATATTTTTGTTGTGATTGTGAGTCTCTTTGTCATCTTTTTGTGAACCTTTGCTATTGTTTTGTCTTTTGTCTTTTTCATTTCTCTGCAGCTCTGCAGCAGTTCTTAGTTATTTTGTGATTTTTTCGCCATGTTGCACCTGTTTTTACGCCTCTTGGTGGTTGTTTTTACATCCTTTGTGGCTATTTTGTGTTTGTCTTGTCTGTCAGTGTTTTATGTTTTCATTTTTCTTGCATGTGTCTGTCATTTTTGCATATTTATGTGGCTATTTTACATCTCTTTGTGGGTATTTTGTGTCTTTTTGTAATATTTTCTTAATATTTTTTCTTGCAGCATTGTAATATTTGTGTGTTTCTTTGTGTTTTTTTTTTTTTTTTTTGCATCTCTGCAGTTGTTTGGGGTTTATCTTGATAAAAAAAAACACCAACAGTTACTTAAATTGACAAGTTAACGAGTTTTAAAGAGTAAAAATATTCTTCATCACTTACATTTTTGCTTCACACCACCTCACCTTTACAACAAATCCAAGTTTTTTACAAGTTTTGGAAACGGAAACTAAAATTTATGAGAAGATTAAATTTATTACAAGAATTCCCTTTACGCTGTCATTCACAGTAATAAGCCTAAATGTTCAGCGCCTCAACAAATGCGATTCACGAGACTATATTAGATAACAGTAAATTAAATCCATAGATCAAGTTAAGTTGTTGATTCTGTCGGGCTCTCGAGAAAAAAAAATCTAATATTGCTTGTGGAATTAATGCGCCTTTGTGGCTGAATCTTTATAACATTGTTGAATGTTTATTTTTATTTTTTTGTCATCGTGCTGCATCCATTCTGCCAAACAATGTACGATCCGGTGTGTGTGTGTGTGTGTGTGTGAAGCAATGAAAAGAAGCACATCACCTGCAGAAACAGGCAGGAGCGTAAAGAGTAAAACGCCGCCTGATAAATGCACTCGGCTGATGAATAGCTGTAATAGCAGCGAGCTGTACAAATATTCCTCTATTTCTCTGTTACACGCTGCATCACCTGAAATCTGATTGGTCATCCTATAAGTGCTGAGTTACATTTGGCCGTTTTAAAACGCAATTTGTACCCGAGCTTGTGTAATGCTGCAGAGGGTTACTCATACTGCATTTTAAAAGCGTGAAGAGGGTGCAGTGTATGTGTTTGGATAAGAAAAAGTAATTACAGTTATGCAATGTAAAATAAATGTAGTCATTTTTTTTTTCCTTTTTCTGTACGCATCAGCATTTATGGCTTAAAAGTTTCTCTACTTATTTTCTCATCTTATTCCCTCCACAGCCGCCGTGTCCATTAACAACCGCCAATACTGCTGAAATGCCCTTGAGCAAGACACCAACGTCCTGCCTGCGCGTTCACTGTAAGTGAGCAGGAGCTAAATGGATAAAACTGTATGTAAATGTGAAAGAGGCAGGAGGAGGTTATCCGTGCCAAAGTATAATAATAGAAAAGTCCCTGGTGAGCGAGAGGAAGATGTAGCGAAAGGTGTGAAGACTTCCCACACACAGAGAGCTGAGATTTAATGATGACAGAGACACATTTCATGCTGCACTGACAAATATAAATTAGTAGTTTATGCTCAGAAGGTGTTCGGCAAGGTAAAGTAAAGACACATGCTCGACTTTATGACCTCACGTAAAAGACAAGATGATGGTGTCTGCCCAGAAATTAGCTTTCATTGGATTTTTTTATTGAGACACGACATAAAAAAACTCAGCACTTATTCATTCTTTATGTCGTATGCTTCCAGTTGTCCCAATTGGGTCTGATCCAGTTTGACATATCCTGTTTCTTAATTTAAATGATAACTATTAGTGTTAGTCAAGACTATGTTTGTGGTGTAATTGTTGATTTATCTGCTTCTGAAAATACGTAACTGGTTCGACTACAAACCAAAGTCTGGCAGGTGTCGTCACGATGACGACAATCTCTCCCCCGGCGTAGTTGACACTTTTTTCACACGGACCAGATTTATAGTGGTTTTTACCCACGTTTAATACTTCTTCCTTCGTCATGGAAGAAGGAGGTGAAGCTTCGCCAACGCGATGCCGTTCTGTCAGAGTTTGACGGTGACGTACATGTAGAGAGACAAGCGTTGTCGTCCGCTACGTGGTCTCACTAAACCCAAAGTAACGTTTGCTGCCTGTCACTAAACAGAGCTCTCTCCATGTCAAACATTATCTTTAACATTCACAAACATCATGTGTTAAAACCATTTTCATTTTTACCAACATAGGACCCGTGGACTGGATGTAGATGAGCTCCCTATGACACTGAAATACACCAGTTCAGAAATGTTCACACTCGAAGCCTCGAGCACAAAACAAGAAGTTGATGGAGCATCTTAATGTCTCTCCTCTTCAACTAAACCAAACACTGCCTGATGAATCCACTAAACTGATGAATAGCTCTCGTAGCAGGGTGCTAATTGTGGGAACTGTCAGATTTCTCTGTATAATATAAAATCTTGCTCTTATTTTTACTAAAAACGCCTTGAGATAATGTATGTTGTGATCTAAATTAAAGTCACCCTGTGGTTATTAGATGATTTGCTGTGTTAGTTGTTGAATTGTGATATTTATACTCCAATTTTTTTTTGTCATCTGTCACATAAATTTTCTCCCCCTGTGGGGATCAATAAAGAAAGACATATCTGAGCTCATTTAGTCTGAAGTTGACATTCAGGAAATGGTGGATAATTTCGTCGCAGCAAATGTTTAACTTTCACAGGTTTTCTGATTCTCCTGCTGCTGAAAATCCTGAACAATCATCAGCACTTTTCTCTTCATGGAAGACGAAACTGACAGATGTCTGATTATTTAAATTAATGAGTTATAACCAGTTATGAAAAATTTGAGTCTAAGTTTGTGTTTCTTATAACTTAGTAGGAGAATATGTTTTGTCTAAATGAATTAAATGATTGACTGACAATACAAGTGATCAATGATTTTAAAACAACTATAGTGTAAATTAATTAAGTGGACATGTTGTTATATGTTGTTTTATGTGAAGTATGTTGAGCTAAATGATAGTTTTAGCCCGTCTATGGTGTTTTCCATTATGTGTTAGCATCAAGCTAGCGGACTAATCGGTAATTTTTCCACATTAAACGTTAAAAATGTTTGTTTTACTGAAAAACAAATGAGAGAGAGAGACAGAGACTGATGAACAAACTGCACTTTTTGTAAAAGCTGCACAATTACAACAACATTTCTACGGTGACGTCACGTTGTCGAGCTCCGAAGACTAAAAAGTCAAAGATGTTTTGGTTTGAGGCCTAAATCTTTTTATTTTTTGTAGTTTTCAGTCTCGTTTCCAGCTGCAGGCAGATGTTTTCGGTGATAAACTGAACTCACACTAAGACCACAGGGACAGTTAACGTTAAAAGAGCCAGAAAAGTAAAGAAAGTAAATACTGGACTTAGTGTTTCTGTTCATCAGCTCGATGTGAAAGTGGGCAACGTTTTACTAACATGTCAGATCAGCTGGAAATTAGATTTCTATACAATTAATCGACAGCAGCCACATAAATAAACATTAGAGGGATGGAAAATAAAATCTGGTCGTAATTATGTTTCCTACAGAACATATTTATGTTTTATAGAAACGTAATTTTCAGTGCACTATGTGTTTTTTTTTTAACACAGCTTGTTGCCAATTCTGTTTTCCTGCTATGACCTTATTAACAGTGGAAACCTTTGGCACACATTTGTTTTTTAATCCTCTATGTCCACAGATTTTACACACACACACGTATGTAAACAAAGCCAGTCACACTAAAGCTGCCGCCCATGTCTCTGTGCTATTAAAAGTAAATATAAATTATGAGTCTTTGTCTTTTGTAAACCACGTCCTCGTCTAATTATCCCTCCAGTCCTGTTTCTAATTTATTCGAAATGCCGGACAATAAAGTTTATAAATAAAAGGCGCCAGAATGAAAAAAAAAAAATCTAAGAGAAGTTTCATTTTCTGTTAATTACCAATCAACTAGAGTTTAATACAAAAAAAAACAAAAAAAAAAAAAAACAATGTGATTTCTCTCATGTTTCTCCAAGTTGAGTCACATTCAAAGTGTCGCGCTAACAGAGGATGTAAAGCCGATCGCAGCTCGTATGGATTACACTCTGATATTTGGCTCAATCGATGCACAGGCACAGAGACTTCCTGTCTGTTTTCATCAGCCGTGTTGACATGACAGGCAAAAGCAAATTTGGCAGACTGACTCATGCCGGGGCTGAGAGGGGCTGCTCACAAGGTTAATTGGCAATGGGAATAATTGGCCACTGGGCTCAATTTGTCTGATGGGAGGAATTGGAAACCAATCCCACTGTCTGTTTGGAAGCTTTCCATGTAATTCCTCAATGGAGGCATCTTTATCTGATGCTCTGTACTCCGAGCTCCAGCCTCCACACCGGCTATGAACAACCATTACGGCGCCGTATATCTGTCTCCGATGTGTAAATGACTAGGAAGTTCTGAGAGCAGCGGTTCAGGGGAGTAATATTGTCAAATCAATATATATATATATTTATTTTTAACTTGCCCTTCTCTGTGTGACCATGACAGACTGTAGTTTTATGGTAATAAAAAAAAAAATCAAATGTAACATAAAGGTAAATCATAAAAATGTAAATGTGACATATTTGTTGTCTTCATTTATTTTATTTATTTATTTATCTTTTGGCCGATAAGAGTTTGAACTTCCTCAGATCGATTTACTCTGGTGCAGAGAGAAAACACAGTCTGGCCTCTGAGGTTGTGTTTGATGAAATGTTTTTTTTTTTTTCTCAGACTTTTCAGATTTTTTTTGTCTCGTTTTTCGCTTTTTTTTTTTTTTCAGCTGCTTACTAAGCACAGACTTGTCTCGAGGGCATGATTTGCCTGCCTTTCTGTTGATGGCTATTTGTATCCACAAAAGGAAAAGATCAACAGAATCTGCATCTGAAATTGATTTTTCCATCTGACTACATGTAAATGAACTTTCCAATGATTTCCAACTCAAAGCCCATGATGCAAATTTAATGGCATTTTGGCCTCCTTTTTTTTTTATCCTCTAATTCCACTCAGGCCTCTTAATGTGGTGACATGTGCCAGACCGAGCTGCTGCTCAGATAAAATGGAAATGTTATCCATCATCAACACTTTGGCTGTTTTTTTTTTTTTTTTCTTCTTCTTTTCTCTCTAATCATAATGGATACGTCCACGCGGCTGTGATATTTGAATTATTTTATTTTACGCCAGCGTTTTGAAGATTGATTGCTGCAGTTTAGTTCCAAGTTTTATTCCACTAAACTTATTTCAGTGGGGTTCCTCACAAATCAGTTACGAGCTCTCAGGAGACTTGAACCAAAAAAAAAAAAAAAAAAAGCTAAAAATTAACATCACGTTACAAATTATATTTGGTTTATTTAATGAAATCTAGGATGAAAAACAGCAGGAAAAAAGGAGGTGAAAATGAACTTCACAGCCAAAGTTTTCACACATAAAATTAATGTAATTGTTTAAAAAGAACATCAGTGACTGCGGCTCTTTTTTCTCTAAAGAAATCCATCAGCTGGTTCACACACTCTTTATATATATATATATATATATAGGTTTGTTAATTATCTCGTGATCCGTTGAGGTTTATCTTGCGTACAGCTGCAGGAGAAACCTTCTGGTGTGTAAACTTCAATATCAATCGAGGATTAACAGTCTTGTTTTCCTGTGGGGTGTATATGGACTTTACTATTAAGCTAAGCCTTCACCAAGCAGTTAAAGTCACTTGTTAATAACTGCAGAGGAAGTGAGTTTTTTTTCCCTTTTGACTTCACAGGTTTTATTTTTATTCTTCTTCTTATTTCACCTTCATATTTTTTTATATCCAACTTCTCTTCCTTTTCTCCTGCACTTGTTATAATAGACACTAAAGTTACTTGTCCATATTTTACCCTTGAATTTGACCCACTTTGTGGCCGCAGTTCTCACTTTATTAGGTACCCCTCCCACCACAGACCACATCAGACCTCTGCTTTTAATTAACTATATTTCCCTTTTATTTGATACATCTATTATTCGTTTCACCCCTTTTATGTTTTTTTTTTTTTTTTTTTTTTTTAAATTGACTTTATAATCGTTCTGTTGCCCTTTTATTACACCACTCTTTGTCTCTGTTGCTGTTACTTTTGTGTTTTTTATGTCTCCAAACCAGCGACAGCTGGAGCTCAGATCTTTTCACATTTGGCTCAAACGTTCACTTGGACTCAAGGATGAACTGATTAGATTTTGGCGGTCAGAGGTCAAAGTCACTGTGACCTCACAAATCATGTTTTTTGGCCTCTTGTATGTGACATCTCAAGACTGCCGTGAAGAAGTCACTAGAAATTTGGCAGAAATTTTCACCTCGACTCAAGGACAAACTGATTAGGAGCGTCCTAATGTCAGAGCAGTAACAGTACTTACATGTGTGCAGTGAGTTTTGAGCAGAAAGTTTTTAGTTTGTTTCTTGTCAAGGCCAAAATTTTACAACTCATTCATGTCTTTAAAGTGATGGTCTTAACTAATATGAACACAGAGTCTATTTCACCATGAATACAAGTCAAACTCAACCCTCAAGAGATATTCTATGTTGGTTAAAGTAATATCGAGTTTGACCGTTTTCAAAACCAAATAGTTAACAATGAAAGTAAATGGGGCAGTCAGCCAAACGTATCTAAATTGTCATTTTTTAACCACTAATAAAGCTAAAATATCACTTCACTTCAGCAGTAGCATGAATAGGGTCCCTACACATAAACTGAAGTACTGATAACTTAGTAAGTGAACCCAGAGTTTATTAAAAACACTGTTTTACAAGACCCAACGTCTTGTTTTATAACAACTGGTGATGAAGGTTGTTCCACATCAGCAGATTCACCATTTTCCTTGCTCTTCACAGACACATCGACCTGTTGATGATAAATAAGTTATCAGTACTTCAGTTTATGTGTAGGGACCCTATTCATGCTACTGCTGAAGTGAAGTGATATTTTGAGCTTTATTAGTGGTTAAAAAATGACAATTTAGATACGTTTGGCTGACTGCCCCATTTACTTTCATTGTTAACTATTTGGTTGTGAAAACAAAAGACAGTCAAATTGGATATTACTTCAACCAACATAAAATATCTCTTGAGGAGGAGTTTGACTTATTCACGTATTCATGGTGAAACAGGCTCTGGGTTCATGTTGCTCTGGACCATCACTTTAATTTTATGCAACTTACAATAAAGACAAAATGCCAAAAAAAAAAAAAAAAAAGTCAAGGTCACATTGACTGTGGGCCACATGCCTCAGCTACAACTAAGGTACCAAAGATGAAATATGAACAAAGTTTATGATGATTATAATTACTACCTTCAATCTATATCACACCAGACCAACACAGGCATCATTTGAAGTGATGACAGAAACGTCGGGCTTTGCATCAAACTCTTTTCACACACGCTGCAGTTTAAAGCAACTCTGTCTGTTAATGCTCTGCTGCATTTTCATGTTTGAACTGACTGAAAACTTCATATATATATATATATATATATATATATATATATATATATATATATATATATATATATATAGAGAGAGAGAGAGAGTGTCATACTCATTGGTAAATCAGTGCTGACACTGTGGGGGAAGTTCATCACGTTTTTTTCCAGACGACTTCTCTTCACCTGTCAATAACTCGTGCACTGAGACACACACAGTAAACATCTCTCGTCCCTGGGAAGTTTCATCTTTGAAGAACACTAATAAGGGCTTAGCTTGGCATCAGTGTCTTTAGAGTTTTTTTTTTGATGAAAAGCGAAAAGATTTTGCATTCATCACCACACGGCAAAGTTTCCTCACTAATGATAATAATCAAATTTCATATATTTATAGAACCGGAAACTGAATCCGTTTCCAGAGGCACTTAACACTTCAGGTGCCTTTCGGGATTTATTTACTCTCCTTCCAAATCTCGGTCCACATATGAAACCAAATTAGAGAAATTCATTTAAGATGAAGTTAAAGATGAAAGTCAAGACTTCGGGTCCTGTTGGAGAGATTAAAAAGTCATTGATTAGACTTTGCTAAAGAAAAAAAAAGAACTTTATGCAAAAAAAAAAAAAAAAACCTCAGCAGCAGAATTCATGAGTTAGTTTTGCTGAACAAGCCAGAGGAAAAAAAAAGTGTCAGATGAGGCTGAGAAACCTTTTCAACATCTTTTTTTTTTTTCCTGTTTCAACAAAAGAAATATGATGAGAAATGTCTTCATTTTTCGTCGCCTTGAAAAAACACGCAGGTGTTAACGTGTTCTCTCACTTTTTTCCTTCAATCTCTTTCATTCCAGTTTCTCTTTCACTTCACTTTTTTTTCTTTTTTTACATTTTCTTGTATTAATCCACTTGATAAGCAGAGACTCAGCATTGTTAGTGTTAAATTGAACACGAGTATCACAAGTATAAAATGCTGAAGAATCGGAGTTGAGATCTGTTCAATGTCACTGGCCTTGTAGAACAATTTAGCTCATTATGATGCAGCTGTGGGACGTCGGGCTCATTCTGACGAAAGCAAGTGAACCTTTCATCCAAGAGCTCTGCTAAACAATGCTTCCCTAATCATTAAAGTGGCTAAGCCTGCAGATGAGCTCATTGGATATAACGCACCCATCACAGTAATCATTACTGACAGGACATGCAGCTGCTAATGATCTTCTCTTAATCACACTTAATCAGGTAATAATGATTTTGAGGTGAGAGATGAAGTGCTTGCTCTCTGCTTTTGCCACGGAGAGAGAGGCCTTGTTTCACTTGACTGCTTTGGGTGTCAGCAGGAAGAAGGAGGGGTGGTGGTGATGGGGAGGAGAGGGGGGTGAAAGAGGGGCACCACCTCCATATGCTTCACTTCTACCGACTCGCACGGTCACTAAGTGAGATCAGAGCGACGAACGGGTTCGTCACAACTGACAGACGGACACAAACGCACCACGTCTCGGCTATTTTATCACAGAAAACTAAACGAAACAAACACAAGTGCTGCTTTTAATGAATTATCTTTGTTTATATTATGCTAATATATCACCATGCTACAACTAAATGATATCAGACTTTAAAATAAATAAATAAATAAAATCAGACCCAAGCTAATATGCTGATATTAAACGTTAAATATCACATTCAAAGGAAAGACATGTTTCAGAAGATCAAAGTGAGCTTTCACCCATAACTTCTGGCACTACAGTTAGCTTTAGCATTACATAACTGGCGGGGGACAGTTAACATCGAAACACTGTCCTCCTCTGCTGTTTCCAGACGTTTCACGCTTCCTGTTGGATTAAACCTCCATGTCTGACGTTTCTGAGATGCTGATATCAGCTGATTAATCTGTTGAAGCCAAATTTAAAGATGATTTGGACTTCATGTGGTGACGAAATCAAACATTCGATTGACTAGATTCTTTCTCTTTTTTTGATTTTTTGATTTATTTCAGACGTGTTTCGACTGATTCATTCTTTAGAACCGTGAGTCGACGTTTTGATCAATGTGGAGTCGACCTGGATTTAAATATTAACGTCTATTTACAGACCGCGTGGGCTCAACAGACCTTTTTGCAATAATTCACTACATTTTTACAGCTGAGTAAACAATCTCATTACAATATGTAATAATTAAGACCAGTGTGTATGAATAGAA
The DNA here is from genome assembly GCA_016801845.1 of Polydactylus sextarius. Taxonomy (NCBI): domain Eukaryota; kingdom Metazoa; phylum Chordata; class Actinopteri; family Polynemidae; genus Polydactylus; species Polydactylus sextarius. Next base: position 9,560,246 of record CM028926.1, on the reverse strand, counting down.
ACAGGAGGTTGCCCCATATTCGTCTGTGAAGCAGAAAAAATGACGCTAGTGTTTCTGCACAGCTGTAACACTTTTAGCGGGTAAACATATTAAAGCAGTTAAAAGGATGTCGTTATTAACGTGAAGAAATTCAAATAAATGAGACACACACACACACACGACTAGACAGCATGTTGTGTGTCCTGCCTGCTGACCTGTTCATTTTCAAAACCAGAAAACAACTTGACTGAGTCTTTTAAACGTCGGTGTAAATTGAAAATAATGAGCAATCCAGCTGTGATATGGAGGTTATGCTTATTTATTATTACTATTATTATTATAACTGCTACATTAATGGAACCAAACACACTAAAGTCAATGATATTCTTCAAGTTCACTTGTGGTTAAACATGAAAAAAAAAAAAAAAGCAGTGTTTGTCAATGTGAGGCTATTTTTAACTGTAATAAGTGTCTACCTGTCCATCCATTCAACCTTCTGTTTGTTAAATCTGTTATTTCCATTCAGGTGTGTATATGAGGATCTGGAGTGTATCCCAGCATGCATTGTGCATGCTGTGAGGCAGGACTGTTTGGTGCAGAGGCAGCACTTTGGCAGAGCAAACCACACACACCTACAGGCAATTTAGTGGATCCAATTACAGCCACAAGTCTGTGTGATTTGTGAGGCTACTGGTGTTTACTCCCACGGTCCGAACGCTGACACTCGAAGCAGGTTTGGCCTCAAACTCAAACTGTCAAAACGCAGAAACCTGGAACCTGAGACCCTGCAGGTGTTTTTATACCAACATCTTATATTTTCATTAATAAAAGCAGAAAAATCTTTTTTTTTTTTTTTTTTTTTTTTTTTCCGAACAACAACTACAACTAATAATTATGAAATAATCTCACAGTGAATAAAATTCCTATTTCAGAAGCAAAATTATACTGTTTACTGCTGCTTAAAGTGACAGTCTGGAGTAATTTGAACCCAGAGTCTGTTTCACCATTTATTTTACGTTGGTTAAAGTAATATCCAGTTTGACCGTCTTTTGTTTTCACAACCAAATAGTTAACAATGAAAGTAAATGGGGCAGTCAGCCAAACGTATCTAAATTGTCATTTTTTAACCACTAATAAAGCTCAAAATATCACTTCACTTCAGCAGTAGCATGAATAGGGTCCCTACACATAAACTGAAGTACTGATAACTTAGTAAGTGAACCCAGAGTTTATTAAAAACACTGTTTTACAAGACTTACCCAACGTCTTGTTTTATAACAACAGGTAATGAAGGGTGTTTCACATCAGCAGATTCATCATTTTCCTCGCTCTTCACAGACACATCGACCTGTTGATCAGGAAAATGATGAATCGACAAACACCTGAGCTTTATTAGTGGTTAAAAAAAAAAGAACAAATTAGATACGTTTGGCTGACTGCCCCATTTACTTTCATTGTTAACTATTTGGTTGTGAAAACAAAAGACGACAAGATGTCAAACTTGATATTACTTCAACCATTGTAAAATTTGTACGTACATAAAAATACATCAAAATTCTTCTATCTATCTATCTATCTATCTATCTATCTATCTATCTATCTATCTATCTATCTATCTATCTATCTATCGTATCTCTTGAGGGGGTGTTTAACCAGTATTACATTGTCCACTTTCTTTTAAAAATAAAAGGCATTTTTAAAATTAAAGTATTTCTTTTTATTCACATCGTCAGCAGAATCTTATGAGCCACAGATGTGAAGAGAGGACAGAGAAAACTAAAACAAAATGTGGATTTTTGGTGATTTTCATTGCTTTAACTGACGAGACTGTGCTGGACTTTTTTTTTTTTTAAACTTCACTCCTCCTCTCTCCTCCTCTTTTCCCCACTCTGCGATAACAAGTGTTACAGGCTCCTGGATGTACCCACTCTCAGTGGTCACACGGCCTGCCACTGAACCGTGGCCTTTACTAATTGTGAACTCAATGAAGCATTCTTAAACAGATGCTGGTGGAACGGCTCCATTAGGGGCCTTACAGGCGACTGTCAGCCACATATCACAGCCATGAAAAGTCAAACTGTCATTATCACACGGCTCAAACCACATCTATCCACCCTGCCAATTTAATTCTTATTAAATGCACATTATAAGTGGAGATGGATGGTCGTGGTCGAGTGGAGTTACAGCTTTGAGCTTTGGAAAGACTTTTAGTAAGGACACACGTTCGCAGGACTCGGCAGTAAAACAAATATTTTTTTTTCATCTTTTCTTTTTAAACTGACAACCATAAAGTATTTATAAACAGAAACATAACGTCCTGTAAAGTTACCACTGATGAAAATATGGAACATTTACAAGTGCGGGACGAGATTCAAATGGCTTTAATAGATAAAAAGGGTTCAGAATATGTGGCCGACCCTCTGCGACGCGAGAGCGACCGTGCAGAGGAAACAAAGCTGTGACAGTCCTGTGTTGCTCTGCCAGAAACTGCATGTGAGGCAACAATTATGCTTTGGGCTGTGTGATGCTGAGGTTACACCAAATGACTCCCAGACCACACTCCCTTATCTCTATGAAGCTTTTTTTTTTTTTTTTTTTTTTTTAAATAAATGACGGATTAATTATTGCCTCCAAAAAAAAGAGGAGGAAGCTGCATACAGAAGATAAATCTACTGTAGTGGTTCCCTCCCAGAGGGTCGAATGAAAAAATGAAATGAGTGTGGTGGGTGTATGACGGTTTAGTAAAGCAGTAATTGTAATATAACAGTCAAAACACAATTTAACTCCTATATTTTCTTTAATTAGCCAAAGCAAATAGAAACAATTACTGCTGCAAATTTTTGAACTGGTGAGTGATGAATGTTTTCTGCTGTTGTTGTTTATGTTGAAATGATTAATTGATACACTTTACAATATAATTAGCATGCAATTATCATTTTCAGTTGCAGCCATCCAAAACAAATCAAACTGATAATGAACTGTTATCTTTATAATGTCCGTGAGATTCATGTCCTTCTCTTTTCTCGTTCTCTTTCTCTCCTGCTCGTGTTTTTGACCCTGAGTCACCTTTAAAACGAGCCGCCGCGCTGCTGGTGTTTCAAACAATCATGTGATCTTGACAAGGTGCGTGGCAAGTCTCCTGTGTGTTTGGAACAACAAGGCCGCCAATCCTCAGGGATATTACCGGGAGACAATCCATGCTTGCATATTCATCAGACACTGTTGCTGGCATACACACACACACACACACACACACACACACACACACACACACACACACACACACACACAGACAATCATAATATACAACAATGCTCCTCTGATCAAAGAGAGCTCATTATCTTCCTGTCGTGCTGCAGAGTTTTGCTGAAATAGCCAATCAGCTGAGGCTTTCAGCGTTCAGTTGTCTTTCTTGCCTGTCTCAGCTCAACATTTCATCTGCCGGGGCAGCACTTTAAGCAAGGCACAACTGATTCCTCTTCCTCTCGCCAAATGTTGATTCGAGAGTCGGTTCACAGAGAGGCCTTTGATTGCATTAACGATAGATGAGAAAGTGTGTCTGATTTATCTCTAGTGTGCTGCCGACCAAGATTCCTGTCAGATAATCAGCCTCTTGAAATGAGTGGTCCAATCGCTCCTCAAGATGTCCCATTTGATATGCGTGGGCTGGCATTAATGCATACGTGATGACTGTCAATTTCTGCTAAGTGAGAATAAGATTTGACCCAGATTATCCACTTTTAGTTCTGTCAGAATTAGAGCGATAATCACAGATCAGATTTGCCGATTGAGCTCCTCTCGTCAGACGAACACGAACATCACGACATCAATGAGAATCGGTTGTTTCTGTTAAGTTAAAGTGACTCGTTTACATATTCAAGTGGTGATTGTAGTTGAAAGACGACAGCAATCAAACATGACACCACACGTCCCTGTGAATTTTGGAAATCAAAGTAATAACATGATACTCGACTTCGATAAAAACAGCAACAAGATGATGTAAAAACCAGGGCATAGTAAAAACATGGTCGACTGTTGCACCGTTTGCTACATGTGCGTCGCTACATGAATATGATGTGTGTATAACAAACCTTCAGGGACATTTCACGTGTCATTTAGCTCCATTTTGGTTCGTGTTTGTGTTAAAGGAGTTAGTCGGAACAGAAATGATGTGGCGTGAAATGACACGTGAAAAGCAACAAATGCACAAAAACATTAAACATGTTCTCACCTGCGACATGGACACAAACACAGCACCAGTTATTATCATGTGAAAACTTCTCACTAACAGTTTCTTCAGAATCTGTTACCTGCAGTAAAATGGCTGCAGATAAAACAGGTTTTGTGAGGTCACAGTGACTTTAAAGTGATGATCCAGAGTAACATGAACCCAGGGTCTATTTCACCATAACTACAAGTCAAACTCCCCCTCAAGAGATATTTTACGTTGGTTGAAGTAATATCCAGTTTGATCGTCTTTTGTTTTCACAACCGAATAGTTTACAATGAAAGTAAATGGGGCAGTCAGCCAAACGTATCTAAATTGTCATTTTTTAACCACTAATAAAGCTCAAAATATCACATTTTACTTCAGCAGTAGCATGAATAGGGTCCCTACACATAAACTGAAGTACAGATAACTTAGTAAGTGAACCCAGAGTTTATTAAAAACACTGTTTTACAAGACTTACCCAACGTCTGGTTTTATAACAACTGGTGATGAAGGATGTTTCAGCATCAGCAGATTCACCATTTTCCTCGCTCTTCACAGACACATCGACCTGTTGATCAGGAAAATGATGAATCAACAAACACTTGAGCTTTATTAGTGGTTAAAAAATGACAATTTAGATACGTTTGGCTGACTGCCCCATTTACTTTCATTGTTAACTATTTGGTTGTGAAAACAAAAGACGACAAGGCGTCAAACTTAATATAACTTTGACCAACGTAAAATTTGTATGTACATAAAAATACATCAAAAATTCTTCTATCTATCTATGATTGATACTTACTGATAACTTAGTAAGTAAACTGAGAATTTATTAAAAAGACTGTTTTATAAGACTTACCCAACGTCTTGTTTTATAACAACTGGTGATGAAGGGTGTTCCACATCAGCAGATTCATCATTTTCCTCGCTCTTCACGGACACTTTGGCCTGCTGTTCAGAAAAATAATGAATAAGTTATCAGTACTTCAGTAAAATATCTTTTGAGGGGGAGTTTGGTGAAAAAGACTCTGGGTTCATATCACTCTGGTCCATAACCTTTAACCTTTAACTTTTAGCCACCAAACTGATATTTTTACACTTCCGAGTCTAAGTGAAAATTTGAAAGGAAACAGCTAAAGGAGAAGCAGCAGTATCAAAAGTAAGAAGGCAGATAATATAGAGAAAAGGTTCTTTATAATATTATAATTTTATATTATATTATATTATAGTATAGTATTCTACATTTCACGGGACTATATCACATCCACCAGGGAGCTAATTTTTACTTCACAGAGACGGTTTCACCTTTTACATGAAACAATCCATTCACACTCACTACAGACAGTTTTGAGATGGCAATTAATGTTGTGTGTACATCTTTGCACTGTGTGTACGTGTGTGTGAGGAAACCCAATGCAGACCCGGGGAGTGTGAATACTCCACATCCCCGACTGCAACAGCTGCTCCGGGAAAGAAAAACGTCAGCGGCAGCAACAGCAGTAACGACTTCATTGTCTGCACCAGATGCTGTTAAAGCCACAAGCACAAGTGACAAGGCAGCGCTCGCAGCCCACGTGTTGTTATGAACCCAGAACAACTCGGGTTGCACCGACACAAATGAAAATGCCACTCACTACACAGCCAGTGTTATATTAATTACTACAGCAGCACATATGTTGTGAGTGATGCGTGCAGGAAGGACTATTGACGAATGAAGCTAAAACGCATCAGGTGTTGACGGGTGTTTGAAGCTTCCCACATCCCAACACATGTTGTTTAAACCATCTATATAAGGTCTGTAATTACCATTTTTACATTAATTATACAGTCAACCTACAGAGTGAAGAGAAGGCTGTTAACTCATCATGGCAGTAATGAGAGATGATAATTTGATTCATACCTGGTGAGACTTGTTATTGAGGTTTGCTTACCAACTAAACTACTATCTGGATTTAAAGGTGAGAAATAAGCACACGTGGACGAGGCAGAGAGGTTCAAAGTGATGTTTCATGCACATGCACAGGTTCAACAGCGAGATAAGGAGCTTAGGAGCAAAGGATGAGGCAAACTAACATATTCACCAACATATGTGTGTGCGTGAGCACGCACTAGGTGCTGACACTTTCATCATTTTCATCGCTGCGAGTACACATTCCTGTGCATCAGCAGCAGCAGCAGTTCAGGCCTCCTCCAACATAAACATCAATCTGCTGTTTAACATCACTTCAGGCTCTTTTCACCCACTCTTAGTTGATCTTTCTCCGCTTGAAACATAAGGACTTTTTATTATTGTTTATTTGCCTTAATTTAGCTTTATTTTCCCCAGGTCCAGTCAGCTAATGGTTCTCAGCGTTCTCCCAGAAAGCCGAGACCTCCCCAGGCGTTTCAGAGTAATTTGGTTCCACCTGAGGAGACGCACATGCTCGCTCAAATGCAGAATCAATATTAATTGACTTTGAGGGAGGTGGATGTGGAGGCGGTGGTGGTGGGGGTCGAAGCATGTCTTCGAATGGATGTTGCAGCCTGGAGATAATATTTTAGTGCCGTCGAATTGTCCGGACAGCGCCGCCGTGGTCATCGTCGGCTTTTATTGACGACCTCGGCGGGATCTTTGTCTCCATGTTTCTGTCTTTTTCATTTTCTTCTCCTCTTCTTCCACCAGCTCGGCCATCGTCGCTCCATCACTCTGAAAATTTCCTCTCACTCTCTCTTTTTTTCCCCTTCAGGCCCATATCAATAATGTGAGACGGACTGAATAAATGCAAGATGTGGCTCAGTATTCAACATTTTCAAGGCTCATGTCAGCATCTAGTAGATACAATATCGATCACAAATGATGCCTTGATTAAAAGTTTAACACTGCTCCAATGACTCTTGCTAATCAGCCTCTGCAGATTCATCTGCTCCTTCAGAAAAAAAAACAAAACTGAATCTATTAGTTGTGCTGTATTTGTATTTAGATGAACATTTAGTCATTTGGCAAATGTTTGTGTCCAAAGCAACTGTGCTCAGACCAAACGCAAAATTAAATATTTGTGCATGTACAGCTGCTGGATTTTTCACAATAAACAAATGTTCATCAATGAGACTGTTTCTTTCTCTCAGCTCAACAGCTGGAATGAAGGAGCAGATACAGATTTTTGGATTTTGACTCTACTGCTTCTCTGACTTTCCTCTGAGCTTTATTTCTGTCTGAAACCATGAGTTCAGCCTTCATTTCTGTTGAATTTTCAACATCTGGTCACGTCGCCTGCAGCAACAGTGGTTTTGTTTATAATTGTGCCACGTGAAAAACTTCATTTCATTAGTCTGAACACACCTGTCTATGGGAAAGGATTTGGAAGAACCACAAAAGCACAAATAATGATAAATAACTGAACTATCGCAGGATTAAATCTCATTTAAAACTGAGTTTAATTCTGCCTTCTTTCAAACTTCAGAAGAATGTCAAAGTGCATGGTTACAGTCTTTTTAATTTTTCAAATTCTTCTATAACTTTTTTAGAGTAAACACCAGATTTTGGTTTTCTTTTCTTTCTTTTTCACCCCATCAGTACAAGCCAAAAAAAAAGGGAAAAGCTTCTTTATAGACCAGAGACTTTCGCAGAGATTTTTCAAAAACAATCAATGTTCGTTACAGAAAGAAATTCATCATCTGACGACGGCGCCGATACTTCACCACGGTGAAAGCTCACCAGCCAAACGAGATGCCGTGTTCTGAGTAATGGGCGGGTCCGACCTGTCTTCTTCTTCTTCCTTTCTTGGCATTCTTGGAAAAACAGTTGCTTTAAACTATTGATTTTTTTCTTCACAGACACATGTGGGTCCTTTATCTTGGATCGTCAATCCTGGGAAACGTGGGACTTTGTGAACCAGGACGTCGTTTAACCCTTCACGATGGAAAACGCAGCTTGTGTTGTCTTGTTGTGTGGCATCTTTGTCAAATTTAAGAAGCAAATAAAGGTTTTTCTCTCTCAAGCTGATCTAAATCCCACATCTTGACCTTCAGACCTGAGTTTTCTGGCCTCTGGCAACACGCCCAGCTAACAAACCACAACGAGCCTGAAGAAAATCTGGAGAAATTTAGCCTTCAGTTTGCCTCCCAGCGATATTATAGTTTCATCTGAGTTACTTCAGAAGACAACAAGTGCTTGTAAATAATGAAATAATCAACTATATATATATATATATATCATACAGTCACCCACACTGGCTTTAAGTGATTTACTTTTAATCACTGCATTACAAATATGATATAATTAGGATTTAGGTTTCTATGGACACCCACTAGTCACTTAATCCGAAAGAGCAAACAAATCTATTACAGCATCTTTTTCTTTCTTCAGACATAACTGATCATATTTTCATACACACAGCTGTTAGCCTCGTGTAAGATATTGTCGATAGTGTAAAGTGTTGATTGATGAGTCTGATCCACCCCGAGGCCTCTCAGCATCTCGACTCCCGTCACTCAACGGTTCAACTCACATTACTTATTCAACATTCCTGCATTTGGCCACTGCCACAGAGAAATGGATGAAGACAATTAATGAAGCTATCTGTCCAAGATTAAACAGCGCAGAGCGAGCAGCTTTCACCGCAGATGCATGCGTCTTCCATTGATTTACCACTTTATAATATGCCTTCATCCTCAAAACCTCTGCTGGTTTTATCAGAGAGGAGGAACAGAACCAACGTCTGCAGGATAAACAGCTTCTTCTACCCTTCAGGCGACACTTATTTTCTTTTCCGGCATTTGTTTCCAGATAATGAGTCAGTCAGCACAAAACGCCACGCCGTCGCAGGAAGGTCGGAATTGGTGGGGCAGAAACTCGAAGATATTACAACAATCACAGGAACGTATGAGTTAGAGGAGAAGTAGTCTTGTGTTCACGCTGCTGCTGTGAGATAAGACAAGGCCAATTTCATATATATTTCTTTTTTTTTTTAAGCCCATTGACAGCAACTGGCAAGTTCTATTCCCCCTGTACGGTTTGGCCATTACTCATGAGTCTGATGTGAATACCATTTGGCAAGATTCACAAACTTACTCTTCACTTTCACTTACGTTTGGCTGCTTCACAAAACTCAGCTTTATGACTACGAATTGGTGAAATATTAGTATCTTCATGCTCAATTGCTTTTGAGTGATCACACGTGGGAAAAAAAAACTAAACACGACTAAATAATTTCAATGTGAAAGAACACAAACTGCAGAAACCGTGTGGGAAGAACAAGCTTTTGATGACTTGAGTTTAATCCGATTCGGGTTAAATCTTTTTTTAAAAAAACATATTTTCTGTGTTAACAATATATGTGGTAAGAAATTTTGAAATATGTTTCCTGCAACCCCGAGGTCGGATTTCTGACTCGGAGAGTTGAATCAAAGATGGCTGCCCCGAGTGTAAACAGCAGTAGAAGCCCCTGTAATATTCTGTTCATTAGCGCTTCTGACTAGTTTTTGTCACACTAAATCACTCGTACACATAGTATTGTTCACTGTATGTAAATGCTGCTATACTAATAGGAATAGCAAGTAAGTAATAGTAAGTAATAGTACTTTTTTGGTAGGTCGGTGGTTAACTGATAGGAATAAAATTCTCTGAGTCTCGGTGTAGTTGTGCCGATCGACAACCCGATTGAGAGGATGATCGACAATGTTGCTGTTTGTCTTTTATACTGGAAAACACACACACACACACACACAGACAGACACACACACACACAGCAACAGCTGTGCAGCCACATCCACTGTGCTCTGGATCACTGGATTGGCAACTTTGTAACTGGAACGCCGATAACTCGGCTGTGACGTAATTCCCAGCTCCGACTTCTGAGGTAAATGCAACGCAGCATATGTGTTAACAAATTTATATTTAGTGAATTAGTTCTCAGTAAATTTCCTGTAAAAACATCCTACAAACACACATTTAAACATCTAATAACAGACTCTCAGATGCATCATTTGCATTTTCTTCTGCAAAAATATCAAACTGGTAAAACATGTTTAAGGATCTCAGGGAAAGTAGAGCTGCACAATATATCGAAACTAAATCTCCATATGTACATGTGCAAAAGAACAATCACAGAGGGATGTTTGAACTGCAAATAAATACACATTCACACTCCAAAGCAGCTGGAGTTTTACTGCATCAGACGTCCAAAAGAACGTTTTAGATACAAGAAACAGTTTGAAAAGAATAGAAATAATGCTTTTCTGTGAACTCTACTCACTATTTAAGTCTGTTAGCAGCAAAATAGAAGCAGAACGATATTGACCCTCGAGTCATATCGCATGTTTTCCTGATATTGTGCAGGTTTGGTTGAAAAAAACGGCTTAAATCTGAAATAATACTGAATTTATCTCAATGCAGATGAGCACAATCCATTCTCCTCACGTCTCTGTTAGACACTGTGTCTTGTTAAACCCATGTAACATCTCCTCACCTCTTAAAAGCAAAAACAGGATCTGATTTTACACCTGCAAGTAATCTTACCATCCCGGCACCGCAGATGTGTAAAAAAAAAAAAAAAAAAAAAAAATTTTTGATTTCCATCTATAATTACCTCCAGGCTGACAGTTGCCAATCCGCTGTGTATTGTAAATATGATCGCTGTAAGCATGTTTGTGTGGATTGTGTTTCCTGTTGTAGAGTGCCACACACACACACACACACACACACACACACACACACCCCACACCTAAACACACACACACACACCTGTCTTTGAAAAGCCTGTCACAGAGCACCGCAGCGACAGCGATTTCCCTGTTCAACGCGCCAGAAAAGAAATCATTTCACATTTGATATGGTATTTATTAACACGCTTTTTATTTATTTATTTATTTATTTTGATCAAATCCTCAAATGGCGTCTCCAATCCCTGCTGATACCGATACTGAGAAGTCATGAGAGCAGTGTGAGTAAATCTTAAACGCAACAGCAATTTGGAGCAAAATGTTATTGCAGCGTATTCATCTCCACGTTGTTGTATTCATCAAGGACGGAAACTACATCCATTGTGGTGAATGTAATGGAAATGGGAAATCGTTGCAAAGCTGTTGTGTTCTTCAGCTCGGAGTCAAATTTTTTACAGAAAATATCAAAACACCAATTATGTGTTTGATAGAGCAGTAATGGGCACACACGGCGTTTCATTTCCTTTATGGATATGACGAGCTGCCATGTTGGTTTTCTAATGAGATATACATTCCCCTCATATTCAGGTGGAGCCGAGCCGAGGCGCTGCTCAGTGAAGCAGACCTGAGCAGCCAGATAAACCCCCGAGGGTTGTGATTGTTGGCGTGGACGCCGGCGGGGGGGGGGAGATCTCCAGGATTATAGTGTCTGTCTTTGTCTTCACTCTGAGCTGACCCAGCAGGACCTCAGCAAAATGGCTTGATCCTAAACCCGAACCCACCCCCCTACATCAGCGCCAGTCAGTCTGCGTTACCGTTGCTGAGCTTCTGAGCTTGAACGTTGGCGGTACAGTGAGATGTGCAAGGACAGGTCTGAATCACAGCCCAAAACAGCGAGAGAGCCAGATATTATTTTCAACACCGGGGCCCATGTGTTTGTTCTGCAGGATACATAAACATGCAGGCATTGCAGTATTTCTGGCACATATCTAAACCTGCAGAGATGGAGTCAGGATTGATCCCCTGCAAAGCTTAAAAAAAAAAAAAAAAAAAAAAAGATGTTTTATTTATGACATGACAAACTTATCTCAACAAACTTTTCTAAATAAGAGGCTCATAACTACAACAAGGCACAAAGGATTAAAGAGGAACACAATCACGGTTCATTGCCAGGTGCTCGTCTAATTCTATGTTATTTCTGATAAGAGAGTGGAACAAAATGTCTGTTTATTAAGACAGAAGAAATAAATCACAATAGGCAGATGGGAATACGAGTGTTTGTTCTTAAGGAAGTTTAGAACAAATGTCTAAAAAAAATCCTTAAGACACGAGCATTTGAAGCTGCTGTATTTACTTTTAATGTGATTATATGATTTCATACATTTTTATATATATATATATATATTAATAAAGACCACAGCTAATGATCACTGTAGTTGATTAATCTGTCAATCATTGTTGAATATATTAAATTAGTCACAATTATTTTGATTAACTGATCGTTTTTTTTCTCATAAAAAAACTTCTTTAATCAAACCTAGAATTTAAAATTCATTATAATTAATTAAAGCTAATGTTAAAGGTTGAAAGAGCATCCTCACAGCCAGAGAAAAAACAAAAATAATAATAATAAAAAAACAATACCAAAGAAGCAAAAGGAAAATGTCCAAATCTGTATAATTTGATAAACTAAGACTGTTGAACGTATTTCAAGGAGCAAATTCCATCTGTCCAAATTTTGACCGAAACCTGATCACACGTGATCATTTAAACTAAATATGAAGAAATATAATAAAACATATCATCTTCACAGAGATCGTGGACGAATGATTTGAAGATTCAGTTTCTCTTTGGTGCGATTCTCTTCTGAGATGTTGACGTTTGAAGCTCTGTTGTCTAGCTGCTTCTCCTACACGCTGCTGTGTTTAGTCCATTAGCTGAAAATATCCATTGATCATCGACACCTCCAGGCAACCAGAGGATCACAGGTTCTGTCTAAAAAAAGGCGAGATCGCACAACACGATTTTTATGCTTATTCTATTCATTACTATTCAGACTCCAGCAGTTTGGGGCTGACGTGAGATTTTTAAGGATGTTTGACTTGTTTGATGTGGTCTGAAGCGTTTCATGAGGGTTGGACCAGAACATTTAAGAGTTTTGCCTGTAGCTCGGCTCTGTCTGTCACAACCTGACAGAAAATCTGCAGGAGACGAGACACCCCTCAATCTCATGCTTCTTTCTTATCATCTCTCCTCAAATAAGATATTTGAACCTTTTTTTTTTTTTTTCTTCCTTTGGGCAGCTGCTTCTCTTTTTGCCACTTGCAGATGATGCTTCCCATTTGGTTTTATTCGACCGTGAGCTGTGATGTGCACTGGAGCGATTTTTCAAGCTTCAGTGTGACACGGCAGAGATGAAGATCAGCACCTCCCGACTCACACGTGTTTCTCTGAACCACAACGTGCTGGAGAGATGTGTGAGCAGCAGCTGCTCTGGTTAACAATACCATAATATTCTATCTGACTGCTTCCTGGAAGCACATAAAACACCTACATTAGTGTCACCAAGTTAGTGGAGCACTTTATCAACACGGTAAATAGTCATTTAAACATCATAATTTATTCATATTAAAGGGGAACTCCAGTACATTTGAACTTATATTCTGCTGTTAGATGTTCAGTAATGTTAATATCAAATGAATCATTTCTACGTTAGTTGAGATCAGGGCAGATTTGTTTTTTTGTGTCACTAAGAGTCTGTGCATCTCTTTCTAAACCCTGTGCAACACAGACAGGAGCCTTACCAACATAAAACTGTGGCTGTTTCTCAAATTTGAGGAAATATCCTTAAAGGACACTTTTCTTCAAGGACGCCACGTCATCGAGTCTCGCCGAGCACTGTTCCAGTGTCAAGGATGCTTCAAAATTTCACCGAGGACTGAGTCCTTTATTTGTAGGAATTTTGAGGCTGCACTGATGTATCCTTGAAATCATTAAAATACCCACAATCCTCCACTGCACAATGATAGCAGAAGGGAAGCAGCAGTAATACTCATTCAAATGTAAGTACTTTGTTTGTGAGTATTTGTTTTGTGAGTTGTTGATGTAAATTTAACCATGAAAAACGAACCTACATTGTTAATAAATTGCTTGTTTGCCGTTAAGATCGCGTCACTATTATTGATGTTTATAATCGTTCGATGACTCAACGTCCTATCTTCGTCTCTATTTTATACAAAACACAAACACAAACATTAACGAAGGACATGGAGGAGACGCTGTACTTGTTCCTGCGTTTGCTTGCGACGAGCTAGGCTACGACGATGGCTATCACTCTTGTCGCTGTTTATTAAAAATGGAGGTTAATTATCTTTGTTTTTAACTTGTGAAGACGCTCCCTTTGACCAATCAGTGGCCGGCGTCTGTTCCCGTCATGTTTTAGTATCGACTCAGATCAATTAGTTCCTCGACAGAGTAGCTGGAACCAGGAACTAGCACCAAGTGGAAAACAGCCGCGTAAGTGCTGGTGGAAAAGAGGCGATAGTGTTATGTTGGTGAGGCTCCTGGCTGTGTTGCACAGGGTTTAGAAAGAGATGTTCAGCCTCTTTAGTGACACAAAAACACTGTTTACTTTCTGCCCCTATCACTTAGCTTATTAGGTCCCTGAACAGACTCACAGCTACCTCTACATCTCCACTAACGTGGCACTGCTTTGTTTTATTTTCTGTCAGCTGACACTATTCAAAGATGTCTAATAGTTCACCTTTAATGACATAAAACACACGAAATCAGCAAAGCGTCACAAATAGTCGATAACTTTTTGCCTTTTAGTTTTACTTATAGTTGCACACAGCGGCTCACACGTTCAACACTTTTACCTGCTAAATTACAAATTCGCCCAAGTTTCAAAAGTTCACCTAACAACTCAGCTTTCCAAGCACCAAGAGCCCTTTTCATAAAGTGCCTTGTGATTTTCATCAATCATTCCTGGTCGGTGTCGACTGCCTCTGCACACTCCTCCGGTGTGACCCTCCCTGCTGCCTCCCAGGGTGACTGAATATGTGATTTCTGGAGTGCTAGGATTATAAAAAAAAGCTTGGACATTTGTACAGTGATTATAAATCTCAACGGCCCCCGTGTGAGCTCGGTTGTTTGGGACATATTCATACTCAGAAGGAGTGCGTCACAAGATTTGAGAAAATTGATTTCTAAAAGGAAACTCTTAAATGATACATTTTAGAGCGTTTTTTTTTATATCACTATTATTATTCCACCAGGGCACCATGTGGCCTTTGATACGTGGTAGAAAGGTGAATTAAATGAAGCTGGTGTCACAGCAGTGTTCATATTAATTTGGCTGGGGCCAGCGTAGGTCACTGCTTTCTTACTGTTTTGTCAGGGAAAAAAGCCAATTTGTGAAGAAAGATCACTGCTTTTAATCAGGTGAGATTGTTTTCATGTATGTGTCTCCTCTACCTAAATGAACAAAACTCAAAAAGTATTTGACAACCATCTCACTTCCTGCTGTAGAAAACCCAACGAAAACAAGCCCGTTTGTGCACGTTCGGTCCGAGCTCATTGAAATCCTGCCTTTGAACTTCAGACGTTTATTTGTTTCTGCCGCACACAAGCTTTGGTGTGGAACATTTGTACGAGCGAGTGAAGCTGCTTTGGTAACGTCTGATTGTTGTCATAATTAATGTGTCTGCTGCACTTTATTCAAACACCGATACTGTTCCTGCTCGTTTCTCAAGTGGGACATGAAACAACACAGAGAATTGATTTTCTACATGAGAACTGGGAGATTTCTGAACTGGATTATTAGATCCTGAATTTAAGTTGTGTGGTTTAAAATACAAATTTACCAATTTCGGTAACATTAAACTTTCTACTGCTCCTCTGAGAGTTTATCCTTTCACTGCAATTAACACGCTAACGTTATGACTTTACAGATAAATGTTACATTTTCCTCCCTGTCCCCTCATCTGATGTTTGACTGACTTCTAATTACTCCTTTGTTTGTGTTTTGTTTGGAGTGAATGATCTTTACAGTCAATGATTGCAGTAATTAAGTCGAGCATAAAAAGAGACAAAACCTTCCTTAAAAATGTCAATCATTCACACTGTTTCTCGGCTTCTCAAATGTCAAATAATTACTGTTTCTAAAGTCAGTCATCAGTATTTTCTCTGTGTTTGTCTTTATTAGACAAATTGTTAAAATTATTTAGGTTTTTTTTAGTTTATATGTATAATTCAACTGTCAACATCTTAAACTAGGATGTTTCAAATTGTGAAGACACATTTTGTTGACGGCAGCTTTGTCTTTATCTTTGGAAACATGACTTTATAGAAAAATTAGCAAACTTACCAATAAAGATAAATATCTCCAGACCAAACTATGACATTTATAACTTGGCAGGTCAAGGTTGCAAATCAAGTAGCAGGGCAGTTTTATGGCTCGTTGGGGGAAAAGAAAAAAAACATGTCGTCATGTCCATAAACACAGAAAATACATTAGTACTGATCCCAGACTCCCAGTCCTGGTTTGGCCACAGTGGAGACAGAGAGAGAAAGTGTTAAAGTGGTTAAAGTTGACTGTGATTTGCTGAGACAGCTGTCGATCACATAAACACAACCTGAGGTTTTTCTTCTCCAGCCTCATTATGGCTTTTATGGAGACAAATATATATATATATATATATATATATATATATATACTCAAAATTGGCACCAAACAGAATATTAGAGGAAACAGCATCAGAGACTTGAATTCGCTGTGAAAAAATAAAAAATATATATCTATTGACTTTGTATTTCAGGAGAGAGAATTTTTCATCTGACGTCAAAGGCGTTTTCTCGGAGTCAGCATCTCGAAGCCATTAGAAGAAAAAGAAAAGCAGCTGCAGTTGTCACTTGGCTCAGGCTCAAATCAAACGTTGTTTTTTTTTTTTTTTCTCTATTTTAACTCTCTGGCTTTCGCTCTTATAATTTTAGAAACAACTCAACAGGATTTAGACACGTTAATGATTTGCTGTCATTATGAAACTGATTGACATCAGTGATGAAGTGAGTGTGTTTGCTGAACGAAGGGCAACTTCTCAGACCAACAACTGGATGCTGCAACTGTGAGGCAACATACAAACCTTTATACTAGTCTGAGTGAACGGACAAGAAACACAGTCTATTTACAATGATACCAGCATTCGTTGTAGCTATTTCCTTGTATTTTGGTGTTTTAGAGTCAGGATTTGAGAGACGTTATCTGAATTACATTTCACCACCTGTGGCTTCTATTACAGCTCTTTTATCAGATGTCAGTTTTCTGAAAATCTCTTTAATATCAAACAAAAACAGGTATTGAAATTGAAATATGTCCGAATGAATCAATATCAAATCCATTCAGCCTTTTTATTAGTTTTATTAGTGATTCGCTATTGGAAACAAAGGGTGTAACTGGTTAGCATGCTAAAAACATAGAAAGAATAGAGGGATGGTCCAGAGTAACATGAACCCAGAGTCTATTTCACCATGAATATGAGTCAAACTCCCCCTCAAGAGATATTTTACATTGGTTGAAGTAATATCCAGTTTGACCGTCTTTTGTTTTCACGACTAAATAGTTAATAATGAAAGTAAATGGGGCAGTCAGCCAAACGTATCTAAATTGTCAAATTTTTTAAAGACTAATAAAGCTCAAAATATCACTTCACTTCTATGAAAGGTGATGACAGGTGTTCAAAATCAGCAGATTCATCATTTTCCTGAACAACAGGTCGTCCGTGAAAAATGATGAATCTGCTGATCTGAAACACTCTTCATCATCAGTTGTTATAAAACAAGACGTTGGGTAAGTCTTGTAAAACAGTGTTTTTAATAAACTCTGGGTTCACTTACTAAGTTATCAGTACTTCAGTTTATGTGTAGGGACCCTATTCATGCTACTGCTGAAGTGAAGTGATATTTTGAGCTTTATTAGTGGTTAAAAAATGACAATTTAGATTACGTTTGGCTGACTGCCCCATTTACTTTCATTGTTAACTATTTGGTTGTGAAAACAAAAGACGGTCAAACTGGATATTACTTCAACCAACGTAGAATATCTCTTGAGGAGGAGTTTGACTCGTATTTAATACTTTAATAACAAAACAATAAAAACATACATATTACGACATATTAAAATTCAATTTCTTGTCTTATTCAAGATTTTTCAACCGTATTTCATAATCTCATATTTCTTTATCTTAACTTCAGGTTTAATTTTTTTGTTATCGTTAAAACTATTGTCAAAGTGAAGGCTTCCACTCGGGCAATGAAATAGTTGCATTCACCCCGAAAAGACTTTCTAAAGGTTTCATTTAAAAGAATTAAAAGCATGACTGATTTTTTAAGAAGTTATTCATTAGCTGCTAATGATCTGAATCACATCAATTAGTAACAACGGATAAAGTGTATATGTAGTAAAAGTAAAACAGCAGTCTGGTTCCTGAGTCTTTCATGGATAGAAAACATAATAAATCAGCGGTAATATCACTGCGATATCCACTATGACAATGAGTGTAAGGAAACAAAGACGGTGTGTAAATACAGTCAGACTCTGCTGCTATAGTAACAGAAATGGCCCAAAGACCTTTTCATTTGTGGATACATAATAGTCCATGCTTGAAAAAAAAAAATGAATAAAAATGAGTCAGTCGACTTAGTGACTGACAATACAGTCCATGAATGTTTGAGAACAGCGGAGGCCACGGGGACTCGTCCCACTCAGAGCTCCAGGCTGTTCTTACACAACCTATACTGGGGATGATGTTCCTGCACTGGGGTATTAAAACAATCACATGAATCACACTGCAAACTCTGTTTTGTCTTTTTTTCTCTTTATGATTCGGAGACTGTGGGATTCAAAGAAAAAACCAAAACATGAGGGTTGTGCGGATTTGTGATTATTTTGAGCATCATAAAGACTGACGGTCTGTAGAAATACTGTCTGTAGAATATTACATTACTGACCATTTAACTGAGCGGACTTCCCTCAGGACAAATCACCTCTTACCCATAGAACGGCAAATGGAAAGCGTTTAAACTGTTTTCATTTCAACATGGTGGAAGTGGTCTCCTGGGACCCGGAGCTGCAGAGCTGCAGGCTGCAGGACTACGTGATTAGACCGAGGATCTGATAGAAGGTCAGTGTGTGTGGTAGTTCGCGGATGAACACAGATATTATCAGCATCAGTCTGGAAAGCAGTGATAGTCCACCAAGACTGTGATGTACGGAGTGATGATACTGTCACTGTCCTCCCTCCTCAGACTGTCCCACTGGAAGATCCTACAGCTAATCGATGACGACGCTGAACCGCATTTCAGGCTTCTGTGCTCAGGTTTACAGTTCACACGCTGTAAATCCGGCTGTGAAAACACACTTGGAGCTTTAATGGCTCATGTAGTAAAAAAAAAAAAGGTGTCATTGTTTTGTTTTATCGTTGTTTACAATGTTTGGGTAATGACATGGAGCCTGTTTGTTTTGTTGACTGTGGTGTGAACTCACAGATAGAAAACTGGACCAGTCTTTGTATTTAACTTTAAACAAAACAAAGAACAAAGTTTGTCTCATTCTTCTAAGGTTTGATCTTCTGAAACAGGCCACTGATATTTAATATTTATAAGAAAAGATATGAGATGCATGTACGCTTTTAATTTCAGAGCCTGGATTAGACATCTCCGGTGCAAATGTTGCAAGATTGAATTGAACTTGTAGATAAATAGCACAACAGGAAGTGAAATATCGCTTGAATACGTCCTAATTACAGGTTTTCAACAAACATTAGTTAATTGGACAAACATGCATGCATCAGTTCTCACTGTGCATATGTTTGAAACAAATAAAATCATCATGTGCAGCAAAATCTATAAAAGCCACACCACTGCAATTACACTGGTGAATCATATATTATTTCTTCCTACAGGGAAAATAGACACAACTTAATTCAGACTTAGGGAGAGAGAAACACTGCAGCTCTCACAGGCTCTTTATCTGATATGATTTCGTCAAAAGATACAAATTCATAGTCAATAACAGTCTCTTTACAATCTACGGCTGTAAATAAATGAAGAGGCTGGTTTGATAACAGTAATGCTGTTTACTTGGACCAATGTGATGATGTGCTTTGATATTTATTTGACTGAATTTGCCTTTTTTTTTTCTCTCTCTCATCCAAAACTCAAGACTCCAGAAACAAGCGAGCTGCTTCCCGCCGCTGCAACCGGACAGCGTGAGTTTGAGATATTCACAGCCTCATTCACATTCTCCTTTCAACAGCGTACAGTTTCCTGTTGAGCTTGTAAATCAATTAAATATGTCTCTGACAGGCTTCCTGCTCAAACATCTATCAGGCTGAGTTTTGCAACACTCGTCACGCACCCTCGTGTATAATGATGTGCAATATGTGGTTGAATAGAAAAAAAAGAAGAGCAGCTACTATTGTCTGCTGCGTTGGCACTTCTGTATTCACCACATGGAAAGCTTCCATTTGAGAACTGAGTTGTGTGTCAACATACCCCCGCTTCCCATCTTCCCCGAGGCGCTTTTCTCATTGCAAATCTGGCTTTAGCCCCTGCTGACCTGTGTGTTTCTGCAGGAAGATGCTGTTAGCCCTGGGAGAAACAAACATAAAAAAAAAAAAAAAACCACTCCATCCTTCTTTCTAACACTGTCTTTAATAGTAACGCAGACCCTGTGGGTGTGCCTCGTTTTCCTCTGAGCTTCAACACAATATCTCTGAAGACCAGCGGCGCCGGATTCATTCAATCTACAGAAGAATAGAGACCAAATCCCTCACGGTTGTGTTAATCCAAACAGTAGGAAAAAACACACCTTAAAATGAAAATACATATTATGTCTGTGTGTGTTGGGAAAGCATCATCTAAAACTGTGTCAAGATGAAATAGTATTTGCTCCCTTTACTCATTATTCTCTCCACTTCAGCGCCTGCTAGCAACAGCAGGTTTAACAAAGACAAATGACTAAATATTAGAAATGTGAAATGTCACTGTACAGTTCATAAAATCACTCAACTCCCTTGACAGCCCCCCCGTGGCTTGATTAAAATCTGTTTAGCCTGTACGTCCTCAGCGAGCGGCTTCGTATATTATCACAAAGCTAAAAGCAGCTGTTTCAAAGTTATCGTCCGTCTCATCACAGACGAACGCCGGCTACTTCCTGTCTTGACTTTGGGCAAGGACGAACCGCAAAAAAACCAGACCAGCGCCACATGGGACATCTGGATTTTCACACTTCTCAACGCCCAGACGTAATCGACAGCGACAGGCAGTGAGTGACGGCATCAACGGCCGAGTCTGAATACTCAGGTGGACAATGATTCCTCAATCATCCCTGTGACTGGAACAGATCAGTGTCCTCGCCGCGCCGCAGTAATACTTTAGTCACACGAGTGGAGGATTGTGTCCGTTAAAAAAGACGCGTTTACATTGTTTGTTTTGTTTTGTTGTTGTTGTTTTTTTTCAGGGGGGGATGGTGGTTTGGAGATGGCAGGTTATTTAGAAGACGGGTGACAGCTGCATTGTGATGATAAGGTTTTCATGAAAACAGCCTCCACGTAAAATCATTTCCAATATGGAGCCATCTCTCTTCATATATCAGACGTGATGGAGGACAAAACCAGTTAGTGATCAAAGCAAGAGGAGGTAAATTAAATCTGAAAGAAGCTAAAGAAATATAACTATTCACTTCTAATACTGAGAGAAATATTTTTCGGCTGTAAATATCAAAGCGTGAAGAATAATATCCTTTTTAATAAAAAATAATCCTGCTCTCAAACAGTCTTAAAGAATATGTTTGTGTAGTTTGGCAGCACATTGATGCTTTCAATGACATTTCTATGATCACTTAGTCTTTTTTATTACTGAGCTTCAATGTGAATTTAAGCTAAACTGAAAGGGCTTTTATTTTGAAAGTACACCTATCATAATTCTTAAGACTATAATTAAAAATAGAAAATAATCTTTTATCTTTTTATTTTTCCGCAAATGTAGTAAAAGTTGTACGTTTTGATGGATGTGGCTCATGTTAATAAAGTCTCTGTTTTATATTTATTTAAGTACAAAAACTTCTAATGTAATGTGATAAATAATGTCTGTGTTAATAATAAACGGGGTCATGGTTTTAATATATTGATAGAAATATTTCTATAAATATCAAAATGTAAAGAATCACAGAATAAAAACCTGCTGTCAAAGAAACAGTGAAGAATATGTTAGTGGAGTTGGAGCCTAAATGGACATTTAAGCTAAACTGAAAGGGCTTTTATTTTGAAAGTGCAACCTCATACAACAACACAAATCTAAAAACAAATTTATTTAATTGATTACATGGCTACATGGCTGATAATTAACACATTTATGAAGGATTTGTTTTATTTAATTATAAAATATTAATTTTATTGTGATAAATAACATCTGTATCTATCAAAAAAAGTTATTTTCTAACATGCCGTCACCTAAATGTTGATGCTAATGTTGATCATGTAGCGGTAGCAAAAAACTGAATCCATGAACCAATGAGATTTATTTTTATTCTGTGTTATAACAACGTGAACTAACCTTCAAACTGACACGTTTTGTTCTCATCTAAACAAAGACTTTAGCTGAACTTCAACTGAACTTGATCCAAACAAAGGCACAAAATGACAACAACACACTTAAACCACATTGATCAAAAAATAATTAGCATGCATGTGTGTGATTGGCTAGAGACGCTCTGATCCTGATTTGCATGCGGCGGGCAGCGAGGAGTGAAAGACCTTGGTTTAAGGTAGATTAAGTCTGCTGCCATTTTCGACAGCAGTGAGAAAAAAATAAATAAATAAAAAACACAACTTTTTCCACAAATTCCCAGCCTCTCACCTAATCTGGCTGAAAACCAGGAAATGTTACTGCTTCTACGTGTCATAAATAAAACAAATAAATAAATAAAAGAGGGAGGAGACAAGAGAATAAACAGGACGACACTGAGCAGCAGGAGTCGCATCATTTCAGAGGCATTAAGTGAGACAGGTTTCAATTTGGTGGCTGCCTGGTGAAGCGTGTCCCGCTCGTCTGTCACTTCCGCTTCACCCCCCGACCACCCACCGCCCGCAAACGGTTTCTGAGGCGAATGATGCAGCCGTCACATTTCCCATCGCAGCTTTTCTTCCCGCTCTGATCACAAACCGGACACGGTGCTACGGTTTAACTAGTGTATCTGGTGCACTGAAGGAGATGGATGCATCAGTATCATGGGAGCCTTGTAGTTATTTGGTTGAAGTGGGTGTGTGAAGGTGACTGGCAGCTACAAAACTCAACATCGCCACCAACTCTGTGATTCTTTTAAACAAGGACAAGCTTCAGTCTTTGTGGGGGATTTAGTTTGAAATTCTTTTAACTTTTTATCCCTACAAACACAAACACAGTTGCCACAAGACATTTCATTTCAACAAGACAAGAAGATTGAATAAAGAAGAACTAATACTCCAGTTACTGAAAACTGATTCTATACAACAAACCTCAGTTTGGCATTTGATCCGTTTTATTTTTTTATAATAAGAAACAACTGCACAAAAAGAAATGATGAGTTCAACTGAGTGCACACAGACTGTTGAGAGATGTTATTGTGAGATGATTAAATGTGAAGTAAAAAGGATATTGAAACATTTTTTTATCATCTTCAGGGCTCCGTGTGTGAACACGAGCTGAACGGAGCGAATATACAAAAGATTCATCTGCGAGTAGACGTCCAAGGTCTGGTTTTTACCAAACACACTTCCTGATTCAATATACGAGACATAATCCACAACAGTCTATCTTCTCTATAAGTTTCATTTACTCAATATCATTTTTGTAACTGTCTGTACATCATGTCCTGAAACTTTTATTTTTTTGTGTCAAATTGTTTCCTGTTAAATTCTCACGAGTGTCGTTTCTCTGTTTCTCTGCGTTCACAAAATATCAAAATAAAAAAAAAAAACTAGGGTGCTCTTCCTTTTTTTTAAATTTTTTTTCCTCCTGGATCTCTGAACGTGAACGTGATACGAGATCATCGTGACTTTTCAGCTGCCGTCTCAACACTGTGGCTACATCTGAATCCTTAGCATGTACTGCTACTACCGGACGTTTACATCAACGTCATGATTTTGCGGCTTGAAGCGAACGGTTAGCTACCACGGCTAGTTAGCATCGCAGTCACAGCGGCGACCCTTTACTTACATTAGTGACGTGAACCACTACAGACATGTTTTATTTACTGAACAGTCTGTATTTGCGTTTTGATGCAAATGCTTCTTAAGGTTTGTATAGAAATGGTCAGAAAAGGAGCTATACATCACAGGTGACTTCTGGGATAGCGTAGTGTACATCGCTTGCATACTGCAAAATCCTAGCAGAAGTAGGAAGCCATCCGGGAACCTTTCGCCTACTACTGGAAGCTGCTAAGGTACTGAGACGTACTAGATCGTCGCCTACTCATTTTTGCTACTACATCGTAGACTAGTGGGGGTGTTTGGATGCAGCCTGTGTTTGCTCCTGGGATCTGTCCGTGGTGCTGGAACATTTCTGTTGTCGACTACAACAGATTTACAACACGCGTGTGCATCCTTCTGAGTTCATCTCAAGATAATCTGCGATTCCTGCACATACAACAACAAGCCATTAACTTGAACATTAACGCACAAGTGACATTATCACTGAGGTATATTAACCCCACGTCCTTGGTTTTTATACAGGCAAAGGCAGCTGCTAATAAAGTAGAGCAGGACTCATTAACAGGAAAACAGACATGGACGTTAGCTTCAGCTTTAGTCTCATTTTCCTGCACAGACTGAGAATAAAGAAGAAATGTGCTGCTGCTCCTCCACAGTCCGTCGTCCAACATCTCGGTTCAGTTCTGTTGAATAGCGACAGAATAAAAGATTTTTCTGTCTTTTCTCTTTTTTTTTTTTTTTTTGTTCTTGGCTCCAAAATCCTCCATCAGCTCATAAACCGGAGCCAGACACCGAGGACGGGACTTTAAAATGGGTTTATTTTTCTTAAGTTAAACTAGATAAAAATATACAGAAAACATGGAGTTAAATCTTTATTGTGAAGTATTTACGTTCTTATTTTCCACGTTCCTTTTTTTTCTTGCTATTTAGTCCCATATCTTCGGGATGTGCAATTTTATAAAGATTATATTTTTCTAAATTCATGTTTTAGAATAAAAAATAACTCATATCACTTTGGGGAAAAACCATTTTGTTTCTTTTGACACTTTAAGTGGACACTTTTGTTTCTGGGCTGTAATTAAAACTGAAAGTAGGAACCGTTAAATTAAAAGGTTGACTGACAGAAAATATCATTACAGTTACAGTTTTAAAAACATTGACTGTTTGATTGTTTGTAACTTACTTACTTTCTTGACAATCTTCCTTTACAGTTTAATTCCAGTGCAATTAAATTTTAGCAGAGTTTTCTAGTCAACATACAGTGAAAGAGACACTGGGGAAACAAACCGTGTGTCTCAGGTCACATACGTCCACAAACACTTATTACTTTGAGTTTCACACTGACAAGTATGGTAAAAACACAGTGTACAGCACCAGTAAGACTTTCATTATTGATTATGATTAAAAATAAACCGGTAGATATCTTGGTGGGAGACAATCACGGTTAAAATCCATGATTCACGTTTTGTACAGTGACAATTAACGACAAACGACAATTTGAAATGAGGACTATATATCTATTGTTGTGTAACACATTCATACCAATCATTTTATCGGAGGTAAACAAATATCAATTAACAAACAATAGAGAACAGAAAGAGTCACGTGTCTAACAGTTTTAATCCTACCAAATTAAAATGTGTCAGTAATAGCAAAGCACGAACGATGACTGATGATGACGAACTGTTAAATGAAAATCCAGGACGCCGCGAGTATCTGGAACTGATGGCGGTCTCAGGGTCTCAGGATGGGAACCAGGACTGACCCACTGGTCCAATCGGTCACCACTGCAGGCAAAGTGGCACCAATCTTCCTCTAAAGCTCACACATTACAATTAACAATCTACAGGAAGTAGCTGGTTTTCTCATTGTTGTAACGCGTATTACTGGGAAATGTAACAACTATAATATTACTAAAGTGTATTGATGAAACCTTAGATTACTGTGTTACAGCAAAAAGTAATATCTTACTGTAATTACATTACTTTTGTAACGTCTTACACCCAACACTATATATAAATGATGTTTTGCACAATTAATAATAATAATACAAAACTTGAAATGAACTATTTTTGATGCTGAGGAGAATTTGACACTAGAACAACACGCAAAGTCACAATTATGTACAACATTTATCAACGTTTAACGTTTAACACTTGATGAAGTGTCCATCTATCCGTCCGTCCGTCCAGCGGCTGATGACGGAGGCTCAGACGGCGGCGACACACTGAGACAAATAACTGTTCACGCTCTCGTTCACACCTCCGGGGGGCGATTCAGATTTTCAAATCAACCGACCAAACCTGCGTGGTTTTAATGTGTGGAAGGAAAAGCGAATCATCCAGACGGCAAAAAAATAAAGAGAGAAAGAAAGAAAGAAAAAAACCTAAACATGCTTGAGTAGAAGTCAGAAGCCTCCAGCTGGTCATCAGCTTCCACCGCGACTCTTCGAACCACTGAACCGTCATGATGCCTCATTTTGAAATTTGATTTGCTTAGTTAGTTTTCATACTTGAAGCGCTGAAGTGGCAGAGGAACACGGACTGAAACGGAAAAATATTCAAAGCCAACATCAGGAGTTAAAAATCATTTTCTTTTCTGTGTTGTGTGGAGATAATTTTAGTCTTGTGGTCACAAATTATAAGTCTTGAGCCACGAAGAAATATGTCGCAACCCCATAATTTTATTCAAGAAAAAGACAATTTGATGTGCTGCCCCCAAATCACTCTGTTATAACCCCTGAAGAAAAATGGGAATTTTGCAATCTGGGACTTTAAGATTTAGGCTTTTAAAGCTTCACACGAAGGCATCAAAGAAAATCAAACATGTGTAATTTAGCAACAGCGACTGCAGGGAAAGGGTAGGGGAGGGTTTTTCTTTGGGCTGCTGCAACACATGACTGTAAATAGTCTCAAATGCCAACTCTATTATCATTTTATCTTATAATAATTTAAATGAAAATAAAGTGTTTTGCACAAATGTCCTTTTTGACTTCGCATTAAATTCAACTTCTAACTCTCCCCGTGTCTTGTTATAAACGTCGCTCTACAAACGAGTCGATGTTTAAGAGTTTTCTGTTTTATTTCTAATTTATCCTGAGAGTTTTTGTCAACGTGATGAAGGTGTCTGAAGTGGACGAGACCAGCGAGGGAGACGCACGTCGTATATGTGGACGGATTATGAGCCGTGATATGTTAAATTAAAAGTGGAACAAATCAAGTAGGAGTCTTTTTGGTGTTCCATTGAATATTAATTAGGGTAATTAACTGAGGTAAATTGCAATTTAGGATGTAATTGGTGGTGAGATGACATTTGAAGTTCAAACAGGACTGTGATGCAGTCACCCCGAACCATATGCTAATGGAATTTCCATAATCTTTAGCCTCGCTTTCTGAAATGACTGGATTTTACTGTCCAATTAGTTTTGACCAAACAACCTCTGGGTCGACAGCGAGGGTGAATTAAAAAAAGAAAAAAAAAATGGTTTGGAAACTAAAAGTTCATATGTAATAAAATACATCAGTGAAGAGCAGCAGCAGCAGCAGCAGCAGCCGGTGGGAAAACGTCGGAGAAGCGAAGGGAGCAAATCCTCTCTGGTTTAAAACAGGAGCTGAAGGCTTTTGTGTTAACTCGCTTGGGGAAAACGTTGTGCTCCTCCCTGATTGAGGAGAAATATCACACAATATGAAGCTGCTGAAACACCAAAACAAAGTTTCACTCCCTTTGCTCCAAAGACGCAAAGATTCAAGGCTAAAGAAACGAAACGAAACAAGTCGATGTTCTGTTGTTTCAGATGTGGAAGTGGACACACTGGAATAAAACTATCTGACAGATAAAACTTTTAACTTTTAACTAATACAAGCAAAAAAAAAAAACAGGTCCTTTAGTTGTCTGTTTCTCTCAAGACTCTGAGCCAATCCCATTTCTGTCTTTCTTTTTTTTTTTTTTTTAAACCCTTGAAACAAACTGTCTCCGTGACAACCGAATAACAACAAACAAACAAAGATGGCGTCTACAGACTCGTTTGTGCTGATTAGCTAACATAAGCTAATAAATGCATCGATTAGTTTATTGTCCTGAGGGAAAATAAAGTTCTTGCACTTAATGTAGCAACTGCAGCAAAACAATGAGTCATTAATAGATCAATGCTACATGCTACATGATACATGATACACTGATCTCATTCGCTCAAGAGCCGCATCACAACGTGACACATTTAACACGACTCACTTGACAGCAACAGAACGAATTCAACACGAGCAGAGACGAGGCAGAGAGACGTGATAAAACCTGATGCTTCTCTCTGGAGAGTTTACTCACAACAACAGTGAGAGCTGAAAACAACAGGTGCAGGTGTGTGTGTGTGTGTGTGTGTGTGTGTGTGTGTGTCGGCCTCTAGCCTCTAACAGTCGTCCTGAGGAGCCACTCCACGTTGTCATTTTAAAAGGCATCACTCTGAGAGCTCGTCAGCTACCCACCAATCAAACACTCAAAAACATTATGCAAATGAGGCTTCTAAGAGCAGATCTACGTGTTTTTGGTATTTTTTTTTTAACACATGGATTATAACAAACAAAATACAAAGAAGTCATTTATATTAATGCATTGATTTAAAGCTGATGTATCTTTTTCACCTCCTTACAGTTGTATCTCTCCACTAATTGGAGCTTAGATTCATGCATGAGAGAAAAGAAAAGATGCACAAATAACCTATTTTATCTGGTGGCAAACACAAGTTATAACACAATCCTCCAACATAAAACCACATCCAGGAGTTCAGTGAACATATTCAATGTTACAACCACAAAGAGAAGCTCCTACGACGGCAGCCGAGATAAAATAAAAAAAATAAATAAAAGATGAATCTTTGTGTTTGACAGTTGCCCGTCAGGACCAACAGACACTAAAGACCCATCGATGAATCAGCTTCAGACTCTTTTCTGTAGAAATATTAAGGTTTTTTTTTTTTCCTCCTGTGTGAATCTTTTTGGTAACTTCTAAAGTTTTTTTTTTTTCCATATTTCCTTTAAAGTTTTGAATTGATCCACTAACATTAACAGCTGCTTTAGCTGCTTCTGTTATATTCAGTCTTTTTAACCACAATAACACCAGCAGGTTCAACATTTACTGTGATAAAACGTCGACAAAACGGCATCGAATTTAAAGCAGCGACCTCAAAGACCTGACATTTCTAATTTAGGATAAACTCACATTAACGTGCTGCAAAACTTCATCAATCTGTTTTAATTTGAAATTAAAAAAAGTTGTTTTTTTTTTTCCCGCTGTCTACCGTCTTGTTCAGTCCACTGATTAATAACAGCTACAATCATCTCTGTGTTGTGTTTTTTGGGCCATTAAAATTCCCTGATTAAAGTAAGATTTTGACTAATGACACAGCTTTCACTACGTCTTAAATTAACACAATACAGGAGGCTCAACTTTCATCTACCCGGAGTATGTTGTTAGATGAAAATCATCTTAAACTAATGTTGAACAAGTTGTTTTTTTAAAAAATAAATACAGGCATGAACGCAGATTGTTCAGGCAACATTTTAATCAGTGCTTGACTATGCAAATGTAATTTACACGCAAGCTGCTGCCCACACCGTCGAGCATCCTCGGCCTCTTAGACGTGTTACAGGTGACGGTGACGGTTTCGGAGACGAAGTTGGACGTCGGTTACCACACGAAGAGAAAAACAACTGTCTGCTTTTTAATCTATAAAAGCCATCCTGAACAAGCTACCATTTTATTTGTCATCACTTACAAGACCACAGTGGCTCTGTGAAATAAATTACCATGGATATCACACTTATGAATACAAATTTAGAGGAAGCGGTGTTCAGTTAAAATGCCTCTCACAGGTGGAATGAACTTTAACACTTTAAATTAGAGCAATTTCTCTCCCTATACAGAAAATCTGTTCAAGCAAATGTTTTACATGATGAATGCTGCTGTCTATTTTTAATCACTATGTATTATACTTATATCACCATCCTTCTTTATGTTTCGCTAATTGTTTCTGAGAATAAAAAAGCGTTGCTGTGAATAGATAATCTCTGATTAAATGAAAATAAATTCACTACCTGATGGTTGGTTTTATTTTGTTTATATTGCTCTGACGGGATGTAAATCTAACGATCTAACTCACGATCCACGCTGACAGTTCACACTTAAATTCACACAGGTCTGAAAACTAAAAATCAACAGCTATAATTGTATTTAGAAATCGATCTTTTGCAACATTTAAATTAGCACGTATGTCTGAACAAATGTTCCATCAGCCTGTCCGCACTCATCTGCGATGACTCAGCCTATACACAGAGCCCACACACACACACACACACACAACAATAAGTGTGTGAAATAGAGCCATTAATCTCTAACACGCTCCAGTGCAGTAACAAAGACATAGAAGTCACACTGCAGGGACCCGATGGGAAAGTATATACATCTAAATTTAGGTTTTTCAGGGATTGAAACAGACAACAGCTCAGAGATGGAGGAAGTGAAATGAGGCAGCAAATAACACTGAGGCCGATGATACCATCAAACCCACATCCTTGATTATACCTACAGTATAATGAATACTAAATGCGTGTTTAGGCGATAAAAACGTCTCTTCTCTGTCCTTAGTTATTCATTAAAACCACGTTAACTATTCTGAAGTGAGATTAGAAAAGCAGTAAAAGCAGAACACATACATATATATATATATATATATATATATATATATATATATTCTCTTTTACAGTCATCGAATCCACCTGATAATCAAAGCAACACTTCAGTCAAATCAATGACTCAGATTGAACTTCTGCTTCTTTAAATCTTTTGCTTCTGATGCACTCCCTGGTGCTTTGAAGATCTTTAGTTCAAAAACCTCTAAATTGCTTCTTGTGATCATTTTGATGTTTGTTTTTTTTTTTTTTTATCTAGAAAGCTCTTTGAGGTTTTAAGACCCCCCCCGAATCCCCTGAGGTTAAAGGGCAAGAAATACAATATCCTACAGGCTACATACACAATATTTGCTTTGTGAAATCCTATCGAGCGTTTACCTCCAAATGTCTATTAATAAATTAGTGAAATCAATAAAAACGGACTGGTCAAGCTCCTAGTTTGTGTCTTTTGCGCCGTCGTAAACCGAGTATCTTCACTGTGATTGACAAAAGTCACCATTTTACAGATCAATACTGTCAATAGTAGTTAGTTGCAACCCTAAACATTAACATTATTTCTGTATTTGATCGTCGGCTAATAACTAATTAAATGGAATAAATCTACGGGAAAAGAAGAATTACGTCTTCATTTATCTCTATAAACCACTCGCGTCCGTAAAAATAAAATCTGTTAGGATCCCTGAGCTGTTGTTATCCAGCCTGTCGGTGAGATGAATGATAGGGATTATTCATGGTCCCTTGGAGATGGTCTGAACCGATGACTATTAAGGTGGGACTCGTTGACCTCCTCTTGACTGGCAGCGACACCACCGACTGCCTCGTGTGGGCCAAGGGGTCAAATTGGATGAGTATGAGGTCAGTGCTGACACGGAGTCCTGGACAGGTCCTCTGAGTAATTAGGTGAGCGAGGAGGCCAAGCTGCCTCCGACCGTTAGCCTCCACAGCTGAACGCCACCGGATTTCAACTTTCACAATCCATCTGCCGTACAGGGGCAATACGTGAAGATTTTTACTGCTCCATGCCACAAAATGACCATAATATATCCAGGAGGGGGTTGATAGAGTTGTGGATAAATACCAATAACTCCATGAGTACTTCACAAGGTGTTGACCTTTTCTGCTGCTGAATACTCAGTCTGTCGCTCTGGCAAGAAAAACGTTTTGCCCACAGGGTGTTTTAGGATGTTTCCAACCCCTTCACATGACCCTAAAACCTCCATCTCCACATCTGCTCACATTTCTAACTTCTCAAAGTGCTTACAAACCACTCAGTGCATTAACACACCAGAAATAGCTCCTATATAGTAAATGTCCACAGTTTACGTGATATACATCCTGTTTACACCCGAGTTAGTCAATAAGGAAGTGAAGAAACAGCAGCGTTATGGCCATATGGAGCTGATGAGTTTGCACAGCAACTTAATGCAAGTGCTGTTATTTGCAGCGTAAGCTGTAATGTGAAGAACAACTGCTAACCTTGCTGCTTTTTTGTCAACACATGACTTTGCATCAGTGCGTCCTTTGTAATGCGCAGACATTCATCACAAAGATTTATCTTTTAAAGCCGTTAGAGCCCCTCAAACTCAAAACTTCACGACGTTTATTATTATTACCACAGCTTTTTAAATGTGCTGAAATGTTACCTTGATTACCTCGATACTGACACATCAACACACCTGTGATATTTCTAGCGATGGAAAAGGTCCAGAAATATTTCAACTATTCACCACATTCAAGTTACTCTGCTGATAAATGCTGATGCACTAACTTTACTTTTAGCTCTACCAGGCAGTTTGACTCAAATATCTCTACCGACTACTGGATGAATTAACATGAAACATGGTTCACATAAGGATAAACTATAATAACATTGATTATAGCTTCAGATTTTATCATCTGAGGGATCGCGTAATGATCCAATCGGTGCAATAATATTCCAACTATTTGCGTTTTGTGGGTTTTAGTGTTATAGTTAACACCGTAAACATGTTAGTCCGTCTGAATAACAGCGTTATTTAGATCAGTTGATGTTTTCAATGAGAGAATTTATTCTACAAACATCATTTTCTCTGCAGGATTCTCGGCAGTTATGTTTGCGAACTAAACTGAGCAGCATTAACCTCTAAATGATAATAGCTCACAGTGAGAGGGTGGTGGTGGAGGGAGAAAGTCGTCTTTATGAAGGACTGATGGAGTCATTTGTATGCGCAGACCTCAAAGCAGATAATAATGTGCTGTCTGTTGTCCAAGCTGTTGCAGCAGGGAACAGGCAGCACCTCCACTGAGTCTTTATGGGATACTCTGATATGCTTAAAGGAGCTCGTCCAAAATAAAAATCCCCAACTCAGCAACACTAAGTGTAACATGGAAAAAAAAAAAAAAATCATCTGACCTGATCTGATGTCTGCTTCACCTGACTACAATGACCTGAGGGTGAAAAGTAAAACAGGTTTTATTTAAGCAATGTTTGAAGTAGCTCTACTTTACTTTAAATTTATATTATTTATACTCTTCACACATCAAAGCCAACGTGCTGCCTGAGTTACTTTACATGTCAGTGAGATTCTCGTTCACCCAGGTCATGGTATTCAGAACAGCGAAGTGGAATAAAGATAAAGCTTCGTGCAGGTTCACGAGGCTGCTTCAGTTGTGCCTGAACGTCGGTGAGTGTTGGATATTTAACCTCCGGGTTGTTGTCGAGGCCGATCGGTTCAGCGGTGATACTCTGCTTTTGTTACAGTGACTGGAGACACCCGAGGCGACATGTGAATTGGTGCTACTTCTCCTAGATATAGGTGAAATAATAGCAGAGTAGGTGAAAGCGTAGGGAGGGGTGAGCGATGTCATCTGTATCCAGGATATATATGTTGCTGTCTTTGAAGGATTGTCCCTCATCCCTCAGGTGTTGGAAAACTGCTGAGTCTAAGTTGTGGATTCGGCCCCTTGGTGTCGAACCGAGAGTTTATTCAAAGACTGTGTAGTTTCTGTGCATCCCTCGCCGCGCTGAGCTGCATACACAAGTGCTTTTTCTTATGTCTGGATATGTGGCCATTCGGATGGACCAGGTTCTGTTTAAGTGTGTTGCCAAGCTTGAAAAACACAGGGATGCGGTGCCTTGTTGAGATGCCAGACATGTCTGGGATGACAATATTGTTGTGTTTATCCTGTAGAGCATCCTTCAGGTTTTTTGTGTTCCTTCTCTTGGGCCCGGACACATGTTGTTGGCACATTATCAGCCCGGTTTTTGTTTTTTAGTTTGTTTTTTCCTTGAAGCAAACAACAACTTTGTGGAGAAGAAGAAGAACAACTAAACTCAATTGCCCTTGGTTCATTTTTTTCCTCAGATAATTAGCAAAGTGGTTGCAAGAAAGAAAAAAAAAAAAAAATTAAGGGACAAGTTTACCACAGAGATGCTGCACACTTTGTACTCAGTCAGCCATCTCTGCAGAGTTAGTTGGGTCAGGCAGAGGGTTTAAAATAATGCAGATGAAGTTCTCTTTTGCCTTAATATAAACACAAGGACATTACTGAGCGTACGTTTTATTTCTATTCTGCTGCACAGACAGAAATTTGCTGACTTTCTCAATGTTCTACTTTTCGTTTTTTTTTTTTTTTTTCCTTCTGACACTTTATGGACTCTTCAAAGAAAAATTCATCTTTTCTATAGCTACAGAAACTAAAATCCGAGTCCCTGAGCCTCATAAACAACGTCTGTCTTGCTCAAGGACACTTCAACAGAGCAGATAGTTTCCGTCAAAGGCGACAAACTATTAACTCAGTGAAAGATGACGATCCCACTTAATGTTAAAATTATTGAGTTTCTCAAAAGTCACAATGATTATTTTATTAGAGTCGAGTCAAGTGTATGAACTGGATTTGAAGGATTGTTGCAAAAAAAAAAAAAATATATAATAAAAAATGTTTCAGTCGTCAGGTCACGGTCGTTTGTAAGTTTCTAGACTTTCTTGAATTAGTTGTAAAGACTCAATAATACTTTACCTGGACAGATCAAATATTATATTAATAATAATTAAAGAAAGAAAAAGAGAAAATAACTTCCAGGTGAAACATTTTTTAATTTCTTTGATGAGTAAACTTCTCTCAGACAAACTAATATAATTAAAGAGATCTACAAAAGCTTTCCAAATTTAGTTTTTTTTTTTTTTTTGCTCCAAAGACAATTTAATTTTCTCTAGTTCCAAGTGTTTCATTACATCCTTCATTAGATCTGAATGTGGCCGAGCTCTTCTCTGTTTACAATGAAAAACAAAATCAATCTTGTAGCCGGGAGGCTGATCAACAACACCATATTAGGTTTGGTTTTAACAGTTTTAAGAGTTTATCTTGTTCCTAAAATAGTCATCAAAAGATAACAGTTTACACTGCAGTCGCAGTATTGATCAGAGACAGTTTTCATCTAATTTTCAATTACTAGATTTCATCTCATCTGCAGCGGTGTGGATGAAATAATTGGTGATTTTTTTTTTTCCCCACAAGAACAACAAATTAAACAACAGATTAGATTTAATGATCATTAAATCTTAAAGACTGATCAACATCAATGATTTAATGACTATGTGATACAATCGATGGCACCAGCGACAGAAAGATAATATTCCTGTTGACAACTGAACATAAAGGCTCAATAAAAACTGACAAAGCCTTTGGCTCCAACTTATTAATTACTGACTTACTAACAAGCTGCATTTGCTCTAATGTCTGTCAAACCTTGGCTTGTCTCGTCTCCTTTTTAGTTACCTGAGGCTGAGCGGTTGGATGGGAGCGAATCTCCGTGGAGGTACCCTGTTTAAGTCGGGGAATCACGTGCTAATGGCTGCGTTGAGAGCCAAGATAAAGCTCTAAATGGAGACCGAGGCAGAGAAATAAATGGAGGAAGGAGTGATGCAGTGTGCTGCAGTGTGATGATTATATTTATACAGAGAAACTCCTCGATGTCTCAGAGGACGGATTTGAATCAAAACCCCCGTCAGCCTCCGACAGAACAGCAGCTAAATATGCTGCAAACTTTGCTGCTACAACCGATATGCTGAAAATTATTGTGAGTTTCTCTCTATCAAAGTGAAAGGACATGAAGGTTTTTTTAAAAAAAAAAAAAAAAACAAGCAGCTCAGGTCAGTGAAATCCAATTTCATTCTGTAACAAATGATTTGATAAAGTCGTCCATGTTAAACAATCCCAACGTCTGGTCTGTTCTGCAGAATCACATTTTGTAGGATTTGTGTCATTGAATAATGACCACAGTCACTGAGTGATGCTGTAAAATGTCAGCAGCGTCTTCAACTATTTTTCTTTTAAAAACAAAAACAAACAAAATAAATAAAGCTGTCAAAGAGCCACCGAGACCAAACCAAGATGTCGAATACAAACATAAAAGTAGATTTATCCCTTTTTTTTTGGAAAAACAATAATTTAGTGGATGTCAAACTGGTTCTAGTTCAATTAAGATCCTCTTCATTTATCAATGGCTTGTTGATTTCAGTTTTTTTATGCCGACTGTCAAACTGTAACGATACGTGTTTTTGTTAAAAAGCCAAAACTGTTGAACTAATTATTTGCCTCAATCAAGGTCATAAATTCTCACTCTCAAACACAAAACTCCACAGTTTTATTTTCCCTCAAACTCAACGCTGAGAACGTTTCTACAATGAACCCACGATGGTGCAACACTAAATTTACCTCATTATTTATCCTGAGGACCGACTGAACAATTCGATTTCTTACTACAGTGTGAAGGAAATCCTGAATATGAACTGAGACCGTATCGGCTGCCATCGCCTTCGAAATGTCAAGAGTCTACATATACACTGTAACTGTCTTTTAGCAAGTTGAAAGCAGACACATCGTTTTATTGCATCACTTCCACCCAGAGTCAGTCGACTGGTAAATATGCCACTTAAATTCATTAGACATTGGCTCATAAAGAGAGTAATTATTTGGAGTCCTGTGCCAGTTAGCGTAAGAGTCAATTAGGGTGAACAACTGAATGTTAACTGGCTCATTAGATGGTGGGAAACAAAGCAAATGTCACATTTCCATAGGAGCGCTGCCACTTTACATAGTGGAGAGTTTAACAGGCCAGTTTAAGATGATCCAGTGGATGATTTAACAACTTATGTTTGGAGACAAACATCGTTACAGCACTGATCCAGAAGCAGAAATCACACATCTGTGTTTGTTTCTTTGATTTAAAAAAAAAAACAAAAACTGCATATTTATATTCAATCAAATAAATTTTGGAGGAAACATAAAGCAGTTCATCATTATACAAAAGGTTGTGGCCGCAGATTAAAAAAAAACTTAGCCAGAAAATCAATTTAGTTTAACTGAAAATGAAAAATCATTTTGTTGGAAAGAAAGAATGTATGTGAATCATCTCTTTACACAAAAAAATACACCACTTCATCCGCCCAAACAAACATGTACGGCTGCGGAAAATGACTGTTTTTAATATCGATTTTTCGAAGAAGAAAAAAAAATACAATTTAATCTAAAATATGTGGACAAAGGTACAAAGGCATCTGACGGTTCAACATACAGATAAAATGAGTCAAGTTATTTCAAGTTAATTTAATGTCGCTGACCCAGTGTCAGTGTATTTATCTAAAAAAAAATGTGTAAAAATATGTTAAGGTCAATGACGATGACAGGTTAAAGTCCTGAAATGATGAATTTTCTATTTCATTTGAGCTCAAAGAAAAGCATCGCTATTATGTTCAGAAAGAATGTATGTGTGTGTGAAAAATAACACTAAGTAATTTTGCAATGTGTGGAGTGGTTTCAATAAAGTGTGGATTGTTTGGGGGGGGGGGGTATAATTTAAGTTAAGAAAAGAGAAGCAACAACTGTGTAGAAAGTCGTTTATAACCTTTTGTCTGGGTGAATTCTGGGGACTTGTGACTTGTGTAGATTGTTATCTGCAGTGAGAATAGATACAGCTCAACAAATAACCCGACATCACACACTGTGTCACACACAGCCACACAAGGGGACGGATGATACAGAGCCTGACAGATGAAACAAGTAGACTTTTGGGGGTGGTGCTAAAAAACACAAGGAATAACAAGAGCCACTCTGGACAACAGAGGAGCTTGTGTTTCCTTTCATAGAGGCAAAGGAAGTGATACTTGAGTATGTGAACTGCAGAGCTTAGCTCCAGCTGCAGCTCTGATATCGCCTCTGGACTGAGAGCACAACATCT
Organism: Polydactylus sextarius; assembly: GCA_016801845.1. NCBI lineage: Eukaryota > Metazoa > Chordata > Actinopteri > Polynemidae > Polydactylus > Polydactylus sextarius. Next base: position 9,522,269 of record CM028926.1, on the reverse strand, counting down.
TACCATAGAAGAGAGTTAAAAAAAAAAAAAAAATCATGACAATGAAAAACACATTCTGCAAATAAAGCTACCGACATGTGCATTCAGACTCAGTCAAATGTAACTAGTTCCCTTCTCCTGGTCACAAATGGAGAAGGCTGAGGAAAATGAGAGTGAGGTGAGTGCAGGAGAAATGTTATTCAATTTTTACCCTCATCCATCTCTGTATATCCCCATGACTCCACTAAAAGTGTTTTCCTATTGGCAAATGTGGCAGCGCTTCGGTAATAAATCATGAGCAAAAGCTGTGGCCCCCAGCTCAGCTGACATGATTCTCAACAATTGGATTTCTCTCGCTGCGCATATGTTATCACGGTGGCGGCGCCGAGAAATGCAGCAGCTACAACAGAGACACACAGATTACTGCTTAACTTTAATATCATACATTAATATTTGTCCTATTTTTTTTTATTTTTAAGTCATTATATCATCACGAGGTTGTGAAAAAGTCACGATGAGCAACAACATGAGATGATCTGAAGATGTTATAGTTTCGTATTCACCACACTGATAAAATGATGTTTCCACGGCAACAAAGGAATTAGTGCTTAATTCAAAAACATCCATTAAATTAGGATGGATATACAGTATTTCTCTCCCTATAGGCAAATATGTATATGATATGCAAATGGAAAAACCAAGAAACTACAGTACAGGCATATTGCATATATTCAAGACTTATCTCCCTTTGCAAATACAGCTCATAAAAATCGAAGCATAACAATTGGACCTGCAAGCAAGGTTAAACATTTGCAGCTGTGCCCTCTACCTGCGCTATTTCCATCTCTGTCCAGCAAATGGTGAGAAGTGTTTAGTGAGAGGAGGTTGGGAGGGGGAGAAAAAAAATAGAAAATGCAGATTAGTCACCAGAAATTGGATTCGTGCATGCCAGAGAAGCTTCCTGAAAGCATGTGATGAGCTTCACGCAGCTGGAAACGGAGAGAGAGAGGGAGTTAAAGAGAGGGGAAGAGGAGGTGGGTGTGAACAGCAGCTACTGTAAGAGTTTTTGAAGAGACGGCAAATGATCCGTGGGGTGAAATGGAGAGCGAAGGCCTCAGCACAATCCGCAATTCACAAACAGAACAGCTCTTCTAAGGGCAGGCTGCCTATAATTTTCTAGTTTCTTTAATTCTGTTGTTTTGTTCACTCGATGTGAACGCTGTGATTCGAGTTTTTTTGAGCTGCACGCGGCAAATTGCCTTGCCTTTAAGTACCGAGCAGGTCTGAGAAGTTGTGGCTCTTTCTGTCGGTGAAGTGCTTGTGTGCGGTGAAAAAGAGCATCAGAGCATGACAATATAATGAGTCTACTAATCACAGCATTCAGCCAAGCAGATATTAAAGCCATTTTCAGCAGCTACAATAGTGGCTCTCTCTTTCAAAAAAAAAAAAGTTTCACACGGACAGTCCTCACGTTGGAATCAAAAGGTTCAGAGCACAACAGCAACTGAATGGAGACACTCTGACATTGTAACACTGGAAAAGCCATTACTGAATGACAGCGCTGTAGGAGCATAGTGCTGAAATAATGTGGAGTAGTGCACAGTTTATGTCATATTTCATGGTTTGATAGCATAAAGTACAAAATCTGAAACTTATCACAGCGGGTTTTAAGCCATCTTAAGTAACAAAATGTTACCCTCATGTCAGATTATTCTTTGCTTTCTGTACTTTACCAGATTCTGTTCTACAGACTCTACCCTGGTCTGTGAATCACAGCACAAGATGATGCACTGACATGACGTCACAGTAAAGATAAAAAGTCTGACTTCATACGGGCGCTACGGTCAATAAAAAGAGGACCATGGATCTTAGAGCGCAACGGTTGTTTATATGTTTAAAACTCACTGTCAAACTTGAAAATCACATGAATAGAAACGACAGGGATCAGTGTTAAAGTGATGGTCCAGAGTAACATGAACCCAGAGTCTATTTCACCATGAATACGATTAAAAACACTGTTTTACAAGACTTACCCAATGTCTTGTTTTATAATAACTGGTGGTGAAGGATGTTCCACATCAGCAGATTCATCATTTTCCTTAACAACAGGTCACTGTGTCCATGAAAAATTGAGGAAAATGTTGAATCTGCTGTTGTGGAACATCCTTCACAGTGTTTTTAATAAACTCTGGGTTCACTTACTAATTATCAGTACTTCAGTTTATGTGTAGGGACCCTATTCATGCTACTGCTGAAGTGAAGTGATATTTTGAGCTTTATTAGTGGTTAAAAAATGACAGTTTAGATACGTTTGGCTGACTGCCCAATTCATTGTTAACTATTTGGTTGTGAAAACAAAAGACGGTCAAACTCGATATTACTTCAACCAACGTAGAATATCTCTTGAGGGGAGTTTGACTGGTATTCGTGGTGAAACAGACCCTGGGTTCATGTTACTCTGGATCATCACTTTAATTTGTCTTTTCACACGTAGCATCTGGATTTGTGTCAGTTTCATTTGAGAGAAATTGTGGTCACAACAGAAAACAGATTCAGCTGTATTCACAGTCAGATTTCTCAGGTGCTCATCTGAATATAACACACACACACACACCAAGAGCCCAAGGGATCCCGGTGGAAGATGGAAATTTACTGGACCTGGTTCCATTAAACTCAACTGATATCTGTTTGTTAAAAAGCCAGTGAACCAACATACTGTACTGAGAAAATCCATGTTCAAATTAGATAAGAGCCTGAATACAATTAAAAGCAGGAGAAAAGTCAATAGCAGCAGACGTGGTTCTTATTTCCCTGCAGGTGCCTCAGTAGAAGATTTAACTGAGTGTTTGTAGCATCCTCCACTCCCCTCTGTGTCCCGAAGGCAAAACTGTAAGAGATCCAACGTGTCGCTCTCTTGGTGTAAAATTTCAGATTTTATAATGTCTTCAAATGTTTTTGTAACAAGGGATGTGAAATCCACGGGGCGATAAAAATCATTCAGTGCCTTAAGAGACTCAACCTTTGCCAGAAGCACCTCATTAGATTTCCTTTCACATTCAAGAGACTTCCTGTTGTTTCAAAGAAAAAGCTGCACAGTTGCCAGACACAGACCTTTTAATTTTTCTCCTGTACTCGTCCCTCACTTCATCTTTAATCTCACAGCCAGCAGGTCCGCTTCTAAAATTAGAAAAGTCATTGTTAAGCAAATTTTAAGCTTCGATATCTATGATTTTAGCTGCCAATTCAGCATCAGACCATAGCACTGAGACAGGTGACACACTGGAGGATATGATTTACCGATCAAGTATGCTGCATGAGAATAAATGGATGTTACACAGCTTCTGTCGTATTATCCGCATTTACTTTAGGGTGAAAATAAGCAGCTGTGGGAGTAGAAGTGAAATGGGTACATGTTGGATGTCAGAGGTAAACACAGTGTCCTTAACACCCCTAGTTTTACATTCTCAGGTGTTTACATACAGATGGAAACCACATCCTTTTGTTTGGGTTTTAAAAGATAGGTGAGTGTCTCGATGTGCAGACGCCAGGTGTTGATGATGTTAAGTAAGAGTTCAGGAGGAGAGAAGATACAACAACAACAACGTCTGCATTTTTAAAATTCTTTGCAACTGCTGGTTGGAAAATATGATGAAATGATGCAGCTGCAGACTTCCTCAGCTCAGCATTTCTGTTTCTTACAAGACTTGGCATCTTCTCCGGATATCTGCTGGGATTACACTGCCACTACATGAAGAAGACGATGGCAGCTGGACTTCAGTCCGAGAGGTTGTTTGAGGTTATGGAAGAGAAAATGTAGCCGCATCAGGAAGTAAATGTGTTGCAAAAACACTCCAGGGTCAAGATTTATCAGCACATGAAACAATAAAGCAGCAGATTAATACCCCACACTGAAAAACTCTATAATTAGTATTTTTTCTAAACTCTTCTGTACCAGAACCATTAAAACACCGTTGTATAGAAGACGTTTGATTATTCAAATCCTCTGTGAAACAGTACGACGGCTCATTTAAGATAAGAATAACCGTTTGATAATTAAACGTCTCTGTCTATCGGTCCAGATACAGTTAATTATTCTTGAGATGCAACAAAAAAACCACTGTGACTTTGACCTTTGACTTACAAAGTCTGATCAGTTCATATCCGAGTCCAATAACAACAAATTGAAAATGTTAAACGAGTCCCTGAAACAGATGATCAGACGTGTTATTAGCTACAACTAATAACAATTATAAAAACTAAAATGCAGCGAGTGCTGATCAACATTTTACGATGCAGTTCAGCAGCGTTAGAGAAGAATCACACGTCTCTGGTCATTTCAGACTCGACTACAAACACGAAGTAAAAGCGAGAGCTCCTAAAACCTCCAAGGTTCAAGTTTCAATTACGTCTCGTTATAGACGTTAATTTCTTTATGTTCGTAGCCTTTTTTTCTTTTCAGCGTGCGGCTGATAAGACTCATCACATTCGCCTGTGAAGTCTAATGACGACAATGAGCTCTGACACGGTTAAATATTGCCTCGGCGACATCAAATATTTAAGGTCTTACAACAAAACTAATCACGGTCTGTCGGAGATTTTCATTTTTGCTGTTGAATGGACAGTGAATAAATTAATAAACTATCAAATGGTCAAAAAAAAAAAAAAAAAAAAAAAGCTGACACTAGGAAAATGAATTTCATTTCCTTGGAGGGAGGAGTCGTTTGAAGCTAGAAATTTAAATTCATCTGAAGATAGGGACTAGTTTCTCTGTCAAGTCGCTGATTAGTTCTTGAATTGACATTTCCGTTGAAAGATATTCAACTTAACATGGCACATAACGGGATTTTCTGTAGATCAATTACCAGTTTCATCAATGGATGTTGCAGGTTTGTGTAGAAATTCTTCTGTTTTAAAAATGTTAAATTTGTAATTTTGATCTGATCGACATCGATTCAAAAAAAAAAATTCAAAACATGTTTACTCCCTCAGAGGCTTTCTTCTTCAATTGTGAATGTCTAATTACGCTCTACTATTATGAAGATATGTTGGGTTAATTAACACAAGAACACAGTAATACCAAGAGGGTCAAGACAGGATTTCAGCACCAAGGACAGCTCCGAACAAGAGCATCTCAACGCACCGTCGTCTGATTTCAACCGCTGATTAAAGACGAACACAAACAAGTGCGATTACCTCAAAACTGCTTCGGAGACTTGTTTTATATCAAGAGATTTTGGGTGATTAACATTAACATTTCTACTCCATTTAGCCACGAAATAATCACCTTGAATATCAGCTGTGCACTTCATGATGCTGGGAGTTTTGGCACCACATATAGAAACCCACTTAATTTTTAATTTCCTCTCCCAGGTTTCGCTGTTCATTTCCCCCCGTGACGCTTGTCAGAGCTTATGCAGTTCTTTGTGACCCTCAGCTGTCAATGCACTGTATAACTACACTTCCTGTTATACAACCCAAGGAACTGTAGCTTGAAAAATGAGACCGGACAAGGATTTTAATAAATCTTTCTACTGGCGAACCGTTTTTTCTCATGCAGATCATATTCATTGCACTGCAGCTAATTTGAACATGAGCCGCTTTTGTTGTGCATCCGTGCCACAATAGTAGAAATAAATTAATATATGAATCTAATTTGTATAATCTATTCACTGCTTTAGTTATTTCTAATCAAAGCAACTCAATATTTATTAGACTGAACATTTTAATTAGGAAAAAATATGCAGGAAAAAAATCTTGATGTTAGAGCAGAAATGGTGCTTTTTTTTAATGATAATCTTAATGTTTAATTAAGATTATTAATTGTATTATCAAATATACAGTAGATGCTGTGATTTACATCAATTACACTGAAAGAGTTGGAAAAGAATTGTTTCCTGTTTTGAATGATTTCATGTGATTATTGGCCAGTGAAATTAAAATGATGACGTTATGCGCTGCCTCCCACTGGATTAGACAGATCCAGGAGTAATGACAAGTGGTATTTACTGTCTTGTAGGCACAGGACATCTATTTCAGTGCAGCTTTTCATCGCCTGCAAGGACCGAGTTAAATATATATGTTTAGTTGTGAACGTTGTAGCGAAGCCTTTGTAATTAACAAGACAATGGGAGTTATTCCAGGAGTTCATGCTGCCGTGTCATTCTTGTTTTCTCACAACCCTGCTGTTATTTACAGAGAGACACACCCCTTTAATTACATCCAACTTTAATTAGCGTGTAAATAAAAGGAGAAAAGGTCAAAAATACACAACTCTACAACTCTACAGCTGAGGAGTCGTGTTGTCGACTGATGTGAGAGAAGCGACAAAGCCAGATATCATCTTCTCTGTTGCAGATTCATCGTTCAAAAGAGACAACTTCCCAGTATAGTTTGTAACTCACTTCATACACATTACAAAGTGATATTCACTTTCATCTTTCGGGCGCCCTATAGGCCGAGAAACTCGGAGCATAGAGAACCTCAGGTCGAGCTGAAATCAAAGCTGAAATAAAAAAAAAAAGGCAGCTCCACTGCCTTCGCCTTTTCTCCCTTCAACATCTCAGAGGACAGAGTGTGTGTGTGTGTGTGTGTGTGTGTGTGTGTGAGACAACTGTGAACATTTTGTGATGTTTACGATACATATCAATGTCTCACATACAATAAAACACCGTCACGACGGGTTGTTTTGCTTTTAACATAATGTTGAATTACAACTTTATGAGGCTCAAACGTTGTATCATGAAGAAACGAAACGCACCTGATCTTCTGATCTTCACAAAATGTCTGCACAGAAATTATTATTAATTCTCTTTGTTGTAAATAAAATAAATATCAGAAATCAGCTGAGAAATGTCGTGTTTTGTTTTTTTTGAACCAGTTTAGTTTTTGAACACAAAGTAAAAGTCAAAATTTATAAACTTCTGTGTGAACTTTGTAAAAATCCCACAAGAACATCTGATCTCTGCTGGATTATTTTTACTTTAAAATAATAATTTGAAACATCTGATGAAAAGCTCCTTAAAGTCCAACACAGATCTCTTTTCTACAGCTGATGTTCTCATTCACTGTCTCTATTGATTGTTTCAAACTGTAGATTAGAAATAAGAGGTGCCTTTGCCATCAGGGCTTTTAAACCTCTGAACAACTCGCCCTTGGCTCGGTAATTCTCTTAATTAATTCACATCTTTGAACTCATTTGAACAGACCTGAGGCTAGTGCTGAGGTTAGTGAGGTAACTTTAAGTTCAACCCTGACTTTCTTTTAAGTGCAGTTCATTTCTTCACGGGGGTAAAAATCTCCATAGTATCCTCACCTGGCCGAGAGCAGCTTAATGTTCAAAACAACATCTCTAAAAGCACCGCCTACTGGTCAATCTATTCTCTTGGAAAATACCATCACCATTTCATTCATAGAAGATCCTGCAGAGCTCGGTGCACAGATCAGAGCAGGTCTCTCAGGAGGGTAAATGTGTTCAGAAACCGGCAAACCTTTAGCTTTCACTGACGTTTTTTTTTTTTTTTTTTTTTTTATGAGCGATTGTCATTATTGCAGAGGGCCGGCTCCTCAGCAGGAGTGGACTGTGTGTAGGAGGGCACCCTCCTGTCTTCTGCTTTCATTTTTTTTTTCCTGTTGGCTGCAGCAATGTCAGAGCTATTTCATTGTGCTGGTGTTTACTGAAATCATGCAGCTGAGACTGACTGAAGCACTAAAGCTTTGTATGTTGTACTTGTCGTAAGATATGAAAGTAAAGTCTACTGCTTTGAATTTGGCTTTTTTGTATTTATCTTTTATTTCCTCCTCTCACTGTTTGACATCACAGGAGTAGCAAACAAAAGAATAAAGCTAAATTTGTCATGCACCTCATGAGAAAACATCCGAGCAAGACACATTTATTATTATTTATTCTATTAAATGAATAACTAGATCCAGATCTACTACCTATCTAAAATCCCTGTATGTCACTGGTGGTGGTCCATGTCCCTGACTGGTCACATGCTGCTCACACTTCCTCTTTTATACAAAAGCTATTTGAGCCAAACTGAGTCGACTCAACCTTCGTTTTAACATTCATTGTGATTAAGGTTGTTAAGACTCATGTCTTAACACCTTTTCCCATTTGCTCTTCTATATTCATGTTAAGTGCTTTGTAATTATAGTCTGAAAAGTGCTATAAAACTCACATCATTTCGTCAATCATGAACAACCCAAACCATCCAGTCCTCTCCACAGTTCACTACCGAGACAACAGACCAGCTCCTCCTCTTCTTCTTCCAACAGATCGACCTTGAAATCATTCCTACTGTTCACAATAACTCTCGACAACAGCTCTGCTCTGTGTCAAATATGAACACACACCATCCTAGCTGCTATTGGGCTCTTCCACAAAAAACATGGCAGGTGATTGGACGAACCATCTGTCCATCACTGGTTAATTTCAGCCAATCAGATCACTGAAATACACAACATCTTACACTTACAAGGTTACCTCATATCCCACTTAATAGAGTCACTTTATTTAATAAAAGACATTTCCTGCTTTTGGAGTCAGTAAGACAAATACGCTGCTGAATTTAGTTTGTTTTTTTTTTTTTTTGTTTTTTTTTTCTTGTCATCGTTTCCGCACAGTTGACTTAAAATAAATGGACTTTTTTCTTCTTCTTCTTCCTCCTATGAGAAAAGTAAGTAGAGCATTTAAGTCTGTTGTAGCTGGAGGTAAGAGAGGTAAGTCACTGTGCTCGGTGTTACCACCATATGAGTGAATAATGGTCTTAATCTTCACAAACTGCCTCATTAGTATCATCAACCACAGAGGGAGAGCGGGACCAAAGCAGCTCCCTGAGGCACGCCACAAACAGAGCCCACATGAAACAACCAAACTCTGACTGCTGAAACAAAACATCAAGCAAAACCATAATGGTGTGAACCTTGTTCTGCTTTCCTCAATATGGCATTACATTACCTAATTAATTCAACACAACATGGGAAATATGATTTCTATGTTTATATTGCATTATGGAGGTGACTTTCCTCGCATTTAAGTTACTATTCATGATGATGAAATACTGTAATGGCCATATTATGGAAACTGTAGCAAAACAAACAGAGTGTGCCCTCGGGGTAATATGTATGCCATTGTTTTACTGCAGAATCAGCTGTCTTTTTTTTTCTTGTCGTTGATTTTTTTGCACTCTAAACTGGAGATGCAGTCTGAGGTGTCGCACATATTATTCAGGACGTATGACAGAGGCCTGCACAGCTTGCAAAAGCAGGTAGCACCAGCTCCTCACAAGCGGGAGAAACAAACAGAATTATTTATAGGTGTAAAATATTTATTTGGGATTCATCTGTGCCCCATTGCTAAAATATAACATAGGTTATTCAGGAGAAAACCCAGAGTGGGCTGGAACATTGAAAGATTAATCTCTTTTCATTTCACTGCTTCAATCCATTTGATGTTTTTTTTTTTTTCCCACCAAAATAAAAACACAAATAAGTGTATGCAAATAAGTGACTGGTAGAACTACCAGACACCTAAAGTAACCTGGAACATCTTGATATTATAACGAACATCAACGCTTTAAAAATGTCACTTAAAATTAGAAATGTATCATATGTTACCGATAAGAAACGCAGCCAAACGCCTCCGCTTCCCAAACTGGGTTTGTGCAACTTGGTAACGATGTTAATGAACTACACTGAATGAGGCAAAAATGGAAATCAGGATTGACCTCGTAGTTCAAATGGTGCCACGTTGCAGAAATACTGGAGTAAACAATCTCCATTTTTTTTTTCCAGGTGCCAGAGGAGATTGAGAGCTGCAAAAAATATATATGTATATATGAGTGACATGTTTGGATCTGCATACTGAAGCCTGGAAGCTTTTCTGTTTTGTGATGGTGAGAATGTGCAATTCATTCATTTTTTTTTTTTTTTAAACTGCTCTTTAAAAAAAATTAGCCATGGTTCTTTACGCTCATCAAGAAGGGCAGCGGAGCATTTCCAGCGTTGACCTCAGTGTCAGTCATCTCGTCGCAAACATCAAATTTTTATGACAGCTTTAGAGGTTAGATATCCTCTGGAAGCGTTATGAACGTTTCTATCTGTTTTAAATTGTGTGTCTGTAACAATCCAAGTCTGGCTGTTTCCCCAAACAGGTTTCAAATGTCCAAATAACAGCAACGAGAGTAAAATCCGATTTTTATATGTGCCCAATGCGTCCTGATGTGATTAAAAACGCTTTCAAACGGCCAATGAAACCAGAGACAATATTAAAATATTAAAGGAGCTGGAAATCCTCCACTTGTACAGCTGCTTTCGTTCTCTCAGCATTGTCTTCTATGATAATAAAACACTTCAACACGCCTACAGACGTCCACTTAAAGCCAATAAAGTCACCAAAAAAAAAGTATTTAAGTTGAAAAAGATGGAAAAAAAACAGAGCTGATAATGACAAACTGTCATGTTACACCCATTTAACTACAAACATGTCACTCAGTCAGCTCAGATGGATCTGATTTATTAGGTGCAAACAGCAGCGCAGAGAGTTGATGTTCAACTTTTAGTTTGTGACGTGTCACTCACACACAAACATGCAAGAAAGCTCAGCGGTGCAGACAGGAAGCAAAAAAAAAAAATAAAAAAATCCCGCAGATTAAATGTAGGAAGGTGTTTAAACACAATCCGACGGGATCCAGCAGCTGCTCCGTGGCCTCTTCTCCAGCAAAAGCAGCAGCTTCTGACCATTACAGGGAATTTACTGTCTGGCGGATTGAGATGTAGCCTATAAATCTGAGCCCTGCAGAGCACCTGGTGCAGCAGCAGGTTAAGACTTGTCAGCTATGCTGCAGATAATTACAGACATAAAAAAATATATGAAATCACCAGAATTCATAACATGAGCAGAATTCATGAGCTACAGCAGCAAAGCAGAGAAATCTCTGCTCCTATAGGAAGTTATGAAGTGCTGATAAAAAAAAAAGCAGATGACCATCATAAGGTTGGAGATGTGTGAAGCAACGAGCCAAACCACGAAACAGGAGCTCAGCACTTTACACCTAATTATGATGTGAAGAATAATAAAACAAGCTGTCACATAAACCCGGAGCTTTGAGGAGAAATGTGCCTTTAAAGCGCAGCTGAACATGACACGTGTGGAAAAAATAAAACATAAAATAAAAAAACAAAACAGTACCACAGAAGCTCCCAAATGTGCGCGTGAGACACAGTTTTCCATGAGAGAAGTGAGAGAATAATTACTGTGTGTGCGCACGAGACCACAACCATGTTTACATCAAGATCAATCAAATAAACAACACACTTGTTTACAATAAACCGAGAAACAACATCATCAAAACAATCAGAGAGCGGCCATATTTCACCACAAACAAACAAACAAACAAACAAACAAGCAAACAAGCAAACAAGCAGCACGAGGCCAAACTAGAACTTCCGCGTTGCAATTAAGTCAATATACAGAACAAACAGGTGAGAGCGTGCTAGCAGCACGAGCACAGGTGAGACGGAAACACGCGAGCAAAAGCAGCCAAAACGTTTAAGAAAGTTTTACCTCAGTGGAGAGAAGCGAAGAGTCTCGGTTAAAGTCGGTGAAGCTGCAGGAGCTGAAGCAGTTTGGTGCTGAAATGTGGTGAAATGTTTGACTGAGCTGCTGCTTCTGGCGACAAGACAGGAAGGTACCTCCACAGCTGGCGAGTCCTGGGGCACGAGGCCTCACAGCGCCACGCGCAACTTTATTATTTCACTCCGCCAAAAGAATAAAAATAAAATAACTAAATAAAAATACAAATCCCCAAGTGAAATGGACGGACTTTGAAACAAAGAAACAGCTTTTTTATGTGAAAGTTACCTCATCCTGAGAGTTGACACAGTTAGAAACAAACAAATAATAGAGATGAAGTGAACACAACAGGTTAAATAGTCCCAACGTCTAGTTTGAGGTTTACTGCAGTTCAAGATAAAGATAAGATGTATTTTAATAGGATATAAATATAAAGTCAGCAATGCAATGTCTACATCAGTTATAGTAACAATCAGTCATAAAATGTTTGGCTCGTTTCAAGTTACAATAAAAAAAATAATCCACTGTTTTCTTTCAGGTCAGAGATTTTACAAGCTGCGTTCAATGAAATCAGTTTCACATGTTTCTGTAAAATTGGACCAATCTGGATATTTCTTCTTCTTCCAAGTATCCCGACCAGCACCAACATGTTAAAGTGATGTCAACACCTCCACATCACTTCAATCTCTACGATAATTCAATTCTACATCTCATGTTTGCTTTTATTGAATTATTTCTATTCGATATCAGACTATCAACTAACATTATGACAACATGGAGGAACGGTGGCGCTGAGATCATCAACGACACGTGTTGTTGATGCTTCGATGTCACAGTTTATCTCTTGTCAAAGTTGTTCCCGTTGTCCAAATTACACCGATCATTTCTCCTGCGGCTAAAACACATCAACCTGGAGGACAAAATGTTCACTTGCTGCCTAATATATCCCGTCCACTGACAGGTGCCATTGTAATGAGATAATCAATGTTTCACCTGTCAGTGACCATGATGTCACAGCTGACCTGTGTATTTACAGCTGTATTTTACCAAAAAATGAAATATAAAAAAGAACCAAAAGAAAGTTGTTTAGTTTGAAAACTTTTCTTTCATTTGTCTTAATGAGCAGTTTCTCTTTAATAGCACAGAATCCGTGTTTAAGTCATTAACTAACCCTTCTAGCATCTTTATCCAGACAGATTTGTCACTTTACTGTGACCTTTTCTTCTTATTAACTGAACCTGTTGTTTTGTTGTTTGCCGTCCGTTCTGCTTGCCTTCTGGTCACTACGGTCATTAAAAGCAAATGCAACGGTGACAAGTCTTTATTGCACATTTTTCACAGAGTCTGGTTCATTTGTGCCGGTAATGAAATTTTCCACAGTTCCTCAGACTGTGTAATACCCGGACAGATATGATGATGTCAGTCTTTGTTATATATCAGTTAGAAAGTTACCGTATGTGAGTTAATTTATCTCAGGGATCAGATGGAAAAGCAACATCTCTCTGCGAACAAACAAGCACAATACTTTAGCTGCTAAATGTTACTCATAAAAATTCAGTAGCATAAAAACACATCATGTAATATTCACATTGCCTTATCTTTTTTTTTTGCCCGTACATTCATATTCAATGCTGCAGCATGATACATGAAAGCTTTTCTCTTTTCATATCCTATCCATTTCTGTTCCTGTCCATGTTTAATGTATTGCATTTATAGATAAGCAGAGAAAAAAATGACTATATTGAGTGGAAACTGGGAAACCAAAGGGGAGTAGTGTATGAATGAGTGCTGCTGTGACCCTCCTCCTGGCAGTGCATTACCTTGCAATCCCCGCACCTCCCCCCGCTACTCCAGCTGTGTTCTCCTTGGGTCTGTCTGCATCCTGTCTCCTTAGGCTCCTAACCATCATTAACAGGCAGAATAAGCCGTAGCCTCTCTCTTTGTCTTTCTCTCCGCGGTTTCACATAAACATGCGTTTCCAAACGCCGGGCCTGGCATTCTTAAAATGTCAGAAGAATTGTCCCAAGGCTTTCCGGCCCCGTTAAATTAAGTCAGACGTGCAAAACTGAACCTCTAATGAAGTACATTAACCTGGAGCACCGAGCATTCGTTCATACAAGCGTGTTGTTTGTTTACAAGCCACAATAGAGAGAAAAAAATGGAGGAGGGAGGAGAGAAGATACACTTGACAAGCATATTATTGAAAAAAAGAGTCTGCAGTCACTCGGTGGCTGGGACCCGCTGATACATTGCGGTTTTTTCTTCAAGGGTAGAAAAGATGAGACATTTGTCCAACATCACTGATACTAGCGACACAAAGAAGGAGGAGGAGAAAACACACAGAACTCTCCGTGAACCACATTTGTCTGGCCCCCTCGGCTGACGTGCCCCCAGACGACGGCGTCAAAATGAGCTATTGTGTGTCCGGCTGCAAGGAAAAAAAAAAGCTTTAAAAATGCATTTATACAGTCTGCACATTTGAGATGATTTAGTGCCTCTGACTTTCTCTAACACTGAGATCTGTCAGCTCGGGGCCTCGCCAGCAACAAGAACCTCCTCCTGTTTACGTCCCAGACTTTATTAAAAGTGCATTATGTGATATGATGCACTAAAAACAAATCACCTAATACATCCACAGTCTCCACAGTGTTTGTTAGAGATGTTGATTAATACCAGCGACTCGATGATTACTGTGCCAAGTGCTGAATTTCCTGTCCTTCATAGTTTCCTGTCCATCTCTTTCAATTTACAGCTGCTTGAAAATTAAAGATGGTGCTAAAAGCAAATGCGATGCCACAGCACATTTTCTTCCTACGTCATATTTTTGTTTTTTAAGCAAATTACAAAAGATCTCCTAAATCCACGTCTGATCACTTCTCCATTTATATAACCTACTTATCTCCTGCTAAAACGTGCTTTTAATTGCAGGCTGAGCTGCATCAGAGACCAGTCGATGCTGCTCCAGCTCTATTGTTGCCAATAGTGACTGACGTGAATGAAAACAAGGAGGAGCTAACTAGGTGCATCTTAAGACAGGAGCAGCAGCCGTAAAGCTCGGATTATTTATTCTGCTGCTGTGTACACATTGTTATATGCTGTGCCACCTCTGCTGCGTGTTACAGGAGATATATAGTGTTGTGTCATATACGCTGGCTGCTTCAACTCCCCTCATGCTCTGACAGAACATATGGATGCATTTTTTTTTTCTTCCACAGTTCAAGGAACAGGGTCGATAGAGGTGAGGAGTTGAGGAGAATTTCAGCACTCAAGTCTGTGCACCACTGACATTACAACAGTCATCCTGCATTAACTTGTTCTCAAGGGAAATACCCAATCAATACGGCAGGCTTCTGCTAGCCCGATGTTGAAATATCATCAATGGGTCAGATGAAATATATTTATTTTATGGTCTTCAGTTGAATTACAGAGAAAGATTATTATTTCCTTTGTTTTTTTTTATCATTTGACACGGATATGAATGTAGATGTGTCTGTTTGACGGTCGATAAAAATGTTAAAAGACGTTTCTGGATTTCAGATAATAATGCTGCTGTCACAAAATAAAACTGATGGCATTAGCTGTAACGTTAGCATGCTAATACATTATGCTAAGATGGTTAACAAGGTAAACATTACACCTGCCAAACATGGTCCCTGTGAGCATGTTAGTATCCAGATGTTAGCCTTTAGCACAAAGCGCTGCTACATCACACAGACCACTGGTGTCTTCTTGTTATAATTTGTTTGTTGTATTTTCCTTTATTTCTTATTATATTTACCCTAAAGACCTGATTAAATACTTGACCAAATGTCACGTTTAATGGCTGAGGTGTAATGATTTAATAAAAAGAGACCTGAAGGGATTCCCTTAAGGTTTTTCTAACATATCACACCCATAAACAAGCCAAAATATAATCAGTTCATTTTTTTTTAAAGCTCCATTATTTTGTTTTATGTGAGGTCAAGTTTCTCAATCATTAACATACATTAAGTCAATATTGTGACTATATATATATATATATATATATGTGTGTGTGTGGATGACAGTTAAATGGGCTCATACAGGACACTGTTCATATGGGTGTTCATATGGGTGACATTTTTGACAAAGAGTCCTCTTTGGCAGTCACTGCTCGGTTGGGCCACTTATCACCAGGAGCTTTTAGGAAACTTAATTCATCATGAGCCAGATTAATTGAGTCAATAAATTGAGCCAATTATCCCGGTGTCGGCCCATTACTAACTTATTTTCAATGACAGCTAAGTTTAGAGTGATGGACAAGGAGGTACAAGAAGTGTGGTGGAATTCAAGCCACATTGTGCATAATAAGTGCTGACTTGAGTGTCAGTCAGAAAGGGAAAATAAAATAGAGAATATAAGATTTAAAACTGCCACCTGTCAATCTAATGTCTCACAGTCATTGTTTGACTGACAACAAGACACTGATGGTGTTTAATTTACCGCATTGGCCCGAATAAAAGACCCATTTTTAGAGAAATTAGTGAACGAGCACAAAACCTGTATGAGTAGTAGCAATCGTGCATCCTCTAGAAGTGGGTTTTTGTCTTTTTTTCTCACTATTTGTTTGGGATTTTTGTCCTTAATGATAGAAACAGCGTCAAGAGGCAGGAATTGGAGAAGAGCACATGCAGGAAATCTTGTTTAGGTCGGGATCTGAACTGGTGAGCAGCTGCACGGCGTAAATACACCAACGAGCAGCGCCATGACCACTCGGTTAACCAGGCAGCAGTGTTTAACGTGCACGAGCATCAGCATTAGCATTGTGGCTACAAACTGTTAGGAAGAGAAGAGGAGAAAAAGAAGCCACCTGTTGGTTTAGACCCCCCAGGTCTCTGGACACCAAATACAAGACGAACCATCTTTTTTTCCTATTTTAGCCTAAGATTTTTTGTGCTTTTCCACCCTGCAAACTGTGACACCCCAGTTACCTAATGTCACTTGTTCCCTCCTGTGCTGTTACCTCTCTCATTATTCCTGACTTGTTATTTTGACACTGTCTCTTTCTGGCCATATGGAGAAAAAAAAGAGTCTTGTGTCCAATCAGAAAAGACAGGGATGTCTGTGGGACTTATACTACTGTGATGTAGAGCAAGGGGAGGGATTTGGAGGTTGGAAGGAGTGGATGGGGGGGGGGGCATCAAAATCAATATAATCACAATCTTTTCAAATTTTCTCTGAGTCATCTGCTCCCGTAGAATTGGATTTCATGCACACAAAAGCCAAACTCTTACAGCTGATAGCTTGCAGGGGGAAAGAGCTCAGAGCAGCACTGCCATTTTTTTTTTTTTTTTTTTTTTACAAGGAAAGTAGATACTGGCAGCTCTAAAAGGCACCACAAGTCATAACATGATGTTACACTGCAGTGCTGTTATATTCTACATATATATATAAAAAAAACTTTATCATCATCATAAGTTATTTCTCATACAAAATGAGAGGGACAGAAAGCTGAATAGAGCTTAAACCAAAATAAATAAATTTAAGCTCGCCAGGCACTTAATTGTTATGAATAGTGAACTAATACTGGGTGCAGCATCGCTTTCTTTTTTGCAAAACTGTCAGAGTGCTTGTGAAAATCTCAGGGGATCAGCTGTTTCAGAGACATCTGGCATTGACAGACATGCAAAGTCACTGAGATCACACTTTATCCTGATGTTTGTTCTGAGGATTGTCTAATTACATGATTGCACACATAAGCAGACATACAGGTGTCCCTGACAAAATGCCCAGGGAGTGTTTGACTTCATTCAGGAACAGTGAAACAAAAAGATGAGACATGGTGCCGTTTAAATACGTTTTCTACTGACGTGGTCGAGTGTTTGTTTAAATGCAGCGACAAGTTTGTTTTTACACCAGTCTGTCATGTTATGTCGTTGTGGTGATGATATTATTTTGACAGTAAATAGCATAATAACTTTTCACGGTGTCGATGTGCCACAACAAGTTGACTTTCAAATACCCTCGAAGAAAACCTGTTTTTCAATGAATATGTGAAGTGACTCTGTGATTTTATTGCCAACATGATGGCTTTCGTGTTTGGTGATAACACGAAAAATAAAGTAAAAAATAATAATAATAATAATAATAAAAAAATCACAAAGTTGCTTCGCAATTTCTGCTAACAGCTGCAGCCATCACAGAACTCCAGCTGCTACTGACATTATCCGACACCTTATGCTTTATTGAAAATCCCGTTGCCCATAAAAGTCTGATTCGTTCACACCGAGATGCCGACATGAAAGTGTTTCTCTCTAACAGGCCTGAACACAACCTGAGAGCTCCTGCTGTGTGGTCCTGGTTTGTTAATGGCCCCTTGCAGACAGCTCTGATCAAGGGACAATAAGTTAAGGGATGGGAGCCGAGTCGTCTTTCACCAAAAAATAATCACAATGACAGAGAATAATAAAGTCTGAACATTCGACATCTGTTGGTGCTGCAGCCGGACCTGACGCTATCGGCTACATTCACATTTACATTTTAAAGGTGAACTATGAAAGATTTTTAAATTAATGTAGCAGCATCGTAGTCGTAAATGACTGTGACCTGGAGATGTTGGGTTCACGAAGGTCAGCGGCACAATGTTGTGCAACGATTTGCACCAGTCTCTCAAGGTTTTCACCAGTGTGGTAGGCGTGTTGAAGGAGTTACCCAAAGTAGTCGTAAGGTTTGCATCATGCAACAGGACGTTCAGCGTCTCTGTTTCTGTTGAACTAAAGATTTCACTACGCATCGTGCATCTTGAACTCAGCCTTACCCTGAGACTGAA
This sequence comes from Polydactylus sextarius, assembly GCA_016801845.1. NCBI lineage: Eukaryota > Metazoa > Chordata > Actinopteri > Polynemidae > Polydactylus > Polydactylus sextarius. The sequence continues at coordinate 9,503,928 of CM028926.1, read as the reverse complement.
GATGGAGCGACCAGACTTGCACGGTTCACCTTTAACCAGACACTTTTATCCAAAACCAATGGAGCAGTGGCAGCAGTGTCTGTTTTACTATGTTGCACAAGGACACTTTGACATTCAGACTGGAGGAGCAGGGAATCGAACCACTGACCATCTGATTAGTGGAGAACCTGCTTTACTGATCCACTGAGTGAAAAAGTGGAAGAGCCTTCGCAGATAGTAACGACTCTATATCTCCATCATGACACTCACATCCACATTCATTTAAGGGAGTGTGAGCTATAAGCAGTGTAGCGTAGCATCACTGTGCCTCGCTTCTCCTCCTCAGATCAGCTGACTTTGTTTATCGATCGGATAAACCTCAGCTCCAGTCAGCTCGTCGATTAACTCACACGACCTTCCAGCGTCTGACCCGAGCGTGTCACGCCGTGAAGCCGCAGCGTGACCAGAGTCGCCACCTCCCTCTGACCCGAGCCAATCATCTAACCAGCGCCGCCAACATCCGCCGCCCATTAATTTACCACAGTCCTTCCTTTCTGCTTCAGCAGCAAAACATTAAAACCGGATCTGTTTTTTTTCTTTTTTTTCTGCACAGTAGGACACAGTGGGGATGTTGTGCGTGGACATATTTCCCTTTCCACAGCAAGAAAACAAATAAATAAATACATAAATAAAAGCGTTGTTCAACTCTGGTCTAGTGAGTTATTATTTTAACAAGACAAACAAGGCCTTAGGAGGGTAAAAAACATCAGAATGAGACATTTTATGAGCTTGTATGACAAGACAAAATGAGTTACTTAAGCATTTAATTAAAAATAATGCAAAGCAAACAAAGTGAGTTTGTTTTTTTCTTGTTTTTGCTTGAGCATCTCTTTTCAAATATAAGAATGATTAATGGGATGATTATATTAGCTTCCAGTTAGCTTAGCACAAACACTGTCTCTCAGAGCTCCTTGTTTTTGTTTTTGTCGTAACCGTCAGTCTCTGTCTGTCCAGCTGCTCTTCACTCATGCACCTCAGAGACCTGATGTTTTTGGCATGAAGGCACCTTGACCACAGCTACTAGAAGAGCTACGAAGACAGAGAGAGAGTCAGCGTTTCTCATCACCTGGATTTTTCATGAGCAGGTTAAACCTCCGGGGCTGAAAACCACGTCAACATCCCATCATCCTCAACTTACAACCGATTCCACCTTAAATCATTAATAAGCACATTTCAGGAGAAGATTAAATTGAATGAAACAACATTACGTAACTAAATAAGGTGTAGAAACAACGGCACCGTGACTGGGTTTTAATAATACAAATTATAGGCAGTTGGGTGATAGTATATTTGTCTTAATGACACAGTTCTTTCTTTCATGAGCTTTTTAGCTTAACAGAAACACAGTGCAGCTGTGAAAGTGGTTCTCTGCTGTGAAATGTTTATTAGCGGCTTAATTAAGCTGATAAAGTCACAGTGAATGGCTGACATATGTCTTTATAAACTGTGAGTCTGCGTAAATAATATTTGAATTATTTGAGCTTGTTTGTTTGTTTGTTTGTTTGTTTATTCTTTCCCGATAAGAACCTGATTTTTCATGTTTTTGCATATTTGGATGAAAACCTCTCTCTTTTTTTGTGTCACCTTCAGATGAAAACATCCAAATTTGACTTTGATAAAAGCTTTTTTTTTATTTTGTTGAATTGTCAGACAGAACTCCTGCAGAGTTTACACAAGGTGGCTGAGATTGGACTTCAGAGCGCTGAGAGGAGGGAAAAAAAAACAACAAAAAAACGATGAGTGACACAAGAACAGACAGAGTTAAGGAGACGGTTTTATCTGATCTTCGTCAGCTTTTTTTTTTAATGTTCTTCTCTCTATCTCTGTGTGTCTCTCCAGGACTCAATGTCAGCAGTTGGTGCAGCACAATGAGCAATGGACAATTGCATTTTTTATTTTTCCTGGCATTTGTTTTTCTGTATGTCGACTCCCTGAAGCTGCTACAAAACCTGCCAGTCACTCACTGCAGAAAAATGATAAAGAAATTGCCTCTTTATCAGTCAGAGTGACATTTAGATAATGTAAACTGCACAAATCGACTGCTATACTTAAAAAAAACCAACTAAGACAAATGAGTGTAGCTGATGATGAAGATGGCAACGTGTGAACGAGCAGAACAAACTCGTTTCATAACCTCTAAAATAAAATAAATAACACAAAAAAATTAATGAGATGCACAGAGGTTGTTAAAATTCACATTATCATCGTCGGCTTTAAGCCAACAGCGTTAATAGGAGCTTCCTCTAATGTGTCGAGTTGAAGAGGTGAAGTAGCTTAAAACATCTTCATCTGCAACAGATCGAATGAGAGAGGTCAAAGGTCAGAGTCACGCTGCGCCGATAATAACAGCAATAAATATAACTCTACACACACACACACAGACACACGTAGTGTCAGCCTCTTGAAGTGTAATGTATGAAAATGAGTCTCTGCTCTCCTCTCGCTCCTCTTATCTCTAGCTGTGTTGTGTTTATCTGCCTCCTCTCCATTCATCAGCAGCTCTGGTGTTTTAGAAAAAAAACAAAAAAAAAAACAAAAACGTCCCCGCGCTTCGACTGGAGGACAATAACAGACACAGGTGGTCGGAGGAAACGTCCAGGTTGGCTGAGACTCGAGGCAGCGGCCTCGGACGGCTTATCGTTTCTCCACAGAGATGCTCTTCTCACGCTTTTGATCGCGTGTAAATTAGTTTCTCTGGCTTTTCTGTTGAAGCTATTTCTCTCCCCGCCCCTGTCACAGAAAATCCCTGTGGCAACTGGTCTGATCAGAAACTCCTGAAGTGTCATTTCTCTCCGCCCTCGTGTCTGAGGCTCTGCTGTTGACTGACAGTCTTAAGCAGAGGAAACGTATGAGTGTGGGTGAAACATGGAAATATCTGTTTATCAGAGCTCACAGCAAATAAACTCATAGCCTTTTTCTATATAAATAGAAAAAGAAGAAGAAGGAGAAACAGTTCGGTAGCTCCCACATTTTATAACACAGTCAAATGCATTAAAAACAAAGAACAAAGAGATTTTAAAAAGCCGAACAAAGCTATATGAGCTTTTATATTACAAAAGGCTGAGCTGTAAATTTTTACTTCAAGAGTCATTAACATGATGAAAAGAGGTTTTACATTTCATGAAGCATTTGGAGCCTCCGTCGATGCTGGAGAGAAACCGATTCTTTTCATATGAAGCTTCGTCTCCTGAAGCCAATAGGATGATGTTGTGATAACTGCTGCACCTTCGAGTTGTTTCGGAGCAACATTAATATAAGATGTAAGATGTGACTCACTGTTGTATACATTAACCACAACAAGAAACTGCAGTTCCTCTCGGATACCGCCAAAATAAAACTTCTCTGTTGCAGTAAAAATAGAATTGCGTGTTTTTTAAAAATGCTCTGATCATTAAATATCTTATTCATCAGTTTACTCTATACACAGACCAGCATTAGCTTTTATAAACAAATCATTAAATACATATACATCACATAGTGGCTGCTGATCATTATTCCATATGGGCCCAGTCACACAGCAACACGACTTGATGCCACCGGCTGCAGCAGCAGTAGACACACATCAATCAGTGAGCTGTTGCTATTTATGATTTACTGCAGCGTAATCAGCGACTTGTGTGATTTGCTCACATTTATTTTCCATCTCCTCCCTCACTCCTTCCTCCTCTGCTGTTACTCTCTCTCTCTGTTGCGTCTGTTTGCGTTGCCGCTCCTTGGAATTAGTCGTATTTAAGATGATTTACAGAATTTTAATCATAGGTGAAGTTGCGCTCGCAAGATATTTGATTTGATTTGATATGAAACCACGGAGCTTAATAAGCTGGTTTAAAGACCTTATGAGTGAGGCAGCAGCACTCAACTACTGACAATGGGGCCGACAGATGGATGGATGGACGACCCGGAGACACGAATGTTGGTGGTAACTGGGCGGATCAGCATTTTTCTTAGCTTGTTTGTTCCTTTCTTCTCTGCTGCGCGCAATAATCACCTCATTAGCCCAGAGAATTAAAAACATTGTATGTGTTTTTAACACGCATGTGGCTAAGTAATTAACGGAAAAATAGCGACAAAGAAATGTGCAATGTTTGGAAAATCAATTTGAATTAATTCAGTTATATTAAAACGTAGCCTCATTAATCATCGCTCACCTGAACATGATGCTACATTAGTCGCCACTAATATTAGCAGGTTCATAAAAGCTGCAGAGTTTTGTTTTGATCTTTATACGTTTGATACTCGGACGCCTTTAAGTTGTTATATGATATGATCAAACCAGTTTATGCCTCAAAGTTCCTCATTGGTTTTTATTACAAACTGTTTGCGTGTGATCCTCAGGAGTAACTTTAATTTGCCGCTGATGAGACTTCGCTGCACCGATGTGAAACTGAAACTCTGTGTTACTTTCCCTCCAGGCCTAAAAAATGTTACCTCTTATTCATTATTTGACTTGTCAGAGCCAGACAATAGAGACACTATCTAAATCATTTGAATCGGTCACAGCATCAATAAACTTTAGAAAAGAAATGTTCTCCCAGCGATACGTGAAGAGGAAAAGGAAACAGGCTTCACTGTGGAGACTGAGTTTGATGCAGAGCAAGAGGCAAATAAAAGAAATATATCATGGTTTTGGTCAGTGTGAAGAAAATGAAGAAAGAAAGTGTCACGCAGAATTAGTTTCTATTTGGGAAAAAAAGCAGAAAATCAGTCGATTACAGTTTCTTTTTTTCTCTTCTGTGCAGCTAAACACAATAGGAGTTGATAAGTTTTAGTAAACAACAAACTGATGCATGAACACACACACACACACACACACACGATGCATTTAATATGCTCGTCCTTAGGGTCATAGAAATTGCTTCATTCAACTTATTGGATAAAATAATGAGATAATATCATTGATGCTTTTTCTTCTAAACACTTGTCACAACTGATATGTTTTTCCGAGTTAATTTAAACCTCAACAGAAAGAAAGAAATGTAAAAAAAAATTCACCTCAGTATCCAGTAACACTGTCCTGGTCACTGTCTTGTCTTTCACTTAACCCTCTGTACACACTCGCTGCCCAGTGGTGTAATTGGTCACACACAAGCTGCAGGTGCGCTGATAATTCCCATATAACATGCTCACACTTAGCTTCACTTGTTGCTATGCCACCCTGTCTTGTAACCAGGGAGCTTGTTAGCAATCTTATTTATTTATTTATTTTTTTCCCGAGGTGGTTGAAGTAGCAGAAAGCATGTTCATTTTTATACAATCCAACACAAGAGGCTCAGAGTATTCAGCCTCTGTGACAGTTTTGTGTGAAGGTTCAGGTATTTCAGAGGTGAGTTTGTGGTCTTGTTGTATCAGACTGCAGGATTTTCTACACAAATTCCTGCTGATGACCAGTGTGCATCACATGTGCATCACTGTGTTTTTCCTGCTTCTGTGAGGCGGATGCAGTAGTTTCTGTGGTGGATGTTTTGGGCATACAAAACTTCTGACTTTGCCACTGGAGACAGTATCCTTTTTTTTATTTTTCTCCCAAAACCTGACCCATCTCCACCTAATTTTACACATCAAAGTCTGTTTACTGGTCTTGGGGAGTTCTACTGCAAAACTGCTATAAAGTCTTTTTGTGGCTCCAGAGGGAGCAGTAAGAAGTCAAATGATCTATTGGTCCCAAAGATGAAAATTTATAGGAAAAAAAAGAAACACAAAAACAAAACAGCATCATGAGGGACGTGGGGTGGGACTGAAGAGAAGTGGTCCTGCATTGACCGTACTCTCCTCTGATTGACGCTGCATTAGCTGCTGCTGCTAGCGTAAGACACCTGAATCTAAAAGGCTGCATCTGAATCCTAAGTAGGCACTTCGTCCTAGTCGCTTCCTACCACTCGACTGTAACAGTAGTAGCTTTTACATATCAAAGTAACCAGTAGCAGGAGCATCTGTGTTTTAATGCAGCTGCTTTTTAAAGTTTGTATAGAAACTGCTGGAAAAGGAGTTTTACATCACAGGACATCAGTAAGTAATTAATTCTTTTCCTTGAAACAACATCATTTTTATTTTATTCCCACTTCTTCTGGGTTCTTCTTCTATGGTTTTTAACTACATAGGCGGCTAGTTGGGGTATTTGGATGCAGCCTTAGTGAACTGTCAGTGATTGAGTTGCATTGTGGGTAATGTAATCTCAGGTTTTAACAGAAGCAGGCTTGGATGTTTCTGCCGATGAGAAAAAGTGAATTAATCCTTTAATCTGAAAACTGCCTTCACTACTTTCAAAAGCAATGACATGACAGTCGATGTCTAATCGACAAAGACGTTCACATCACATCACATCCTGAACAGTGGTTTTGTCCCTCTGATTTATTATTACATCATCAATGACATCATCAGATTATTAACAACATGTTGAAACTACATTAGTTTTTATGAACTGACCAGATGAATGTGAGATGATTAACAAACAAGAAAAGAAGAGAAGAACAAACTTTTTTCCTGCTCATCTTTGATCTTTGGTTTATTTTAACATTTTACTGAATATTGAGACGTCAGTCTGGTTAAGCTTTTACAGCTCAGACATCTGAGATTTGACCTCAAATACATGCTACTGTTTTTTTCTTTTGTACAATATTCAGAAGGTTGGAAACCTCTGATTTAATCTTTAACTAAGAGTTGTATTATAAAATCTTCTTCTTTTATTCATTATGTAAAAACTTCATCTTAATACGAACTAAAGCTGTTGAATAAATGTGGAAAACTCTTGTGTTCTTTATCATTATTTTCCAACTCTGGTCTGTGTGAAGTTTGTAAAATGTCATAAAGGTGTTAAATCAGCTCAACAGGTATTTCTGTCTTTCTGAACCAATAGTTTGTGTGTATTTGTTGTTAAATAGACCATCTGCACCGCATCTCTGGGGAATATGCCATGTGTTGTATTAGAGTTTGCATTTGTCATCGACCTTTGTCTTTCATAATGATGAAAAGCAAAGCCTCTTGGGTATTATTAAAGCGCTATAACACGCGGCGCTTCGTCGTTTACACGTGAGAATTCGTGCTTTTCTAATGCTGCGTCGTAATTGGCTGTTCTCAGCGTCTGTGTTACTGACGTCTCTCACACAGATTTTTTAGGAAGACAAAGACAAATTACAGACTAGCGAAAAGAGGAGCAGAGCGTCGTGTTACATAAAAGTCAAGAAGAGGATTTGTTCCAGGAGACTTCACCCAGTTCAATCAAGTGGCTTTTCTGGATGACTTCTCAAGCAATTCTTGTATTTCTCAGGAGAAAGTACTTGAGTTAACCTGTCCTTTGATAATGAGCAAGAAAATGAGCTTTTTTTCTTTTCTTAGTCTTTTTCCTTTGGTTACAAACATGATCCTCTTCAACCCTCTCTTCCCACACACACACACCTACAGTACACAACATCTTTAATATAAACTAAAGGAAACTTGTGATCTAGTTAAGTTTTGTTACTATAATTATTATCATTTTGATCTTGGAGAATTTTCCGTAGCTTTCATCATGATTTTGTCATCAACACATAGTTTGTTCTGTCAGATATCATCACTTTGTTCAGCAGGAAGTAAACAACTCAACTACAAATGTAGTGAGATATTTTTCTCCTTAATTACAGGATCAATAAGTGTGAAATCAAGTTATCTGACACATTACTGTACTATACTGTACAGCTTTTATGTGTGTGTGTGTGTGTGTGTGTGTTTAACAGTTAATTACAAGGCTCAGAACTGTTCATGATCCTTAGATACAACCGAATAATCTGCAATAAATCTAATTTCGTCAATAGAATATGATATTTAATACATTAATTTAAAAATTCTTCTGCATTAGTCATTAGTGAGATGTATTTTTCTGCCTAACACTTCCTATTTTAACTAAACAGAGTGTGAAATATTTTTTATGCTAATTAGAAAAGTAGCAGTTATAGCTGCTGAGGTAACGTAGAGGAAATGACAACAATTTAATCAATACAGAGTAAAATGTTTTCTGACATCAACGTTTAACTGCAGCTCAGATGTTTTAATTTTCAAATACTCAGACTTTCCGAAGTCAAAAACCAAACTTCATTCAGTAACGTTATATGTTATTTTAAAAGTTTTTAACGCTATTAGAAAAAAAAAAAAAAAAAAAAAAGTGTTGAAAACAAACAATTCAGCCTTTTCAGAGCTTATAGAAAATAGCATCTGGATCAATGGATAAAATCCTTTGAGTGCCACTGATATTTGCTTTCCCTGTGTTTTACCTTTGGCTCATTGTCTTGAAAAGATGTTAAACAAAGAAAAAATATTATTACCAATAATGGCAACTGTGCCAATTATTCTACATTTGTTTTTATTCCTCTCTTGAGAAAGAGAGAGAGAAGCAGCAGGAGCCTTGTGTGGTTGCACAATTTGATCCACGCTGTGCAAGACGGAGAATAAATTATCTACCTCACAGTGTTTTATTATTAAGATAAAACTGTGTATATAATCAACATGGTGTGGAGGAAAGAGAGAAGAACTGTCTTTGAAAAAAAAAAGATTGCAGTGTTCAGTCGTTGCATACTATTTTATTCCGTTCAGATGCACCAAACGCTGTGTAGGCGTTAGTGACAAAGCACTTCAGGCTGACTTACTGCACCAACTCTCTAAATGAATTCACTACCAGGAAAAAAAAAAAAAAACTGCCTCTGAGCTCAAAAAACTTTATACGCTTTTAAATCAGGTAGCTAGTCAAACTAATTTAAGGCAGTGTTGAATTAAACCATGTTGACTTAGTCAAACATCTTCCAAATTTCACAACAACGTACATTTAAAACCATGAAGAAACTCAGGACAAAAGGTTGTTGAAAAGTCAGGAGATGATACCAAAAGAAATGTCCAAGTCACCGAACATCCCCTGGAGTTCAGTTAAATCCATCATTAAGAAATAGGAGGAATATGGCTCATGTTTAAATCTGCCTTGAGCACCAGCTGGGTTCAAGACGGAGGCTACCAATACACCTATGAAAACTCTATGGGAGTTAAAAGCTTCAGCAGCCGAGATGAGAGAGACTCTGCATACAGCTGTTGCCTGGGGTCTTTACTGGTCAAAGCTTTATGGGAGAGTGGCAGAGAAAGCCAGTGTTGAAGAAAGCTCATATTAAATCTCAACTAGAGTTTGCCCCAAAGGCAAGAGGGAGACTCCGCGGTCAATTGGAAAAAAGAGATCAGAGACCTAAATCGAGTTTTTTTTTTTTTTTTTTCTCCAGATTAGTCTCTTTTTAGGAGACACCAAACAAACCACATCACCACAAACACATCATCCTTCAACGGTGAAGCACGGCGGTAGCGGCATCGTTCTGTCGGGGATGCCTCTTGGCAGCTGGCCCTCGAAGGCTTAAAGTAAAAATAAAAGTAAAATGAATACAGAAGAAACCCTAAAGGACCTGATTCAGACCTATGACTTGAGAGAAGATTTTCAGAGCAGTGTTGCAAAAACATCCAAGGGGGTGAAGACTTTTTCATTCATGTAACAATGAATCATATAACTGGATAGGAAGTAGTGCAAGATAAGCTGTGACATTTAAAGTCAAATTACATCCTTAAACACGATACTTAGTCATAATATCATGCACACTAAGTGGCCTTCATGCCTCTGGCCAAGACAACAGCCACATTAGATCCACATTATGCCCCGACACAGCTCACGCTGGGCCGGGAGTTTGGTAATGGGGCCATAGTCGAAGGTTATTGACATCCTGGGACCACAAAAGACTTTTTTGCCTTTTACGCTACGGAAATGTCTGTAAAACCATCAAGTAAACACATTCAGAAATTACATAGTTTCACAGCAGTTTGAACCATTAAGCTAAAAGAAAACTGTATATGGGAAGATGCTTTAAAAGAAACCAAAGGCAAGAAGTTTCTGTAAAACTCAACTTTTCTTTTCAGAGATCAGTTTTCGACAGAATAAAAACTTCACCAAGTTTGAACATGGGATTCACTGAAAAACTGTAAGAATCAGCAACTGTTGTGTCAAACTATCACAATTCAAAACAAATGTTGCTCGAGGAAAAGTCAGATTCAAATGGAAAAAAATATCCAGAGAGTTGTGGTGGTTAAAGTGGTTAAAGTCTTTTGAAACTCACGTCTGATTGTGTCCAGCTCTGCTCCCGCAGCTCGCTGGAGGCTACGCACTTTCTGGCAGCCACATCTTGATCTCCTCTGGTTTGGATGAAAAACGAAAACAACAACAACAACAACAATCTAGTGCTAAAACGTTTGCACTTACACGCCTGATTAATTAACAAGCTAAAAGAAAGAAACAGCTGCTTGTTGACATTGTATTTGTAATCTAGTTAAAGTGATATGTAGGATAAACTATCAGGTACATGTGATGTCGTCGCGGAGGCGTTAATCATGTCAGCGTTTCTCTTCAATGCAACTCTGCAGAAAGTCAGATCTTTTGGTCACATCTTTTCTCATAGCGTTTATATGCGTTAATATAGTCGGCAGTTCATGTGTAATGACTTCAGTGCTGCCTCGTTAGCGTCACGTCTTCAACACGGAAAGATGTCGCTGACTTTGTTTCACGTGTCATCTCCTCTTCAATCCTTAACAGCTCATTCCTCCTCCTCCTTCTCCTCCTCCTGTCAGATGAGACTGAAAACCAGTTCTTCATAGTTAAACTCGTTCTTAGAAAGTTTGACAGATGCTGAAAACGGGATGTAAATTCATCAGTGGGACAAAAATGTAAATAGACAACAATTTGCCAGCACTTTAGCCATCAACTTTATGAGCTGATATTTCATGTGTGATGTGTTTATTTCCAAACAGAATAACAGAACAATAGAAGGCGTCTTGATGACACATCTAATTTGCAAAATAATAAAAGTTTTGTGGGTATAGTAACTCGAGCGTGTGACTATTTCATGCTGCTAAAGTAAATATAAAGTGTCATGTAAATCAAATTCAAATTACATTTGAGACATTTGTATTGAAGCTGCAACCGTCTAACAATCAAATCAATAAGTTACAAAGGATGAATGGATCGAAATATCTATAGATTATACTGTTTTTAAACATTAACATTAGTTTATGTTCCTATAGAGACATTGTGAGTTGATGGAGGCTAACGCTAGCTAGCTGATGTTGCCATTACCAATAAAAATAGACTAATGTCTCCGTCTGTAGATACATTTTTACGTCAATAAAGACTTAATTGTTTTACTTCTCTGTGTCTGTGGAGGTTTAATCCTCCCGTCGTCTTCATATTAGCTTTTATAATAGACATCCTTTTGTTTTCATTGTGGTGTTCAGGGTTTTTTTTTTTTTTTTTTTTTATACCTGGTTGGGAAATTGAAGAGTATAAAAATTCATGTGTGCTGAAGGCTGAGTTATTCTATTAGATCAAATGTGGAACTACTTTATTGAACTCAGATTAGAGTCAACATGAGCAAATAACTGAGGAGATATTTGACACTTTTTCTCTGCAGCTAAAAATGAGTAAGTTTAAAACTTTGGGTGATTGTTGAACATGCTTTATACTGAGTTTAAGATGGTTGAGCTTTACATTTAATGTACATTGACAGACACTGAACAATTCAAGGGCCAATCACATTTCTCTGTTTTTACCCCTCATACCTTGAAACAAAGAGGTGAAGGGGTAAAAAATTCCTCTGGGAAATGAGACACCGCTACTTTAACGTTAAACGCCATCAGAAGTCGTCGCTAGTTGCAACATAAGAAGATGTGTCAAGTCTCCATGACAACCGAATGATTACAAACAAACAAAGATGGCGTCTACAGACTTGTTTGTGCAGATCGAGTTGCCGATGGTTTAAAAACTGACAAGATGTTCTGTTATCAGACGGATGGAAAACGTTAGCGATCGCTAGCTGATGTTAACGTTAACAAACGTCATTGATTAGCAGTTAATGATAAATTAGCTTAATAAGATTAGTTTATTTATTTAATCGCTAATTTTTTTGACAACTGCATCCTTGCCCTGGTGCATGCTGGGAAAACCCTTCATTTGAAGTGCTGCTCCTGGCTTAGCTTCGTTAGCTTTGTTAGCTTCGACAGATACTAACTTTCTACTAACGTGGACGTGCTAAAGAGGAAGAGGAAGACGAAGTGGTAGAAATGTGATTGACCCCAAGACTTGATTGAGACCAAAAGGGAAGTAAAAGTGATACTTACGTGGTCACAAACACAACTCTGTTTAGGGTAGTTTGTGAAGTTTAATGTTAAACTGTATGACTTGTTTGTTTTTTTGTTTTTTTTTGTCCACACATCAGATACATTATTAATATTTACATCAAACATAATTCTAAATAAAATAAAATAAAAAGAGGTTAAATTGTTTCACATTTCATTTCAGCCTCGACAACAAAAAAAGAAAAAGAAAAAGGAAAAGATCTCATAACCTCCCTAACATTTACTCAGGTAGTATCCATGTTAAAAATAAATGTGCTGTAGGTTTCTCTCTCTAGGAATGTATATGTTAAAAAAAAAAACAAAAACAAAAAAACTAAATGTTACAGTTTTACAAAAACACAAAACAACAAGGTCAACATGGGTGAAAACAGACATGGCAAAGATCTTCAGGACATTGGAAATAAATCAATGTGACTGAAAGTGTGAGGATTAGACAGTGAGTATTAATATATGTAAATGCCAGTTAAGTATATTCTGCAGCAAGCATTTACATAATAATAATAATAATAATAATAATAATAATAATAATAATAATAATAATAATATGAAAAGGAAGGGTCTCTTGAGAAGTAAATGTGTCACAAAAAGACAAAGTCGTGTTTTAGTGGGTTTTTTTTTTTTTTCTTTTTTCACACAGCAGGTACATTAATATCAACCTCCTCCAGCGGTTCAAACCAGACACCACCGCTTATTCTAAACGCTAGCACACATATCAAGCCATCGCAAGACAACAAGGTGAGCACAGGAGAAAGTCTCACAAGTTTCACTCCCAATCCCATCGACCACCACGGTTAAGAAGAGCTAACACTAAATAACCTTCAACACCTCCAGGATTTTATTTCATTTTATATATACTGTTGTTTTTTTTTTCACATTGAGCACGAACACAATTTTTTTCTTCTCTTTAATTATTATTATTATTATTGGTTTTTTTTTCCCCTCAAACATACATCTGACATGGCAAAAAAAAAAAAAAAATGTGAACTTTCAATTTATGCAAATTTGCTGTGTCCAGAGAGCTTGTGTGTGTGTGTGTCTTGAAAAATGACTCATTAGCTTATGTATGGTCTGAAATCAACAGTCACAGTGTAAATCTGACTCATGAAAATAAAGTGGCGTGTTATTGTACATAACTAAAGTGTTCTCTAAAAAAATACAGTAGCAAGCTTCTTCTCTCTTCTGTTTCTTATTGAAACTATTGATGCTATATTAGTACAAATTAAGAATACAAAATTAAATATGTTAAATGTGTGAGCTGTCCTTGAAAAAAACAAATCATATTTCCCTTTAGGTTTCGGTTCCAGGACATCCCATGTATGTGATTGTCTTCATCTATTGCACCGGTGAAAAAACAACAAAAGTCAAACTGTTGGTTGATAAATCTGAACAAACAAACACACACACAAAAAAAAAATCCAATCTCCACGAGGAACTCATGGAAGTTTTCACATACAGATATGGAAAATTACAGCGTATGGCAAGTGATAATGTAAACCGGGAGAAGAGAGTTAACACATTGCCAATCAACTTTGTTTATTTCCCATTAAAACCAGGTAGTTTGAATGTAAACGAATGAAATGAAAACGAACAAAAACAACTGAAAGAAACTAATGTGGATGTCTTTGGCAAGTAGGTAGGAATAATAATAATAATAATAATAATAATAATAATGATAAGCAGGATGGATGGATAATAAAACAGAAATATAAGACTGTAGATACTGTTGGATCTCAAGCCCTTTTGTTTTTCTCCGTAGCTAATGAGGACGACGTTCAACAACGTTTCTACTCGTCCGAAATTTCAATTGAAACTCGAATAATGAGATTCACATAACAACCCTGTCATTAACTGTCATTAAAGGAGTAACCCACCTTATCATAGATTGATAATCGGCTTTTTACAGATCGAATGGCATCTGTGTTTGTTTAACACAGACGGTACATTATATGACTTTCAAAAGAAGCAAGCGTGTGATTGACAGACAAAAAGAAAAAAAAAAAAAAAAAAAAAAAACAAACAAAAGATGCACGTTGCTAATAAAAGGTCACTACCACTGCAGGAAAAGTAAAAATAGAAGAAGATAAAAATAAAAAAAATCAAAATAAATAAAAACATCTGGAGCGATACAATGGCATTTGTTTTGTACACAGTATAGACGGTTGGCAAAAAACAAAAAAAACAACAGAAGTATTCAAATGAGGAAGTGATGGAAAGCAAACAGGGTGAGTGGGCATGTGTTGGGGGGTGAAGGGCAGTTCAGTGGCGGCTACGCTAACATCAGACAGCCTCAGTGGAGCAAAGAGTGTACGATACACAGAGGATTGAAGGAGCACGAGTTACAGACACTTTCATCATGGGAGGGAGGGAGGAGCATGTGTTTTAAGCTTATATAATATATATATATATATATATATATATATATATATATATATATAAACAGAAGCAAGGTGAGGATGGATGAGCATCTGTTCAGTAGAGCTTTTGTTTTCCATGAAGTGGTTGTGGCGCAATCGCATCAACTTCCCACGGAGCTAAAAGTCGTGTTGTACGTCACACGGATTGCTCCTTAGGGAAAGTGAAAGGAGCACGAGGGCCGGGGGCAGTAAAGCTTGTGTTGGAGTACATGGGCTCGTTGGGCGGCTGCTGCTGCTGTGTGTAAGGGTGCTGAGGCAAGAAAGTAACAGGAGTGTAGACCGGAGCAGGCTGAGACTTGGGGAAGTGGTCCATGTTGCAGATGCGCTGGTAGCTCATGTATTCAGCCGGATTCAACAACTCTTCTGGATGCCTCCCGGTGTCCTACGAGGAGAAGACGAAAAGAAGGGGAAGGAAGACAATAACCCAGCGTCACAGTGTTTTCTCTGTCTGTGTCAACACGTCACATTTAAACCACTTAAACACACGTTCATGCATCCATTTCTTTACACCGAGCAACCGAGACACAAAAAAGGGGTTTGATTAACTAATTTCTAATAGATCATGCTTTTAAAATATCAACATTATCGTCTCGAGCTGAGTTAACTTCACTTACGCGACGTTTATAATTTGTTAACGCACCAGTTGACGTATGTAACATATCAGGTTGCTAATCTTTTACACTGAGGGCTCTATTTTCATGAATCAGAAAGATGCAACGTTGTTTTAGACAAGCAGGAGTTTTGCTTTTCACTAAACAGATGTAAATTACATTTATTTAGAATCAAACACTGATCAGCTGTGACATTATGACCACTGACATGACAAACACCACTCAGGTTCAGATCAGACTGTTTCCCCCAGGAGAAATAAAGAGTCTGGGTGTTTTCAGACCACCTGAGGAGGTGGTCTGAGACCCCATCACAGCTGAAGTGGACCAGAAAGAGAACCCAGTCCTCTTTCACAATGTGAGTTCGGTTCATTTAAACAGAACCAAGTGTGAAAACATCCTCTGACACCAGATACTCCGATGTGTTTGGTGTATGAGCATAAAACAACATTCATTCTCCTTCTCTCTTTCTCAATGAAAAGAGAGAGAGAGAGATGACAGGTCATGACCCCGCCGCTAATCGAAGCTGCAGTGGCTCAGCCCACTCAGACCCCCAACTTGACCCAACCCGAGTCCAGTCTCAAGTCCCCGGCGTTCGAGTCCAAGTCGAGCTGATAATGTGAACATGTCTGTTCTAAACCAAATGATAAATAAACTGCAAAAAAACGCACAATAATGTAGCCTAGATTTAAATGTTATGACACATTATTATTACATATTATAAAAAATCAAGTTAAGAGTCCAAGTCCAAGTCATAAGTGAGCGAGTCTGAGTCCTGGACCCAGTCAGTCTTTATTATAAATACATGAAATAACTTAAACCATCATACTGCTGCTTTAACAAACTACTCTTAGCATTTACATGATGATTACTTCCTTATAATTTCCACATTTCCACTGTTTGATATTTGGTCCACGAGGCTCCTTTTAGTCTGTGAAACGCGTGAAATGTTTTCATTCCTGCTGCTCTCAAATTTAACCAAACGATCGAGGCCATTACTCTGCCGTTGATGTGTTACATCCTGTTGTTTAAAGCATCCACTTTTCTGACTTACATCTCAAAACACAGCACTCATTGTAGTGCTACTTGAAAGTTTATAATAGCTTTAAGATCCTTAATGGAGAAGTGTACACTGTCCTCAGGATGTCAGCCGTCATACTCAAGCCTCTGTGTAAACTTGGACTCTGGTTTTGCAGCTGTAACACTTAGTTCTGAGATTTAAGAAGCTTAGGTAGATAAATACACAACGTCTGTACGTGCTCATCATATTCTGGAGGATAATTAGCCTTTTGCTGAATCAAACCTATACACCTAGATGTGTTTTGAATAGGAGGAGATCAAATTTTCACACTTTTTTTTCGCGATTAATTTGTCATGACAGTCCTGTCCAGAGTAGACAAACTAAAATGATAGTAACATGAATATAGTGCCCTCAGCTTTTTCCAGAAAAATATATAAATAATTATTCTGGAACAAAATGGCTGTTTTTTCAATAAAGGATGTTATTGTTCTTTATATTTTCATTGTTATAAAAGAAGGAATTCGACCACATATCGACAACTTCTCTTTTTTACCAAATTAAAAATTTTGAATTATTGAAGAAAGAAAAGAAGAATCAATTTCTATCTTCAGAAAACTGCAAATATCAGTGAAGAAACAGGGCACGATAAAGAAAACAACAGATCCCGGCAGGAACCCGGCAGCTCATAATTCAGCATTTTCTTTTAAGGAAATCGTGAATTTTGCTTGATGTTTTCGAAGGAAATGGATCATGATGGACTGAGAGTGATTATGAATAATGAAATGGTAGTAACAAATATTGAAACATGCAAAAAATAAATAAAATAAAATAAAAATGGATGAAAGTGAAAATGTAACTTACGGATATTCCTCCAAGAATCTCTACATCTACGAAAATGATAATCCCAAATCTGAAATGTATTGAGTGGGAGGGGTCATCACTTTGTTAAACAAACAAATATATATATATATATATATATATATATATATATATATATATATATATATATATATATATATATATATATATATATATATATGATGACATATATAAAGCTGCCACAACGTGGGTAAAATGAGGGAAGAAAGGGATGAAGAGCAAAGTTCATCTTGTAAAATTATGTTAAAATTGATAATCTAAAATTAAAATAAGCAACGTGGATCAGAGACAGACAAAAGTGTTGATGTAGTATGAAGGTGAATCTGTGTTTTCACAGCAGGAGACACATAAATAAACCTGTACTGACACGTTGAAGCTGGAGACGTCGACAGAAACGTACCAAGGACCTCCTGAGCTGCTGAGTTAAAAGAACGTTTCTATTTTGTCAAGTTTTTAATTTCTTTGCTTTTTTTTTTTTTTATTTGAAGACCTCGGCGATTTCAAGTAATTTTGTGCAAATTAAAAGCAACAGTCTGAGGAGCAGGTTTCACAGCTCGTTCTCTCAGTTTGTCTCAAGACATTTGAGATTCAAACATGAACTTTTACCAAACTGCTGCAGAGAAAGTGTTTCACATTTCAACATCTTAGCTTCTTATTCGCCACAGAAAAATAAAGAATTTATAACATTTACGTGAACCTATATCTTGTCGTATTAGCTCAGTTTTAGCCTGTATGCTAACTAGCTTCTGGCTGCAGAAGGAAGAAATAAGTGTGTCCAACAAATGTCAAAGTTACTTTTGAAGCAGTGCAGTAATAAGGTTAGACGAGGCTTTTTCAAAACAAAATAAATACACGTTGAGCTGAGTAAGAGACAGACAGCTCAGACTTTCCACTGAATGCTTGTTTTTTTTTTTTTTTTGCTCCACGATAATTAATTTATCATGTTACACCGATTCTGATGTAAGTGCCTCTTTTATTATTTAAGAGCGAGTACCTGCTGCACATCTATCAAGATTACATAGACATAATGGAGGTGTTTGTGTGTGTGTGTGTGTGTGTGTGTGTGTGTGTGTGTGGAGGTTATTTGGACTTTCTGGTTATGTTTGTTTCAACCGAGAGCTAGACAAGGTCGAATACGTGGAAGCAGGCACTTTTGCTTCCTTAAATGCTACCTCTTCTTGTGGATTAGTGAAAAAAAAACATTTAAGTGTTTAATTTTTGTTTAATTGCGTATGTTAGCGCGCTAACGCTAACGTGTCGTCTGAATTGTGTCAGAAACTTTTCTCGCTCTGCTGCCAAACATTAGAATTTTCTTTGTGTCTGTAAAATAATAGTTTCCAGCAGAAAAAAAAAAAAATAACACCTCATTTTTTTTCCTTCTTCCCATTTAAACTGTTCAAGTCCAGTGAAAAACTTTTAAATGATGCAAAAAGTTTAGACACATTTCAGGTTTTCAGACTGTGGGATTAAAAATTGATTAACTTGCAGCTTTTCTGCTGCAACAAAATGTAAATGAAATCTTGAAAGTTAAAGCAAACAATTCCTCAGGTGACTCTTCCAAACTTTTGTTGATTAGTTACTTATTTATCGTTGGAACAAACTGTTTTCTTTTTCTTTTCTTTTTTTTTACCTTCAGTGCATCTTTTAGAGCAACAATAACGTGCTGCAGGAAGTGGTTCTTTGTGTTTTATATTAGAAAGTACAAAGAGGAAGATACCGTATTGACTCTGAATATATGACGACCCCTCTTGTGACATGACCTGTACTAAGCATCATCTAGGAGTGTTTTATTTTTCTTAATGACAGAGACAGTGTAGAGAGACAGAAATGGAGGAGAGCACACGCAGGAAACCTTGTCTGGATTCAAACCGGTGAACAGCTGCAAGGCATTAATACACCAATGTGGTACAACAACATAACCACTTGGCTAACCAGGCGGCTCCTAAGAGCGGTGTTTAGCATTATGGATGCCAACCACTTGGTAGCCATAATGTGTGCAGGACAATTATCACCGGCCCAGTTTAAAAACTAAGGCGGAGCAGCACAGTCTCTGTGTCGCATCTCTCACAGGTGAAGAAGAAGATCCGACTCATTTGGTTAAAAGACGTTTTCATGTTTCAGCTGTTGGTTTAGACCCCCGGGTCTCTGGACCACGAATATAAGACGACCCGTCTTGTTCAGATTCTGTCTTCAGTATCAGAGGTCACATCGCTCTTCGTTAATCAGAATCACAGACATTTAGGTTCGTTACAGTTGCTCCAAACAAAACTAGAAGACAAGAGGAGTTTTTTACTGTAGATATTAAATAGATAAAATTTGAGGTGTGCTAAAATGTTTGACTTCTCCTTCCTTATTCGCTGAGTCAGAAAGCTCTACTTGAGTTTTATTCCCGGGGTTTTATAGATCGGTCATACTGACGCGTCATTCACAGTCTGATTTATGTAACACTTTTACTCCTGAAACACGGTGACAATTGTATTTTTATGGCTCCTGTCAGTATTTTCTGAATTATATAGCAATAAATAGACAGTTTTAAAATCTCCTCGGTTAAAAACCTCTGACTCGAATATTTATAGCATTATGGAGAATTTTGAATCTGTTTTTTTATTCAGATAAACGCTTCAGAGATGATTTCAAATTAGTGCAACTTTAATTAGATAATTCCTCGTTTACATATTCAAACAAGAAATCAACTTGAGGAAGTTTCATCTGTAGCGTCAAAGTGTCTAAATATTCAAAAACTTTAATAAAAGTTGAGTCTGTTTTTAATTTCCATCTTTTGACTTTTTAAACACAAAACTTAAATCAGTTTTA
This sequence comes from Polydactylus sextarius, assembly GCA_016801845.1. Lineage (NCBI taxonomy): Eukaryota > Metazoa > Chordata > Actinopteri > Polynemidae > Polydactylus > Polydactylus sextarius. Next base: position 9,483,973 of record CM028926.1, on the reverse strand, counting down.
TCCCAAGACTTTTATTCTAATGATGCCTCTGTGACCTCTAATTCTTATTTATCAATACATATTTAATGACTGCAGTCTATTCCTCCGTAGGCTGCTGTTCAGCCCAAGTCGAGCTGAATGTGTCGTTTTTAGTTTGGAAGCATTTTTTTTTTTTTTTAAGTTTCAACATCAAACTCCAGGCAACGAGCCAAGGACTTTGATGATTTAGGATAATGGCCTATCTGAAGACTTGCACTTACTTTTAAAGGGAAATTTAATGCAAAGAGGGTCATTAATGTAAAAAGAGGAGATGATAAGATGGTCAATATTAATTAAAGCAGCAGCAGGAAGAAGAAGGTTTAAAACGATACAACTTCCTCTTAGCCAAAAATTACAACGTTACAGAAACAAAGAAGACAAACGTCTTCTGTTCCTTTGGGGATTTTTTTTTTTTTTAACGATCATCGAGGCAGCCGACTGGAAACATGAACCGTTAACTCTCCAGTTGTGTTGTTGTTTAACAGATGAAACACAAAGAAAGAAGGATCTTTAACAGATAAAACTCGACCTCATATTAAGATGCACTTTGCACTGTGTTGCACGTGTTTGAACAACTCGTTTCTTGACTTGCGAGTCATACAGTCGACGCAGCTGTGAACTCATTCTCCGCCAGGCGCCGCCATGCTGTTGACTTCTTCATGACCACGTGTGCTGTAGTGATGCAATGGTGCAGCGTACCCATGGTTCGGTTCACATCACTATTTTTAGGCCACGGTAATGGATCGGTTTCAATGGTGATGGTTGTAAGTGTTGTTACCTGATTGTGGGCAGAGCTACAGAGAAAAATCCGTCTGTCTCTCTGCCTGTACCTGGCCCCCTTCTTTCTTTTACATAATGGGATGATCCTAGATCCTAGTCCCCGCGTGTGATTGGCTGCAAATAAAGTCTCGAGTTGAACAGGTGCAAGTGTCGGCTGAAGATTCAGCTCAACCCGACGGGAGTCGGCTCTTCTCGTTCACTACAGAGCCGGATTATCAGGTTATCAAAAAGTGTGTAAACCGCCTCTCTCAATACGAATCTGATCCGGATCACGTGGCTACATGAGGAATTTTGAATCCGATTCGGCCTCTAAGTGGATTTAAGTGGTGCATGTAAACACATTCAGTAATAGAAGACATTACCAGTAACCCTTTCAGTAATATTAGACTCGTTACATTTCTCAGTAACACGTTACATCACACGTTTAATCTGATTTTTTCCGTAAGAAAAACAGCTACTTCCTGTAGCTGTTCGTCAGCATTAGGCCTGGAGACGGTCTGAACAATGTTGACATGGGTAAATTGGGATGTGTGAGTTTTATGCTGCTTTCACATCGTTTCTCTGCTTTGCTCAACATGGCCAACTGTGGTTGCGTTGTGCCTGCTGCTGGACGCCGAAGGCCGCTTGCTGATAATAGGCTGGGTTTTCATGTCACGTCTGCAACCAATGTTTTGCTGTGTGGTGATTATACCTGGTTACCTGGTGCCAGATGACTACTGACAGGTAATTTTAGCTGCTCGCCCATGTTGTGTAGTTGTTACACTACAATTTTTCCTTGGTCGCATGAGTTCACGTCATGTGTTTCGCTGTCAAAGTAGAACCAAGTTGAACTTTGACTTTGGTTGCACGGCAGAGGCATGGTTATGGGTGTGGGAACGCAACACTTTTTGCGCTGCTCCGAGGCAACGGCAAACTGCTCTGGCGCTGGAGAAACAAGTAAACCAAGATTCAGCGCACAGCAGTGCGGCTACAGCATGAAACGTGAAAACGCCTTTAGAGGAGGATTCGTGCCTTCACTTGCTGCATGTCCCGCTCGGCTGATAGGACCGGTGCCTCGGTCCTGGTTCTAGTCATGAGGCCTCCGTCAGTTCAAGACAGACACTCGCTGCGTCATCGAACAGTTCGTCATCGTGCTCTTTTATGTATAACCACGACTCACAGCCACCGGAGACTGAACCAGGCGTTTTAGATTGAAATTGTTAGACACACTAGATGAAGTGGTGTTACTTTAGTTGTCTTGTTGGTCCTCTTTCCTTTTGCTACATTCGGTTTAGTTTCTTTTGAGTAGCACCACGACTCTTTCCCTTCTCTGTTATTTGTTAACTGATATTTGGTTGGATCTGGTTTTTGTTACTTCTAATTTTCTCAAGTAACTGAGAAGTAATTACTTTGAAATAACAGTAACTAGTAATTTATAATTTATTACATTTTGAAAGTAACTTGCCCAACGCTGATCATTGTTTTCTGTTCTTCTTCACAAAGACAAACTCTCTTTGTTGGAGACTTACAGCTGGTTGGATGTTTTTTGCATCAGGAAACTGTTGTGCATGAAAAATCGACGTGCTTTATTTTCGGGGACTGCTGCATACGACACCATCGATCCACAGTTTCTAAAATTACATGCATATCTTGTTCCAACATGAAGCCGAACACTGACTGGACTCATTGACCCAGTTGGTTTGATTCATTCTCGTGTTGCTCAACATCTGGGACATCGTCCACATCCACCACGAAAAAAAAACAAACAATCTAAAGATTCGTCTGTAATTCACTCCACTGATCAATACAGCTGCATTTTTAATCTATAACATGGACTTGTTTCCATTCTGTAATATTGTGCATTAATTTCCATTAATTTCCATAGCATTATCTTATGTAAATAAATGTTGTTTTCTGTTGTCTTTCACATCTCTGTCGCCTCAGACACTTGTTTTCTTTCTAATTCTGTTTCTTGCCAGTAAAAAAAAAAAAAAAAATGTAACAGGAAACGGAAAAAAAAAAAAAAAAAAGGTGCAAATGTGGAAACAAAACATTTGTCTGTGGAAACATGAGACTGAACATGCCTCAGTGAATCCATTCAGCTTCCACAGCTGTCGAGAGAAACGTCAACCAAACCGCAGGAAGAAGTGCAACAGATGCTTCACTTCATGTGACGTGTCACGAAAGTCGTTATCATCATTAGAAAAAAAAAAACACACACAGGAAGCTAAAATGTAATTGACCGACACGATTTCCTTCTTCCTCAAAATGAAATAAAAGCGTCTTTCTCTTCTTTGTAATGTTCTTTAAATACATGAATTTAAAAACCGATGTTTAATCTAAATTAAATCTGTCTCACCTTGAAGTCATTCTGAGTGACAGTACGTTTGGTAGAAAAAAAAAAAAAAAAAAAAAAAGAAGCATAACCTTGGTTAAATTTGGCCCAAATAAGTTTTTTTAGTATCTGGGAAAAATAGAGCAGTCGCTTGATTTATTTCACTGATTGCTTTTAAGTCACTGACCGAAGATGAACCTCAAAGCCTTTACCCTTGTCAGGGATTTCATGACCCTGGTTACGTCCTGGTGGTTCAGTCTTTGGCTCAGTAAACAGAGATTTTATTGAATTGTGTAACCTCACGACTGCAGCCAGTCAAGACGAGGCTTAATGCCTTATTACAAACAAGCGATGTCAACAGGCGAATCCCCACAAGGACTCTTGCGTCGAAGCTGTTCCTTCGCTACAGCACAAACCTCCCTCCAATTACACAGCTGCTGACCGAACACCTCGCACACGCCAACGGAAGAACGCGATCAATACTCATTAATTTGTCTCACAACTGTAAATCCTGGTGGTTTTTACATGTTTCCACATCATATTTCTAACATTTACTGCGTCTGTTGGAGGTTGAATAAACGGATTTAACGCAGATTCACATCTAGTCTCTACTGTTTTTATTTTCGCTTTTTCATCACCAGTAAACATAGAAAATATCTGTTGTTCAAATTCATTTTCACCTGTTTCAATTAAGTCTCAAAAAAAAAAAAAAAAAAACATGAAATGAGGCTCTGAAAAAAAATGTTCACTTTTACCAGAGTTTCCAGAAAAACACTGATAGACTGACGACGATTTTTACATTTTTTTTAAAGACCTAAAGCCAGAATAAATTATGTTTGAATATGAATATTTTTAGAAGACTTTGAGGAGCTTCCTCCCACATGCAGCTGCAAGAAGATATAATACCACAGATAAGTTGAGGAATTTTTATTTTATTTTTTAATACAAGTCTGTGTGCACATGGCTTTGAATTATGGTTAAGTTAGTGCACGTGAGAATATTAAAAAAAAAAAAAAAAAATCTGCTAATTTCTTTAGCTCTAATCACACGGAGGCGAATCGCTCCCATCTAAGATTAAATGCAGCTTTGTGCATGAAATTATAACATTTAATTCATCACTGTGAAACGTTTTGTAACCACGGTGACAAAGTTAATCAATCACATCACCTCCATGTGCTTCATTGATTGATTGATTGAAAGCCTGTTTATGTGTTTTTTTTTTTTTTCACGATTACATTAAAGCTCTTGCAGCACTTAGTGAAAGATTGTGGCCTTTTGAGCTGCTGGAAAGACGTTAACGCTCCATTTCTGATGTTTCTGTTTTATCGTCACAGGTGGTTTTTATTGTTGACGCTCCCTAATCACCTCCAGATTGGAGATGGACCGATGGGAGACGTGCAGGTAGTGATGGAGTAAATATAGCTCTGCGTTATTAATACGAGACGGAGGGAATACTAATTTAATATTGAAGCCGACGACCATCAAGAGGCAAATAAACCACTAAAACCAAGTTGAGTTTTGTGACTTTTTTTCCTCTTTTAGCAGAAACTGAGCCGTTGTTTTGATGAATGTATTTATAGCTTACTTCCTATCCCATGATTCCTTGCTACCGAACAGGTTGCCACGTCGCCATCTGGGCCTGAACACCTTTAAATTCTCTGCGTCTGGTGCGAGACAACACACACAAAACACAAAACAGCCAGTTCACAATTACAGATCAAGATGACAAATGGTGCCGTTGTGTTCTGCCGTCGATCAGTGAAAGTGGCTCGCGCTCGACGTTATATCACAGCATCCGATTCTCTCTAAATAAAAAAGAAATACAAGCATCTCATTTGAGTTATAGATTTAATTTTTTTTTTCTCTCTTAGACTTTTGCACCGTAACGTATATTTCAGCTACATTCACTTCCCACCGATGAAATTGTCTTTAAACGAGAAGAGAATTGCCGCTACACTATTTCAATAACACACACACTTTGCGGCGCGCCTCAGCATGTCTCAACAATTGCCTCAAGAAAGCCTCACAAATTGCCTGGAGAATTACTTGCCTTAGGAATTGTCATAGAAAGCAGTGGAAGCAGTGTAGCGACGTGGCGATTTATGCTCCTATATCCCACTTTGCTGTATGCGTATAATGAAGATTTCAAGTGGCTCCGAGGACTGTATTTGTACGTGATGGGAAGATTTTTATGTTTTTTTTTTTTCTTTCTTTCTTTCTGGCTTTCTGCTCTGAAGGGTTCAGATGAGATGTCAGAGCAACATCTTGTAGATGAGAGCGAGTTTCGCCCCTGCTTCCAATCAGGATTGTCAAGTGCAGCATATCACTTGAGAAACACATTTTGTATGTTTATGTCTGTTCAGAAAAAAATATCTGTATTTTACACTTCTCTTGTTGTTGTTGTTGTTGTTGTTGTTGTTGTTAGGGCAAACAGTTAAAAATAACCTAAAGAAAATGTCTTTTTTTTTTTTTCAAAATGCAAATTCACAATTCCTCTGAGATACTCATGCAAACGACTCATGCAGTTAAATCCTCAATATTATTGACTAGCAGGGGATGTTAAATGTTTACATGGGAGACTCTAGACAACCAGATTCATGCATCTACAGACTGAAAAGATGGTGAATTGTTAATTTTTTTTCTTCTTTGCCACTGAGTCATATTAAACATGACGTTGTGTGGAAATAAAAGAGTATATTTGGCTACATGGTTGATCCTATGATCTCTCTCTTAAAAAATAATATGCCATGAGTGCTTCATTGTGTAGAAATAATAGCCTGAAAAATATCTCCGCCTCAAACTTTCTTCAGAGCAGCGAGGGCCAAATCAACCCCGACTCAGAGATAAGGAGGAATATAGACAAGGAAACCACGTGGAGCATATAAAGGGAGGTGAGTGCATGTGAAACAGGGAGGATGAACGAAAGGGAAGGAGTGCATCAGTCTGTGTACCTTGAGGCCAAAGTCTGAGGGGAAAGGCCTATAATGGCATGCGCTAGTGTGAGCTAGGCTGGATGGTTGCATACTCGACAAGGTCCCCAGGGCCAGTGTGAGCAGAGCTTCGTGGGCTGGGAGAGGAGGCCAAAGCTGCAGTATCCAGCTCCGCATACTGGACATCACAGTCCTTGTGGCCAGAGTTCTGGAGACAAGAGAGGCGAAAGGTGTGTGAAGAGTGAGGCAGCCAAAAATATGAGAGAGTGAGAGAGACAGGTAGACCCACAGAGAGAGAGAGATTAGAGAAAAAATGTAGATCTGACTGAAGGTCTGATGGTCATGGGGACATTTTGAGTTGCTGTGGCGTTAGAGTGAAAGGCAAAGAAAAAAATGTGTAAGCATGAAAACATTGAAACAAAATGTCAGACTGAGGCTGAACGTGATGAGCTGATAGAAAGATGAAGATGTTACACAGAAAGCCATAACAGACAGAAATTAACAAGGTTTAGAGACGGAGCCGCACTTTGTTTACAGGCAGATAACGACACTGATGCGTTGTTGTTGTCGTTGTTGTTGTCGTTATGTGTAATGGAAAGATTTCAGACTTTGGATGATGAAACCATGATGAATCACTGTAACTAAACAAAACCAAACATACATTGGACACTTGTTGCACCTCTATTTACATTTACATAAGGCATTTATATAACCCATTCATGAAGATGCTGCAGCAGTTGTCAGCGTGCGTGTGAACGCAGACAAAGAGCGTCATTCATCGGCCTCTGACCACTGCACATGAACACCCGTCCAACCGCTGACTGACTGATTTACTCGATGAGCAATCGGCCAAGTGGATGATTGAGTAAATGACCTTAATGGGCTGATCAATAAATGACAATAGAACCCTTCAGCGCTGTTTGTCCAAATCAAAAAAATATATATTTATATATTTCTCAGACTCACGTTCTGGTGGTGAAGGAGACTTGACGGCACCAGGTCAGTGATGATCTTTGAAAAATATGAATTCAGACACTGATGAAGTAGAAATATGTATGAATGTGTTTCACAAAGAGACAAGCGACAAAGTGACGCGACCGCAATAAAGCTGACGAGGTTTAGATTCGCTTCCGCGTGTGTGTTGTCCCTTTGTTTTGAACAAAACAATTAAAACGACGGATTTTAATGATGGAGTAACATGTCATTGTACGAAAAAACAAAGAGGCTCTTTCAAGAGTGGACTTCTTGTTTAGACCCAAACTAGAATTATTATGGTCGACTGATGACAGGAAACAAAACATAAAACAGACAAATCTTCTGTTTCACTGGTGTCGTTTTCCAGCAGTGAACATTTTGCTAAGTGCGATGTTTTTTCTATACTAACGGCATAAATGACTGCATGAAGAAGTCAGTGACTGGATCAAATGGTATTGCTGTTTTTTTTTTTTTTTTTAAGTCTGGTAATGAAATCAATGGAGCAAAAATAGGAAGTTATGACAAAGTAAATGCAGCACAGATGTGAGTTATCCTGCGTCGTGTCTGAGTGTGGATGGATGATGAGGGAAGGAAGAGCAATCAGATGACACCTGTTGTCCAACCATTGCATCACTGCACCTTATTTCCATCTGAGAAAGGATCACACAAAAAATAATTGAAGCTTTTACAGAGTTTCACATTAATAATTTAAATCTACTGTGCAATCACTCTGCCGTTACATATTTCTCCACCTCCCTCACACTCTGCGCTCGTGGATATTTAAATATCTGGAATATTTGTCATGACCAGAGTGCAATCAGGGGGAAAATTACAGCCACATCGCATTCGAAATTGGCAGATAGTGTTTTGCCCCTAGAGAATCATCATTAGTAACACTTGAAGCTCAGCAGTCAATGCATGTCTCTCACGAATAGTGTTTTGAAACCCTCAGTCGTCCCTCACTCATCTTAAGAGCGGCCCTAAACTTCGATTTAAGTGGAATGTTATCTGAGATAAGAAATAAATCTAAAGAAAATCTGGCCGCGGTGTTCAAGGATTATCTGAATTAAACCTCTCGTCCCTTTGAGCAAAAATATTGAAGATGAGGCTTAATATCCTTGAATAACCACACAGAAAATCAAAATCTATCCATCCAGGGAAGAGTGATAGTGATGGAGTTGTCAGGGGAAGTTTTGCTGAAAAAAAGATGAGACATGTAAAAGAGGCAAGAGTTTTTTCCTTTTTAGGTGACGTTTAAGAAGAAGTCTATTGAAATGAAAAATGAAACGTGTTGTATATAAACACCAGAGAGTCCAGGACGCTTGTGTGTTAACTAACCTGTTGCTTCACTCTTCAGTTTAATACATGTCTGATCACTGTGTTGTTGTTTTAGTAGCAAAAATTCATTCAGTTATGTTGTTTTCAGTCTTTGACCCAAAACAACATCACTGACTTTTGACCATTAGGTTCAAAACTGGAACATTTCAGCCAAATTTGCTCAGATTTCCTCGAGGTGGTCTTGAAATATCACATTCAAGAGGCTGAAAATCTGTTTGCGAGGTCATATTGATCTCGATCTTTGACCTTTTGCCACCGACATTGAATAAGTTCTTGAATCTAAGTAAACATCTGTGCCAAGATTTCCTTGCAAAAGTGGGACACATGCACGACCTGAAAACATAAAAGAAAACAGGTCACAGGTCTATTGTTTTGTTTGTTTTTTTTTTTCGGTTTTAAAGAGGTCACATAATTTGCCCAAACAACACTCTCTCACTGGGTCATTACATATAGATGCTTGTGAATGTGACGACTGAAAAGTGAAGTGGTGCATTCATTGGGGGACTATTTTCAGGAGTGGATTAATACGTTATCAGCTGCACAGTTAACAACACAACGCTTAACTGCTCCTGTTTGCTGTTGTATAGCCGACCCGGTAAGTGTTCACATTTACAAAACTGACACAGCTTTTTTTTTTTTTGTTTGTTTGTGTTTGTGCTCGAACGACAAACACACATACGGACTCACTGACACGTGCACACAAACATATGTCTAAAAGTCCAACAGCAGTTTTATTTTTTTACTTTAACTCGACGTCGAAACGAATAAAAACATATAAACTCCAGAGCATCTGTGCCACCGATGGAGGCTCGCTACTCTTAGCAGAGGCATCTGATATAACAAGGCAAACACTTCAGTCATCAGGCTTGTACTCAGGGGCGATGATGTACCGAGGAGCATCGCACTGCAATTTATCTGCACACTGTTGCCATGCAAACACACAAGTAATCACGGCAGATTAGAGGGAATGGAGTGTAGGTAGGTCAGAGGCCAGAGCGGGTCGGTGAGTGTCAGGTCACCACATGAAACAGTCAACACACACACACACACACACACAGAAAGAGAGAGAGGACGTCGGTCGCCCCAGGTTTAGAGAGAAGGTGAGTGGTGGTGATGTAAATGATGAGATAAGGAGCTTAGTGAAAGAGCCCAGTGGATTTACTGATCAGCTCGTCAGACAGGCTCCATCCACACTGAACAACAGACAAACAGACAAAGCAAAGAAGAAGAAGAAGCAGCAGCAGCCACGTAACACGATCCACACACTGACATTCAGGAGGCATCACAGTACAACACTGCATTTCATTTACAAATCAATTGACAGAAAAGCTTCAGGCTCAACGGGACAGTGAGTTCAGCCTTAAACCAGCGGCCGTAGGTGACCCCCGTCACACCGACGCTCCTTGTGAACCTGCTCGTGGCGTCGCTACTCACCGGCTTATCAGTGAAGGGGGTGGACTCAGAGGGCGCCATGTCGTAATAAGGAGGCTGGAGAGGAAGCTTCTGCATTTCCTCGTCCTTGTCCAGATGAACCACCTACAGGAAAAAAAACAAGACTTGTAATGAGTCGCTAAACATCACAGACCAGAGGTCAACCAGGTTAAAGTGGAGGTGAGGAATCACCTTCACTGAGGCTGATGTCACAATTAACTCATCACTGAAAATATTACATTTGTTACAGGTTTATTCAAAGCTACAACCTCCAGCAGCTGAATGTTTTTTTTTTTTTTTTTTTAAAAAACTTGATTTCTCACAGTCGTGTTGTCATGAGCAGGAGAGGAGATCTGACAGGAACTTGACTCTGACAGCAGTTTGAACTTTGGCTGCTCTGTTGAACTCTGCATCTACATCAAAGTTATTTTGTCTAATTAATCACTTCCATGTCAAAACTACGCTATGATGCAAACATCTGAAATCGTGCAGAGGAAAACTCTAACGCTTCTGTAAAAGCTGTGAGAGCGAAGCGCGGTGTGAAGCCGCCGAGGCTAAAAAAGAGGCGCAGGAGATTTTATTTTACAGGTGAAGGTGACATGTCGTTACATAACCGATGTAATTCAAATTAAAGTAAAGCCTTGAAAATAAATTTTAAAATATAAACACCTCATAGAGATGATGCACCTTCTCTTTATTTTTATAACAAATGGATGAAGATGTGAAGTTATTTTCCAGCAGCTTGTTAAACTGGACTTCCTGTTTTTTATTATTATTATTATTATTTCTCAGCCCTTTTTTAATTATTTGACATGTCTGAACTGAAATATTTAAAATTAGACTCATCCCTCGGCGCAGACACCTCTGAACGGAGGCTTTGTTACACGCCGGAGAAATACCTCTTGGATTGCTGCTTCTAGTCGGAGACGGAAGAAACGGAAAGGAAATTTAAATTTAAAATAGAAAATCTCAGAGTCTTTTTAATGTGTCGAATGTTTGTTATTTATTTATTCATTTTTCTGTCTCTATAGAAAAAACTGAAAACTGAGCGACGTGCTTATGAAAGAATCATAGGCGACAAAAACATTTTCAAAGTGTTGAACAGCAACAAACAAACAGGAGGTTTCAACTACGTTTTAAAAAGAAATGAGGCCTTAAGTCAACATGATACAGGTTAATACAGTTAATGTTCAACCACAGCTTTGTTAAATTTAATAAAAGTATGATGTTGCCACATTGTGTAACACACAATGTTGCATTGATGCACTGAAAACATTGTGGATAAACCTGGAGACGACAACATTGGTTATTTTATATTTTTTTTACCATTCGTCAGACTAGTTGGAGGCTACATTTTATATCTGGGAAAAAAAAAAATCAAAGTGCTGAAAGTTGCAGCAGGTTGTGCTGGTTTTAATCTTCTCCCACAGTGTTTTGTCTGATTCTTCTGTCAAACCACGTCATTATCACCAGGTTAATTTCGACAGCGCTGACGGCAACATTTTTTCCTTTTTTTTTTTTTTGAGGTATTTAATGTGTGATATTCACAACAGGATCTGTGAGTAATTTGTGACACAATGGAATTAAAAAAAAATTCAATTTTTTATCTTGTCAAACCTTCATGTTGCTCTATGAAAGAGAATAAAAGCAAATGAAAGAAATCAAAAGTGGTTCAGAACAATGAAGTTGTCAACCACATTAATAGATATTGAACACGAGCGTTTTGCTGCTGTTCAATCTCAGTCATCAATGTCGGACGAATGTAGTTTAATCCTCATTTTTCTTGGACTCTGTAGCTGCTGAGTGCCAGTCACTGTGAACTGCGTTTGTCTGCAGCTTTTCCTTTCATATCACATCAAAAGAGGTGAAGAATTTAATGGCTGCGCTGTTGAGAGGTTTGCTGGGAACATAAAGACGTCGGGCTCCTGGACGGCCGTCGTCTGCTCGGCTCTCGGGGGCCATCTCGCAGCAACGCGCAACGTTCGCCGCTTGTGATGAAGTGGGCGCAGATGTTTGTGCTTTGGCTGCGTTTGCCAGCTCTGCTCTGTGGTTTGGGTAAACCACCGGTAAAAAAAACCACAACGCTGCCAATTTTTCTTCAGGCCAGTGGAGTCACCTCGTAACCTCTGATGGAAAATAAAGCTGCGACTTCTTCAGGCCTCAGCTTCACTAATAGGATGTGTCTCTGTGTTTGTCACCTGTGTGTGTCTGCTGCAGAGTTTTAATCCAAACTTTTCTTAAAATGACCTTTTCTTGGTGATGTGGACCGAGGGCTGCAGCCACAGATGATCTGATCTGAGGGACTAAAGAAGACTAAAGTCTAACCAATCTGAACCTGCAGGTCCTGGTGAAGAATAAATAGCAGCGTGTTGTTATTACAATCTGCCCGGCAGCTCCACGGATGCTGATTATCTCAATGTCATTTCAAAACACAGCTCATCAGAGTGATTGACAGGCAGGAACAGAGAAGGGAGGCGGGACTAAAGACGCTCCCCTGTGATTTATGAGATAAATTATCCTCAAACAATTTGTTTTTACTTCAGTTTCACTTGGAACCGGTTCTATTGAAGGTGCAGCCGTTGTTAATCCAAACATTTTGTTCTTATCATAGTGATAGTTATTGTTTATGCGCTGGTGATTATTGTTTATTGGTGCATATTTTACTCATTATGTCATGAACCTGCTGTGTGTATTTCTTGCTGAGAACGCAGCTCTGTGAAAACAGCTTCAGCTATAAAACAAGAGAGTTTAAATCCAGTGAAAGTGTCTGTTACAGCCTCTTCTTTTCACTAATCTCCAGTGAATCAGGAATTAGGTGTCTTACGCAGCAGCTGTGTAGAGAAGAGCAGCAACACTTCCCTTCTCTGTTTCACTTACTTTTGCCCTTTGTACTGGAGAACGACCTTGGAGCTGTAAAGACTATCATAAAGTTGGATTTAAAATCTCAGCAGTGCTGATACGTGGAGGCCAGCTCAGTGGTGAGCTGAGTCTTCAATTATTCAGATTCTTATAATTTTCTCTCTTTTTTTTTCCTTCTTCTTACACTTTATCTCCCTGAGTTGGAGAAGCGAGCTATTTTGTTCCATAGTCCTTGACAACACTAAAGGTCTCAGCAAAGCTCAGCATGACCTCTACAGACCCAAACTTTGATATGTTCGTGCCACTGCACTCTGCTTCTTACGAGATTTACCAATTCTCCTTCCTGAGTGTAGTTTGTACTGCAGAGACACACAGAGGGAAAAAAAAAAAATCCCCCAAAAAACTGTGCAGCGAGCACAAACGACAAAAGAGTTTTTAAATCAGCCGGTGGTCCCAGACCATGAGCCGCTCATCGAGGGAGCTGCAGAGTGGTGACCATGGAAAATGAGATTTCAAATTTCCAGAGGGACATGGGTAATATTTTCTGAACCGTGGCAATTCAAGAGGCATTCGTTAGGTTTGAGGTTATGTCGCAATTTCATAATTGTGAAAGTGAACATGAGTGGTGTAAAAATAGTGTGAATGCTGCTGCTTTAACTCCGAAGTGATGCATCTGCACACGACACCAGATAATTATCTGTACAAACCAATTACATTATTACATTAATTACATACACCAATTACCATATATCCTCTATACTATCCTATATCTATTTCTGCAGCTTGTATAAAAAAAGAAATGAACAGACGGTGGTCCTTCATTGTGTTGAACAGACAATTACACAGTACGATCACTGTCAATCAAACCGAGCAAAAAGACAAGAGAAATTATTTCACCACATCCACAATTTATGAGAAGCTGTTTCTTCACTTAGTGTCCATCAGCAGCACACTCAGTCAAAGACCTATTGTGTTTTTTTTTTAGTGCAAATACTCCAATTTCTCACCCACTACTCGTTTAAATTGATGAGGTTTGTCTCATCAAAAGCGTCTCAATCAGAGATGAAACGCGAGGCTCTGCAGCAGCCAACGTTTCGTTCTCTTCAGTCCAGATCAGTGATCTGAGAAAACAGCAGACAAACTAATTCACTCAGCAGTGACATTTCACTTTGTCTCTGATTAATAACAAAAGCGCTCGTTCAAATCATGAAATCACATCTCGAGGTTGAAAGAAAATAAAACAAACACTGCTCAGAATTGAAGCCGTGTATCAGACATGAGTGATAATAATAATAATAATAATAAGGTTGTAAATATATTAGAATGATTTAATACAGTGTGTGCTGCATATAAACTGCATATATCCGAAGGGAAATCACAGCAATAACAGAAAAAAATGCTGTCCAGCAAAAAACGGCAAGTGCAAGGTCAGTGTTTATGTGTCAGAAACGACCCACTTGCCATTAATTAACTTATTAAGATGTAAATTAATAAGAGTCAGATTGGTAATTACTGGCTTCAGTTGGTAACAAGACATTTCTATATTTAGATATTGAAGCGTCCTCAGCTAATTGTTCTGTAAGTGGATTATTGGAGGAACTGTGTGTCGAGTAGATGAGAAATATGTTTTATATTTTATATATACAATAAAAAAAGTCTGTTTTTGTTTTACTTTGCACCGTGTTTTGTACGTGTCTGGGTTTAAAGTGGCAGCGTTTAACACTGTGATGATGTGAGAGGAATCTGACAGAGTTTATGTGAGGAGGAAGAGGAAGAAGAGGAGGACGGTACCTGGATGTCGTCGGATGTCAAGTGTCCCTTCATGTCGCTGTTCTTCTTTTTGGGTGGGGGAGGGGCCCGGCTTGTGGGCGGGTGGGAGGTCGGTCCTGTTAAAGAGAGTGAGAAGATAACATGACACTCAGCACAGCGAGTGATCGCCACTCTTCACGTCCCTCACCTTCTACAGCACTCTATAATGAGAAGTCCTGCCTGCACTTGCCTTTTTCACTCTTTCCTTGGATTTTGATAGATCTCGTGTTGGTGGCTTTGTGGCGGCGGCAGCCATTCCCCCTGCCCTTTCAAAGGCTCTCGCTGGAGAGACACTGTGCTAATGAGAGTGGGCTGTAATTGGACACTGAGGTGAGGAGATGGGGATGGAGGGGGTATAGGGGGCAGGGAGAAGGGCATGTGTGAGTCAAGTCCTCAGGGTGGATGGAGCCTCATCCAGAGTGAACACGCCGACAAACACCCTGCCTGCTGCGCTGCTGCTCTTTGTTTGACATGTGGTCCTGAGCTGTGTCTCAGACATCTGACCAGGCTGCCTCTGCTCTCCACCTTCCCACTGGATCCCTGCGACTAACATCCCCTCAATCCCAAGGAGCTCGCCGCTTTTCCCCTGTTAACACACCTGAGGAGGAACAAAACCTCCACAACTGATGAGCACCTGCTCCCATTTACCTGCCGCCATTAAGACTAAAGTAAACATCTATTCTCTTCAAACCGGCGGTGAAATTTTCACCTGGAGATAAAGACCACTCCAACACACAGTCGTTGATACGATAATAAAAAGGGAAATTAAATGGCGAACAGGAAAGACAGCAGTAATTGAAAGCTTGATGCTGAAACTGTTTGAAGCGCGTGCAGATAATTATTTCAGACAAGGAAGCAGAAGGGTTGTTGCTACCGAATCGTTACAAAGAAAACCCCTTCCCTCAAACATGCTGCTAGTCAGATGTCATCTGCTGAGTTCTGACATGATATCAGGACTGATCAAAGATAATGAAGTGGAGCACAGACACTGAGCTGTGTACCTACATGCATTATCTCCAGCTCCTACCGCCTCTCATTCGCACTGGTTCACGTCCTTATTGAATAACATGACCTTTCTGCAAGGCCAAGCCGGCGTTTTAATGTGCAGAAAATTTGTGCATGAGTGCACCTCTTAACTCTTTCTTTCACGCTCATTATTTCCAGTCCGTATCACCTTGTCTCCAGACAGAGCTGCCGTGCCACTGCCAGATTCATGTGGCACCGTCATCAGCTCCGCCTGCAGCACCAACAGCACAGCAAACACACTGAGGAGAAAAAGAAAACCTCCCCTGTCTCTGAGCCTTCACACAAGCATCCATTTTCTTACAGAGACGTAATTATGAGTCTTGTGGAAACGCGATTTTTCTGTGGATCTGTTGCTTGTGACTGACTGGGGTCTGAAACAGGTGAAAACTTATAAAATAAAAAATAAAGTCTGACAGCCAACAAGGTCATTTTCCTTTCAAGGAATGTATGAGACAAAATGTAATTTTCATCTCCTGTCTGTTCTGTGCACACACCGAGACACCACATCACCACTCTTCTTCCTCTAACTGTCATTTTGTCGAGCAGGATTGTGGCATCCCCAACTTTTTCTGCTTTATTATTTACAGTGTTGTGGAAAGTCAAGTTGCACGTCGACACGCCGGGACAGATTTATTCAAGCAGGATGAATTCATACCATGTTTATGTATGATACAGATATTAGCATTCACATCCGGCTGCATTTCTCTAACTTAAATTTGATCCCATCGGACCCTGATTATTATTACTTCTTTGCACATTTTGTGAAGAAGCCAGTCCAAATAAGTAGTGTGTTGAAGGCCCCATATGCAGCAAGGTTTTATTAAATCTGACCAAACACGGAGGCTTGTTGTCCGGCTCTTTCTTGATTGAATTCAGCAACAATCGTAATCACGTTCCGCACAAGCGGAGAGCCTCAGGAGAGCGTCAGAGCATAGACTGTCACAAATGTTTGACACAATAATGGGAAATGAGAGCAAAAAATAGCATCAGTGTTTGATGAAATGACGTGTGTGCAGAGCGCGCAAACAATCAGCACACAACATGTGGTCGAACACAAGTGTGCGTGTTTCTCAAATCCAACACACTGACTGAAACTACAGCGCTCATTACTGTGAACATACAGGACATGAATGTATTTTACAGAGTTTTGGCAGAAAAACGTTATTTTCAGAGACGCTTCATTCATAATTAGTTTTCATCAGTGAGGGAACCGTGGGACCATCGTGGCCATCGATCGAGCCGTTCAGTTTATCCATCCAAATAATGTTTGCTGTGAGTCTGACGATCCAACAAACAAGTGTTGGGATTTTTAAAACAGGCAAAACAGTTCAGCTTGATTATCTCAACCAATTTGTCAAGAGAGGAAGAAGAGGAATCTGAGGAAATCCAACTAGTTTAGGTCAAAAAAAAAAAAAAAAAAATTCAAAGCAGGAAGTGAAAACTGTAAACTGTGATGATGATTTAGAGTTTAGAAGTTTACAGCTTCTTCCTTCTGTTTCTGGTTGAGACAGATGTAGAGTTTCGCCAAAATCTGTGTCATCGTCTGTCTGCTTGTGTGTGGTTTGTCTTGTTTTTGTTGTTTGTTTTGTTTTTTTTTTTGCTCCATCTGATTTGATTTGAGTCTCAGAATCTCAGAGAACATGACCGAGTTGTGACATTCCGGAATCATAAATGTAAAAAGAGAAAGTGAAACATTCTCATTCCCCCAAAAGTTTGATTCTTTTTTCTTTTGGTCAGGTTGTTTCTGAAACATTTTGTCCCCCAGCTGTGAGAGCAACTACTCCATATTCTATGCAATGCATTGTGGGAATGATGCAACTTCACTGTACATGCGGACATCCTCCAGGGTCCTTGCGGTTTCTTCACAAAATTAGCATATAGCATTTAGCATAATAGAATCCATTACACGTGCAAACTGAGAGAGTAGTTGTACAAAAATAAACTCGAGCTCATTGGAAATGTAACTGTTTTACGTTTAAATAATTGATTTGAAAAAAAAAAAAGTTTGCGCTCGTTCAGGAAATGCTCATTTCACAGTGGACGACAGAGAGCTTGTTGTTTTTTTCTATGCAACGCTCTTTGATCTTAAATATATAATTATTCTTCTTGTTGATTAATATATGCAGCTTTTCTTGATTTAACATTTCCCAGCGACCAACTGCAGTGATGTAACCTTTTTACTGGGAATAAAAAGAAGTGATGTACAAGACTGAAATCAGTCCAACCATGTGGATGGATTCGCTGCCTCGTATTAAATATTTATCCAGCTTGTTTTTTTTTTTTTCTTGTTTTCTGCTATGATGTATACCCGCATGATGAGTAAAATATTCAACGCTTTATATTCAAGCGTTTTCTTATACAATCGCACTAAATCTGCACTTTGTGTTCGACGTAGCCGCGATCCATCATTAGTCGCATGCGATGCTGATCTGAGCTCGACCACCTCGTGTGCATCTCAGCTGTGTGACTCAGGCGTAGGCTTCCTCAGAGGCGAACGTGATGCAGGCAGCATGTGGGCGTTGGCAGACGCTAATGGAAGCTGACAAGCACCACAAGCCTGTGGGGAGGCAGAAAGCACTGGGCAGGGAACCATGAGCTACATTCAACGTTTGCACCGTTTCCTGCTCAGATATCCACCTTGAAGACCTCGCTCCTCCTCGCTCTGTTGGCTACAAAAAGGCTCAGAGCAGCTTAAGTGGAGATTTAAGGGGGGATATCGAGGAGAAAACATAACTAATCCTTAAACTGAGAAGAGTAATCTGTGACGGAAGATTTACAGCACAGAGAACGACTTTTACAGTGACCTTTCTATTAGAAATTTTTAGCAACAATGTGGCAGCTTTCAAGCTGCAGATAATCACAGTTAACACTCTTCCTGTGTGTTGTGCGAGAGAGAAAGAGAGAGTGAAGTGTTGCATCCCTAGAAGCGTTTGGATTAAAACGAGTCACCATATGACCAGAGTCCCGCTCGTGGAAAACAACGTGAAGTGTTTGAGCTGATCCTTGGTGCTCTCATTGATTTCTGTTGATCACAATCTTATTTGGCAATTTAAATGCTAATGATACCTTTAATTGCAAGACGGGATAAATGCGATTTGATCTTTAGGAGGCAATTACTTTCATGCTTTGTCTCGTTGCGATCTTTTCAAAAGGCGAACAAACAATTACTCTGCAGCGCTCAGCTGTTTCTCTTTTCTCACAAGAGAAGAAAGAACAAAAACAAGAATGAAACTCTTTTTGTTCTCCGACAAGTTTATCAAAAAACTATTTCTGTTGTTTTGGGGGAAAGTTTTAGAACATTAAACTTTACAATTATACACAGACGGCCAGTTTCCAAACCATTTTCCAACACCTTAGGCATTGATACCAGATTACACACACGGCTTTAGAAAAGAACAAGAAAATCAAAGTGTTTGTTATAGACAGTTGCTGCATGTATAATATTCTGTACAGAGAAACTAAGCACCATTTTCACTCATAAACAACAACAGTGATTGAGTCGATTTCACACTCACACAATGAAAGACAATCCTACTTTGGTTACAGCTTAAAGCTAGAATGAATTACCATTTATCACATTATAAAGTCTCCACACAGCAAACGGTGAAAAGCACTGGTGACTAGTTTATAAATGAAAAGGGTTCACAGAGTCAAATCACGTCCCTACAAGTCACTTCTGCCAGTGTTATCTTTGCTGTAGAGTCTATCAGTAGTTTCAAGAGTCCTCCACGCAAAACCATTTCCAAACCCCTCGGGCGGAAGAATTCGTATCCACGCTCGACTCGGTTTGGTGACGCTGGCATCCAACTCAAAACTCAACATCCATCCACATCCCGGATGCGGTTCTGTTCATATATTTGTGGTAACTACTGCCCCCGGAAGTTGACACCAAAGTGATTTATGCTGGCGAAAATCTGCAACTGTGTCAACAGCAGCTGCACGTCAGGAGCACTACAGCGAGTGAATTCATTTTCAGAAGGAACGGCGCCACGATTGGCGGCGCTTTTCGCCGTGTTTTTGGAGGTCATACATCACACCGGGGCGAAAGACAGAGCGATGAACACATTATTCTGAGAACATCGCTTTTGACAATGCCCATCCATTTTGATAATCAGTTGACTGTTGTGCCAGTGCAGCCTCTTAAGGGCCAGTGATATATTAGGATTGACCAATTTTGAGTCACATCATGTGCTGCTTTGTGAGGGCAAACAGAGGCGTGACTGGCGGTGCAGCCAGGCATGTTATCAAATGCCCAGGCTTGATTAGCGGCTCATCAACATGCAGAATTAAACACTCTGGCTAAACGTTTCCCCTTTACCCTGACAACACATTCATATAAAACTATGAATTTCTCGCAGTGTTTTTTTTTTTCTTTCTACTTTAAAATAAAACCTCACACATTCACTTGCAACTCATCTGCATTCACATAATTATACATTTAAAAAAAATGAAAATAAAGAGTAAACAGTTTTCTTTCTTAAGACACTGAACACAATTGATGACAAGCCACATGAAAACAAAAACAAGTATTCATCTAGACAATTAAAGCTTTCTGTCACATTTCACTACATTAAGCTTAACATGCCGAGCTACAAGTAGAAACAATAACAAACAGTTAACAGCACAGACACGGCTACAACTCGTCATGCACATCTGACGACAGTCATGCACACAGAAAGGCAGGGAAAGAGCAAGAGGCAGAGGAGAGAGGATGCACAATGTGGTCTGTTAACAGAGACTTTATCACTGAGCTTCAGCTTATGTGATGTGTAGAAAAAACAAAGCCTCAACAAGCTCACAGATTCCACTCTGATTAACAATGTGATAGTTATATTCAATCTCATCAGAGCATGTTGTGTTCAGTCCAAGCTCCGCAATTCCGATAAACTCTAAGTGGAGCTGGATATTTTATCTTAAGACTTTTAATTAAGTTTGATTTATCTTGGCACCATGTTCCTTGAGCTCATTTCTCATTCATAGCAGTTTATCAAACTACTTTGTCTTTATTTGGTGGAGCTGAATGCATCTTTTCTTTTTCTTTTTTTTCCTCTCGTGCACCAAATAAAGACGTTTTAAAAATGCTTGATCTGTTGAACGCTATCAGGACAAGAAGAAGAAGAAGAAGGAAAATATAGAAATTCCATGTTCATTAGACATCAAGTCCGGTGTGAAAGTCTAGTAACACGTGGAGGAAAGTTTCAACCGCTGTCAGCGCTCACAGCGGTGTGCTCAAGTATGTCACTTGCAGGCCACCATTACATGCAGGTAACAGAACAGAGGATCCAGGAGGACAGGGTTCAGCGGGGGATAGACTGGGGTCAGGTGCCTCTACTTTCCTTGTGGGGGACTCTGGCTTCTCTGGAGCCTGTGTCACACAACTATCAGCAACAGCAGCAACAGCAATGCTGAGGGAGGGGAGTGGGAAACAGAGAGCAGTTACTTTGGCATCAGAGTGAGAAAGAAAGATAGATTAGCAGGGTGGGAGAAAGAGACAGAAAGCAATGGGAGAGGTAAGAGTCTCTGTGCTTCATTTGTCTTGAAAAGCATTCCTGAGAGGTAGAAGCAGTGTGGTTTCTGGGTCTCTGCGATCTCAGAGCGCCGAGCGACGTGCGGCCGGAGGAGGTGGAGTCGCCGAGGCCCAAAAATCTGGCAGGAAGCATCACTGCTTTATATCAAATCAATTACAACTTTGTAGAAGGTGGAGGAGGAGGGGGGCTCTAAAATAAGCATTATAATCTCATCATGTGTGTTGATTAAAGGCTCATGTGCACCACAGCCAGATTCCCCGCACCCCCTCCCCACCAACCTCAGTTGTTTTGGTGATATTCCCAGGGAGGAAGGTAGCCAACCCCTGCACAGCAGCACCAGTCCCATGGGTCTGTGGTTTGCATCTTGTATATCTAACGTAGCCAAGAGCATAATGGAAACCCTGGCGACTATTGAGCTATCAGTTGCAGCCAGGTGTTTTAGACAAAGGCAATTAGTAGAATTCAACTTGAATGCCTACTTCTGTTTCCCTCTTACTTGAAAATAGATTCCTTACTATTCTTGCTAAACAGATGGCAGAGACTTTTATCACCTTTACGGTTAAAAAAAAAGAAGATATTTTCACAGTTTTGTTGCTCGTTGTCTTCTCGGCTGCATCCTCTGCAAATTCTGTTTTCTCCTGTGTGTACAGGCAGCAGCTGGCAATGTTCAAAACTGTCATGGCCTCTGGTTTGCAGGCAGAGCAAAAAATTACCAGGTTGGCCGGAGGAGGAGGGTGGGGGAGGTTGGGTGGGTGGTGGTGGTGCATGAGTAAATAAAGTGGGAGATCAACGAACTGCAATCAGCCTAGGTTTAAGCGAATTGATGCAGCAAAAATAATTCTTATTTTTACTAAAAGACTTTTTGAAGTGCAGATTTTTCTTCTGCAGGGTTCATGCAGCCACCGTTTGATTTGACACAAGTCGATCAATATTTGAGTCAGATTTGATCTCACCGCTCATTATTCTGAACTAAACTCTTTGGGATTTTAGCTGTGCGCATGTTTCCAAACCCAATCATCAAATCTTTGTTCCGCTAGTCGCTGTTTCAAATAAAATTAATTTGCATAATTCTACAATTGTTTTTCCCAAATAACATTTGAGCGACAGATCGACCTCTGGAACAACAATCTCTTGGAAAAATCTCCTTCACTTCCTGATGATATCGAAATGATCCAAGTGAGGTGAAGCTTTTCCCAAGAAGAAACAGCAGCACACGGTCCTGCAATCAGTCGTGATTAAAACAATCCTTTTCTTTTTTTTTCTTCTTTTTTAAATGGGAAATGGGCTCAGTATAGCCCACATTACAATCAGGCATTCTCCTAATAGCTACTGTTTTAATGATAATCACCCTGCTGTTGTACATGAAGACAAACTTAGATTATTTTTCATAAACTGACCCATAGGAGAGGAGATTATTTGCTCTCACAGTGGCTGAGAAGGAGGCGGCACTCCATGAAAAAGGTGTTTTGTCCTTTTCAAAGTTCTTCTCTCTCTTGGGCTCACAGCTAATCTTACCACCTGTCCATCCTCCTGCAATATTATCTGGCAGAGGCTTGGTACTCACAGGTCATTATCCGTCTCAGTGCGGGTCTTCTGCTGCCGCCGATGGACCATGAAAACAGTAGCGGCCACGCCTGCGATGAGTCCGATGGCGACGACTCCTCCGAGGACCCCGATAACGCCACCTGGGGGACCCTGCGGCAGCGGCTTCTCTGCAAACAACAGGACGTATAAACAGCGTCAGGGTGAGAACAGTGGTGCAGTTTAACTGTTAACACCAGTTGCTTCATTAATGTCAGCTGGACGTGACACCGTCTGGAAGCAATGTGAGGTTTTCCAATGTCTGTGGTGGAGGAAAATATGTTGCAATAAATCAGAAAAGTTGTGGACATAATTCAGCAGCAGGATAAAAATATATCATAATGAAAGTTGCAATGCATTCAAAAAGAAGGAGAAAAGAAAAAAAGAACAATAGACTATTGTAAAAGGAAAATTTTTACAAGCCATTTGACATTACATTTGCCAGGCTTGAGGCTTTCTGTCATAAAACACATCCAAAACCTATTTTCAGACACATTTTTCAGGATGAGACCATTGTCCTGCTCGCCCTGGCACCGCACGAATACCACACGGTTGTGATCACTCAGCAGCTGCTGCTGCATTTCTAATGTGTACTCCATCAACTGGAACAAATGGAGGCTAAATTGGCTTGGTTTTGACAGTGAACCCAAATGCACTCTTAAAAGCATGACAAAGCTATTATATTTTAAACTCTTTGCCAGCAGGGGGTAAGAAATGAAATATATATATATATATATATATATATTTTCCAGTATTACAGAGGAGAAAAAAATGTTTGGTTTCCAAAGTTAAGCTATTTACCTAATACTGTTGAGAGTAAAAACACTGAAAAGTTGGTTTCACAGCTGTCGACTGACTTGACTTATGAAGGAGACATGAAGGTCCAACAAGTCTCTGCTCTGTTGATAAAACCTGGACCGTCAACCTTCAAACAGCTCAGAGGCTGCAGTGCAAAACTAAAATTCAAGATATTGATATAAACTGTTCTGGAGTAAAATCAACAGCTAAGCTCAAGTTTTTTTTTTTTTTTTTTTTTTGAAGAGTCTGAGTTTTCAAAGTGACTGTGGAAAGTGTGATCGTCGCTGCAGGAATATTAGAAAATAAATGAATGTGATCATAATCATAAGACGCTGATATCAACAATAAATCCTCTAATATTAGATCAGACTGTAATTCATCTGTTGTGAGGGAGATAAAAAGCTAAATTACTGCAGGTCCCTTTCAAACGTCGGTCATTGTGTCCCCACTGATGACAGGTTTTTGCTAAAATAGGACAGTCATCTATTTTCAAAAGGACACGAAACAGCAGCAGCATCTGTTTTCTTCGACAAGAGACATTCAAGCTGTCCTTTTTTTTTTTTTTTTTTTTTTTTTTTTTTTTTTTAAGACGGGCCAGAGACCAATCAATGGCTGTGAGCTTGTTGTGATGGGACACCGCAAATTCTCCATCTTCCACTTTGAAAAGGAAAAGCCTATCTCCTGCCCTCATGATGTCTCCATTATTATCTGGCCATCCCCTCCCGGTAGTGACAGAACAAGGCCTCGCTCCCCGGGGGCCTCTTCTCAACAGCTCCTGCCTGCCTGCTTGATTCACCGCCCATAATGATGGATACACAGAGGACTCCTTCACATGCGGCCGCACAATAGCAAGCACGTCGCTCCACCTTGTACTCAACACTCGTCGCTTCAAAGTCAGCGATTACACATCGTGTCCATCAGATTGTCCTGTCACGCTGTGCTTGTTGATGCTACTCTAATTTTCTGTCTGTCTGGCTGTTAAAAGTGGTGTCAAATCTACGCACCAAACCAAATAAGTAAATGGGTTTTCTCATAAACCACACACACATACACATAAAGATTTGCTTCTTGTATAAATAAAAAAGGCTGTGGTGAAGCTTTGAAGATGGAGTGTGAATGTGATTTTGCTGTAGCATGGCAACAGATAAGCCAGAACTCCTACTGTTGTCTCATCGCCACGACATGGTGAAAGCCTGTGGGTTGAATTTCATGGCTCTAATGCAAATGCCAGACACAATAGTCTGTTGTATAACACTAACACACAGAGGAGTGGACCGGATCAGAATGCAATTTCCCTGTTGTGGAGCCTGAGGCACTCAGCACACAGGATTTCCACTGTCACCTCCTTACACATAAAGATAGCATGAGCCATCTGGCGCGCAGTCTGAGTACTTTGTCTGATTCTTATGTTGCTGGAGAATCATCAAAAATTGAAGATTTTTATTTCCAGTACATGAGTTGTACATTATAGCATCCTCATCATATTTGCACTACTTTTTTTTTTTTTTGTAAAATATTTCAGTGGAAGAGCAAAACGAGGAGCGAGTCTGCACCATTACCCCCACACAGTTTAGGATAATCACACCTTTTTTTCCTTTTTTCTTTTTCCAAATCACAAAAGAGGAACGAGCGAGAGCAGAAGCCGAGACCCTTCTACTGTTCACGCAGCCAACAACACACCTTCAAAATTCAATTAGCACGAGTAAGATAGTGTA
The DNA here is from genome assembly GCA_016801845.1 of Polydactylus sextarius. Taxonomy (NCBI): domain Eukaryota; kingdom Metazoa; phylum Chordata; class Actinopteri; family Polynemidae; genus Polydactylus; species Polydactylus sextarius. The sequence continues at coordinate 9,458,871 of CM028926.1, read as the reverse complement.
ACTGTGCCAGATAACTGGTGCCTGATGACTCAATTACTGCAGCGAATGTTGTTTCAAGGACGTGAATTGTTGGGAATTTGGAAAACGTAATGGTGCGACTACAAAAGGTCAACTCTATTTAATAAAAGTTCAAGTTCCTAACAGCATGTTTTAATTGGTTTTAAATGGAATTAATAAATCTCAAGTTTTAAAGGGAAGTAAAGCATTGAAGGGTTTAGTGATTAGAGAGTTCACTGTCAAAATGCCAAAAGATCTGAGAACAAATTGGGAGATCCGGAAACTCCAGACTCTGACAAGTTAATGAGTCACTGACACAAATTTATTCCTGAATGTTTGGTTGTGTTCAGCCCGTTATCTGAGCCCAACGTTTCTGTTGTGCTCCTTCTCTCTGATGATCGTGACTTAGTTGTGTGAAAGCAATCATTTGGAAACCCCCCTCCCCCCAAACGCTGCACACAATAGGCGGTACGACATGAAGAGGGCTTTGTCCTTGTTGTAGAATAAACAGCAGACTGCCAACAGTAATAGGCACAGGGACTTAGCTACTACACGCAGGAGTTTTCTCTGCTTCCTGCTCTCGCAGCCAAGAGCAGCGCCAGCACCAACACTGACAGCGACAACGACAGCGGCAGCGGCAGCGGCAGCGTGCCGTTACACAGGAGGGAAACATGTCTCAACTCACTGCACATCCAGGTGTGAAACGCATAAAGTGGTCAAACGGATGAACCGCAATTTTCCTATAATGTAATTCTCTACTTGGCTCAAGTAGTAATTTAAAATAAAGTACAGGTAATGGTTTGGAGACCGGAGCTCATTTTTTTTAGGACGATTCAGAAAAAAAAAAAAAAAAAAGCCAGTTCAGCGACGTTTTACTCAATGTACATGTTACACCACCAGACCAGCAGCATTTAAAGCTAAAAAAGATGACCTTGTTTTATTGAGGTGTCACCAAAATTAAGAACCACAACAGCCCGATATAAAAACCTGTACAGAATAAATCCAATAACCCTGTGACCTGCTTTGATTTTTCATCAGTGAAAAACCTGCATAAAATCTGACCCGACTCTCCCGAGTAAAGGCAGTTGTTCAAATATGTCTTGTATGTCTCGCTGCCACTGAAAGATTACTATTGATTTTCAATAAGTGTAAAGCAGCCGTCCATGCAGTGGCCCTGTCCGTGCTGTCGCTCCACCTTTGTGCGACATTTGCTCTGACAGATTTGACCTTGGCCGTTTGTGCTTCAACTTTGTTCGACGTGACGACAACCTTCATTCTTGTCACATCTCCTCCCCCCTTGGCGCAGATATATGAGCTGCTGTTGTTCTTGTTTTGTTCTCGGCTGCACCGAACACGCCGAGTAGAGTCACAGGTCTGTGCGCAGCTCTCTCCGTCAGCTTTGACGGGCTTTTGTGGAATTATGTTTACATCAACTGCGCGGCCCCACGGAGAATGAAATTTCCCTGACAGTCCATCATGAAGGCATCATTGGCTGAGAGCAACTCACACTCAGCAGGTTGTTGCGTCAAAGGTCTCAGGGGATTCAGGAGACATGGAGAATAACTTCTTTTGCATGTGATTATTTTTCTTTCCTCAGGCAGAGCCAACAGAGTTTAACGCACGGTCCCCACACTGGGGGGGGGTTACTATTTAGAGGAGATCTGGCAACATTTTCATGGAGCAAAATAAAGTGACTGATCAGCTGAAGCTGTGGCCTGAAAATTGATTACTTTCTCTTCTGCTCCTTGTGGCTATTTTGGAGTAAATGTGAAGTGCATGCAGAGTGACACAGCAGTGCAACACATGCACAGACCAAATGTGTGAAAACAGTGTAATCTCAAGCGTCAGCTGCGCTCAAGAGCCAAAAACATGTGGGCTCTAGTGTTACCAGTCTCCCATAGAACATGTTAGTCACACATACCAGAGCAGGAAGAGTTCAGGTGAGAGGCCAAAGGGTGAGCAGTTTCCAGCTGGAGCTGGGCTTTGCCCACTCCAAATCCAATCTGTCACAGGATGCAGCAATGCACCATTTAAACAGGAACAGGTTTTTTTGTTTTTTTCCAGCAGATCGCTGCCATGTACCTGCTGCGGCCTGGTGAGGTTCATCAGACTCTGGCATAAGGACGACAATTCACAGCTTAATGATGCCTTTAAATGTACAGTCAACTGTGGCAAACTGACAGAAAGATAGTGAGAGGGAAGTGTAAGGAGAGTCCATGACTATATGGTGTCATGGTGATGGTATTATGAGGACATTTGTGTAGTGGTGCTTTGTAAAAATGTTCCAGTCATAAGTCTGATCATTTTCCAAGAATGGATGCGGTTCCTGGCGCTCTCCCTCCCTCCCATCAGAAATTGTAATTGCTATCTCCTCCACAGGGGCCATAATACTTTCCAGCAATACTGGGGAGTTTTCAAGTGGACAGATTGAGAGTCTGGCTACAAACAAATGCCAATTCCACACCACCGATGCCAGTCTGAGACGGCCACCTGTTCCAAGACCGCAGTGGCTGGTTTCTACCTCAACTCGTTCAAGTCACCAGTCAACCAGCGCGGTGAAACAGCCGAGGTGTTGCGTTTATTTCTATTCATGAGTTGTACAGCTACCTTATGTGGAAGTAAATGCCTAGGCTGTTACTAATTTATCTGGGGGAGATTTTTTATATACCCTTTTTCCACATTGAGTAAATGCTGCAGGCCCCAATAAAGAGAAAGAAATGTGGTTTAATGGAGTTCATAAATCTGTATTTCATGCTGCCAACTCCAAGCGGCACATGCTGCTTTGTCTCCTTCTCCCACCCCTCCCGGAGTTGGTAATCTCGTTAAAGTTCAATGTTTCCAGAGCAGTCTCCTCTGGGAGCTTTGGGCTCCTGATGTCATCCTCTTTCCTGCAGTAGTTTACCCTCTGGAGAGGTCCGCATCCTATTTCACCTACATTCACACCGACGGTCTGTTTCTCTACCACCTCTCAGACCCGATGTGTCAAATGGAAGAGACATTGTCTGGAGGCGATGAGGGCGAAGGGGGGAGCTTTGGTTTGGAGGAGGGACTGCGACGATGTGCGATCACTGGCTTACATCACTCCACAGAGGGCAGCACTTCATTAAACGCAAATTGTTAACACATGGGATGTGTTTATTAAGACAAAACAGAGCCCATTATGAATAGAAGTGTCTTGAAGCTGCTGGACCTCCATTAAAAACACTTAAGTATCACACTGTATTCTTCATTTCTCTTTTATTTTACTGGTTGTTTTTAATTTATTTATATTTTTGGACCAAATCTAGATTAATTGATGGATGTCACTACACGGTTAAATGAATCCCAGCTGAGCTGTTCTGTTTCACTTCCTAGCTCCTCCATTCCTGTGTAAACATTTTGCGACTCGATGGGATGTTAAGGCAATCTGGGGAAATAATCACAAGCCTTCAATAATAATGCAAAAAAAAAAAAAAACACTTAGCATATTTCCTCGCTTAAGCAGATGACACTGAACATTGGCATGGTGAGCTGCAGATCTCCATGTAACCGCGCACACATCAGCTGGTGGCGTCTGGTGCACCGCTGAGTCCAGCGGGGTAGATGAAGCGACGACAAGCTGCCGCACCAAAGCCCCCGTCAGTGAATATGAGATTGCAAGCTGCCAGGCTGATGCTGATGCTGTCATGAGGTATTACCTCCCGTGACAGCCTAAATAACAACGGTTCTAATTAAAGAATGATTGGAATGGGTGGACCACTGCCTCCTAATGGGGGAATAAACCGCAACATCGCTCCAGGAAGTGAATTGCGCTCATTTATTAACTTCAGGAACCCAGTAGCTGCTGTCAAGATGTAATAGCTTATTTTAAAAGCTACATAACTTTCCATCTATTCTGCCCCACTAGCCTGTTCACTCCAGCACTTTAATTAGAAAAAAAAACAACATATAAATGCATAGGAGTATTATATACAGTAGATTCTGCTGTAAAGAAACTCTGCTACACTTTTCCTTCACTGTGCATCATTGCTAATCTGTAAACTGGCCTTGGCTCTATTAAAAAAAAGAGCTGGCCATGCAGTGTTAGTGATAGAGCTCCCGGTCTGCTTCTCGAGCCCTTTCATGCCCCAGCTGAGCTCCTCTATGTGTTGAATGTTAATTTAATGGCTGTTTGTAGGCTCTGAACTGGAGGAACTTATCCACATCTGTAGCCTCGTCTCCACCTTGTCCTTCCTCTCCCACCTTCTTCTTCTTCTGTGTAAGCAAAATTACTTGTCTCTCCCTGCCAAGCGCCATGAGGTCACGGCTGTAATTTCCTTCGCCTGGTTAAAAGCTGACAGTGTAACGGACCCAGTCAGTCTGGATATGTTCGAGAACGGGTTTTCAATTTAGTAACACTTTGGACCGGCGAGTCTGCAGATCTCATTCCAACGGCCGGCCCCCTTTTTCCTGCCTCTGCTGCTAAGCAAGTATGTCACCTCCAGCACTGTTCTCACTCAAATGTATTCAGATAACCTCGGAGGGACTGAGTATTAGATTTGAAATACAATATATTTATATTCCTGTACTGGATTGTTTGTGTTCTCTCTGGAAAATTACCATTGATTCCTCTGTACACACTGGCAGACCTCAGGATTTCAGGGCAGGAATATGAATTCACTCCTCAATATTCATTTGTTGAGCTTTCCTCTCCTGTCTGACTTTTTCATCTTGTGTTTCCTCTTCGTTCAGCCATTGCCTCGGCGTATCCGTCATCGTACTCCGTTCGCCTTTTAACAGGTGAGTATTTCCTTTTACTTGTGGCATGTTTAGACCTTCTTGAGCTTACCTATCAATTAAGCCCAATTAACGAGGCGGCTGTAACTGCGGTGTTAAATGAGGCTACCTGTACGTCACAGCTTCAAGACTCATTAATGTCCCAACATTCATAATTTGCAGGTTCAGAAGAGGCAATTTGGTCTGTGAGACACCAACACATGACAGCTTCCTCCTTCATTTCTGAGGGTTTGACATTTCCAGTGTTACGTGCCATAAATGTAGCTGAATAAAATGTTGATCCCCATATGGTCGCTGCAAACACCAGGCTTCTCCCTGTGAATATTAAAAAAAATGGACGTCTAAAAATATCTCAAATCAACCACGACTTGAAAGAGAATATATAAAAATACAAATCTGAACCGTGACGTTCAGGATATTTTATCCAAATGTCAAGGGATGACTCAGTAATTTAATAACATCTGCTGATAAAGAAAACTGAGTCATGCAGCTGACATCACTGATGCTTTTGGCATCTCTGATAAATAAATTGTTGGCAGCTTCACCGTCGTCGTCGTCTACACAGACACATGGTGTCATGAAGTTCATCACTACATTACTCAGAATGAAACCTGAAACAGCGCATAGATCCACTTTTAATGCCAAAAAACAGTCCTGATCCAGCTCCAGATCCTTTAAGTCCTCTAAGTTATGAGGTGACACCTTCATGGATCGGAGCCAACCAAACCAACAGATGCTTGACTGGGTTGAGATCTTGGAAAATTAGGTCCAAGTCAAAACCTTGAACTCCTTGTTGTTGCTCCTCAAACCATCCTGAACCATTTCTGAAGAGGTTGTCAACAGGGAATACAGTTTCCATGAACACGGTCTGTAACAATGTTCAGGTAGATGTTATGTGTCAATGTAACATCCGCATGAATGACAGGACCCAAGGTTTTTCTTTTGCAGCAGCAGCAGCAAGACTTCTCCGCCAGCTTATCTTCTTCCCATAGTGCACCTTGGTACCACATCTTCACCAGGTAAGTGGCACGCACGCGCATACGCGCGCACACACACGTTCCTCTCCATCATGTAAAATAAAGCATGATTCATCAACCCTCCTTCTTCCAACACACTACGGTACAGTTCTGATTCACGTGTCAATAAAAGGTCAAGACGGACTCACTGACTCAACCCACTGACTTGAACGTTTCCAGACATTTGAGCTGCAAAACCGCGCGATGGAGCGCACGTGTTTGCCGTCACGGACTTTAGTGAAACATGTTTCTAGGTTGTAAAATGTCAGTCTGATCACTGTTGGATTGTTTCAACATCATTCGTATAAATCACATCATTCATCACTTATGTTTGTTATCGCTGCCGCAGCTGTTTATATGTGCGCGTTATAAGAGTAACGTGCGTCTTACCGGTGTCCCGTGCCGCATCAATCGGTTGATACTAAAAGAGCGCGTGGCGCATTTTCCCTGTTTAAATACCCTGATGACTTCCGGGTCACAGGAAATGAACCGATCGTTATAATATATATATATATATATATATATATATATATATATATATATATATATATATATATATATATATTATTGGCTCTGACAATTGCTACATCTAGTTATATTATAACTATATATTAGTAATATTAAATTAAATATTACATGATTTACATGAATTTTCTGACTTTACAGAAGGTTATACTACAACTGTTATTATACCTTATGTAAGCCAGTACACCCACTTATGTACCCAGAACACCCCTTTATTGTTCTTACCAAATGGTTTGGTCCACTTATAGAGGTTCTGTTATTTTTTTTTTTTTTCCTCTTTGGTTTTTGTTATGTTTGCCTTTTGGGATTTAAATGGGGATAAATAAAAAACCCCAATCCTTGTGATGATGAATTTCCAGAGTGCTTGGCTACATCTACCCTCAACACCACCTGTTCTCCCTCCTCAGACCACTTTAGGTACAGACCACTTCAGACTGGTAACATCTCACATGAGCTGGAGGTCTGGAGATGTTTGGACTCTGTCATGTGGCCATCACAGATCAATCACTGTTAATGTCAAACACATCAACATCGAGGACAAAATGTTCCCTCACACACTCTGACAGCAGCTATTGTAACAAGATAATCAATTTTATTCACTTCACCTGTCAGTTGTCATAACGTTATAGTTGATGGGTGTTTATACTGTAAATTCCTCTGGTTCATCATATGTCAAGAAAAAATAATACAGCTGTATGATGAATCTGTGCAAGAGTAAAATGTTTTTAATTGAAACTGTATTACATCGTCAATCAGAATGTAATTTTCCCCAACCTGTTAATTATTGTTCTGTTTTTTATCTGCTTTATCTGCAGAAATGCTCATTACACGTTGGACTGACACGAACATGTGGCGTTAATTCATCTGAGCTTCACAGAAAAAATAGACAAAAAAGACAAAACGAGACAAAATCTCCTCCTGAGATGTGATGAAATGAAATGTGAGCTGAGCATATAATTGCAAACCATCCGTGTTTTCTGAAAGGACGTCTTTATCAAAGCCAAATGGACGTCTCATCCACACTTTAGAGGCCAAAATAGAAAAAAAAAGAAAAGAAAAACCTTCAGAAAAACTCATAAAGGGTTCTGGACACAAAACAGGAAAATGAAATGCAAGACATTTCCTGAAATGATTCACAAGGCAGCTTTAATCTGACACATTGATGATGGCGCACAAGAAGAAAACACCTCATCCATTTATATTTTCAACCTTTCACATCATCAGTTTCAGTGCAGATTCAAAAACTAGTGCGGGACATAATGGCTGGTACATTTAGTAATCATGACTCAGCTGAACTCAGTTACCGTTTCCTACAAATCAACAGAGCACTCAATATTTAATCTGAGTAGCTATGAGAAATATCACAAGCCTCTGTTTGTTTAGCGGTGACGCCACCATCATTAATTTCACAATCGGCCAAATAAAATGATCCATAAAACAGATTGTAGGTCTGTGTTGGCTTCATGTGACTCATGTTGTTGTGTTTCTGAAACTAACAATGAAGTACAAAATGATGCTCTAGGAATAATAATAAAAAAAATAAATAAATAACCACATTTATGATGAATCAGGAGAAATAACCAACACATGGAGCTCGACGCCAAATAAGATCAACATGTTCTTTACTGACATCACATCATAAGTTTCCTGTTTCTGTCTGCAGGAGCACGTGTCCAAACTAACACACTGTATATTCACTATGGGGAGGGGGGGCATGATGTCACATGACACTGAGACCTCCCCCTCCATATTCATGCAGACCTGCACATGCAAACACAATCAATACGCAGTAAATATAACAGCTGTAAGTGAGCCAGGACAATTACAGTGGTAGGCAGAGCCTCCCCGCTGCTTAACTGGAATGCAGATTCCACAGACTGGCACTAATGTGCACTTCATTGTGGTTTATGGAAAGCCAGGTTGCTATAAAGACTCCACAATTGGCTGTTTCCACAGTGCTTGAGATTTGAGGCAAACACTTCAGTGAAAACATGATGCGGCACTCATGGTGGAGGGAACAATCGATGGATGGGTGAAATGCTTTCATCCTGGATTCTTTACTCCCACAGAAGAGGAAGCTAAAGAGAATAACACAGTAAGGGTGCATACTGAATTTTCCAAGTGGAAATAAACCCCTTAAAATTCACACAGGGGGATTCAGCAATCTCCACCTCCACCGCTAAGAAATGCGTTTGTGTCGCCAATTTGTTATTGTCTCTAAAGTCCAATTCACACATGGAAGCTGAGCTGACACATGAGAAACAGCAACACAAGTGTATGTGGCAGGTTAAAACACTGGAGTAGAGTCAGTTACAGTCATCACACACACAAAAAAAAATGCAAATCTTTGCTGATGCAGCAAAGAATGACCACCGGGACAAATATGACCCAATACCACAAACTGTAATTTTATGACCATTAAAGTCAATGAGGAGAAGAACTATTTGAGATGGTTGCCATGGAGGTCGGCCAAAAACAATCAGACTGATCTCAGGGCAGGTTTTAGGTCTCCTAGCATTCATAATGAAACTGAGACTGTGTTTTTAAAAGACAGATGGATCCACAAAGTTTTAAATATTCTCTCTTCTGTGTTATGCAACGTCATGTCAGTCTCAAGCAGATTTCCATTAACTGGCTGATTTTTCAAGGGGCGTTAATGTTAACCTGACCCACCCTCTGATGTCTGGCTCAGGTTTACAAGTTAAAAAGAAAGAGGTGTGTCGTGTTCTCTTCTCTCCTGACCTCAGATCTGCTTCAGCGTAATCGGGGTGACTATTGTGATTCTGCACGCATACCTTCACCTCCTCCACCTCAGCCTGCTGCTGCAGCGCACACACACACACACACACACACACATATAAACACTGCTTCTTAGGCAGACACCAGATTTTTCAAAGGCATTTCATGGAGCTGCTGAGGCTACTTACTTCCACCGCTAAATACTAGCCAGGGAATCTCAAGACTCTGCTGTGGTCACTGAAAATTATCTGTGGTGGGAAATCTGTGAGGAGGGAAAAAGAGCACGGGGAGAAGGAGAGAGAGAGAGAAAAAAAAGATACTCCAAAGAAATTAAAAGTTGGGCAAGTCTTTGGAAATTAAAATCAGCGCAGTCAAAGAAAAATGTTTGCAATTACCTCCGGCCGAGGAGAAGAAATCTGAGAACATTACAGACGATGGATTTGTCATTGTTTTCATAAAAAACGCAGCGAACTTAACGTACAAATACACACATGCAACGTTTTGGGGGGAAAAAAAAATAATCTCTCGCTTTGTGCGGGATACTGAAAAGATACAAGGTTTAAACATTTACACATTTTGCCGTTTTTGGGCTCAGTTTGTTACTTTTGGAAACCACTCAGTTGTGGCAAAAGAAAGAGAAGAGAGACAGAGAGAGAGAGAGAGAGAGAGAGAGAGGGGGGAAAGAAAAGAAGAAGTCAATACGACCCAGTAAAAACAAACTTTATTATTCTCCAAGAACCCAGGAGGAACACACACACACACACGCTAACACACACACCGAGTTCCTTGCAGAATCCAAAGCAAACACAGTGAATGTTAACCCTACCTTGACAGCAGTGACACAGTTCAGTTAAGTCCATCAAAAGTGAATGAAGCCTCAGATGTGTGAGTATTCCTCACATTGCTGTTTTACTTTTCATTTCAAGGAAAAAAGAGAAAACTTTTCTTATATATATATATATATATATATATATATATATATATATATATATATATATATATATATATATATATATTCTTCCCTCGATGCATCTTGTGCAGATTTAAAAACAAAAGCAGCAGATGTGTCAGTTGAAGCTGTGAGTTTAGACGATGCTGTATGTATTGTGACTTCGTGCTGCATTTTTATTCACAAACGTAGTCAACATCAGGCGACTGAGGACAAGGTGTTTGCCTCATTTGAAAACAAAATGTGTGAATTATTAAATGATTAGTGGTGAAATACCTCAGAGGCTGATGTTGACTTAGCCTGAGGAGCCTCGATCTTCGCCTGCCGGTTTCTATATTCTGGTCTCGTGACTCTTTATGTCTTGACACTGCATTAATTACAGATCAGAGTGTTGTTGCCACCAACCATCACCCTGAACTGTGAGTGTAGAGGATAAACACAAACTGCAAAATGGCTCCGTGACTCATAATCATGGAGGAATAAAGGGTACAACTCTGAAGACGAGTCACTAAATGGTCCCATACGCAAAGTGCTACCATGTGGAGGCTCGAGGCGCCATTTACCAGCAAATGTTTCTTTGTTCAGTTTCACTGAAGCTGCAATAGTGTAATTTCAAGGAGAATTGGAAGCAAAGACTCCATTGGGTAACATACAATGAAAACAAAAATAATAAAAAAACAACCCACAACAGATGATCCATTGGGTCCAATGACGAATATTTGGTTTAGTGAAGTTTCAGTCTTGTTTGACATAGAGGAACGCTGTTTTTCCTCAATTTTAATTTCTCCCATCATTACCTTTTCATCATGTTTAACGGGCCTAAATATCACATCGACCTGGTAAAAATCAGCGCCGAGAAGCGACAGAGCCTCTCGAAATATCGCACTAATCAAAGACAATTTGAAACCCATCACGTTTACGCAGTGATGCTCAGACAGAGGTGAAGTACGAGTCGCGGCTGAGTGGCTTCACTTCTATTATCCTCTGTTATGTGTAAGTGTGTGGCGCTGGCAGCGGTTTGTTTGGATTGTTTATCCTGTGTTTGTTGTGGCACAGCTTCATCTCACAGCTTTACTGTGTTATTGGCTAAACATGTCCGAGTGTCAGTCACTCTGTGTTCCCTCTGCCACGAAGCATCAGCTCAACTAAATTACACTGAAATATTTTCTCAAGGAATGGATGCAAATTATAATTTGTCATCTCTTATTGTTTTGTACAGATTTCATTGCATTAGTGTTTTTCCTTCATGTAGGTCTTGTGGTATCTAGACCAGTCTGGTTTCACCATGTGGTGCCACAATAGCACAACATTATTCTTTTGCTTTTCATGCAACATAATTTCTCCACCGACTAAACTATAATCCCACTTCAACTGGGACCAAAACACGGGATCAAATGTATCTTTTAGAAATGTCTTGTAGGAAATGTCATTGTGACGAGACGGTTTTTTATCAACATAATGAGGATGATAATGTTTCTTATCGGTACAATGTTCACAGACAGTTCATTTGTTTCCCATGAAATTATCTGATCATTTCACCAACACTTTGATATTTATTGTCTAATCCCAACCACAGACGACGCTTCACAGCTGCTCTTCATTCATTTAAAACAGGACTTTAAGGCTTTAAATGACACCAGAGAAGATTAGGATGCAAGGATAAAAAAAAAAAAAAACAATAGCATCTTTAAATGCATCACATTGGCATCCTCTTCTATGAACCCATTTTTTTCTGTTGAACAATAAAAAATTTCAGCTGTTTATCCAAGGTCATGTCTCAGTGGCAGAAGGACAAGTAACATTGTCCAGGTGTCTCTCTCTCCACTGACACTTTCCAGGTCCTTCTCTCAAGGTATTGCTGAGCTGGATGAGATATATAATCAGTCCGCTGTGTTCTGGGTTTACCTCGAGGTCTCCTGTCAGGCGGGTGTGCCTGAAAAACCTCAGGACGCATCCCGATCAGATGCCTGAACCACTTCTGAGCAGTAGATCAACTCAGAGCTCCTCATTGCACCTCTATCTCTGAGTCTGAGTCCAGACGTCCTGCACAGGACACTCAATTTAAGCCACTTGTATCTGCGATCTACTTCTATCAGTCGTGAGCCCAAAACTCGGGACCAGTAGATGAAAGTCTGAACATTGATCAGCTGCTAAATCAACTCCCTCTTCAACACGATGGTCCAGTACAACACTGACAACCAACAGATATGTTACTAGAAACTTGTTCAAAAACATGCAGCTCCATTTTATCAGGTTTTGCAACAGCAACATGATCTGCACAAATAAAACCAGAACCATCTTCTTGGATGTGAGTTAGTGATAAAACATGGAGTAGTGGGGATTTTTAAAGGGTCAACTGACCCTTTAAAAATCCCCACTACACTTCTGTAGTATTTTACGACTCAAAGGACCACTGACTTTAAGAGCACACCTCGCTGATCAATCTTAACAACAGAGGCTGGATAGAGAAGCTACAGTATATTCCAGGCTTTACGTTTCCTTTCAAACAGCTTGATTGCTCCTCATGGATTATCTGGCAGTTTGCGCGACCACGTGCTCCCAGATGTGTGAACCTGTGCGTACAATGTGCATGCAAGTGTGTGTTTTAATTAAAGTTTGAGAAGGAACTGGGGAAAAGTTTAATTTAGCAAAGGCAGGGTGAAAAATTGTCTCGTTTTCTTGTCCTCATTTCTGTTTCGTTTCTTATCTTCCTTTAAGCTCGGTCACTGCGCAGGTTATCTCCAAATTACCAACAGAACTCATTTATTCTTCAATTGAATTAGGTCCTAGAAAGAAAGCCCACACAACCATCTCCGCCTTTTATAAAACAACCCACCAACAGTGGCTCCAGTGATTAGACCACAGCATGACCCGGATCAAACACCTCAGTGAGAGGCCGCCGCTTATTCTCCTTCTCATTGTGTCTTTCATTTCTCCATCTTTCTCTCCCACTGGGTTCTGAACAACAGTGACATCAGAGTCAAAATCAAACACTTTTTTTATAGATATTTCTACTGAAAAAACTCACCCGAAGTCATGTTTAGCTTTAAAGCTTTAAAGGTTTAATTAAACTCTCAAAAGTGTTAACAAAAACACCAATGAATTCATAAAGGTGACACAGTCACAGCAACTTTAACACTAATGGCAGAAAAAAAAAAAAAAACAGCTTGTTATTTCCAAACAAATAAAACCATATGTTCACACGTGTGATTGTTTAGCTTCTAATTAAACAAAGTAGTGCAACAGGTTAACACTTTCTGCATCAGGCAGCAGATTTTTTTTTAATATACATATCACACCTACTGTGCATTCGGGTTAAAATAATAAATTTAAAAAAAGAAAGATAAACATGTGATCGTGACCAAGAGATTAACATCAATGTTGTGGAAAAAATAATCGTTGACTCGTTTCAGCTCAAGAGCATTTCACACGAGCAGCGCAGCCTCATATCAAACTTTCTATCTCTTTTCTAGATTTACAGGATCCAACACACACAGCTGCAACACATTTCTGCTAATTTGGACAAAGTCTGAGAACATCAGAGCTAAAGTTAAAAATCTTTTACTCGAGGCCCTTTGTGTGTTTCGAGAATTTGAGCTGCATTTTTCAACGTGATATTTTAACAAGAGAAGAAAAGAGAATCATGAGAAAGGAATTTGAAATAATTAAAAAGGAAAAAAAGAGGCGACCAAACACACGAGGGAGGTAGAACAGAGGCCGACTGACTGAATGTAGCAGCAGAAGAGCTGAACTCTCCTCAGTGACCCTGAACTCCTGCAGGTAGACGCCGTCCACGATGTCCAACTGCACGTCGATTCTGCTGATCTCATCTGAAACGAGTTATTCGCTCACTTTTGGTTTTATAAACATATATTAGAGACAGCTGGGGACTTGTAACTCAAAATAAACTCAGCCTTTTTTCTGCCTCTCTCGGGGGTTATTCGGCTTCACTGATCCTAAAGTTGGACGTCCTCGTCCTGTTGATAAACAAACTATTAAGAAAATATGACGCTCTGCATGTTAAACACTTTCTGCTGCCAAAGCTGAGAGGATAGACTCAGAAATTCATCTTCTTTCATTATTATTATTATTATAAAAGTCAAGAGAGGGTTTCCCATCGTGCATTAGAGTAAAAAATCTGCAACAGTTGGAGACGAAAGAATTTAAAACACATGCAGCTTTAATTGTCATCTTGTAGTTATTTGGTGGTAAACTCGACACATCGTCAGCCTGCAGCAACAAAACGATTCTACTGATCTATTAAAAATACTGTGACCCGTCCAACATCCAACTGATGATGCAGTTCTACGAAGCGATCTGATTGGTTAGTTCTCATTTCCCGCTGACTGGTTTTTATTTGATCTGATTCGAAGTTTTTGTCTTTTATTTGTTTGTCGAGTGTTTATAGAAGAGACTGACCTTGTGTGTGCGCGTCCCCTTTACATTCCACTTCACGCTGCTTATCTGATTAAATCTCTGTATATTCACACACACACAGCGACCGAGCTAACACAGCTGTAACTGATTCACGTTAATTAAAGCAAATATTGAGTAAATTCACTGTTTTCCATTCAAATGTAAAAGAAAACGGAGCGAGGGTAAAGGAGGTAAAATATGAGAAGTGAGAATTATTTCACAAATTTAACTTGTGATCACAACATCTTAGTGTTTATTTTCGGGAAAAATATTGTAAAAGCAAACAGGGAAATAATAATAAGAAGAGAAACAGCAGAAGTCAGAACAGGTGACAATGACTTTTCCTCAATCAGCTCCACCTCCAGCCGCCTGCAGGTGTTTTCACTTCATTAGCTGCTGTTTCCTCCTTTCTGACGTTTAAGACTCTGCTACTAACGATGTGATGGACCAAGTTAAGTCTCATTTCATTTAACTCTGTTTTGGTCTGCACCAACTGCTGAGAAAAACATTTTTTTTAAAAAATGCATCTTCAGAAATCTCATCTCATCTGTCTTTTAAACTCTGCTTCCTGGTTGTTTGGTGCAGGTGATGTACGATGCTGATGCTGCTGATGCACAAGATGAAGGATGTGAAGCATGTACAAAATAAAAAAATAAATAAAAGTGCCATGAAGCTCATATTGCAACACTGAAAGATAATTTTCTTTGGGTTCATCAGTTCAAGTCGAGTCGTCCTTTTAACATTAGTCATTTCATTCATTGCCAGTATAAAGACTATTAGTTCCTCTTCCTCCTGTATAATTATAATATTAGTGGAGATATAATAAATGTTCGCCAGACAAAACTGTGGTTCCTGTGCCCCGCCCACTGTGGTTTGGCTCAGCCAATGAGATCTTTTGTGAAATGTTTGCATAATTAAAACCCCTCTTGGCTGGTCGTCCTCCGTGCAGCATATAACGCTTTATAAATATTGTTTTAGATTTATTCCTACAGAGTGTATAGCCTGAGAGACCTCTTGTCTTTGATGGTTGCCTCTTCTCCCCTTCCTCACCCCTTGAGCTCTCCCCCCCCACTCCTCTCCCTCGGCTCCTACATCTGCTTTCATTTTTCCTCTGTGTGTATGACAAACAGCTAAGAAATTCCAAACTGTGGTCGTCCTAAGCCAGGAGCCCCTCCTCCAGCTTTCTCTTGGCAGGATGGCTCGTGTCTCACATTTAATCATGAATGCTTTGCCAGGCAGCTGGGCCTGGGGGAGACTCAGTGGAGGGGTGAAGTGTTGTTGGGGGGGGAGCAACAGAAACCTGATCTGGTGAGGCAGGCAGCGTACAGTTAAACCTCTCCATAAAGACCCAGGAGCCAGGCCATAACAATAACATCATGATAGTGTTTTAGTGAAACGAAGGAGAAGAGCGAGCGACTGGTTTTTAGTCGGCGGAGGAAAGTGGCAGATGAACACATCGAGTTTTTAAAAGCGTCAGACGCTGTTTTAATGGCAAATTAAATGAACAGATGGAAAAGGGAAGCGTTGCTCTCGTTGCATGCTGTCCCCTCATTTTTTCCACAAAGAATATGACTCTTGTCTACTGAATGAAAATGCAAACACTTGCCAAGACATGTGTGATCTATTACACTGACCGAATTTAAAGCTCCAGCAGTGGACGGCCTCCACATCACAGGCCCCTCACACTCATTCACATCCATCCTGTGTAACTGCATCGTCAAAGAGAAAGCTTTAAGGGAGGAGATAATTGAGCCGCGCATGAACTTAATCATTTCTGCCGAGTGTCTCGAGGGCATCATGAGTGACTAACTCTTTATCTTTTCAGTCTCAAAGGAAAAACCTTCCCCTTAATCTCACTGAGGACTCAAAGAGAAGGGCCACCAATCTTCCATCCTTTCTGGTCCATCAAAGTATTTTCTCTCCAACTGGAGGAAAGTGCGACCGCGGCGTCTGTGATGTCAACCGCAGATTGACGAGGAAATGTTTTGAAGGTTCAATTTTCCCCTTCGCTGACATCTTGGCAGTGGCTACAGAAAGTCGAGGAACCAAATCTGCTGAAAGTTGACAAAACCTAAGTGGAGTCGAGGTGAAAGGAACGAACCGCTGATTGTGATTGGCCGAGACACCTGTCAGTCATGTGAACATGGCTAAAATCATATGTCTCAAATGGAAATCAGTGGCATCTGTGTTGAGAACAACTTCCACTTTGGTTTTGAGTTTCAATCCAGAAGCCAAGGAATCACATTCACATGATCTGGTCTGATTAATTGTCACAGACCTGCTGTTTTCACACCATTAACGCAGCTGTGATCGACATTTTTATTCGACCAGCGGATGACACGACGACTTGTGGGTGACAGAGGTCGCTGGTTCGTGGCGATAAACGTACGAGGAATAAACGCAGCATTTCAGCGCCTGTTTTGTAGCTCACGCTCTCCCGGTTTCATGGTCTACAACTTTATTGTTTTTTGGTTCGCTGGTGTCGCTTTGAGCAGCAGCAGCAGGCGGATATTTTCGGCTACAACAACCCACAGACAGACAGACACTGTTAGTGACCAAACACAGAGCTTAAAGCAGAGGGAGAACATGTCGCTGGATGAATATAAAACTCAGCGTTGAGCTTGTTTCTCCTGCTCCTGAGGGGTTATAAATAAATACTGAATTAAAATAAGGCCTCAATCTCAAACATAAGTTTAGCATCTGGGAATATTTTGTAGCAGTTTAAAATTATTGCCAAAGAACTTATGGCTCTGACATTTAGCACATAAGAAGTGGAAGGTCTCAAGACAGAGAAGGTGAATTGAACAGTTTCAGCATTGACATTAATATCGAACTCCATGCGGGACACCTTGTGGAAATAAAATGTTCTCTTAGTAGTAATTTATTTTTGACGTATTATTACAATCTTTCTATTTTTCTTCTTATTATTATTATTTCCCAAACTCAGCTCACCCTGTCGTGTGGAGTACAACTATTCAAATGAGTCTTTGTCCACTGAAGTTAATAACCACGGCTGGATTCCAATGTTTGCCTGTCAAGACTCATTAGAGACATTTATGCTAAGCATGTCATTACCCACTCCTACACCACACAGCTGACAAATCTGTTCCACTGGAGACCTTGCAACAGACACTACGTGGGAGCCATGTTGGAGGCGGGAACAACCATGTTATTTCTTCAACTGCTACTGAGAGACAATCGAAAGCCACGTTGAGGTATCAGAGAGCAAAAGTCTGAGTCGTACCTGAATGTCAAACTAACAAGAGCTGGAGCACCAGAGACACAATCTGCCGTCATTACCAGAGACCTGGATAATTATGGTGCAGTGTGAGTCTTCTTGAAACGGAGGAGCTAATTCATAGGCCTGTCGTAAATGATTTTGTATCTCAGTGCGATGAATCCTTCCTCCAACTAAATGTGTCTAAAACAAAGGATATGATGATCAGCTTCCAGTCCTTGTCCTGAATTAACCTGCATTAAAGGTGCAGATATTGAGCTGGTATAAATACCTGGGAGTGGTTGTGGATAACAAACTGTGCTTTGATGCTCATGTTGCCTCCGCAACAAAAAAAAGTTCACAACGGCTTTATTTTTTGGGGAAAATGTACTCTTTTAATGTCCGCTCAGAGTTGATGACCCTCCTTTATAGAAGTTTTATTGAATCAGTTTTTATGTTCTGCATTATTGCCGGGCACGGAAACCTGATCCTGGCCAATAAAAACAGGCTCGGTAACCTTGTTAAAGTGGCCAGTAAGGTTACAGTCCAACTAACTGACCTATATAACAGACACATGTTGAGGAAGACGTCTTTGATTTTGTGTGTAGGTCGACCCCTTCAGTCTGAATTTGTACTGTTGCCCTCAGGTGGTCGGTGGAAGGTGCCTGCTCTTCAGACTAAGAGATTTAAGGTTTCCTTTGTCCCCACTGCCATTCAGATGCTGAATAGCAGTTAGCTCCATGTTTGTAATTACCTAGTGCTCATGTTTAATTTGTACAGATGGTTCGGGCTGTTGAAACCTGCTTTTTTTCTGCGCATGACGTGTTATCTGTTGTTGTCCATCTGCGTATTGTGTGTGAATATCTCTGTGTGCATCTCTCTGGCTGAAAACCCATTTTCCCTGTTTTGGGACAATAAAGATACCTTGACCTTGACCTTGTGTGAAAACCACCAGGAGGAGAACGTGAATAGAGCTGCATTAAAATAAAAATACAGATGAAACAAATGTCTGAGAGAGAGAAAGTGAAGAATCAATAACATCATGTGACAAAGGTTCGGTTTTATTGTGTAAAAGCTGAGTTATGCTTCTCCGACTGTGATCGACGTAGTCGTGAACCCTTTTGAAGTTCAGCAGGCAGGTGTCGTAAAGCAACTCACCTCCAGAACATTAGGGGGCGAAACATTTCTTACTGTTACGACTATCGACTGTCGCTGGTCATTTATTTACCGGCCGGGTTTGTTCCTCTACACACAACGAACAACGGAGACCGAGAGAAGACATTTGTTTGTGCTGGAACTGATTGACATTGAACAACAAATCGTTTTATTGCAAATGCTGATGCGTGTTGATGTTGTTGTTGTTGTTTTTGTTGTTGTTGTGGAAGGAATACAACCAGAAAAGCAAGATTCTGGATTCCAATGAGGTAATTCAAGTGGACCAATCAGAGCCCTGCGGTCTCCGTTGTTTTAACGAAGAGTTAAAAAACTGGGCAGGTGCACGAAAGCAGAGGACTCTTTGTTGTTGCGTATCGACGGATACAGACGAGCGTTCATCAGGCTTGAAGTTGCCTGGAGAGATGTGATACTGAGATTGTTTTTAGTAAAATGATTTAACAAGTCAAACACTATCACAGCTGAAAATATGACAATGATCCAGCGTCGAGACGAGAGGACGGTCGATGAAATCGCAACAAAAACAAAAAAAAACTGAAGAGACAGATTGTTCATGATAAAAAAAAAAAAAAAGAGAAAATGATTCACAGAGTTGCTCCTCTTGGTTTGTGTTTGTGACTTAGTGATAAACAAGTCCTGAACAAAGAGCTAATAAACAAGTTCTGACATCTGTGGTTTATCAATATCATCTCATAGTTTTATTTATTTATTTTTTTTTGTCTTTGTCCATTGTTGACCACAGAAATAACATGCTGTCATAACTTGTCTCTGACCTTTGTTTTGTTTCTGGTTTCCTCCGTCCGTTTCTTCTCTAAACACAACTTACATTTTGTTTATCTTCTCGTCCAAGTAGTTTCGCCCAGAAGAAGTCGGGCATTGACTGACAATCCCAGCGAATTAAGACTTACAAACGACTTCTTCCCCCGAGCGACTCTGCTCTCTTGCAAACAAGAAGTTAATGTGTTCCCAATCGCTCGCGGCGGCCTCATCTCATCGATCAGACGGAGCATCGGGCGAAAAAGGGACAAACTCCCAAACCAAAGTCCTGTCTTCTTCTGTTTTGTCTTTTTGTTTCAGTTTGTTCAACATTTATCAACATTTGGTTTTAGCTTGGACAAAAAAATAAAAAATAAAAGAGAAAGAGAGAGATTGCTCAATTTTTAAACAGTCTGTCGAGAAACAAACTTCAATGTCAGACTCATTAAACCACTGCAACCAAAACAATGATGGTGCTTTTTTACTTTTTTAATGAAAAAAGTCAATATAAAAAGAAACCAAATCAATTAAATTTTTTTTTTTAAACTCAAGTGCTTCATTACAGTCTTGGCTTTGTTTTCATTTACTGGAAAATATCAAATAATCCAAGCCACTCCCTTTTTTTTCTTCTTTGTGGAAAATCACTGTACCAGAACATGATCCATGGGGAATAATCACGCCAGAATATCAATGTAATACAAATTCTGTCAAAGCTGTGGCATCGCCCCAATGGGGTCACATCATTCTGACACATAAACCGTCAAAATCATTATGAAGCACAAGCTGCCTCGTCTTTCATCGCGGCTCTTTCATGTCAGATTATAATGTACCCTGCAAACTTTCAATACCTTTGTAGCATCTGCTTTTTTGTGGTGAGTCATGAATTCAATAGAGAAAGCTCCACACTCTAACACAATAGATCACCTGATTGATGGCCGTTCCTGAAAGAGCTGCCAGAACAAAACAAGACCCTCTACTCCAATTCCCTTAGAGGTGATGAGTTTTGTCGGTCGTCAAAATGAACCAAAAAAAAAAAAAGAAGCAGAAGAAGTAAAGCTGATTCCTTGTGGACCTGAAAACTACCGGTAACAGGAAGAGAGAACTGCAGCACAACATCGTAAAAATAAAAAGACATTGTGACGGAGGCATTTAATTACTGAGGAACACAAAATCATATCAAGCTCTTCGACAATGAAGATGCTGAAGAACATTTGCAGAAGTGCCATCAAGCAAATGGCCACAACAGCTCCGCTACGAGTCGTTGTCATTCAGACAGATAATAGCACATGATGACGGAGGGCAGACACAATAACACCAGCAAGTGTGCACAATTATGCATCCTGATACAATGAAACTGTAACAAATAGCGCCAACACAACGTGAAGCCAATTACATCCCATTCTGTTGAGACACTGATTCATCTGCATTGGGGCTTTTTTTCCCCCTTATTTTTATGTTATTATATATTTCATTTTTTTTTCCAAAGATATGATTATTATTTCACAGCATTTAGATGCTTAGTGACACATTTTCAATATCAAATAGACCCCCACTGATCACATTAACACCTCAGGCACGAGAGCAACTTCTGAAACGGATCATTTTCCTGCAAAGATGCTACGACTGGGGTTTATTTCAACTAAATTAAAACGACTGCATTGAGGTTGTTTTCCTTTCCCCAGCCCAGTTATTCATAATAACAGTTAGTTTATGTTACACACTGACCTTGACCTTTGACCCCCCACAATCGCCAGCAACATCTGAGTTTATATTTGTGCAAAGTTTGAAGACATTTGCTAATTTAAACGGCCACAAACAAAACGATTTATGAGGTCACCATGACCATCAGTGATCGTTTGTGCCAAAACGATCACTATAAACAGCAAAGAGGTATTAAAATATAATAGTCAGTGACAGTAATAAGTTCAGATGCTTTAAATCATATGTAATAAAATGTGTGAGTGCTTCCTTTGTGTGGTGAAGTCGCCAAAGATACATTTAAAAGAAGAAAAAAACCTGATGTTAGAAATCACACAGAATAATTAATACATAAATCTGGGTCTGGGTCTAACCACATCTTAAATTTAATTCCTTTCTGCAGAAAGTTTTCTCAGTGCTGCTGTCACATTGCTCATCATTGTTAACTTGTTAACAGTTATTTGATGACGCTTTACCTTGGCTTCCTTGACCTTCGGGAGGAATAAGCTCCACAGAGAAGATAACAGGTTTGACCTTTAAAGAAAGTTAAAAGCCTGTGAAGAAACAACGTCTGCAGCTGTAAGGAGGTGTTTGACTTGTGCCAATCAAGATGTGATGTGTTAAAACACAAAGAGTTTCAGGGTGAGTCACAAACAGCTCTGGACACGTCGGTGGTTACATGTTAGATCCTATGACTCTTTAATTTACTTTGTCCACAAAGCCGACAGCTGACAAGGAACAATTTCACATCTTATTATTAGAATTTCTTCCGAGCACGAACACATCGTGACTATTTTCACTATGACAACGACAGAGAAACTGGAAAATCAAAACGGCACTGATTCTCCAACAATTTTATGAGTCTCAGCAAATTGACCAGCTCTTAGAAAAAAACAAAAGAAACAGACTTCTTCATTTACTGTAACAATAACATCAGTCCCATGTGCTGAAACTCCATGTAAACCGCAATAAATGAAACAGAGCTGCATTTCTTAACACCCAGCTACACCGTGTTTACTGCTGCGCTGGAGGACATGCTCTTTTATGTATCGGTATCTGTGAATAGTGGCACATGGCTGATGCACCGTTTTACGCTGCGACATGTGCTCGCTGCCTGTGGGGACGAATACAATTTATTGAACTCAGCTGTTTTTAATTTTTTTAGTTGTCATTCACATTGTATTTCCTCTTCATCTTATATACAACATGTCAGCGAGATCGTGAAACCGCAGAGCATCGACACGTCAACGATGGGGAAAAAAAAAAGAGACGATTGAAATAGTGAAATAATAACCTGCTATTAGTAACATGTATATCATCCTGGGGTATGTGGTGGCTCCAAAGATGGGTCATTCCTTTTGATGATAATGAGAATAGAAATAATTAATCTTACATTTGAGATTTAATTAATCATCAATAAGTTTTCATACATAGGAAGCCAAAGTCACACCCGTTCTGGTTGTTCCCAGTTTAAATGATAACTCTTATGTTATGTTTGTCATGTAATTGTTGATTTATCTGCTTCTGAAAACACGTAACTGGTTTGACTACAAACCAAACAGTCTGGTAGGTGACGTCACGTCACAGTTTCTTTCCCCGTCTCTTCCCGGCTGAAGAGAGAACGAGAAGTAGGTGATAAAACTGATATTCTCCCAGGTTAGCGTAGCTGCTTTTAAGCTAACGTTAGCTGTCAGAGTTTAATGATGTAGTGAGACGAGCGTTGTCGTTCGCTACGTGGTCTCACACTAAACCCAAAGTAACGTTTGCTGCCTGTCACTAAACAGAGCTCTCGCCATGTCTAACATTATCTTTAACATTCACAAACATCATATATAAAAACCGGGACACGTTTGAAATGGGACCAGAAAATAATTTTTATCTCTCCGTTGACTCTCGTTCATCATTCTTACAAACATAAGTCCAATGGACCTGAAGTCCAACAGGCGTGACTTCGGCTCCCTATAGGAGAGACAATTTGAAATAATCCATTTTCTGTCCAAACCTGGTGGTTGTCTGTGTTGTGCAGAAGCAGCAGCAGCAGCTCAGATGAAACACTGTATTTACAGAGACGTCCTCTCAGCTCTCAGCTCCGTGGGCAGTCGCCCCACTCATCATTCATTTATGCGATTCTGACATTTTATATAAAGCAAAATCAAGGCCACATCAGATGTGTTGCAGTATACTTCTCATCCTCTGCAGATGGCTGATAGATGTAGGTTTGTTGGGGGTATTTTTTTTATTTTCCAGTGGTGCTGCAGTGTGAGGCCCCAGGGCCACTCAGTCATTGAAAATAGTGAAAAACAGCATCCAGCTATGCAGCGTGTGTGTGTGTTTGTACACTAAAAATATTTTGTAAACAACCCAAGACTACACACACACACACATATATATATATATATATATATATATATATATATATATACTTTATTTTAACAGTAAGGATGTGAGCAGAGTATGTTTTTGTCTTCTAAATAGTATCATCTTTATCATTAAGACAAAAGAAAGAGAAAAAAAAAAAGAAATAAAAGACATCTGACACACCAGCAGCGTGAAATGAGTTAAGCTTCTCGGTGGAGTCATTTCATTTGAGACTTAAAGTGCAGCTTTTGTTTTCTTGTGTTTTCTTGTCAAGATCGTCATTTTTCCAAGTTACTCATGAAGCAGTCAAGCAGGCATCCACTCAGGCTCTGCTGAATACTTTCTCTTCAAACAGGAAGCTTTTACCCCACAAGGCCATTCATTAGAGGAAAGGAAACCTCTTAAATCAACATTAGTGGATCACATTTCCCCTTTGACAAGACGCTCAGCGGCGGGACGTCGATACCTGTACATGTGGAGTGACTCATTCTCTTATTGTCCTGGTTTGAGAGGAAGCTGTCACAGAGATGTATGTGCAAGTGAAAGCATAAAACTTTCCAAACATTATTCTACTGAGAGGTTACCGCCTGTAAAACGGAGGCTGAACAAGCTGTTACGTATTATCTGTGTCATGTCACGGATGTAAATAACAACAAATGTGAAGCCTGAGCGTCTTTCATTGTCTGAAAACGTTGTAGCGGTAATAAAAAATCTGTTTGCCGATGATTGATCACAAAGTATGTGGTTAATCCAAAACAAACACCACAATATGCACATTCCCAGTAATGAATAAGGATCAACAAGTAGCAAAAAAAAAAAGAGTTTGTGAAGCTCAGTGGTGCTGCCAAACTCCTCAAGCAAAGCAAGATGACAAAGCTATTTCAAGAAAAGCCACAGTGATCATCAGCTTCTGCTCCTTCATCATCATCATCATCATCATCATCATCATCATCATCATCATCATCATCAGGGAAGAGACAGACATAAATAAACATGTCATTAGTTGGAGCGAGTATTAAACGATCTGATAATACATTTACAACTTTGATTAACAAGCTGAAGCTCAAACAAAAAATGTTTTTGAAAAAAAACCCATTATGACGCATTGACCAGAAAAGTAATTATTCATGTTTCTCATTCAGGAGCCAAACCAGTTCCTGATACTGTGAAAAAAAAAAACTCCTGCAACTCCTGGATAATGAAGTCTGGAAAGAAGCAGCAGTTGAAGAAGTTAAAACATGATAAATCTTTTAAAAGCTCAGTGGCAGAGGTTCAATCAGTGACCGTGCTCAGTTTTCATTCACTGTTACCAACATTAACCTGAGAGGGTTTTTTTTTTTTTGCAAATATATATTTTTTATGATCTTTCAGATCAGCCTAAAATGTTAAAATGCTCAGTTTACAGCCATTGTTCCCACAGACTGTGCAGACAGAGTCTCGGCTCCAGTACGAGTCGGAAACACTATCTGAGCGAATCGCTAGATAACGTAAGGAGCTGCCGCAGTCACAAACGGGACATTGTGCACGAGGGCTCAGTCCCTCTGTGTCAAGAAAAAGACACTTGTCGACTGTGACCTGTTTTCTATCAACAAAGCTGTGATGTCGACTCGCCTGGCACAGATTACAGACCCCACACATACCAGGCGAGAAGACGACAAGACACCACAGTCCTGAGGCTAAAACACAAACTGCTAGCTTGTAATTTTATATACAACACTGACCTTTGGAAAGAAAAAAAAAGAAAGAAAAATCTGCTTTTTGTACAAGCTGTCTTGACTTTTCAAGAACGCAGTTTTGTGACTCCACCACCGTCATCTGTGTCTCTGGGTAAAAACAGATGTAGATGTTTCAACAAGACATGTGTGAGTACGTGAGTATTCATGTTTCACCATGTGTCAATTCTCAAACATCAGGATAGTGACCTTTTTTTTTTTTTTTTTACTAACATTCATCCTGCACTTTGTGTTTCTTAAACTCAGCCACAGATCTGAAAATTATAATATGTGGCAACGATAATGGTTGTTTTGGAAGATACGGCCATGTTAGCTATTCTGTTAATTACATAGAAGGATTTGTTTTACCAGGAGTAAGTAAACTGTTGACAGCTGAAGAGATGATGAGCGGATCTGATCATTTGGTTTATTATTATTGTTATTATTATTGTAATTATCGTGGTGTTTTAAGAAGAAATCCGTTTTCCTTTAACCTCTTTTTATTTCCAACTTCTGAAATAGATCTGGTCCTTGGGCTTATTTCCACAAATGGAGATTTTAAATACCACTGATTCACAGGACAAAGCAATATGAGCTGTGCTGCTGTGGCCTCTGACTGAGCACTGCTTTAAGTATTGAAACCTGCCGTTGAAACGTAGCCGATCCTCCCGAGGCAACTAATTGGTGGCGACTCATCATGGCAACGAGCCACGTGGCTTCAGGGGGAATTAGTCCTGACCGCCTGTGTTGTTAGGACCACTCAGTTTGTTTGCATTTTTGCAAGGATCAGCTTTTCAAAGACGGAGTTGCAAATTGCACTGTAATCTAATCAATACCTGGCTCCGCGTATGTATTTGTAGCAGATTAGGAGATTTATTTTTGTTAGCAGTAATTCCAAAAAACCTTCAAAGAGCCGCGTTGGAGGGTCAGAGCCGACAAGTCTGCAGGTACACATCCCCGCCGTAAGATGTACAACTCTGGACTCAATTAAATATTCTCTGATGACCTCTGGAGCCTGCAGATAATTGAGTGGTTAAGTCGGCCGTCGCTGCTGGAGCTACCTGTGTGTGTGTGTGTGTGTGTGTGTGTGTGTGTGTGTGTGTGTGTGTGTGTGTGTTTCCCTCCTGGCCTATAATCAGATACCGCTGCTTCATTTTCTCCACATCGTCAGCTGCCTGTCTCATTTCCCACTGCGGCGGAAAAAAAGAAAATCCTTTCTTAAAATCTGCTGCAAGAACTAAATACATTTTAATTAGCACACTGTAAAAAAATGTTCAGAGAGTTGAGTGGGTATTTATGATCTCTGCCATCATCAAGTATATACAGTAATCTGTGTCTTCGTCTCTCGCTGACATTGGTCAATATGTAGGTCGTTCCTTTAGCAGCTAAACTTGGTGGATATGAATCGAAGTGATGCAGATGATGTGTTTAGACATAACAATCGTGTCTGGTTCTGAGTGGAGGGCTGAGCGCCGCAGCCTCGGCCCGATGCCTCCGATGATGGCGATGGTTTCTGACAAAGGGTCATTGGCTCTGCATGACGGGAGTCATGGCTGCATGTGCTGATGGTGTTGATGGTGGTGGTGGGGGCTGCCTGCTCTGGCACAGTTTGTCTAAATGTAGACTGGCACTGACGCTAATGTACACTGATAAAGCTGTGAGAGTCAATAGTCAGTGAGGAGAGTGTGTGTGAGCGTTGGAGACACTGGATTCTTTAATTTACTCCGTTTGTCCCGTTTGTCCCGTTTGTCAGACGCTGGGACTCGTCTTAACCAGTTTGATGAATCATTGTGATTCAGTCGTTCGTCGTGAACAGGTGAAGGTTTGTTTTGTTTTGCAGGTTTGATGCGTGAAAGGTTGGTGGTTTGGCCTGAGGACAGTGTTTTTTTTCAGGTATGTGCGATTGTAAATGCATAAAAAAGTTTAAATAATAAACCGCGAAGAACATGTTGATATTATTATGTAACTTTAGCCAAAAACACATCTGTTAGCTAATAAAAGCTAAAGTACAATGGAAACATGATGTCAAATTGTACTATTTTTACTCAACAAACAAAGATAATGAAATAAATCAGCGCAGTAAATTATCGTTCAAGCCAGGGGCAAATAAAAGTAAAGGACTAATCTGTGTCTGCACTTTATTATAATTGGGACACGGGGCATATATTGTGTCTGCGTGCATTAACATCATACTCACTATATTTAGAGGTTGGAATCATGTCCTTGAAATCTGCTCTTGCACTTTTTCCCGCGGCCACGCCCAATCTCTGTATAATTTAAGATTTCAAGGAGAATCTGTGTTCATCAAGCGGCTCCTTCGGGAATTCACATTTTAATGGGAATTTTAAAAGAAAACGGCAACAAGGTGATTGATGGTGAAACTGTCTCTTCTAAGAATCGGTTTCAAAGAAATAATCTGTCACAAAAAGCAGCAAAAAACTGCACGTCTCAGGTCACTCAGCGCTGATAAACACAGGGATGAAGGGTATAAAGTCTCCTCAGACTCGTCTACACACACACATTTCTGTGACGTTGTGTAAATGGTCACAGGGACAGAATATTCCCAGCAGGACTTTGTAGACGAAGGTTGTCAGCACTTTTCTCACCAGAGGGTTTTAGGCCTTTCGTTCTGCTCTGAGATGAGCCGAGTTTAATTGGAGAAACGTTAATTCGCAGCTGGATAGTGGAGCTGGACACGACTGCCATGGCTCTGGAAACGAGAGGGCGTGAAAACACGGCTGGTGTGTGTGTTTCTATGTGTGTGTGTCGTCCCTCAAAATGAAAATTTATTCATGGGATCTAAACAGTTTGTTTACGAGCTGTCTCATTTAGAAAATAATAGGCTATAATAATTTCAGCAGATTGATCCTGGGTTAATCCAAATAATTGCCAATTCATTATAATTTCACATTTTCTAGTGAAAGAACTGACTTGCTGTGGCTACAATACGACACGAACTGACACATAAATAACAGTGTGACAGTAAATATGAAGTTTATGATATAAAAAGTCGATCTGGAGGATTTCTGGCTTCTCAGAGAAATAATGATACTCAACCATTTGCAACAAGGAAAACATGTCGGTCATATTTGGCTGCAATTTGTATTTTATACAAAAATAATCCTGTTGCACCAAAAAAAGCAATGAATGTTTCAAACTAAATAAAGTAATAAATATGGTTTTATGGTTTTAAAGTCTTTAATTTAGTTGAGGTTTGTAAGTTGGTTGTCTCGGAGGAAAAGAAGATGATTATCATCGAAACACTGAAGATCTTTGTCTCAGTTGTCAGTTACTGTTTTGAGTCTATGAGTTGACGCTGAAGAAAAACTCTGGGACCTGGGAGTTAAGATTCAGCAACAGTCTTTGGTTTGAGGAGAGAAGAGGAGGATGACGTGTTTCCATCGTGTTCAGACATTGAGCTAAGGCGGCATGAACTTTCACAGTCATCACACTCAACACTGGAAACACGTCGCTGTCAGATGACAAGTTGGTGCTGGAGATTTCACGAGAATCAGAGGAGGCAGGAGGTGGTTTACACAAACTCCGAGGGCAACGGTTCACACAGGGAGACGAGGGAACAATTGAACAGTCATTTCATTGATTTTTTTTTTTTTTTTTTTTACTGAGCGTGTCTCTGGGCTCCGTGTGTCAGGTGAACGTACTGGCTGCATTCAAAGCACATAGGCGAGTGATGAGAAAGTCCCAGAGGGATATCAGATATGGAATGGCCTCTAAACACGGACACGGACGCAGAGCGAGACGATGTGTTGGTCCCAGCAGCTAAAACAACACTGTGGTGTTGGTTTCAGTGAAGACTGAGGCGACTGCAGCAGAAAACAGCTCATTGTTGAGAGCAGTTTTTTAAAAGAAGATGGAAAAAACAGCACCAGCTCAGTCTGATGTAAATGGGCCTTTCCCCTTTAGTTCATTTCACCGGTTTGGTCATGGCAAGAAGTGTCTGTGAGTTATGCTGCCTGTGTTTTGGATCGAGCTCCAAATGAAACATGTGTCATCTTTAATTTTCACCACTCGTTGCCTGAGAGACAAAATTCGAGGAGACAGAAACAGCAAAACTGTCGAGTCGAAATGCAGAAAATGGGAGTGGGAGATGAAACGAGTCGTCTCGGGATGTCTTTGAACAGTTGACCAATGAAAATACCACGAGAGAAGTGGAGGAGGAAAAAACAGCAGCAGCTAAAGTAAGCAGCCTGTTTCCTGAGAATCAGCTCGGAGCTGTAGTTTTATTTGGAGAAACATCAAGGCTGAGGATGAAGCAGCACTATGGAACAGCTGACGCTCGTTTTTTTTTTTTTTTTAAACTGAGTGGATGATAATGTGTTTTAAATGACGAAACTCTTCATGTATGAACAGAGTTGCAGCTTTGCAGCAGCAGTTGAAAACCTTAATAATAATAATAATAATAATAAAAAATGCTCCAAAGATTATAAATATTTGAGTTGTGATCGATCCAACAAAACTTCCAAAAACAAACCCACATGAGGAATAAATGCACATGTCTACAATGTGTTTGTTGGTGTAAATGTTAGCAAGAACCGGCAGTTTTCGCTAACATTTAAACCAAACTGTGTTTAGGTTGTAACGCTGAATATATCACATTATCCGCTACAACCATGAGCTGCTGGATAAACTGATGCAGCAGCTAAAGCAACATTAAACCATGAACCGCTGTTCATTTCTATGATGTAGCACAAGTAGAGGACGTGGCCGCAGATTAAACAATAAACAGCATTTTTACCACCGCTACACTACATCAACCTTTCAGATCACCTTAAAAAAATAAATTAAAAAAAAAAGAGCTGCAGTTGATTAACATGAACTGATAAAATGCATCTTTCACACTTTGTGCAGCGGCTCAGAGGCTGTGGAGCGACTGTGTTACCTCACATCACCTCGGTGGAGAATATAATGAAAATCCATTCCATTAAACCTCTGAGAATATTTCACATGGGAGGAATAGTAATACATGTTTTATTATGGGATGAACCCCTGTGAGCTAAAACTGCACACGATTAAAAATATGAAGAAAAAAGCCACAAAAACGCACACATACACGTACAAAAATTATTATAAAGAGAGTAAACACGTTCACCAAACGACATACGTTTAATAAATTTCTCATTTTTGTGTAAAGATCGAACCTTGTGGCTACAAACCAGTGCAGCTAAAAGTCAAAGAGTAAAACTCTCCTCCTGCATCCAGCTCAGTCGACTGCTCATGCATATGCAATATACTTATTAACCATTTAATTACTGCAGTTTAACGACTCGTGGTACTGGCTGTCATCGACGGCCAAAAGAAGAGTTTCTTTCAAAAGCAAACTAAACTAAACTTCAACTTCAAGAGACTAATTGTTGCTTTTACAATCACTGACGTACTGACATTAGTAGGGCCATAAAATGACAGAAATATGATTATGATTATAAGTGAGATCATGTTTTCTTTTGCGGTAGCTGTGATATAAATTCTTAGATTTTCCGCTTTTGAATTTCACGGCCCATGAGGAACATATTTTCAAACAAGAATCCAGCCATATTTCACTCCAAGAGGAACCTTGATATTGGGAAATGTTGTAGGATTCCACTCGCGGCTCAGCGGGGCGAAGAAAAAAAAACAAAAAAAAAAAATGAGACGGCCGTGCATGTTAAAAGCCTATGTGCCATCAAAGCCCCATGGGCTACAAAGGGCTCTTTTAGTAAATGGATGGCAACAGCTGCAAACTCTGGGCTGTTCTTAATGTGCACGCTGCAGATGTCTGCTCTTGAGTCCCACAGTCTGAGACAGATCTGTCTGCCTTTACACTGGGCCTCTCTTATCATATCACTAGTTTCATTAGACTCTAAACTCAATATCAACATCTGCTTGACAGTCACTGGTCTGCAATTAAAGACAAAAAAAAACAAAAAAAGCAGAGACTCTTCTCACACACTGAATGTAAACCTTCATGTCGTGTGTGGCGTCGGCTTCACATAAATCTCTTATCAGTGACTTTCTGTAATTACTAATGTTTAGACTTGAAGATACACAGTGTTGGAGTGGAGGACGTTTACTGATAAAATGCGAGTCTCTTTAAACTCTGACAGGAAGCGCAGACGCATCCAGAGGGAATCATCGTCCTCTGCAGCCTTTTAATTCTGAAAACTGAAGTGGCAATGAAGAGCTGCATATTGGACGCTGTGATGTAAACACTGCGGCTGTGTCTAATGGCTGGATGCCCGAACATTCGGAAAGCATTATGAGCTATATCTGGGGTTTAAATATTGTTCTAACAAAAAGGTTCTTTGTTCAAATTGAAGAAAAAAAAAAAGTTTATTTGCAGAACAAAAACTTTTGATGTCTCACACTTAAGGCTGACAGGAAGTGATACAGCTGGAAAATCGACCCAAATAAGCACCTGCACGAGGCGACGGGGATACATCACTGATCAAAGCTATCGGGAAAGTGATGCTATTACCAGAAAACAAAAAACAAAAAAAATCAATACACAGCCATAAGAAATGTGTTGCACACATGAACCATATTCAATCAGATAACACACATCTATCCAATCAGTGAACCGGGACAGAACATCGTTGACTATTGAACTCATTTAATGCTTAAAACAAATACAAGTTACTTCACTGGGTCATCACAATTGAACAAGAGATTTTTTTTTTTTTCATATTTGTAACACCCTCAGAAATATACATTCACATGGCTGCATACAGACAGTTTCTCTCTTTTCATGGTTTTTCTTTCGGTAACATTTAAATCAACTGACAAACTGTATGCATCACCCCTTTTTGTATGACAGTGAAGCCGCTAGTGGCAGATTAAAAATGTACTGGAGGAGGATTTTTTTTTTTTTTTTTTTTTTTTTATTTATTTCTTCTTCTTCTTTTTAACGTGGGGCTTTGGAAATAAGCTATGCATCAACTTCATCTAAGCCATCATCGGGTCTCTATGTTTGCAGTCAAAATAGGTATATTTTACATGAACTGGTTCCCTATGCAATTGTCCCTAAATAAATCCCGACTATAATCTCAACCTTATGTACATTATTTACAGTGGAATGTCGAACATACCGAATACAAAAAAGTAGATTAGGATGGAATGAAGTTACAGTCAGTATTACAAAATAGAAACTCATAACACCCCGACAACATGAAGACAATGTTTACATCTACCAGTTTACAGAATGTTAACGCAACTCTGAAGGTTTTTTTTTTTTTTTATTATTATTTTTTCTTTTTCTTTTTCTCTCCAACATGTGTGTGAAGCAAGCGTGGCAGTGGTTTCATAACAGATGATTTTTTTTTTTTAAGAATGTAAAAAAAACCAAAACAAAAACAAAAAGTAAAGTACGTTTCGAAACCTGTGTTAATTTGTGCTTTAATAAAAAGGGGGATGATCGTTTGTCTTCGCATTTTGGGCCAAATCTAAAATTTACAAGTTAAATCTCTTTTTAAGTTTCAATCGTTGTGCTTAGAAATATGTGTCATTAAAAGTCAGATCTTTATGATTAAGACTATTTTTAGAGCTGGAAAAGTGCTGTTTTACCTTTTAGCTGCTGTTTTGGACGCACCGAATAAAATCCATACGACGTTAACGTCAAAGTTTGACGTATTTATCTGGTTGTTGTTGTTGTTGTTGTGGATGTGAACAGTTAAAACGATAGCTTTTGATAGGCACTGAACGCGAGAATGAATTAAAAAGTTGAATAAAAGAAAATGCTTCTCATACCTTCGACCGACTCTCGTTACACTGATGAAAAACATGTGGAAATGAAAAACAGCAAAACGGCAGAAGCAGTTCATCTGAGGGTGATTAATGAACTAAAGGCCATAAAACTGTAATTTGCTTTGCACTTTGAAAGCAGCAAACCCCCGCTACCGTCAATTAGCTTCCTCCCTCTCCCCCTCCCTCCCCCACGTCTGAAACGTCCTGTGGCAAACCTTACGTATCGCTCTCCCACTGTTGTAGATACATTAAATAGAAAAAAAACAACAAAACAAAAACAGGAAATTAAGCTGAAAACATGAAACTAAAAGCAACAGAAAACGGAACCAAACAGAACGTGTTTTTTTTCTTTTTAAACTCACATGATATTTCCCATTTTTGCATTTTGCAATGTTTGAGTTTGTGTTGTAAATACAATAATAGTTTGTATTTGAGGCTCATGATTAACATGCTCATCTATAAAAAAAACAAACAAACAAACAAACAAACAAAAAAAAAACATACAGTAGACAAGCATGAACTGTAAAACATTCACACCTCTGTGTGGCAGACACACCTGCCTCCACAGAGATGTTATTTTTTTATCTTTATTTATATTTATATATATTTAGTGTGTGTGTGTGTGTGTGTGTGTGTGTGTGTGTGTGTGTTACTGTCGGGCACTGTGTCCCCATAAACTCATACCTCTGTCAATACTGACAACACTGACAAAGTGTTGTCTTTTGAGCTGCAAATGAGGACTAACGCACTGGAATTGATACAGAAAAAATAGCAACACACGTACTTCCACTCCCACACAAAAGACATGCATAAAATAAGGCTTAATACAGTATTTATATTGTTCAGAGCCAGTCAGATATGTTGTTTATATCCATGGATTTTTACTCCGTTGCTTCTGTTTTATCCCATATTTCACATTTAACTTTCTTTTTTTTTTTTTTGTTTGTTTTGTTTTGTTTGTTTGTAGCAAACACACTTTGCTGACTATGTAATAGACCTCAGTGCTGAGGAGAGAAACAAGTCATTTGCTATGCTCGCAATCCACTGGCACTTGTTAACAATGATCAAAAAAATAAACAGATATATATATATATTTATATTCATAATGCCTTCAGACAGGGTCAGAGTTTCCCTATAGGCAGATTCAGATGTCGACATGAAGGGAAGGACGAGCAATCATTTCCTTTTAAAATCCCACAAAAAAAAAAAAAAACAGTTACTGAAATTTGTTGTTGTTTAAAAAGAAACGGTAGATGGATCAAAAACATGATGAAAGCAGCAGGTGACTTCGTTATACTCCAGCATAGTCACCGTCATATTTTGAATTCCCTTTAAACGTGTTCAAATGCTTTTTTTTTTTTTTTTTTTTCGTTTTCTGTGTGTGTGTGTTTTAAGACGTACATAAAAGCATCAGCTGACATTTTCCTCCTATCCGCGTCCTTTAGTGTCCATGGACGCCGCCTCATTGAAAATGCGGTTGGTGTAAAGCAAAGGAGCGAGGGAGGGAGGGGGGAGGAAGGGGGACGTTCGGGGGAGCTTGAGCCAATTCTCCTGCACAAAACTGTCACACAATTATAAGGAGACACAAAGTCATTATTGTGAAAATTCCCCAGACTTTTTTTTTTTTTCCTCTGACATCCATTTGATAAAAGAAAAAGGAAATAATAAAACAAACAGGGTTAGAACAAATATATATATATAATTATGTCCAAAAGAGACATTTCAGTATAGTGGTAAAGATTTTGGAGCTCGTACACAGGTCAACCTGTTCAAGTCAAGTGATAATCATGACATTTCAGAGCATTATTGAAGGTTTCACTGTGACACTCATCAAACGGATGTGATTGTGATGCAGAAAGCAGAAATTACCAGGTGTGTGTGTGTGTGTGTGTGTGTGTGTGTGTGATGTGATTACAGCCCTTCTCTCCTCTGCTATTTCTGATTCTGTGATTCGGGAACTACTACTTATTATTTTGTATTTTTGAAGATGATTGAAAATTGAAAACGCTCACATATTTATGTGTTACTGCCACGTCCATGCGGCTCAGTAGACCGACTCCTCTCTCTCTTAGTAAAGAAACGAATCAAACATATAAACACGGAGGGTCGAGAAATACTAAGCATGTCTTTGGAAAAAAAGAGCAATAACATACCTGCTTCCTAATGTTGTTAATTATACAAAAAGTGAATCGTTTTTTTTTGTAATGGACGCGAACCCCCCGGTAAAACGATGATACGAGGTGCTGTACGGCGTAACTTTTTTTTTTTTTTTTTTTTTTTTCTTTCTCTGAAACATTTGACCACAAAATTACAAACATTGAGAACTCCACCTGTAATTAATTATGTCATGACATCTAACTCTAAAATTCGCGGGTCATTAAAAAAAATCATAAAAAAATAAAAAAAACATAAAATTAACAAAACAGCAATTGGAATAATATATATATATATATATATATATATATATATATATATATATATATATATAACAACCCTATAACAAATCGTACATCCAGTGTAGGACTTTCACAAATGTGCTCAGCTCACCTCAACCTGCAGTCTCTTTTTATACATTTAATACAATTATAACATGAAAAAACATACACAAAAAGAAAAAAGAATAATACACCAGTATTAATCAACCAATCACCTCCCAGGCCTCGCGAGTCAGTGACGAGTCCTTTTACATACCTTAGTTTTTATTCTTTGCCCATTCACCTGATGGCACTGACACGAATGCTGTCGTGCTGAGAAGTTGATGTTGCTAGCACTTTAAATAGATGCTTGATTTTCTAGTTGACATTAGTCGGATGGGGTTTGATGAAGGGGGTGGGAGGGAGTTGGGTGAGGGAGGGGAAGGGAGTGGATACCGGTTTGACCAAAAGTGAGGAAGGGGCGGTGACGGGTGCGGTGTGACGGAGGGGAGGAGGGTGGGGGAGTGTGATGGAGGTGGAGGGTGCGGTGGGATGCAGGTGGGGGACAAAGGGTTGTTTGGTTTGGTTGTTGCATGCCACTACACGTACCACTCTTTCTTAGAAATGACAGAGCCGTCGGTTTGAGAGATCATATCATCGGCTATCTCAGGTTCAGGGTCATACTGGAAGGTCAGAGTCCGCTCGTCATAATCTCGGCTCTCTCCTTCGTCCACAGTAAAATAGGGCCTCTTCAGGTCCTCAGGTCCGGTGTCAAAATCACGCTCGCTGGCCTCAAACCCTCCGGTGCCGCCGATCTGTGCGGGTTTCTTCTCGTCGTCCGAGTCGTCCGGGTACTGCAGGTTCTTGGGCATGGGGGGGTGAGCGGGCAGGCCGCCGGCCTTGCTGTACCCGTTCCCGAACACGTGTTTCTTGGTGCTGTAGTCTCCCTTGAAGGTGCGCTGGCGGCGGCGCAGGAATACGAAGAGGAGTATGGCCGCCACACCCAACAGGGCGACTCCCCCAACGGCGCCCCCGATGGCGGCGCCTGCATTGTGCTGCTCCTGCTTGATCTCATAGCCGGGTGTCGGGTTGTTAGGGAATTCTGGGTAGGAAAAGACAGATGGAAGGGAGTGTGTCAGTGCTCTGGTGGGAGGAGGTGCATTTGTGCAGGTGCAGATTTTTTTTTTTTTTTTTAGGAAAGATGAAGAAAGGGAGACAAGGATGGAAAAGCAAAGGGGAAGGAAGGACCCCCGGCCCCACGACGAAACCGCCCCTCAACCCCAACCCCAGCGCGTGTGGCAAAGCTCAGTCATTAACAGACACATGCAGTTTGAGACATGGAAAGAAAAACATTGACAGTCAGCTCATCACAGTGTTTGACAGCATGCATTAACTACTGTTTGTTCTCTTCCACTCTTTAATGAACAAAAGGGTGGAAGAATAATTCGTGTGGCATTTCAGTTAATACATTCAACTCTGTGGGTTTTTAAACAAGTCTGAATAAACACACTGAATGATATACAACAGTAGAGTCCAGCATAGAATAACACAGCATGACAAATAACCAACTTCATCATCAGTGTTGCGGTAATGAAATGTAAGAGCGTTGCCAGGGATGATTATCAGCAGCCAAGCATAAACAGACACAATGCACCCAGAGAGCTGATAAACAGGACGGTCTTCTATTCAGGCAGCAGGACAGACAGCTCAAATATCATATGCCAAGAAAAAAAAGTAGATAGTATCCAGAGGAATAAAACGAGAGAGAGAGAAAATGATTAAATAAGGAAAAAGATGCGCTTAATCTACAAGAGAGTGACAGTAACTAATGGACTGTAAGAGACAAACAATGACCAACAGGCTGATGATTTTTTTCCTTACAAATAAATAATATCTTGTCATAAATCTGCCATGGCAGAACCATATCTGGAACTAAACTGAACCATCTCATTCACAAGATGAACAATGCTCCAACACTGCAGCTTCTTTACAGTAAAACAGACACAGAGAAAACCACGCCTTCCTCAACACAAACATCTTGACTTAAAGCCAAAAAACAACAAGAAACAACAAACGTTGCCGAGCGCCGATGGAGACGGGAGGAGTTTTTATCTGAAATGTGATCAGAGCCTCGAGGGCCTCAGGTACAACGTCTAAACCTGCAGAGCAACAAGCACGTTTGACTTCAGTAGTAAAACAGGAAAAAACACAATACTGCTGGTTTCAACATCTACAAAAGAAATGATGTGAAGGAGGAAAGAGAAAGACACAAAGGGAGATTTCGTTTGTCTTTTGACTCAGAAATACAAAAATGTCCGAACAGCAAACAACTGTGTGAGAAGCAGAAAAAGTTTTACCACCAATGAAGTGATTGTTGTTCAGACGGTTATTTACTAATGTTTTATGACGCATCATAATCTTGTTCATCAGGTGAGTTCTTCAGAAAACACCTGGATCCAATAACACACATTCGATGGAAGATAACACGTCAGCGTTGCCTTGAGCATGAATCTGCAATTAAATGTGTGTAACAACGCTGGATATTGACAGTAAATTGAAGGTCTTCTTGGAACTGGAAACTCATTAGTAACTGATCAGAACTGAGCCAAAAATGACGGTTTATGATGAGAAATCGTGAAAGATAATTTATATCAGAGCATCACAACAAAACCCTGCAAGTCTCAAAAGTCACTTTCAAATTATAAACTGTTGAATCGAAACCATTACACTCCATTAGAGCTGCTTTTTTTTTAAATGGAAATGATAAATCTTTTGGCTTTACTCTGATAGAAAAGAAGTGAAGATGCTATTAATTATGATGGCGCTCCATAAGTCCAAAGCGACCTCCCAAACAGAGTCACTCTCCACCGCCGCCGCCGCCACCGCCGGCGTGCAATCTTTCTCGCAGGGCCGACAGCAAAGCTCTCCAATTTCTAAAGCGGTGCCGGGCACAGTCTCAAATATCAGCTCAGGTTTTAATCTGACCACCTAATGGGATTATTCAGACACAGGCCTTCATTACACACATGAATGAGAGAGCAGAGCCAGGTCACCCCGGCTCCAGAGCACATCCTCCCACTCAGTCCAAAGAGGGGGTGGAAATCCACAGGATTGAAGCAGAAGAGACAGAAAAGGGAAAAAACACTGTGCTGTAATCCTCAGCTCTGCTTTTAACCGTCTTCCTCAGCTCTGCTCTGTCTTTGCTCCCATCAGTCTCCTGATTTAATCTTAATTAGGAAGCTCTTTGTGTTTCTGACGTCGCAAGGACTTGATTCTTTTAACTTTGGTGAAAAACAGAAGGTGAAAAACCTTTAAAACCAACAAACGGTGGCTTTGAACGTGCTCTCGTTTTCTATAAAGGATCAGGTGACACCACCTTTTGACACCTGTGTTTGAAGAATGCGAGTGTCAACACTAATGATTTTAAAATGTGTTATTGTTCATACAAACCACAGACATGAAAGCACTTGTAAACATTCAGGTATTTTTTGG
This sequence comes from Polydactylus sextarius, assembly GCA_016801845.1. Lineage (NCBI taxonomy): Eukaryota > Metazoa > Chordata > Actinopteri > Polynemidae > Polydactylus > Polydactylus sextarius. The sequence continues at coordinate 9,419,917 of CM028926.1, read as the reverse complement.
GCTCTTTTTTGTCAGCACTTTCTAGTCTTTGGAAGCTTTTGGAAGTTGCCAGAAAATGTTTTTATAGGAGTTATTAAGATGTTTACTGGAGGAGGAATGGAAGGAAGAGTGTTGAAGTGTTGAGACGGGGGCACGTTTAATGGTAGATGGCAAAAAAAAAAAAAAACACCAGGAAAACTCATCAGATCACTTCGGTGCAGAGAAGAAACACGCTGCTTTTATACTGCAACTCAAAAGTGCCTTGTTGGCAATGAGCACAGCCGGTTCTGCAGCACACACCTCAGTTATAAACTCATCCCACTTCGTCATGAGTTCACATCACAGCACCACCTCTCATCAAACAGCACTGGCCTTCTGCATACATGCAGATAACCAATAAAAAAAAAAAAAAAAAACGGTGCCAAGAAATGATGTTTTAGTTTCTCCCGCTCGTTGGCTTCATCGAGTTGTACGTTAAATTAAAAGAGTGGCTATGGTACAAATTAATCACATTACAGCAGCTCTAATAATACAACACATTTGAAATGTTCGGGAGGTACATGGGGGGGGGGGAGTTTGACAGCGCGGAGGAAGGTGGAGGCGTTTCACCAGCACGCCATCGCTACGGGCAACACCTGCCAACAGATAGATAAAAAAAGACCTCAAAGCTGCAACAACAATACTGATACTGTTCCAGGCAACAAAAGCTACTGTCTATTAACACCACGCTGCAAATATGCAGATAGAGGGATAACCTTGAGCTGCAATGACTAAAACGTACTATTGAGATTAATAGGTGCCAAGACGTGCTATGAAAGGCTATAATTCAATCCACAGGCATGATAGATTTACACAGGTAATGAGTAACATGAAATACTGCAGCTATTCCAACGCAGTAGCCATACCCATGTGTATTACATTAATCACACTATTCTGAACCCTCACATCTGACTTGATTGAGTGGATGATTTACTAGCTCTAAACATTTTAGTGACAAAATGTATTTCTATCAAAACTTGGTTAAGTAAGTGCCCCCCCCCCCCCTCCCTGTGGGTCATTTGTGTAAAAACACAAGTGGCTCTTTAAGAGAAATCACACATATGATCAGGCCTCAGCCACATTTGTGACTTCAGAGAGAAAACAACACACAGGAGGGTTTTTTTTTTCTGTGTGTGTGTGTGTGTGTGTGTGTTTCACTCAAAGATACGGCAAAAAACAACCAGCAGCAGCTGACGTTCAAAGATATGGAAGGAGAGGCACGTCTGAAGCTGAGAGGGGAATGAGGGCTTTAATGTAGAAACTGTTTCACAACTGTGTCCCGCAGGTAGTGTTTTCTGGGTGTGCTCCAGTCGTGTCTGCACATGAAAGGAAGGAGTCTCATTCTTGAGTCTTAACGCAATCATTTGGACAAGGTGTTATGACAGAGGCTGGGAAAACTGAAGAGAGATTTCAAGAGCGGTACAGGATGTGGCGTTTTTTAATGTGACTAAATGAGGAACAAGCAGCAGACAAAAGATAATGAAGAGAAAATACAGGCCCACCCTGAAATGGGAAAAAAAAAAAAAAAAAAAGGTTGAAGATGAAGAAAGTGACATAAAGATTGAGGGAGGACGGGAGACGGTGGTGAAGGATGCATTAATTCACCGATTCCAGCGACCTCCGCGTCTGAATTTGTCAGCGATTGTGAAATCACAGAAATAAAACGCTGCCACAACGAATAACAGCTCATCACTGACGGGAGTTTCACATCTCGCCTGGGGAGTCGACACATAGCCGAAGCTGTTTCTCACCCCATCGTACATCTCAAAAACCTCCAATCTCTTCCTGTTTGTCAACATACGAGTGAAACTCATGCAGGTAAACGTGATTCAAACAGGTACAGGAGGCAACGAGTGTGCTGGGAGAGATAACACTGAGAAAAACCTGGCATGAAAATACTGGTAACATCATGTGTGGCATGTTGAGAACATGCAGCGACTTGCAGAGTGAACCTGTCACAGAAACTACAGACCTCCCTTTGTGTTCGTCTCCGTACGACAGACGCAACACGTGATCTTTGTCTCTTTGTGGTTTCTACTGGTGACTAAGAAAACAGCCATGCCTGATGATACCCCCAGGATTAAGGCTCACTTCTTCTTCAAAGACTCATTCACAATAAGCATTAAAATAGCAAATGAAAGCAGATATTTCACATAATGTGTTGAAGCAAATTACTAGGAGGAATATTTCTTCTCGAAGTTTTCTGAAAAGAAAACGCAGATATTCACAGATATAATACGATCATTTAGTGCTGTGAGGACTCTTCATGCACCTTCTGTGAGAAATGAATATCCGCATCAGCAGTGCTCTTAAACAAGTTATGTTTTCTCATAAAGCACCGTCATTAATGCAGCTCTGCAGCCGCTGATGCTAAGAGGAAGTGAGTTACTGGGTCAGAAGATGCGCAGCAAAGAAATTTCATGTTCTGCATGTGTGTGTTACATCAGGAAAGGTCAGGGAACTGTGTGTTTAACACAACGTCCTTCAATTATTGTTTCCCCGTTTTGTTTTTCGTCTCCTTGTTGTTACTTTGGAGCTCTCTCCCTCTCTCTCTCTCTCTCTCTCTCTGTGTAATGAGTGAATCACCACACAGCATCATCATCATCAGGAGCAGCAGCAGCAGCAGCGGCAGCTCTGGAGCCAGTGGTCAGACCCTGGGACAGCATCTGACCTACTTCATCAGGCTCTCAGGGAGGCGTGACAGATCCAACACCACACGGGTGGACAGGGAGGAGGAGGAGGAGGAGGAGGAGGAGGAGGAGGAGAGGAGCAGAGCTGGGCCGAAGGGCCTCAGCCAATCCCGCTGCTCCATCTGTCTGCGACATCCCTCTTCTCTGCATATCCTCTGGAGAGAGCAGAAAGAGCAAGCCACGCAGAAACAACTGTTAAGATAAATCACTACAATCTCAGCTGCTCCGATCTCACATGCTCTCCCCTGGTGACATTTCCATTTCACTCCTCTAGTCGGGCCATCTCTTCCCCTCCAAAATAAAAAACGAGCTACAGCCACGGTGTCTTCCCCTCAGTGCTTCCCCTGGCACAGAACAACACAACAGAGGCTTTACGGGGTGGCCTATGGTGAGTGAGTGAGGGAGCACATCGTGCTAATGTCTCATTTGGATAATGAGGTGTTATCTTGGCAGGATCTGAGCAGCGAGAAGCCCCTCCTGTAGTGAAGATGTGGGGGCTGAGGAAGTGGCTCCATCAGCCTACAGATGCAAATTCCTACAATGTATATAGACGCCTGATCGCGAAGTTGAAGGGTGATGAGAAGCTAGCAGATGGAGCAAGAGCACAAAATGCTCGTCAACATGCCTGGCAGCATGTGTCTGCTTGGAGTGGGGGTGTAATCATATACAAGATATACATGTGTGGCCTTTGGATCTCTGAATAATGCAAAATGGGTGCTACTATACTATAACGCACAGATTGAGACAGACTCCACCATGACAGGCGAAGACAAACAAATTTCACATTGCTGGGGGAGCCTTTGCAAAGCTGACATCATAATGTCTCTTGTCGCTGTCAGAGAAGAGAAAGAGACAAATGGCTGCGTGGAGCGGCTCTGCTGTTAGATGTCAGTAATATACGACGCGATTCTTGTTTTATTCAAGGATGTTCTCGCCACAGTCTCGCAAGTTTTATTACACGAAGCGATCAGCGTGCTATCACAGTTGAGAAAAAGCGGCAGACCCTGCTGTAACGGATAGAGCGACATGCCTGTTTCTCAGCTGATAAAGATGAACCACGCCATCAACTCCTAGAGTTATTTACAGTTTGTTGGTGTTTTTTTTTTTTTTGAGATCAGTGTTGAAGGACTGGAAATATATTAATAGAAAACTCAGGAGAAAGCCTGAGTTTAGAGCATTCCTGAGGATTAATTTATTTTCAAAGCCACTGTGAAGAATTTGAGGTTGTTTTGAGGTTTGGCAGCGTCTGTGGACAACAGTCGAAGGTGCCATGAGAACCACTCTGAGTTTCTGTCCCTGAAAGCCCCATGAAACTGTATCATTAATGTGAAGTATTTCTTATTGAAACAAGTCTGCGGGGAGTCAATCATCAGTTACACAAAGAGACAGGAATTTTCATTTGATAGGAAGAAAAAATATTTTCACAAAAGTTCAAGTGTCAGTTTTATGAGATTCAGAGAACAACTCTGTTAAAAAAAAAAAAAAAAAAAAAAAAAACAACAGAGGCCGGAGCCGTCGAATTAAGGATTCATGTCTTTTAAATGTCTAGTTATTATAATAACAGCAGTAAAAAACACATCACGTAGGTCGAATTGTAACTGTAATAAGTTTTAAGACAATTATAACAACTAATGTCAACTGAGAGCAACATCTCCAGCACAGTAATTTAAATTTATGCTGAGGCAGCTGCCTGCACCGCTGCCAACAAGCCGCCGCTGCCTCGCTGCCAACCTGGAGGCAAAACGCTTGGAAACACTGTATAGAAACAGCTAATGTTCTCGGCAATGGCCTCATTTACTTGCATCGTTTACGTGGAGCCGGTTGAAATTAAAATGAGACCAGTAAATAAACAGAGGGGAAGAAGTCGAAGAAGAAATCTTTGTTTATCATCGTACTGCGACAACAGAGGAGGTGACAAGTCGCGTTAACTGGAATCCACTTTACGTCTTCACGACTAAATTCTGAAAATAAAACCCAGTGGCGTCTCCATCAGTCACATGGATACTTTATTTCTATTTCCATTCGCATCTTTGGTATCTTCATGTTTTATTCATCTCATTTTCTTCATGTGGTTACGTTTTTTCCTTTCCTCACCTCTTCTCTCCCAACTTCATTTTCTTCACACAGGAGCAAACTATTGCTTGTTCAGGTGAGCGTGAATGCATGTCGGCACTGGAAGGATCCATCCTCACGCTTTTTGGATAAATTGAAGAGAAAACTCTCTCTCTCAATCCAGTTTAACCCGAGCGGTAAAAACCCTGATGTAGCGACAGAAACCGGCCACACCCCTGCTCTCCAAAGCATCGAAAAGAGGAATCATTCGGAAGTTTTCGCATCAACCTGACCCCCTGAATTCATCTGATATCATCGCCCTGATGCTGATCCTGCTCATCTGGCAGGAATTATCCTCTGTTTTCGACTCGGCTTGACGCTTCTCTCCTCTCGCAAAGATTAGTGCTGCTGTGTGGGAGAGTCAAGGTTAAAAAATATCTAATCAAGTTTTAAAAGATTATTCATGTGGGTAAACAAATTAATTCTGTGATGAATGCGACGCTTCACTGAAGGAGGAATTTTTCCCACGTCAGGTCAACTTCGCGCTGCCAAGAATGAAACCACACAAATCCTTTTTTCTCAGGGGTGATAATGACATAATTGTAAGGCCATCCTGACAAAATGGCCGTTCATCACGACGTGTAACATGCTGGGAAGAAATTTAAGACGGCAGCATTGATTTGTTTCCAGCACAAAAACAGAGTGTGATGTTGGTAAAGCTGATTATCTTAATGAAAGGCTGGTTTGCTCTCTTAAGTTGTGCTGAGGAGGGAGGAGGAGGAGGAGGAGAAGAAGGAGGGGGCGTCTTTGAGTTTAACCACGCCATTCAGTCTTCTTCCTGTGGCTTTCTCAGCTGTGATGTTTTGCAGGAGTCGATGTCTGACTGGCATTCCTATTAGACAAGTTAGAAGCTGCCGAGAATGAATTGTCAAAAATAACTTTCAACGTGAAGCCGTTAATTGTCTCTATTTTTTAACGTGGCCTCTGATGCCCGTTAGTAATTAGCCGATTAATCAGATCTGACGACTTGTCAAGTTTCCCTCAGGAGGATTATGAACTGAATATGAATGAGAGAGGTGTTTGCTAAGAAGCGACCCACAGCTTGAAGTTAAGTCAAGTCAAATTTTATCTGTAGGGCCGAATATCACAAATTACAAATTTGCCTTAAAAGGTTTGACAGCCTCTACTCAGAGGCTCATCTTTCAGATCCTCTATCTCTCCTCCTGCTCTTCTTCTTCTTCCTTAAACTCCTTTTTTTTTCCCTCCATCTCTTTTCCTGCGAGCGAGGATTGATTAAAACAGGAGTGGTTCATTAGATTCTGACAAGTGACACCATATCTGCAGAACACATGTCCTTGGAGAAAGCCGCCTTCGCCCACGTGGCTTATTCTATATAGTCGATGCGTCTCCGCAGCAAACAACTATCCCCAAACTAATTGAAACAAGGTGCTCTGCGGCCCCCACTATCTACCGAGGTGACAGTTATACAGCTTCTTCGCCCAAAAAAATAAATAAATAAATAAAAAAATCCTTCATGAAAACCTGCGGAGCTTGATTAAAATGCGCCTTTCTTAAGTGCTCCATCAGTGTTGGTTCCCAGCGTGGGAAAATAGCTTTTACTGTGACACAAAACAAGTTGTCACAGGCATTTTATCTTCCCGACACTGGAGGCTGCGTGGCCTCTCTGGCAGCTCTATATTGCTGTGTCAATCTGAAAATCAACTTCAAAATGAAAACAAAAAGCATCTGTGCATAATGTTGTTAGTGGTAGTGGGTCTGGACAAATCTGGCTCTTGATGGTGACAAAGCTAAATACAATGGTGGAGTAAAGAGCGCAATGGATTGTTTCTGTGTCGTATTTGACATTGGTTTGCTTTGGAAAAGGCCGGCGCCGGTTCAATCGGAAACACAAGACACTCCAGAGAGTCTCTGCATCCACAGACCATTACAAATGTGACCTTTAACAGAGAAAAGAAATAATTATTTAATAGAATTCAGCTGTGGTGGCTGTGTGAACAGTTTAACAGATGTAGTGCAGCTATCAATTTGGTCACCTTCTCTTCCTGCAGACAACACTTGGCTGGTGTTAGCAAGGCCCGGTGCTGCAGCCTTGAACAGCAGCCAGCAGCAGCAGCAGAGGCAGCAGCAGCAGCAGCAGCAGCTCTCTCACCTGCCGAGTCTCAGTCGGACTCGTCTCAGGCTGTTGGGAGGCGCAGAGATGCTCTTTGAAGTTAATGAAGCATCAGCGCACTTCTTTACCTCCGCTGACCGGGTCATTATTACACAGCCAATGTCAAGGCTGAGGCACAGAGCACTTCAAAAGAATTAGCAGGAAGTGCTCTGCTTCAAGTTCACCTTCTGACGGTTTATTCGTGTCATCACATCGGATGTAACCCCCCAGTCTCCCACCCCCCCTCTCTGGAGCTGATCTACATTCACATTCACAGAAACGTCTCCCGATCACAAAGATTTCTTTTACACGTATCTGTGAAGCTTAATGTTGCTCGGTGTGAGGGATTATGCTGACGAGCTCGCAATAAGACAAGAACAGGCTAATATTTCCCAACATCAGCACAGAGCTCAGTGTAAGATCCCAGTGTATCGTATCCATGTTGCACCTGCATCAGACACAAGGACAGGACGGCTGTGTGCTGCACGTACACGCTGCTGCTCTGAATCCTGAAGCCAAAGCTGCCTCTTCTCCCTTTTTACTTGTCACTGGTTACTATGGGAACTGGAAACATGCTTTTAAGGCTTAGATAGGACCCTTAGGGACTGTATCCTCAACATAAATTCAGGACTTTTGCCATCCAACAATGTAGAACAACACTAGCAGCCAGCATCGAGTTGCACTATTACCACAGAGGACACAAACACATTGTGACGTTTTATTTCCAAGATATGATTTTTGGCTTTGATGGCGCTTAATATATCAGCAAATATCAAGAGTAGAGTTGTTTCAGAATGTGATTCAATTCAGAATATTTATTTAGTCAGTGATATGTGAACAGAACAAGTCTATTATTTATAAGAAACATGTAAGAAATAACAACCAGGTGCAGCTGCAGAATAAATCTCTTTGCACTTGATTAAAAAAAAAAAAAAAGAAAAGAAAATGTTTTGATTTCATTTCTGTACGCAGACAAATTGTGACTGAATGACTTAAATACTACAAACCCACGCAGTGCTCACCGGACTCTTACGGACAAAAGATGAGAGTACACACAGATTACTGAGACAAAAGCAGTTTGATTTGTTAATTTAAGCAACCAATGAAAAAAAAGCATGAATAGAAAATGACTTTAGAGCCTTTGTTTTGCTTTTTAAAGGGAAAGAGTGCTTTATTCCAAAATGTACAAACTCTTTGGAAGACAATCGCTCAATAGAAGCTGGTGTGTGGTGATTTCCTGACAGCACATTACTTCCTCACTTTCCTGTTTGATAAGTAAAGGCTGTTCATATCCTTTAGAGATTTCTATTATCACCTACTTCAGATGGGCAACAACATGACATCACGTTCCACAAAGCTGCTTTATTCTGGTCTTACTCTCCACAGTAAGAATAATACAGTGGAAAAGAGGAAACAGAGAGGCAAAAAAAAAAAAAAAAAGCTCACAATAATAGTGTAGGGGCACAGCTGTTCACTTCACGGCAAGCACAGCATTCCCAGAGACACAACATGAGTCAACATGCAAAGCAATGCAAGTTAGAACGCCCCCGCTTCCCAGAAACCAAGCAGCTCAGAGAGTAAAGGGTGGAAAAGTCTCTCCAATCTGACCAGAGCAAAACTGTGACAGTCTCCCAGTACCACACACACAGCTGGTACCAATCGAGCAGGATCCACACGTTTATAGTACGTATAGCAAAGTCAAGATCTGGCAAATATTAAAGCAAAAGGCTTTGAGTGCAAAATATTGTCTCCTATGGATGAGAACCCAAAGGAACCACAGTGCGTGTGTGCCAACAATTATGTGGAAGGCAGGGGAACTGAATCAGTTTTGTTCAGCACTTTGTTTTCCCAGAAGACAGATGTAGAAGAAGAAGAAGACGACGACGACGACGACGACGATGAGGAGAAGAAAAAGAACGAGCGTCGAGCTCAACTGCAGAAGAGGCGCGGGCTCTTCGGAGAAATGTGAGCATGATGCGAGAAAACTATGATCAATACAGTACCCCTCACCTCAAACCCCCCGTTTCCCTTCATGTTATTTTAGGTGCTGATAATAGACCTGCTTGATATCGCTCCCACACATGCGCCTGAGAGCAGAGCAGGGCACGGTGGGAGGGAGCGACTGTTGTGTTCTCACAGTGTGTATAAGTGTGTGTGTGTGGAGCTCTCATGCACAAACACAAAAGCTTTTTTTCCCCTCGTCTAACCTTCCACACAGTGCAGCAGGGAGCCACACAGCCGGGGCAGGTGGGAGCCTCGTGGAAACACAGGCGATCCTCTACAATCACCTGCTCTGTGCATGAGCACAGATATCTGTGTTTATTTGTGGCCTGAGGTCGAACTGACAGTTTTTTTTGATTTGTTTTTGTGTGTGTGTGTGTGTGGGTACTGTATCGATACAAGCCATGCCGGATTTACTGAAGAGACAGAGGAAAGCGAAAGCGACCGCATCAATCGACCTACCTGTGATGTTGACGTCCACGATGCCGGTGCGGGTTCCGATGCCGTTGGTGGCGTCGCAGACGTACGTACCAGCCAAGTCGTAGGTCACCGGGCCCTTGAAGAACAGGGTGTTATTCTTGATTTCCACATTGGTGGGAAGGGACCCATTCAAGCTGTGGTGAGAGAGAAAGAGGCAATAATATAGACACCATAAAAAAAAAATTACACCAGACCACAGTAAAATAAAAAATAAAAAAATCCACTTCTCCAAGGAGCAGCAAAACAATTCATGAAAGATACAGTCTCTAGCGCCAAACAAACCTGGACGTGTGCATGTGAGGGACTGAGATAAATACCAAGAATATTTGACAGCAGTATATTTCAACCATCATCCATCAAACCCAAACTAAATTATGAGGACAGGGAGTCCAAGCGGGTCCACACAGGTAAGACACAGCTGACGCCTGAGGACATGGGGCTTTTTGGCAAGTGAAACACAAAACAGAAAGTAGTAGTTTGGGGGGAGGGGAGGTGTTGGAGGATGCGGATGCTTCCTTACTTGACTACAACACAGCCCACATGGTTGAGCTCAAAACTCAGGGGAGCTGTCAAGAGAGGCAGCTGATCAAGCGATAAACGAAGAATCTACCAAACGCCGAGCTGTCGATGAGAGCTGAAGCCTGTTCCTCCTGCCTGAGGTGTTTGTCTTCATGGTTCACCATCTCTAACCGCCCTCACACTCGCTAGCATCCTTTGATCAGGTCAGCAAACTCCGAGGTCACGGATCATGAACACACCAACCATCCATTCTACTATCTAGACCTCACTTTATGGAGCCCAGAGGCTGAAGAAAAAGAAAAAAAAGGTGTCAATTTTCGTTGCAATTAACCATTTCTTGTTGCCTTTTCTCCTTGATAAGCTTCATCAGCTGCACTGAATACATTCAGCTTAAGTGGAGCTACAAACATGTGAACCAGTCCTCTGGTCTGACTGCAGTCCACTGCTGGGTGTTGGAGTCACTATTTGTCTCTTGTAACAACAAGGAAGCTGCAAAAAAACATCCCCCTCTCACTCCAGAGAAACACTTTAGGATCCACTCATGTGTGAGAACATTAAAAACAAATGTAATGCTCCATTTATTACAGCGAGAGAAAAACAAAATGATGTTAGAGGCAACAAGAATTAGGCCTCACGCTGACAATGGCCACACATCAAGCACTTGAGCTACACTAAACAGGCTTTCAATAAGCCTCTTCAGCGATGGAGGAAAGACACAATGATGAGCTATTTGTTAATTAATCTATCATAAAATGTCAATTACAATATTTAGGTTTTTTTTTTCTTCTTAGCAACAAAGTCTCGACAGTTGAAAGTAAAGTAAAAAAAAACATAGGAGCTGTGGTCATTCACCTGTACGATGAGTTCGAAATGGAGCCTCAAACAACCTTCAACTCACAACGTCACCATTCAATAATCAGTTACCTTGCAAGTTTCTATCAAATGCTGAGTTCTGCAAAGTCCTGATTGATTTACTGCAGGAATGAAAGGCTGACAAACTACGATTCACCACAGACTCGACTGCAGCTAGACGTCTGCATTTGTAGGAAACATCTAAGTGTGTGGGTGTGTGTGTGTGTGTGTAGCCTGAGGGCCAGCACAATGAAAGGCTAACAAACACCTTGAGAGTGATGCAGATGTGTTTGATGACAGGTTCATGTTCCTGCAAAGACTCTATACGTCGTCACATCGTCCAATTTTCACTAAAAGCTGCAGGATTTTCAGAAAAAAGGACCAAAAGACAATGAAATAAAATAAAAAAATATATATATAATATTATTCACAGTCATGACTGAGAACAAGGCAGTTTACATGGCAACGGGCAGCTGATTAGAAGAGATTATAAAATTCATTAATAGAGGAAACTGAGACTGCTGTCTGGACTTCAAACGAACAAAAAAGTGGCATTAAAGGATGTCGACTTTAATCAATGATCCATCTGTTTCATTGGCCCCGAAATTCTAGCAATTAATTTAGTTCTGTTTGAGAGTAACCACGACGTTTCCTCACACATGAATTCAGATTATGAACGCAGCTGCTGAAACTTCACGTGGGTAATTAATATTTCTACAACAACGACGATCCGTAACCCGGAGCTGCATGTGATACCTGCACATTTCTCACCAGGTCAGGCCTCTAATTAAACAGGTCGTACGACGGCCTGGAGAATCACTGACACCTACGGGGGGAACGCTGCTGAAGCTTGTGCAAATATTGCAGCTCAGCGTGGTCGCCGCCTCATGTGACCAGGATGTGTAAGAAATGAAATATATCGCTGTTTATTAACCTAAAAACTGATGAAGACAAACATCAAACAAATCAAAAACGGTCTAATTTCGTCATCAGTTCTCAGCGAGTCACTTTGGACTGAACTGGTCTTGCGCTTTTATTTTGTTAATCAAATTATATTCAAATCCTGAACGACCGCTTCATCAGGTTTCACTATCTATAAGTGTTACCTTCGCCAAAGAGGTTCTGTTTTCACACGTGGTTGTTTGTTTATTTATTTGTTTATTTGTTTGTTGTCAGCAGAATTATGCAAAAAAAAAAAAAAAAAGCCACTTTGCGCAGGAAACTGGACGTGGGCCAAGGAAGAACCCATTAAATGTTGGTTTAGATCCAGTTAAAGTGACAGATCTGCAAGTTTTTATTCACACTATTTCCTCTTTCTCTTTTATTTTACTATTAAAGCTTCACAGACGTGTTAGGATTGTTTGGCCTCGGTGACGGTAATCACTCCGCTGAGTGTCATTCTTCTTCAGACATTTCTTTCTTTCTTTTTTTATCATTTATTACACAAACGATCTGGACATAAAAGGACGAACACGACGTCCGTCTCAGAGCGACTCGCAGGTGGTTTCTTCAGCATTAGTGATATTTAGTAGCTGTTTGTATTAAATAAAAAGATGCATTAGCCTTTATAGCCTCTGGTGTGAGTTAAACCTGATTTCAAGTGACATGTGAGAACCAACACTTGTCTTTTGTAGCTTTTTAATCGATATGAATAATAGAAACTCATCTTCACATTAGAGATAAGTAATCTGGCTAATTGGAGCAGATTTTGCAGTAATCACACTGCGAACAGTCGTAATGACAATAATACTGCTGCTTTTATTTATAGCAGCGTCCCATGTCTTCCAGCTAGTATCATATCAGTGACGGCTCAAATGGAAAGAAATAGAACAAATTCGAGTCTGACATATTAACTGTGATAATAAATGACTCCTCTCCTCCACATTTACTAGTGAAAGCTACAATCTGACCTACAAACAAACAAACAAACAAACAAACATTCCAGAAACAAACAATGAAGTTCAACAGAGTGTGTCCGTTTCTTTTTTTTTTTTTTAAGTCGACTCTGCTGTTTCGCCGCAGCTCCTCATTAACCCATTTTGAAAAGCTGCTTCACTGTTGTGCAGAAAAATCAAAGATGCTTGGTTGGTTTTGTATATGAGCCAAGTCTTTCTGCACACACCACACAATACAGGGAAACAAACATATCATTATTATTATTATTATAGCTACTACAATAAAATTAATTAATTTCAAAAATTAGATCTATGACGGTTCATACAATCGATTGTCTGTGGAAATAATGCGGATCTGCATCACAGACATTAAGATTTATTGGATTTGGTTACACCTGACTCACGTGTACATGTGTGTGTGTGTTAGTGGTTTAAGTGTGACGTGATTCTGCCGGCTTGTTCCGGATCGCTCCGTCACAGTCTTGTGCTGACCTCCACACAAGAGCCCAGGGGAACCTTCACAACAGATTTGGCATCTCATTTTCAGTGCAGCGATGGCCGTCCCCTCCTATCTGTCAACACGGTGCCCTCGTCTTTCTAGATCACATCTCTTCACCCTCCCTCCTCCTTACTCTCTATCTTCCCAAATCTCTCTTTGCCGTTGGAGAGAAAAAAAATCACTGTCTTCTTCTTCTGGCGATATATATGTGTGTCTGTGTGTGTGTATCAGTGATTCTGCCCTGGAAGCTAAATCTATGCACAAGAAGAAAAAGTGAAAAACCCTCTCCGTGTCTCATTAGAGGCCCGTCGAGAAGATACAATGAGGCCTCGATGGTCTATTAATCCACATCCACTCAAGTCCAGTGACACATTTCTCAGCCCAACCTTCACTGTGCAATTACAGGACAAATTGCTACATTTATCTCTTCATTTCGCCGTATAACACTTTCATTCAAAACCATGATACGCTCCGAAAAAGTTAGATTTGTGCACTGCACCCGCTTTTTCCCTTTTTTAAAAAAAATTTCAAATATCAAAACGGATTTAATACATCAATCTGCGCAAATTTCAGAAAAATAATCGCGTGTTTGAGTCGTTTTACTTGAATGTATCAGTGTTTATATATGAAACAGCCTCATTTAGCTCAGAGCGGCTCAGACCTGAGGTGATTTTCTGATTCCTTCAGGCCTTGAAAACATGTTTGTATCTCCTCCTGCTTGTGTATGTGCAGCGATGTTCTCTGAGGCAAAAAACCCTGATGTCAGCCCTGCGGTATGCCGACCTAATCCACAGCTCCTACTTGAGCTTCAGCTCCAGCCTTGTGCTCTGTGTGTCAGGGACATGCCGCTGCCTCTCTGTGCCCTCCGGTGAGCACAACAGAGCTAACAGTGCCGCTTTCTCAGCCCCGCTACCTGCATACTGGTCCCTCCGTCTTCAAAGCGAACCCCCCAAAAGCAAAGCAAACTGCGTTGTGTGTACATTTATCTCCCTGTACCTGTGACTCTCAGGTAACTCTGGGTGTGTGCTGACGTTGTAATAGACCCATTGTGCTCTGCCTCAGGTCGTCGTCTTATCTTCGTTATACGTTTAACAAACAAACAAATAAATGGTGAGGCATTTGTTGGAGAGAACAATGGTCATGTGTGTTTTTATCGTGGGTGTATATGCACCCCTTGAAACCTCAGCCTCCATTAGAGGAAAACGTTCTGTCACAAACATTCCTGTGTTTTAGCCAGCCGTCCACAAACACTCGCGTTGTTTTCACTCTTAACACGAGAGAAACAACACGTAGTCGTTGTGATTCACTCAGACTCACAGTTTCCACTGGTAGATGGTGACGGGAGGGTTGGCGTCGGCCCTGCAGGTCAGCTGAACGTTCTGACGGTTCAGGTACCAGTTTCCATCAAAACCGTCGATTTTCACCTCAGGTTCATCTGTAAAATAAATAAATAAAAAAATATATAAGTTCATCTCTTCCTGGCACAGATTTTTTTAATGACTACATCTCTGCTGTGGTTTGACGGTAACATGCTCCAAAAATAACAAATTCATCCAGCAGATAAATCATCCCTGTTTCCTTCAGCTCCGAGGATATGTGATCATTTCCATTGTTAAAAATAGTTCAACTTACAGGATGAGCTCTTCATCAGTTCCCTTTATATCACTGTAACTGGTTTAGCTCTGCTGCTGTTTTACACTGAAACAGACTTTTTTTTTTTCCATATAATCTAATCCACATCTGCAACACAGATGTGGAAAAGAATAAAAATCTAGCGAGCTGGTAGTAAACTGTCAGCGCACAGTTGATTAAATGTAATAAAATGAAATGTCTCAATATTACGTTTCTCTGTTCTTGGAAATTTTTTGATTCAGTATAATTTGTCTGGAGTCATTGATTGTAAAAAAAAAAAAACTATTTATTTAAAGGGAATCTGGCACTTTCTCACAAGCCTGTGTGTGTGTATATGACTGTTTCTCATCTTAGTTTGCAAGAGGATCATGTTTACTGTAAACGACTGGTGACTGGTGTCATCTTGCAAATGGACACACAGCGTTTAGGTGCAAAATAAAAGGTTGAACATTCAGTTTAAAACAGGTTTTTCTAAGAAAAAAGAGGAGAAAAGATGAGGTTCTTACATTGCACGTTGAGCACCACGCTGTCTGTGATCTTGTCGTTACGATACGACACGATACACGTCAGCTTCTGTTTGTGAGTCTCGCGGCTCGGCACCACCACGTAGTTGCTCCGTACCGTCACCGTCCCGTTTTGGTTGCGAGTTTCCTGGAAAGTGGCTTCGCCCTTCAGTTTGGTTTCCCACTTTATCACGCTCGGGGGTTTCCCGTTGGCCGACACGCAGGTAGCCACGGTCATCTTCCGTTTCTGAGCCCGAGCCACGATCGTCGGCGTCGTCAGGGTCATACGAGTCATGGGGCGAGCTGCGGAGAGGAAACATGAAAGTAGAGAAATTATATCAAAACTCACTTGACTTTTTTGCCATCATAAAGACTAATTCTGTCTACTTCAGCTATAATGAGCCTGAGATGTGATGAAAACCACTATTGGAAGAAAATTAAACTGAGGGGCTGAAATGAAAACAGTGCTGTAACTCAAATCTGGCAAAGTTTTGCTTCTTTTCCCCTCCTCAAAGCCAAAGCAGTTGTCAAAAAAAAAAACCACTTGCAACACAAATGCACAGTCATGCAATTTGAATCCTTTGAGTTGCCAATTAGCAATCTAGTCTTTAGTACATCAAAAGACAGGCTTGAGCTTGAGCAAATGCACAGCTGAAAGAGATAGGCCATGAAGAGGCCTCTTTGAACGCTGCTGCCTGTTGGTTATCTGCACTCAGGTTCCTGACGTTCACTGAGCCACAGAAGCCTAAAAGCACCTGAGAGGCTCAGTGACACAAAATGGGAACTGGGAGCTGATGAGATGAGCTAGCAACAGGGACTACTTAAAGCCAAGTGCTTTTTCTTTACTGCAAGTTAATGGAAAAATACAGAAACATTTCTAATTAGATGTCTAATCAGAGTCAGTGTGCAACCTCTTCAAAGCTACCTCCTTTTGGGATAAACTATGTCTTGAGTGACTTTTTTTTTTTTTTTTCCCCCCTCAAGATGACATTATTCAAGCCAAATTACACACTCTGAAGTGGCCTTATTGATTTCCATCTCACCTGCCATTTTTATTGACTGCTCTCTGCAGCCATTTCCTATTGTATAAAACCCATATGGGCTGAACTGGGATCAGTGTTCAATGACACGTCACCGACAATCATCGCATCATGAATCCGTCAAAGTGATTTTCATTTCAGGGAAAAGCAAACACATTCAACAACAAGGTCTGCGATGGTTTGACAGCCTCATAGGCTCAACTTTATTACGACTGGCTGGTGATGGACTGTTAACCAGTCACAGCAGCTTCAGAAAACTTGAGAAAAAACCTTCTGGTTGAAAGTGGTTTACAGGAATTTCAGCCTGTGGCAGAAAAGAGCCGTTAAAATGTTTTCTCTTAGTCGCTTACTTAAAAAGGAAGATGCAAGTTTGACCCTACATTATCTGATTTGAAAAAATGTTTGTTTCTGCTTTACGTCAAACAGAAACCAAATTCAGATGACAGGTTTTTACATCATTCTGACTCATCAGGCCTGTAGTAACATGTTGGAGGAAATAGCTCCTGAACTGATTCAAGATGTAGAGCCTGATATTTTTTTTTTGCTTTTATCTTGACGGGAAACACTGCTGCTTTCTTTGCTACAGTGAAACAGTCACACAATCTGATCTTGATCTGTACAATCCGTCTTTACTCTACAATATGTGGAAACTTAACCAATTACTGTCCGGGACATATAATCCAGTGTGTAATCCAATGAATGAGGCATTTTCTTTGGTTTTCTTTTAGTTTCTGTTTGGTGAAAACAACGAATCTAAAAATTTGTTGGTTTTGACTATTTCTGTTAAACTTATTTCTTTTTTATTTGTATTTCTGGGCTGAGAAAATTCTCCCATTTCTTTCAGGTTAGACACAAAATACGATCAGGTTGTATAATAGATCTTACCGAACACGGTGAGGTTGACCATGTTCTCCCGGTTGCCGGCAGGAAACGTCGTGTACTCGCAGATGTAGGCAGCTTCGTCAGACAGCTGCAGGTTGGAGAACACGATGGTCGTGTCCTCAAGCGAAGGCGTGCGATGACGGACCGCCGCCTGCTTGAAGCTGACCCGTTCCTTGAAGGGCGGCAGGACGGACACGCCGAGCGCCGGGTTGGCGATGGCCACGTTCTGTTTGGTGCCGTTGAGGAGTTTCTGCCAGGTGACTTGTGAGATCTTCACCGGTGGGTTGCTGTTGCTGAAAATGCAGCGAAGCTCCACTTGTGATCCCACGAAGCCAGACTTACTGGGGTCCATCTGTACCATCTGTCCGTTGCCAGCTACAAGTAACAGACACAAAGAGGAGGGAAAAACATTTAATTACGATTAACAAGTGTTCAAGGCCAAGCAAAGCACTCAATTCAATAGCAAGTACATGCACTGAAAGTAAAGAAGTCAATTCAGCCTCCTAGGTAATACACACACACACACGGTCAAACTCATGGATTCAGCCTGATCCCTATACATCAGAGCAGAGAGTCTGTACATGGTACTGGTTGTGGGTAAAATCTGGGGAGTTGTAATTAACATAATGGCCACATCTATACAACCTTGTCTTTGTCCACGAGGGTGCTGTTTCTGATGAGATGGGAGGGCCAAGCGAGAACCAATGCATCACTAATGAATGAGCACAAGGGCAGTGAGTCGGAGCAGAGTCATCGTCTGCTGCTGCTTCCTCCCTCCCTCCTTCCCTCCCTCCCGACCACAGCAACACACTGGCTAACCCATTGTAATTTTAATTACTTTTTACTCACAAAATACTTCAATGACTGCCTGGAGCTCCTATTAAAAAGAAACAATGTGGAGTCCTATGTAAGCACTTAAAACAACAAGAACACACGCATTAGCCAAATAATTAAAAAAAAAAAAAAAAAAACCAAGCAATTACGGCCGTCTCCCCAGTATCTCAGCCTGTGAGGGGTCTGATAGCAAAACAAAAGAAAAGAGTGGATTAGTAAAGATGGACCCTCGGTGACGTAAACAGCGTCGACTTCTTCCTCTCACACAAACATTTCCTTTTTGCTCGACTCGTGCTTTCAGACGCTTTTAGATAACTGACAATAATTATGACGATGAGTATATGAGATGTTTTTAGTTTGTTGGACAGACAAAACACTTTACAGTTGTAACCTTGATGTGATTTGTACTATTTCTTGATATTCTTTAGACTGGTTTATGAAACGCTTAGTCATGAAAACACAAAGTAGAGGCTGTCTTCTTTTATCTGCAACACTTTCTTTTTTCTTTGTTCCTTCAGTCTGAGTCTTACATGTGGAGGATCTACATCTTTCATCTCCACCTGATCCAGAGTCAGAAATAAGAGCAGTCTGAACAGATGTGTCGTTGAACTGCTGCAGTGCCTCTGCATCCTGTTGTCTTTGACACATCTTTGTTATCTCAAGACTGTTATTTATGTTCCTCTCCAGGTGAAGTCTGATGATGTCCCATTTCCTGGTCCCGACAACCTCTGGCTGCGTTTGTATTTACAACCTGCCGTGGCTGTAATTATCTCCTATGGATAGTCGAAGACCCACAGGAAGAAAGACTGAAATTCTTCTGTTAATCACACCGGCCTCATAAAGCCACCCGTGAATCAAGTCATAAACTGAGAGAGAGAGAAATATGTTGTGGCCTCAAGTGGAAGAGTCGGGTCTATACACATGCACCACAAACAGAGCCGCTCTTTAACACTGAGTAACTGTGTCGCAGTGATGAATAATCCCTGCACTCAGAGATAAAAATTTTCCACAGGGGGCTTTGAAATGTGTGAAAATACACAAGAGAGATCCATTTATGTACACTCACACTGAATACAATATCTGATGTAGTCTATCTACAACTATACAGGAATCTGAAGTAGAGAGATGGGGGGAGTGTTGTGCATGCAGGCTGTCAAACTGTCTCAGCCGTGGCACTGAATCTTAAAGAGTTTTTTTTTTTTTTATACAAAAACTGAAGATAGTCAGCCGAAGGACACTGGGGCACAACACATGCATGAAGAGAGGAAACAGTTGGTGGAGATTCAGGCTAGAAGACCATTAAGATGAACAATGTATTCCTTTCCATCTTCCACAGCAGGCGCACAACTCTCAATTGCTTATGCTGGAAAGCAGTGCATTATGAGAGAAAGGCAATTTCTATCCATCCATTATATGCTTTCGCTCAAGTACAGCCCCCGCTGCCTACATCGAAGCATATAAAAAACAAAGTGACAACCTTTTGCAGTTACCGAGAGCACATCATCTTCCATTTCCTTGTGACCACACCAGCACGACCCTCTCTATAGAGATTTAAAGGTGTAGGATTGGAAGATGACAGATTGATTTACTAATACAGTTTGACAGGGAGGACTGGCAACCTTGTCATCCGCACCTTGAGAAACACCTGTGTCCTTGCGCACCTCGGGGCAGTGCTTTACCCCATTTTATCACAGCTTAGATTACCAATTGTGGCAGATATAGTATGATATTTTTTGAAATAGCAAACACAATTTACTGTGTGACAACACCAGTTAAAGTTTAATCTTAAGTTGGAGAGAAGTAGGGGAGTGTGTGTGTGTGTGAGGGGGAGGGATGGGGATGAGGGGGGCTCTAAAATCTCATAAATATGTACCTGGCCAGTCTTCACCTACTTGAATGCTAAAACAATACTGGCAGGGTCTTCACCCCCCCTCTCTCTGTCCTCCTGTGAGTCTGATGTTCTCCACTAGAGAATGAACCAAATAAACAGCAGCTCACGCAAATGGAAACCAGAGGAATAGGCATAATTACACAGCCACAGAACCCAAATCCCCTCTGTGAAGGACCGGGGGCACCCACGGGGACCCCTTTCACTCAAGGACTGGAGGAGTCCTTGGCTGATCTCACTGTGAAGCTTTAATTACAGACTACACAGCAGAGCAGCAAAGCCATAGAAAGAAGAGCCACATACATGCGAGAGGCATTAAGAAGGTAGATGTGTGGGTTATGAGAGTCAGTGGTTCAGGAAAATGGAAGAAAAAAAGACAAAGATGGTAAAGTAGTAGTGTGATTAAAGAAAGACAGAGAGAGAAGGAGACAAAGAGGAAGGCGGAGCTTTAGGGACATTGTGTTGTGTTGTTGCTTTTACTGCTGCTTTGTTTTCACACTGACAACAGGGAGACTGGGGGGGACAGTCATGCTCTGATGCACCTGAGGCTGGACATTATCAATGGACAGAGAGACAGAGAGAGGAGCTGTGTTTCTGGGAGGAAAAAAAAGGCAATAAGACAAATAAACAAAGCAGAAAGTCTGTCCAAGCTGGCAGAATATAAAAAAAAAAGAAGAGTGTTCTGGTGATTTACACCAGGTGAGCTGACTTGGATCAAAAGGGGACATAAGAGGCGGCTATTAAAACAGCTGCAGCACCGTCTGGTCCTGCACTGATACTGAGACGCCACGAGGGCACAGGAGCAGATCACACTCACACAATTGTAATAAGAGCCAACCCGTCAGCAAAGCATGTGCTGTTTGCTGTATGCGTATGGCAGAATGGCTAATACATGAACATGTTGCACCAAATAACAGCCTTCAGTTAAACGGCGTGTAAAACAATAACCAGGAAAACACAAGAAGTTGGAGGCAATCTCCTCCTCAGAGAGCTGTGATCAGAAAAGGCAACAATCAATCGGAGAATTTTTGCTCAGCAGGAGGGAAACAAGAATAGTTTATTTAAAAAAAATGGTTTGATTCTTTTTTAATTCAAATACAAGTAAGAAAAATTAATAAAAAAACACTGAAATTAACATTTAATACTTGTTTTTTTTATTTTTGTCTTTGATGTGGAAAAGAAAAAAAAAATTGAATTAACCTTTTAACACCAAATACACAAAACTCATCAGTGCGTCTGCTCCAAGATATTCCTCAGTATAAGATTAAACCAGATGTTGCTCTACATATAAAACAATAGGCAACATTCCCTTAATCCTAGAAAGTGTTTTTTTTTCCATAAAAACTGTTATTTGGCAGCTTATCTTGTAATGGATATGTAGCCTATTGTCTTTTTTTTTCAACTGAGCTGGACAACTACCAATAACATTTCAACAGACAGTTATTGGCTTGTTTACCGTGATTTGGGCTGTGCTCATCCAAGAAATATCCATTTGAGCCCCAGTCAAATAAAGTTCAGCATAATTCAACTTCTTGTGAGGGAAGGCAAAGATTAAATGGGACTGAATTCATATTTTACAAGAGGCACTCATTAATGTTTTCTATTTAAAGCTGCAGCAGGCAGCTTGGCACGTCGCCGTTTGAAGTCTGAAGACTTCAAAACCCTGAAAATGTGTAAATGTGATGTCATTAATTTGCACTCCTCTTGGACCTAAATGTTACTCTCTCCCTGTTGCTTTTTCCAGGGTGGAGATGAAGAAGCAATTCTGTTCTTTCTAACCACAGAGACAAACTCACTGATTGTCACTACCAGCTTTTCACTAAAGTTCAACTTAGGCGAACGGGTCCGATCTAACATCCTCCTGTTGCATCCACTGACTGATTCAAGCAGCTGAAATCGACGTGTTTTGGTATAAACTTCTTGCCAAATGAAGCTTTAAAAGCATATCACAGGAACACACATCATCTCCTTGTGCTTGATGTGGTTGTTCCATTGTTACTCAAGTGGGATGCTGATAGATAAAACATGGCTTGAACCACTCGGGATAATGACTGTTTAATGTAGCCCCAGTTCCCACGGCAATGGCACCGGCCCCTGAGCTCCCTTTATTCATGACC
The DNA here is from genome assembly GCA_016801845.1 of Polydactylus sextarius. Taxonomy (NCBI): domain Eukaryota; kingdom Metazoa; phylum Chordata; class Actinopteri; family Polynemidae; genus Polydactylus; species Polydactylus sextarius. The sequence continues at coordinate 9,397,845 of CM028926.1, read as the reverse complement.
ACACATGGGGTTTTTCTGGGGGGTGTCTCTACCATGATCTGCACATGAAACCCAACCATTAGTTGCTCATTTATTCTCGTTGTGGAACATGGTTTTATCGTATTTTTGTTAGTAGGTATTTGCAGAGCTCAACTGGTAACATTTTTTTTTTAAGTTTACAGTTTGTTGTCAAGAGACAGAAGTGCTTTTTTCAAAACTAAATCAAAAATAAATGATGGTGCTAGACTTTGGAATGACTGGGATCTGTTTCACTGTGCTGGAGGCTTTATTGCACCCAGGTAGGCCACTTCATTTAGCAGCAGCAGCAGCAGCCGTTTGCTGGATCTAATGTTGCTATTGGCTGACCGGCGCCCTTCAGCTTTTCTCAAATGGGGCAGTATAAGTCAAAGAATTTGTTTTAATCTACGCTCAGGCGGTGTTTGATGGCGCCTCAGCTGGGTCTCTTGGGTAAACAGTGGTGTACCTGCCAAAGTAGCACTCTTTAGCCTCTGTCTCCCCAAGCAAACATTCAACTGCAGAGGCGAGCAAAACCTCACTGGAACAGATGGTTAGTAGACCTGCTCTTAATTTCCTACTATCTGGTTCAGATTCGAGAAAAGCTCTTCTTGTACAACACAGTCCTTCATTGAGGACAATGTAACATCTGCTGCGCTGTAAATGTTAATGATTATCGGGAATATTTATTATGTTAGGCAACTTCCCAATCTGGAATTGCTCCACAATTGGCGCTGTGCATTTCGTTTTAACTATTCCCAGTGGCTGTTTGTTTGGGGGGGTTAGAGGGGGGCGGGAGCGTAATGACTGAACGCAGCTCAGCACAGTAATCGTGTGTTTTCCACCCGGGTTCTAAAATTACAACTTTCAGGTTGGCAGTGCATAGCATCAGCCAGTCAAGCATGCGTGCTGATCCCGGTCTAATGTAGCCACATCCATCGTTTTCTGAAGCAGCATGAGGTTCAGAGCACAAGCCCACACACACACACACACACACATACAGACACACCATGACCCCTCGAGCAGTTTTAAGGCGTTTCAAACGTCGAGGGGATGCATCAGTTTGCTTGCACAGAGCTTCTCAGCTTCCTCTTAGTGCAGCAGCATAATGATTCATCCACGACTGAAACAATGCAAAACACCTGCTACTCCATTTTGTTAGAGATGATTTCAAAGAACCACACACAGATGACACAGTAAACTATATTAATCCTGTCCTTTTGTTTGGGAGCTTCTTACTATTGCTCTGTGAGGTTAATGTATAAAGTAGGTAACTGTGCCTGTGGATTTCCTGTAATTAATATTTTTTGTGTGTTTTTTTATTCTGTTCTAATAGAAAATATGCAAAGAGTAATCTGGGATTTAAGTTGTCTTTGACCGTGGCAATGACAAATAAAGCTAGGCCAAAAATAATGCTTTTGCCCTAGAGAAAGAGGGAGAGAGAGAGAGAGAGAGAGAGAGAGAAGAGAGACTGTGCATCGCACGTATCGAGTGTAAACACAGTATCAGAGAGCTCTGACCCTCCTCCCTCCCCTGCAGCTTAACTAAACAAGGCCACCACGGTTTCGGTTCTGCAACACAAAATAAACAGCCCTGACGTTACCTGACCAAATGCTGCGATGACATCACCTACTGATACCAGATAACAAGCAACTGTCAGCAAACAAAAGGCAGAGTATCAGAGAAAGGGAAGCTGATTTTCCCTACCCAGTAAATGAATAACTGTAAGAATTACAGTCATGTTTGTTTGACTGAAACTAAATGAGGAGGAGTGAGTGGTGGTGGGGGGGGAGTTGAGGGTTATCCCGGTACTGGGACTACTGTGCAAAAGTGTGTTAACCGAAATGTGTTGTAGTGTGAGAGCAATAACAACCAGATAATAATAAACGTTATCAGACAGATCTGAAGTCGAGACACCAGGGAGCACTTTCACTGAGCAGACAATTAGTCAACAAAGCATCTCTTCCACAGAAAAGGCTCAACACACACAATGATGTGTGCTGAGCCCATTTTTCAATAATGCAAAAGTTTCCCTGGGCTTTTAAATGAGGGCAGCTGTTAGATGTCTTAATAGGAAAGAGATGATCAATAAATAAAAAGGGGGCGCAAGCGTCAACATGATGCATTATGGTCTCAGGCGGTGCTCAGCCCGGGCAGGTGCAGGTATACAGCTCACAGGAGTTAAATGTGAGGTGGTGGTGGTGGGGGGGGTTACATAAATGAGTTGTAGGGGATTTTGGGGAGTTAGAGGAGGTGGGGGGGGCAGTGAGAGTGACACACGGCGGGTCAGACATGGTGAGCAGATTACAGCACTCAGGATATTAAAGTGGGAGAGAGAGACGGTGCTGCAGGCAACACACCTCACGTGGAAATCTGGCTATTAGCGCAGGGTGACACAGAGGCTATGTCCACATTTCTTTGTGACACAGTCGACACCACTGTACAATAACACAACCGCTGCAGGAGCACGAGTCGCCTCGTGTCGTATGGCTAATGTACAGTCGCCGTGGCAAAGGTCACACACGCTTGAATTAATCTCTATGGTAAAGTACAGAATTCAGATTTACATGAACTGAATATGTAATTACGCAAATTAAACATATATGTAAATGTTCTGGTTGTTTTACCGTTTTATATCATTTGATGTTGTTTTTTTTTTTTTTTTGCAGTTTTGCATCTTCTGACAAAAAAAAAAAAAAATCCCCCAAAAAAACAGATTAATTATTGATAATAATAAATCACCAATGGCTGCAACAGCTGCTCATTTCTTCTCGTATGAGTCAGAGTTAATGTTGTGGTTTTCAAAGTACAAAACCACAAACAGTCATATGCACTGGACAATCAGGCAAACAGGATTATGTGTAAGACTGGTCTCATGTGAGTGGGACATATATAAGAAGGGGGGGGGCTCTCAGACGGAGCCAGCGTTGCAGTGGTACCCTATACCTCTGCTGAGCACTCAGCCAATACTGCATGAAACCCATAGAAAGTCCTGCCAAAGTGCTGAGAAAGAGTCTGGCCCCAGACAACCATGCATGACAAATCCTTCTCTCACACCATCTGTTCCATTGTCCACAAGTAAAGATAAGTCTTCCATAAAGTAGAAAAACTGAATACTTCCATGTGATTATGCCAAACACTTGTGTTGGGTTCATTATAGAACATTAAGATTGCAAAAAGAAGAGAATCAAACTACTACACAGCTGAAAGTGGACGATCAGTAACATGAGGAGGGATATGGACGTGTGATGTGAAGCCTCTTTTGCGTTTTCAGTAAAAACAACATGATGTGGGTGTAAATCCATACACTCCGAGAAAGGTGACCTTTAGAAATACTCAATGAGAGCAGAGAATATTGTTTTTGGTGTCTGACCTGAGTTGACCTTTATTAGTGGAGCATTTTCTGCCTTTTTTCTTCCCCAAAGACCATGCTGAAACCTTGTCGGTGTGCTGCTGGGGTAAAGGTAAATAGGTCTAGTATAAACATAGAGAGACGCACTGTTGCGTGACCAGTGGCTTATTAAACCAAGAAAAGAGAGCGTACAATCAATATTTGATTAGAGTCACTTGTGATTCTTTTAGACATTTCCACTCCATTATCGAAGCCTCCATAGATTTCTTGAAATAAATTAAAGTTGTGCATATCATACATTTTTAAAGACGTGTGGAAAAAATTAGAAGAACTGGTTGTCATCAAAGTGCATGTCTAATTGTGGTTGGAACATAAACAGGACAGCAGGGGCAATGAGCACACAGCTCTGCTTGTTGGTGTGTCGCACTCGGCTATTTTCTCCTGCGTTTCTGGCACAGGCCATTTATACAGCAGATCCATTAACATATAGGAGTGGGAATTCACACTCCAGCTGGAGTGGGCAGTGGGCTGAAGACCCAGTCTGCTATCAATTAACAAGCACACTTAGTATGTGTCTGAGTCATGATCACCATGGGACTGTGACAAATGCTGTGCATTTGCTCAAAATAAGCAGAGTTACAATGGAGCATCTCCGGCTGATTAGCAGCCGTTGCATCACCTCTGATGAAACCTGCGGCTCTGAATCCAAACCAAATCAGTGGCATCGACCTCGTACTGTAACAAAGCAGTCATCTCTGTGCACGTGTACGAGGAATTAAGTAGAAATAAACACGATTATGAATTTTGCCCTGCAGTTCCATCATTTAGACATGGATTAGCTTCCTGTTTCCACCACTGGAGGAATGAATATGCACTTATTTAAGCTGATAAAGTTAGATATGCTACACTTCATCCCTGAAGATGTTATCAGATCTTGTTATTCAAATAATTTTTCACATTGGTAAAGCATGTGCTTTTTAATAGGCGTTCCCTGCTGCAGCTTAACTAATACATTCAGGGTCAGATGTTGTTGTTTTTTTTTTTTAATGTGTGATAATTTAACTGAATATACAGCTGAAGAATCAATGGCAACTCTGATATGTAAACAAAAAGACATGATTGATGCTAACATGTGGCATAACATGGCTACGTGGGAACATAAGAGTGTTTCAACATAAATGCTGGATTCTGGCCTTTGCCAAATTCCCCTTTTTCATGTGTGTTTTGATCATAAACCTCTATGAAATCCAGTGGTTCTCGGCAGAACTCCGAGACCAGGGCTGAACCATTTCCTAAACCACGACCACAGCCTATCTTTCCAAGGCGAGTAAGGCTCCATGTTCCACATACATATAACCGTAGGAATGTTCACCACATCTCAGGACCATGTTCATATTCTGCTGCATGTGCTTTCCAGCTGTGCTCGAGTATTGTCTTTCCCACCAGCCCCCGCTCCACAATATACAATACTTTCTCACAGCTCAGTATGTTTCCATAGAGCGCCTTTCACTAAACGAAGCCTATGTGGCATATGATGAAATATCTTTGGTTTCAGCTTAAATGTCACTGTGACACCGCACTCATTCCTCTTTAATGACTGTTTTACTCCTACTTGGCAGTAACAAAGGAATAAACAATATTTAGCAATCGAGAGATTTGTAAAGACTTAATAATAATATCAGAGGAGGCAATTTTCTGCACCATTTTTTTTTTAGGCATTGCATCTTTCATTGTCCGTGTTGTGACATTATTTGATGCAGGGCTTTAAAAGAACATGAAATAACATCCCTTAAATGTCTGCACAGTTTGCGTTGCTCTTTCAAGAGAAAAGCGACTGGCATGGAGACACACGTAGGGAACCACAAAGCCACAGAAAGGGGAAAAGAAACAGGCTGAAAGCTAAGTCGGGTGGTATGAGTTACTCCAGTCTCCACTGGTCGTTAGATGTCTAACAATGTGTATTGACACAGGGACCCAGGATAAAAACCATTTGGTCTATTCTCGAAGATGTCCACGGCAAGAAAACAAGGGTGGACTCTCCTAAAAATGTGACTGGAAAGAATAAAAAATAATGGGAGCGGTAATTAATCATGGGAATCAAAAATAATGAAACAATTCTTTGGGTGTCTTTAAGATTCATCTAAAAACGTCACAGTGGGTGGGCTGAGGGCCCGGGGCACTAAAGACCACAGGAAATCATAGCTTCATAGCTGCTGAAAATGGAGGAGTGGGTTTCACTACGTTTGAGCTTCGGACAGCCGCTGAATAACCGTGAGATCAACGAGCGCTCGCCACGAACCTCAACATTTGAGCTTCAACTTAACCCTAAGTAGCATCGTGATAAAATGAACAATGGCCAAGTGAGCTGCCAGCGAATGGAGATAATTGTGTGGTTCGATGCAATTTCAGTGTGGCCAAATTGTAACCGTGTGACTGCTCCGCTGACAGCTTGTGCTATTAACTGCAATCAAACATGCAGCGTAATTACCCTCCATGTTAAAAGATATTCTGTAGTTAGAATTCACTTCACACCGATTCAGCTTCAAAATGCAGGACGTCTACGAGCCTGTGAGAAAGAAACAGGTTCTGCTGGCTTCGATGAGACAAAAAAGAAGAAGAAATCAAAAGTGGAGCTGACAAATCTTGATAGTGTATTACTATTGATCAGAAACACGGGGAGCGAAGCAGCCACTCGCAAATTCAACAACTCAATTTAGCTGCATTGAAATCTCTGTCACTCACAAAGAAAGGGTAACTCAAGAAGAAAAGTGGTTTTATTTAGCTCTTTGTTGCAAAGACTGATTAGCACGCCATGCTAAGAACCATCTCCCACGATGCCACTGTCACTCTCTCTCAGTGATGCTACAGTATGAAAGTCGACCCAAAGCTTTTTGTAGCCTCAAACAAACTTTAACCCAGAATCCCACATGAAATCACTCACATGAACACCAACATTTTGACATTAATAGCGTTTGAAATCTGCTCAAAGGGTTTAGATCGCTCTAAGACCTGTCCACCAGGAACCTGGGTGCAATAGCTGTACACTGACTCTATAGGCTTTTTTTTTTTTACCTCAAGGCTGCAGGAGTATTATTTGGAGCACTTACCCTC